>JAKGUB010000345.1:6637500-7837500 GCA_026261675.1 Hippocampus mohnikei
AACAACCATGTATAGTCAGGCGTTTTTAGCTGAAAAAAAACCGACCATGTATAGTAAGGCGTTTTTATCTCGAAAAAGGACCATGTATAGTCAGGCGTTTTTAGCTGAAAAAAACAACCATGTATAGTAAAGCGTTTTTAGCCCGAAAATAACAACCATGTATAGTATATATATATATATATATTAGGGCTGTCAAACGATTAAAATATTTAATCTAATTAAAAACTCATCTGTCATAATTAACTCAAATTAACTAAAAATTAATCGTGATTACTCGCGCATTTTTTATCATTTCTGAATTTCCTTTTATATTTTTTGTCCTATTTTCTCCCATTTTAATGCTCCCATCAACATGGAATCATGAATCAGTTTTCTATGTCCAAAATGCAAATATTTACTGAAATAACAATTTCGCGATTCAATTTTACATGAACATTTTTCACTTGGAGCAGTTATTCACACATTATCTCTCACACAATATTACTGTCCATCAACAACAGTGAAAAAAATATTTTGTCACACAACAGCTGCTTGAACAGCTCTTTTTATGGAATCAAAACAGCGCAATATAACATTATAAAGTGCACATCCAAAGTAAACTAGTACTCGTAATGGAGGCTCTCGCTGGCAATCCGTAGTGGAGTTGTTCAGTTAATTCCGTTTTTCACGGCCCACTGAATAAGGATTGTCGGTAAGCATGGAAGGATCTCTCGTTCTGTACTTTTTTGATCATTTATTGGAGCACTTTGCAGCAGAAGTAGTAGTAGTTGTAACAGAAGTATCAGAAGCAGGTAATAACCTAAATTACACATACATGCAGTAAAACATTAATATATCTATCTTTCTGCATCACAATGTAAATATGTATATAATTGACATTATTTAATACCTTTATTTAACAATACGTTTAATAAATAATTTAATCAACCCTGATTTCACTATGTATCAATATCGTCATCATTATTCATTGTTTTAAACGTAAGAAACCATACAACACAAACATATCAAGTCAAATCGAACAAAAGAACTACAAGTCCCAAAGGTCCAACCCGGAAGTGGAGCGCCGGCATTATTTACCCCAGCTGCAACGCAATTTACTTCGTTTAAACGTCAGATTGCAGACGGACAAACATGACAACTATGCAAAAATCCATCCATCCATCCATTTTCCAAACCGCTTGATCCTCACTAGGGTCGCGGGGGGTGCTGGAGCCTATCCCAGCTGTCTTCGGGCAGTAGGCGGGGGACACCCTGAATCGGTTGCCAGCCAATCGCAGGGCACACAGAGACGAACAACCAACCACGCTCACATTCACACCTAGGGACAATTTAGAGTGTTCAATCAGCCTGCCATGCATGTTTTTGGAATGTGGGAGGAAACCGGAGTGCCCGGAGAAAACCCACGCAGGCCCGGGAGAACATGCAAACTCCACACAGGGAGGCCGGAGCTGGAATTGAACCCGGCACCTCTGCACTGTGAAGGCGACGTGCTAACCACTGGACTACCGGGCCGCCCACTATGCAAAAATGAGCTAAATAAAGACAGCCCTGTTCTAGCAACATTTTAGCCCACGCTGTTTAAATTGCCGATTGCGAACGGTAACTGACTGTGATTGCATAGCGATGCGGCAAACAAAGCAACCGATCATGACCGAATCTAAAAGCTAACTTTACACATCTGACTTGATAAGAAGCACTCGCGTAGCTTAACATTGAGCCATGCCGACGACGAAGCGAGTGTATTCACTCACGAAACAAAACGCTATTTATACATCGCGCAAACTTCACCTGTCAGTGGCAGCCCCGCCCCTCTTAAAGCGCCAGGTCAATCCAACAGGAGTCGTTCAACAAATTTGTTCTTCGTCGTGTCATCCATTTTCTTCGTTTTGAAATGATCCAAAGCTGTCTGTCTGAGACAAGGGGGCGGAGTAGAACGTCAGCTGTGCGCTTGGCCATTAAGTGGTATTTCAGACTCGACGTGCTATGATGATAGCTCGGTTTACGACTGCAAAACATACAGGTAACTTTGGTCTTGTCAGTGGAACAATCTGGCAACTTTTTAAAAGTAAACTTTCCATTCATGAGCTATTTAAGTATCCGTTTTCAGTGTCTCGCTGCCGTGGCTGGCAAAACAAACGCGTGGACTCGCGCAGTGCGCTTGATGTTTTGTTTCTGGTTTATTTATAGAGCAACGTAACATCCGCTGTGACGTCTCCGCGTTAATCTCGAGCTGTCAAACGATTAAAATATTTAATCTAATTAAAAACTCAACTGTCATAATTAACTCAAATTAACTAAAAATTAATCATGATTACTCACGCATTTTTTATCGTTTCTGAATTTCCTTTTATATTTTTTGTCCTATTTTCCCCCATTTTAATGCTCTCATCAACATGGAATCATGAATCAGTTTTCTATGTGCAAAATGCAAATATTTATTGAAATAATTTCGATTTTCAATTTTACATGAACATTTTTCACTTGGAGCAGTTATTCACACATCATCTCTCACACAATATTACTGTCCATCAACAACAGTGAAAAAAATATTTTGTCACACAACAGCTGCTTGAACAGCTCTTTTATGGAATCAAAACAGCGCAATATAAAGTGCACATCTAAGGTAAACTAGTACTCAGCCTATAATTTTTCACGGCCCCTGAATAGGGATTGTCGGTCAGCATGGAAGGATCTCTCGTTCTGTACTTTTTGATCATTTATTGGAGCACTTTGCAGCAGAAGTAGTAGTAGTTGTAACAGAAGTATCAGAAGCAAGTAATAACCTAAACTACACATAAATGCAGTAAAAATTCATATATCTATCTTTCTGCATCACAATGTAAATATGTATATAATTGACATTAATTAATACCTTTATTTAACAATACGTTTAATAAATAATTTAATCAACCCTGATTTCACTATGTATCATTATCGTCATCATTATTCATTGTTTTAAACGTAAGAAACCATACAACACAAACATAAAGTCGAATCGAACAAAAGAACTACAAGTCCCAAAACTCAATCCCGGAAGTGGAGCGCCGGCATGATTAACCCAACCTGAAACGCAATTTACTTCGTCTAAACGTCAGATTGCAGACGGACAAACATGACAACTATGCAAAAATGCACTAAATAAAGACACCCCTATTCTAGCAACATTTTAGCCCACGCTGTTTGCTTTGAAATGATCCATAGCTGTCGGTCTGAGACGAGGGGGCGGAGTTACGCACGTCAGCTGTGTGCTTGGCCATTAAGTGGTATTTCAGACTCGACGTGCTATGATGATAGCTCAGTTTACGACTGCAAAACATACAGGTAACTTTGGTCTTGTCAGTGGAACAATCTGGCAACTTTTTAAAAGTAAACTTTCCATTCATGAGCTATTTAAGTATCCGTTTTCAGTGTCTCGCGCTGCCGTGGCTGGCAAAACAAACGTGCGTGGACCCGCGCAGTGCACTTGATGTTTTGTTTCTGGTTTATTTATAGAGCAACGTAACATCCGCTGTGACGTCTCCGCGTTAATCTCGAGCTGTCAAACGATTAAAATATTTAATCTAATTAAAAACTCAACTGTCATAATTAACTCAAATTAACTAAAAATTAATCATGATTACTCACGCATTTTTTATCGTTTCTGAATTTCCTTTTATATTTGTTTTCCTATTTTCCCCCATTTTAATGCTCTCATCAACATGGAATCATGAATCAGTTTTCTATGTGCAAAATGCAAATATTTATTGAAATAATTTCGATTTTCAATTTTACATGAACATTTTTCACTTGGAGCAGTTATTCACACATCATCTCTCACACAATATTACTGTCCATCAACAACAGTGAAAACAATATTTTGTCACACAACAGCTGCTTGAACAGCTCTTTTTAGGGAGTCAAAACAGCGCAATATAAAGTGCACATCTAAGGTAAACTAGTACTCAGCCTATAATTTTTCACGGCCCCCTGAATAGGGATTGTCGGTCAGCATGGAAGGATCTCTCGTTCTGTACTTTTTTGATCATTTATTGGAGCACTTTGCAGCAGAAGTAGTAGTAGTTGTAACAGAAGTATCAGAAGCAAGTAATAACCTAAACTACACATAAATGCAGTAAAAAATTCATATATCTATCTTTCTGCATCACAATGTAAATATTTATATAATTGACATTAATTAATACCTTTATTTAACAATACGTTTAATAAATAATTTAATCAACCCTGATTTCACTATGTATCATTATCGTCATCATTATTCATTGTTTTAAACGTAAGAAACCATACAACACAAACATAAAGTCGAATCGAACAAAAGAACTACAAGTCCCAAAACTCAATCCCGGAAGTGGAGCGCCGGCATGATTAACCCAACCTGAAACGCAATTTACTTCGTCTAAACGTCAGATTGCAGACGGACAAACATGACAACTATGCAAAAATGCACTAAATAAAGACACCCCTATTCTAGCAACATTTTAGCCCACGCTGTTTGCTTTGAAATGATCCATAGCTGTCGGTCTGAGACGAGGGGGCGGAGTTACGCACGTCAGCTGTGTACTTGGCCATTAAGTGGTATTTCAGACTCGACGTGCTATGATGATAGCTCAGTTTATGACTGCAAAACATACAGGTAACTTTGGTCTTGTCATTGGAACAATCTGGCAACTTTTTAAAAGTAAACTTTCCATTCGTAAACTATTTAAGTATCCGTTTTCGGTGTCTCGCGCTGCCGTGGCTGGCAAAACAAACGTGCGTGGACCTGTGCAGAGCGATTGATGTTTTGTTTCTGGTTTATTTATAGAGCAACGTAACATCCGCTGTGACGTCTGCCGCGTTAATCTCGCGAGAAAATTTTTGATCCCGATAAAATTCATTTAAATTAATGCCAATAAAAACGCGCTAAACTGACAGCTCTAATATATATATATGCATTACTTTCATTCATATATATATGCATTACTATCATTGTATTATCGTACAAAGTAGCAATGTACTTGTTAATAAATG
Organism: Hippocampus mohnikei; assembly: GCA_026261675.1. Taxonomy (NCBI): domain Eukaryota; kingdom Metazoa; phylum Chordata; class Actinopteri; order Syngnathiformes; family Syngnathidae; genus Hippocampus; species Hippocampus mohnikei. The sequence goes on from JAKGUB010000345.1 coordinate 6,642,508, forward strand.
TGTCAAATGTGACTAAGGCCAATGATTCTTAAGGCGTCCTCAGAGAACAATATGGGTATTTGGGCGCCCTCTGGTGGTACATGAGTCAATCACCGCCTAAATCCATAATTAAAACAACCATTTTACGAAGGACCCTTTGTCATTTTTATTTTACTATATCAATACGAAAAAAAATACCAGGCAAACAATATTTTACAAATTTAATTTATGATTATTTTTATTAATTTTATTGTCTAAACACTTACTCGGATAACGATATGCCATTGAAGGGAAAACTGTCAGCCTAATCACATAAGTAAAATTTGAATATCTTCGAACCCCCCTAAATGTTTAATTCATGTTTGGATTTCTCTCTCTGGACCGCAAAAAATATGACAAGCCCTGGTATATGATCAAAGTCTATCAAAACTGAGTTTTAGTACGTCAAAGGCAGACTTTTACGACGACTACAAGTGCACATCTATCTTGTAACAGAAGATGATGTGTGCTGGGTGTGCCCGCCGCCGCCTGACAATACAGTTTATGGTGCGTTTGTCAGCGTGCCCTTGATGGATGTAAAGTTAAACATCCAATACGCTCGGTGAACGGCCTGGCTCGCTGACAGAATCCTGCGGGAGGAAAAAGGAACCAAGGGAGCCGCCAGCGCCATCATCGATTTCCCCGGCGAGGAATTGGCGACCTTCAAACAAAGAGCGTAATTTTCGCCGCTGATGATCAAAAGCTGATTAATGAATTGGCCTGCTGACAATGGGCGTCGCCCAAGCGCTGATTGTGACACTTGTTGGCAGACAAGATGATAAAAGGCGACTCTCCGCTCACTTTCTACGGCCCCTAACCCAACGAGAGCTCAATCGATCATCTCGACACGAACGTTGACAAGCCGCCACTGCGACGTGACAGTCTGACAGCTCATCACATTTTGGGTGGGGAGGAGGTTGGGGGGTGGGGCGGGGTCAGCGAGTGTATGTGACACATCAGGTGTTACGATTTGGTTTCTTTGGATTCGGTCACGCCATTTTTGGAGCGTTTTATAACAGGGGTGTCCAAACTGCGGCTTGAGTAAATTTAGTCTCAGGCTCAATGATTCAAAATAAAGAAATCATGCAACTGCTAGTCAGTGGGAAGGAAGAAGGTACGGAGTGCAGATGGAGGGGGATGATAGTGGAAGGGTGGGGGGGTCAGATTGATGGCGCGCAGAGGGAAGTGCACTTCTTAAATGTCACCTTGGCAGGAAGAATGGCGGGAAATAGAAAATGCTTGAGGTGGGAAACGGGACAGTTTGACATTTGACAGTTAGTTATCAAACTACAAACTTCAAATACATTTGGAGCCAATGCTAATGCTATCCCGTTCCTGGATGTCGGTGAGACTTTTTCACCGGCCCAAAAATCAAAACACCAACAGAGACTGACTGAGTTGCGGAGAATGTCCACAATATTCCAAATAGGGAGAAAGGCTGGGTGCATCATATCGCGGATGGCAGCTGGGCGTCACGCCGTGATGCGTGATCCGTCTGCGGCGCGGCCACAAAAGGCGCTTTTGACACATTCTCTGCCGCACTTCAAAAACACATCAATCACAGCCTCGGTCCAAAATGTCAGAGACCTTTTCTACGTGGCAGCTCAGAGAGCGCCGAGATGCCTCCTCCCATGGGGTAAAAAAAAAAAAAAAAAAATCTAAGGAAATGATTTATAATATTTATGAAAATTGAGCCTAACAGAAAGATGTATTTTTTTTTTTTTTTTACAGCAACCTCAGCCACGGGTCGTTAAGGACGGCTGGGGGTCAAAATCACGCCACTGTAGTGCCCCTTCCAAAGGCGCATGGGCTCCCTCTAGTGGTACACTAAAGAATGACTGAGCAAGTACAGTGAGGCTATTTGATTTTCATTTTTATTCATAGTTTCGATTGATTTAAAAAAAATGGCGTGGCAGGCCATCATCGTTAGGGCGGCTGTCAATTCGCAACAACGGTATGTGACATTTACAAAGCGCCCTCCGCAGAGTGTCTATCGGTACGAAAGCGAGGTCAGGAGGGCCCCCGCACGACAACCTCCACAAATTTCGCAGAGGTGGGCCAGCAAGGTGTTGCCGTGGCAACTCAAGGCGCACTTTCCCATTTGTCAAACGGAGGCAGGGAGCTGAGACGAGGGGGGTGGGGGGGTGCGTAACTACGGGCCATTATAACCCCACTGGGAAGGCTCATGCATATTTAAAATGGAAACGATGATAAAGGTTGGTCGTCTGGGAGCAGCGGTGCGCCGAACTCGACCGGACCTTCACCGGCGACGTGTCATTAAGCCTTTAATTGACTCGTCGCATCTATAAAGCTAACGTAGCCATCCCTCAATGCAAATGTTGCCGGTGCAACGGGCCGGCGAGGTGATGGACGCTGACAAATTGACGACAGGAGGAAAAAGGTCACGTCGTGACTCGGAATGTGTTTTACACGCGTCCCTAAAGACCAGATCAAAATGAGCGCGCATACGGCCGCTTTTGAGATGCAAATAAACCCGCAAAAGATACCTCCGGCAGGCTGTGCAAGAACAATCGTAAATCTTCTAATCCTGTCATAATTGCTCGGTGAGCCTCTCAGCGATCGTCAAAGACCAAAATTGTTCTGGAGATAGATTACCTCCACCAAGGCGTTTCGGTTTTCATCAGGTTGTTTTGTTTGGTTGGGACCAAAAAACGACCGTAGTGCAGCTTGGGGCGGCCCTGCGTTGGCCGTCGAGTGGCCCGCAGTCAAGTACCAATCGTCAAATCGGCTCTGGACTCACAATTGGTGGAGGTCAGCGCTCTCGTCGATGCCGTTCTAATCGAGTCCGAGCATGCACTAAAAACGTTCGCCGCAAATCCACTCCGTCCGACTCCTGAGTGAACGCGATGACTTCAGACTCTCGCACTCACGGGGGAACAAATGTTTATCTAAAATGAGAAGGTTATAGACACATGCGAGGGCATTGTCCACGACGACTGCCGAGGGAAGATACTGTAATTGGGTGAGAAAATACCCCCGCTCCCCCCCCAAAAAAGCCGCTTTTGCTGCGGTGTGATAAAGTGGAAATTTAAGCTCTGACTGATCCAATCGTCTAATAGAGGACGGCGGGCAAAGGCACAGAGATAGAAAGGAGGCAGGAGTGAATGACACCCCCCCCAAAAAATGTGCAAGACCGTCAGACATGCAAACGACAGAATGAGACGGGCCCCTTCCGTGGCCAAGCGAGTCGGTGGTTGTGTCTTTCTGGTGCGATTAGAAGGTACACCGGTGGCGCAGATAGCATCAGAATCCCGAAGGAATGAAGGCCGAAGACGGGCAAAGTGGCTACCACCTGTGCAATGCCCGGGAGGGAAGCAGACGGAATTACTTGGGCCACATTCAATCTCCGAGCAAGGGGCCTCCATGTATGCGCCTTCCTTGAAAACAATGTCCATATTGGAAATAATAATAATACAAAACAAAAATGAAATTGGGGAGATTAGACTTTCTCCAACCTCATCAGAATTCTGCTCCCGGCGGACATCAGCATGCATTTTCACAAACGCTGCCTTCAAGTGCTAACCTTGACGCCGGTGCGCCTCGACGGCAGTTGCGCATTGGAAGCCCCTCGGGGGCACGGCGCCCGCTCGCTTCAGCCAAATGAAGTCTGCTGAAAATGCCACAGCGGTTCATGTTCATCATCAACGCGCGCACACACTTTGACTGCGGTCGAGTCTTACCTTTAGCTTGTGGGTCGGTTTACCACTTTTCGACGCTGCGATCCGTCACGGGGTCGAGTCAACGCATTGGCGGTCGGTGCTGCTCAGCCCTGCGTGTCTTCACACAACTCTGACGATGAGTTCGACTTGGATTTTCAGCAAAGTCGACCGAGTTTTCTTTCAGGCTTGATCTGGCTATCTCCTGTGTAAGCAAAACGTTTCCACATCTCACACTGTGCCTCGTTTTTTTTCCTGATCTTTGTACCTCAGGATTACTAAAAAAAAAAGAATAGTAAAAAAAAAAAAAATCTGTTCATCTGAAAATGACATGACTGTCCCCGATTTCTGATCACCAATTTTTGTTTTTCAATAAAACATCCCATGCCCAAATCGGTCATGTGCAAGAGTGTCTGGATATTGGAAACCAGACCGCCGTGTCCATTTGTCCCCGCCATCTGTCACCCGGTGAGTCCAGGGGGCCACTGTCCAACCCTTCAATATGTGAGGCAGGGTGGGAGAGTGAAGGAGGGGGTCGGGGGGTCAGGGAGGGGTGGGGGGGTGCCATTCAATACCCTGCCTGTATTTCGTTCAAGAATGAAAGCATTCAGAACCGCCGCTCGAGCGTGATTGTCGCCGGCTCTCCGGGAACGTGTCGCGACCTCTGGAGCGCCCCCAGACAGACGGATGGACAACAAGGCAAGACCGCTCTCCTGATCCCGCAGGCCGAGGTCATTAACCGGGACTGTGATCCACAACAGCGGCCATTAGTGTCGAGGGGGGGGGGGGGGGCTGTGAAACCCGGGCGGCGGCGACTGCGGCGAGACAGAATGGTCCGTTTCAGTTGTCATTAGAGAAAAGGCGGCAGGTCAGATGCTTTGGGGACGGCTGGAGAAACACTGTGTGTGTGTGTGTGTGCGTGTGTGTGTGTGTGCGTGTGCGTGTGTGTGACACGGGGCAGCAGACATATTGTCAGTGATTACAGAGTATTGGCCGTTCAATCATGTGATGAGCGTGTGTGTGCGCAGCCATATGTGTTTTTCCGTGGCTATTGACTTTGCGCCGCGTGCCGTATAAATGCCTCGCAATTGGTCAGCGCGCTCAGGCCGGCTTTCGCCTCGGCGATTTTTCCGTGGCGAGTTACATTGAAAAATGTGGGGAAAACTTTCCAAACGGATTGAGGGGAATCTGGCACAATGATCAATATTTTGTTTGATTTGTAAGCAGACAAGGAGGGGGAGTTGCGAGCTCTCCTTTCCCACTTGCGAGGGCATCGCAGCAGCTTATCTGCTCCGTTATTTTTTTGTGGTCACTTCACTGAAGTGGGCGAGTATCTGAAGCCACCACTGCCTCCGACGCACTGTTTACTCAACGGTCCGAATCGTCAAAAGCGCGACATGATGACAATTAAATGTTCTTGGGGAAGCGGTGCGGGGGGCTAATCCGGGGGGCCAGTTCAAGGCCGGAACGTTAAGGCATGATGAGGTTTAATTGGTATTGTGCCATTTCCATGATGAAACACCCGGCCGGGCCGCCACCTAAAAGCACTCATTACTCTCGGCAATTCATTAAAATAGCAGCGTGTGAGTCGAATGAAAAGAAAATGTGTGCATACTATAGCGGAGTTAATGTCCAGAGATCATATTTGCTCCGATTCAATTCACTGATTATCCATCATTTTCATTGCCCTCGCAGCTCGGAGGCAGTCCGCTGTTTTATGGTGATGTGTGCTTAGTCCCAATTCTCCCGATGGATAAAAGGAACAATTTCCGCTCGGCATATCGCAATGCAATGCGGAATGACTTTGAAGAGGCATGGGAGGGGGGGGGGGGGTAAGGGTAAGGGTAAGGTTTGTATGGGAGATTAGCTTTGTTTCCATCGACATTTTGGGGGTTTTCTTTTTCCCGGTTGCATTGAGCAAACAAGGCAGCGGAGTACATTTCTTCAGAAAGAACTGTTTCCGGTCAAACTAAACAGCAAACAAAGTGAACCATAAGTTGAGCGCTTAAAAACAACCACATTTTGTAGCTTTGATTTAAAGTCATTCCACGCGCGTTCGCTTATTTCAGCGTGTTAGATTTTTTTTTTTCCCCCGTCTATAACCGTCAACTAAAGGTGGCCCCTCGGTGCCCCCCCAGAACCCCAATTACAGAGACGGTTCCTTATCTGGGCCCATTCTCAATCCTTAGCAATGAATGAATTCACCCGCATTATTTGCCGGGTTTAATGGCCCGAGACCCCGAGGCTCCGTCAATAAATGAGCCGGTGGTCTGTCAATCGCACTTCAAAAAGCAACACGGGTATCCTCATTTAGGCATCATATACACATTTTTTTCTTCCTGAGCAAACGGAATTGAAATTTAACATCAATGTTATTTGACAGCTTGTAAAAGAAATAAGCCGTCTTCACACGTGGGGGGTAGTCACAGCAACGGTATCGCGGCGCACCATCAGACGCTCTTTGAGCTTCATAAAGCACGCGGGCGACATCCTTTGCATCCTGTCGGAATAAAGCGCTCTCAAGTGTATTCATTTTAATCACTTTCCTGTCATTCAAAACAAAGGCACGACATTCGAATAGAGCTCGAGATTTAGTCCCACTTCTCAGAGTGAGATAATGGACAAAAGGTGCACTTTGACGCGTCAAGAAGAGAGATTGAACGCAAACAGGTGACGATGGAAAGGAAAAGCATGACGATGCCACAGAAGAGCTCATTGATCCTGATATTTCCGATTGACGATCGACCGTTCGGGGGGGAGTCGACCTATCGCCAGTCCGCACCATTCGCCGCGTCGCCGATTTACGACCGAAGTTGCGATTGACGGACGCGCAAATGACCCCGATGGCGAGGCGGGAAAAGAAAACAAAAAGCCAGAAAGTGTCGAGGCGAAAGTCTGCGCCTCGGCAGCAGACTGGGCGGAGGAGATAATTGTTTCGTCAATCGTTCATCGGCGTCAACAAAGCGTTGGCGCACCTTTGGACGTGTCTCTCCTTTGCGGCTGATTCCGCCATTTTTCCATCAACAAATAAAAGGGAATGCATCTTTTATGATCCATCGGGGGAATCGGCTTGACCACAATCGTCGTCAATGGGTCCTCGGGCGCCGTACGAAGCTTCGCAATAGCGAGAAGAGCCATTCGGTAAAACGGCTCGGGTGGGATTTCTCTCCCCCCCTTTGGAAAAAAGTCCAATTCCAGCGGGAATTGCTGATAATAGCGAAGGACCTTTAACAGGCGGGGGCACTCAGGACCAGTGGCAGGTGATCCAGCAGGTAAGTTTATCCATTTACTTGACATTAGTTGTCATCGATCGGGCGCGTCAGCGCTTCTGCCATCAGCGCCCGAAGAAGGAGGGATGCGAGGCAGAAAGGGGCCGTTTGTTCGATTGGAGAGTGGAGACACTCCGGAATTGGGAAGCTCGCGTCGCACCAAATTGGGGCTGATGGACCAAAGGTGACACCGGGACCGAGACACTTAACGGGGCACTAATGCCTGGACCAGATTACAAGTCAAAGCTAGAACACGGCTGTCCAAATCGCCTCCCGAACGGCGGCGAAAAAAAAACAAAAAACAAAAAAACGACACCGCGTTAGCAAGAATCGGTCTCACGTTAGCATTGGTCGACATCTCAGGACTTCGTACGCCGGGATCACGGCCGTGAAATCTTTCACGATCGCCGGGGAAAAAGGGACATGAAGACGAGAGACATTGGCAACGTTTCAAGCGCCAATTTTCCCCGAAGGCGTTCGGAATTCTCAGTCGCCAAATGAGTCGTCGCGTTTCTCGTTTCGAACATATGCGAAACGTAAACCGACACATCGCACGACGACGACGGGGCGTCTTCCGGCATTCTGACGGCTAGCGCGCGGCGACAGTTTTAATTACGCCGCCGTCAGTCCACACCGAGTCTAATAAAGCGGACTGTCAATCTCAAACTCATTTGGGAGGCGTGACGCCGCGCCGCTGATGACATTAATCACTGACGCCGAGCCTAAATGGGAACACAACACCGTCGCGATGGCTTCTCGGCCTCGGATGATGAAGTTAGCTCGAAACTAAGTCTGATGGCGCCGAGGCGAAGCAAAATCGGTGACGGGCCACTGATCAAAGACCGTGATGGCAAACTTTCATCCAGATCCAGAATTTCCTTTGGGGACCAAAAATGAGATGGGACCCTGCTTGACCCTTGCATGCACTAATCATGATAACCTGTAACCTGATAACGTGATAAACTGTCCACTTTTGTAACCGCTGTGCCTGAGAAGGAAATACAAACACACACAAAAAAAAATCCAAATTGGATTATCTGTCTTTGAATAAAACTGCTGCCAAATACGCAATCTGGATGCGATCCAGATGCTTCTTTGCCTTTAAAAGTGGAAGAGTTTGACACATAAATGCATCTTAACACATCTGATTGTATGCTCACCTGTTGAGGTTTCTTTCCCGAGAGCGAGTCTTTTTTTTTCCCCCCTTGCCTCCAAGCGCAACGTGGGAACGAGCGAGGCTCCTGACCTGCTCAATTTGTGAAGCGCCTTGAGATAGCTTCTGTTGCGAAATGGATTTGAAATATATGGAAATTCACTGAAACTTAAACCTTGAATCGGGTCAAAACAATCGTACCGCTCATTAATTTCTCATCGGCTAAAATTCTTTCCGAGTTTTGTCTCAATGTTGGCGGTTCGGTGCATAATTGGCCGGTTTTTGCAAGCGCAAAGGAGAGCCCGATGAATGTTGATCACCCTTTTTGTCTCATGTCTAACTTGTCAGCGTCAATCATTGTTTTGCCGCTCCCTTCATCCCCCTCCCTCCCATTATCTTCTTCTTCCACCCCGCAATCCATTATTCATTCCCGCTCGCTCGCGCATTTGCCGCTGACAGATTGACGAGCGCTTTCAATTAAGCGGCCGGTTTATTTATTTTTCACGGCAGCCGTCATGTGGCTAGAACTTGCGTACTTTTTTTTTGGGGGGGGGGGGAATCTGGCGAGCGCGGCGCGGCGCGGCGTCTGCGAGCGGGCGAACAGGCTGTAGGTGTGGGAGTGCTACTGCCCACACACACACACACACACACACACACACACACACACGCACAGCGGCCAGTCAGTGGCAGTCAAAACATGGTCGGCTCGCGTCCACGCTCCGGCCTGAACGGACCAGATCGGCTTCATCCACGCACGGGAACACGCGGCACCTGGCGACTGGGCCCTCCTGACTAAGACAAGCACAGGGCGGACTCAAAGAACTCAGTACTGGCTTACTGTCAGGAAGAGGGACAGGTCACGGAGGCGGGAGGCGAAAGACAGTCAGAGGAACCAAACCAAGATGGCCGAACTGGCAACGGGTTGGCTTATCAGCTCTCACCGACAAGTTGAAGACTGGCAGGTGTGTCGGTGATGATCGGGGAGACGCCTATCCCGCTCTGAATTTAAAGGGAAAGGCAACCAAGGGAGGGAGGGGCCACACGGTGGAACACCGACACAATGGATTCCAGCTACCGGCATCCTTCTTTGAATGGCCAAGCGCCCCTTGAAAAACCAAACCCTTCATGCTTGGATTGGATTTCTATTGACACTGTGCGGTCGGCGAATGCGTACGTCCCGTTTTTTTTGTTTTTTGCCGGCCATCTCTATAGCGTTTTGGGAGGCGTTATCGGTTGCACACAGGCGTCGGCGCAGGCGTGGCGCTATCGCCGGGCTGCGTTAACTGCTGCGTTAAGCTTTAATGAGGGCGAGATTAGGATGCAAAGCGCATCGCGTCGCCGCACGCTGAAAGAGCGGGCCCGTAATAGGCCAGATAAGGGGCTTTTTCTGCTGATCTCACACAAACACAGGCGGCCTGTGGTGGTGGTGGGGTGCGCTGTTTCGACCCGACTCCCTGTTTACAATGCCATCCGTCACTCGGACACCTTTTGTTTGCAGTTGGGATGTCACCCTGGCGCGCCGGCTCGCCCGCGCACGTGCGCTCCTTGAAGTGCGCCCGCGGAGAGGAGCGACGCGTGTTGACCTTTGAACCCCTCAGTCGTGCGGTCGAAGCCTCAAGGTCTAGTCCTTTATATGTCCCCCTAATGAAGTCTCAGAAATCCCCTTGAAGTATATTTAACAACACTTGCACTCCCTGCTCTAAGTAAAAATAGCAACCCATATGGTCCAATTTAGCTCAAATGTTCGATGGGTTAGCTACATTTTCTTACGCCACCAAGAACAGAACACTATCCAGGCATTTTTTTGGGGGGGTGGGGGGGGGATATCTACTCACATTGTCTGCATTTATTAGCTATGGTTGCCGTTTGTTTTTAGATGCTAACAAATAAAGACAAATGGCTAGCTAGCATCACATCCACTTTACGGCGGGAGACGAAGCGACACACAAGGGGGCCGGGCGAGGGCGCACGAAGAGGACGTGATCTACGAGACGATGGGGACTGTCGCATCTTCCATCATCACCTCGATAAAGTCCAGCCAGTCATGAAACGAGGACGTTAAAACCGCTACCGCAAACACACGCGTCCAAATGCGCGGCTAGCTCCCAAACACTTTACATTAAGACGCCGATGACTGCCTTTTCCAATCGCGGCCTACGGCTATTGTCGAGAGAAGAGAATCGTCACGATCGTCATCTGCAAGGGGGGAAATAAAATGCTGATTTGAACGCTCACGAGTTCATAGCGTCTTCACCCAAAAGGAGAGTGACGTGAAACTTAAATTTACTCCTCATCCTTTATCTGGTGCCTTGTTGACTAGCCGGCGGTGCAATCAAATCGGAAGCGGTCTTGTGATGCCACACCGTATCCCAGAGTCATTAAGAACCCGGAGGAGCAAAGGAATGACCATGACGTTTGCCCCCCCCGCCGCTGTGATTCATCTCCGTCGTATCATGCGGAGATAAAACAGAAGAAGTCCAAAGAAAAGGTCACTATCTCCAGACGGCGGCGTGTGCGTCCGCAACGCTAGGGGCGGGATTTATGGCGACGGTAAACCTACGCATGCTTGTCGACGCCTCCGCTGCCGCACATACACGCGGGACACACACACACACACACACACACACACACACACACACACACACACACACACACACACACACACACACACACACACACACACACACACACACACTACCACTCGACCTCCCCTCGTTTACTGCAATGCGCCAGCAGCGGTTATCACTCGGAGACAAAAGACGGCGAATAGTAAGAGGTAAAGAGGGAGCGGGCACACACTCGCTGTTCTTCCTCTCCACTGATTCTGCTGATACATTTTTTTTTTTTTTTTAATCCACGCTCATCAATTGAGCGGATGGTCTGACAAATGCGTTTTTCAAACACAGTCGATAGTCATTTAGCGTGTTTCTATGTACCCTCGAGTCAAGGCTCTCGATCAATCCGGTTGATGAATTCGAATAAATCACAAATAAATCACGCCCAGAAATCAAACCGGGCACTTCTGCTGGCGCATCCGGCGGGCGCGTCGTACCGGTGGCTGCTTTGCCCCCCCCCCACCAAAAAATAAAATAAAAATTGAGCCGCGTGGTCGGTGGAGCGGCTAAAGCTAACCGCCGTAGCTTTAAAGCATCGGCCAGTCGATAGTCAATTATGGACACGCGGTCCTGCGCTGTGTTAACAGCGTGACAATGCAAGTGGAAGGGGATGGAGAGTTCATCGGCTACGAGGGAGCTCTCGACGCAAGCTGGAAAGCCACTCCCAAATGTCCTGTGCATGCTTAAATGCAAAGCTTCTCTCGAAAGCGACAGAAATCAAACATACCGTATGACGCGCACCTTAAAGTATTCATGGAAGATGCGCCTTATACTCCGAAGCACCTTGTCGTGCGGAAAATACGGTACATGCCAAACAACACATACACAGATCGACCAATTAGCTGCCATCCGGAGTGAAGGTCCCAATGGCCAAACCACTGCCATTAAAAAAAAAAAAAAAAATCTGCACCGTGAGACAATTACAACCCACGGAGAGCTAATTACAGCCAACGTCAAGCTTAGCGCTATTCCTACTGATACAGCAGAGCCTACCCCGAGGGGGGGGAACTCTTCCAGAAAGGCAATTATGCCATTATTCTGTAATTCCTGGCTGACTGAGGAGGTCGAAGCTCATCTTGACCTCCAGGACCGCGAGAGCGAGGAGAAGGGATCCCAAGTAAGGCCCATCACTCCCTCTCGATCTTTTTCACCCGCCTCTCGCCAGGCGAGAAGCGTCCACTCTGGTAATCTCTCCTTGCGCTCACCCAAATAATTTGGCTGCCAGCAGATGACAACAGACGGTTTTGCTGATAGCGGCTGTGCATTTGAATGAAGCATCGGGGTGGTTTTACCGGAAAGCGCAAAGCAAATACTGTATGCTTTCGAGGCTCCTTCAAGACACGATGAGGGCATGGGGTACCATATTCTCGGCGCTATAAGGCGCATCATGTTATAAGACGCACAGAATAGAATCCACAATAGTGGCTGCGGTTGCATTATGCATCCACTAGATGGAGCCACAGTAAAGGGAATACAATACAGCTTTATTTATATCGAGCTTTCACATCCGCTGCAGCTGTAACAAAGCACTTGAAGGATCAGAATATTGATCCATATATTTATATATACATATATATATATGAATATATATAAGGTGTATCGGATTACAAAGGCGCACTCTCAGCTTTTGAGAAAAGTGAATGCTTTTAGGTGCGCCTTATAAGTGCGGAAAATACTTTGCAGGCGAAAGGAGTGGTCAAGGCGTTCGATCTAACTGTAACTCGGACGTGCCGAGCGCTCCGAAAGCTAAGACGCTTTCATCATGACAAAGCCAAAGATATTCCATCAGGAATCCACTTGGCGGAGGAACCGCAGAGCGTCCGCGTCTGCGCTCCCCCGGTGAATGATGTCACTCAAAAGACCATAATGGACCTCTAATGAACTCCCAGTGCCACGCAAGCACATTTCCACTGCATTATCGCTACTTCACGCTTAACCTCCCGGTGGAGAGGAGCGGGAGAGCACTTTGGTCCGCGGAGACCACAGTCATCATCATATGCATTTTGCACTGGGGCCGGACCATGGTCTCAGCCATTCAGAGGAGGCTTTAGCGAACCTCGACGCAGTTTCAAGGACCGACATGACGACAAGCGTCACGCCGTCGCGTCGCAAGTTGACAGGAAAGCGGCACGACAAGACTCGGCGGCAGTAGAGCAGCGGGGAAAAGAGGAAAGGAAATGTCAAAGAAGAGAGAAACATGTCAGAAAACAGCCCCCCCACACCCCCATTCCTTTTCACTCTTCTGCCACCTCTGGAGATGCCTCCAACTTTCTCCCGAAAGCCACTTTGACACATTTTCTCACCAGAATCCAAGAAATCAGATCACTCTCAAATACTAATCCAATGGCCGATGGAAGGAGATGGAGGGAAGAGCAGGCGCAGAGGGAGGGGGGCGGAGGTCAACTAATTGCCTCGTGATGGAATTTTAGCATCTCCTTCATTATAAAGTAGCTTCTAAGTGTTATTGATCGTCGTCTCGGAGTTGTGCGGTGCGAGAGAGCCCGACTGCTCCGAGGCCATGTATTATTCAGGCTTTCTGACAAGCACGTCTCGCCCGGGGGCCTGCCAATTCTTCTCGGTTGGCCTGGGAGGAGCTGCAACTCCCAAACCTACCTCCAGCCCACAAACACACACCTCACGTCGTCTCGACTCGAATGAGTTTCAGGTTGTCGTTCTCGCCGCCATCCCCTCACATCGAATTCCAGCTCCACTAAAAGGGGTAATCTATAACCAACCGACGGCTACTTCGGCCTCCTCCGATTCCCAACGTCAACCTTTCTTTCCAAATACAATGTCAGAAAAGAGAAAAGGACGTTGATTTAATTTTTTTTCTACTAACCATATATTTTCGGAGTGCCGGTGTCGGAACCAACGCAGGGAGAAAGTCCATCCATCCATCCATTTTCTGAACCGCTTGATCCTCACTAGGGTTGCGGGGGGTGCTGGAGCCTATCCCAGCTGTCTTCGGGCAGTAGGCGGGGGACACCCTGAATTGGTTGCCAGCCAATCGCAGGGAGAAAGTCGGAGAGAGAAAACGAATGGGCCAAAGTCTCGATCGGCTCCAACTTGATATCTCCTCGGTGTAATGAATAATCCATTCTCTTTTCCCGCCCGCCACCAGCAACACCTGCGGGCATCCAATTTGCTTGGCCTTGCGCATTAGTTCCAATTTTGAAGTCTGATCATGTTGTTCTCGCTTGGAAACAACTTTTCCAGAAGGGTTGCGAGTGCAAACAAAGCCAGGGTAGACCCGCGTGTATGCCGGGAAGCGTATGCGGCGTTTGAAAATTGTCAGCCGAAGGGCCGCGGCGTCTCGCCTTCATCAAACGGAATCCGATAAGGACAAAATGGTTGATTGACGGCAAAAAAAAAAAAAAAAACGCAATAAAAAGCACGTCGATATGAACTTGCGAGATGATACCGAACAGCGAGGGAGCGAGAGAGAGAAGACCGCTCTAAAGTCGGGATGGCTCGACAATATTCCCTGGAGGACACCCCACCAAGAGATGTTCACAAGGAAAGCACACCTCTTTTGCAAAACCATTCATCATCGTTTGGCCCGTCTGACAGAACGGGCCGGGGCTCGTCTCATGTATCTTTGTTTTTCCCCGACTGCAATTACCCGCGAGATCAATGAGCGTTATCAATACCCTGCAGCAATTAACATTTCATATCCTTCCACAGCCACTTACTCCATTAATGGCTGATTGATTATGGGAAAGCCCGCACAACTGGGGAATGGCGGGGATCCATCAGGCCTGTCTGTCAAACCGCAGAACCTCCGACTCCATCTTGGACCGCAACTTCCACCGTGACTTGCCCCCCTTTCTTTTGTCTTCCCATTGGACTGGGAGCACTTTGGAGTGTTTTGCTTGCATTTCGCCCTGCGATCACGCAACGCCCTCCCCCTTCCGTCGCCATACTTCATAATCTAATCGGCTGTGGTGTTTTTCCCCAGCGCAGGGAGGCACTGCTTTCCATTTCAATCAAATTCAGCCCTTTCAGAGGAGCCCGTAATGCAATCGTTCTGTACAAGATTCAGGCCCAATTTAAGCCCAGTTGACAGCGGATGGCTGATAAACACTCCACTCTAATGCACCTCGCTCTCTCTCTCTCGCTCCCTATCCTGTGGCCCTACTTTGTGTGGCGTACACAAGAGCGAGCTGGGAGCCATCGCCTCGGGAATCCCATCGGCAAAAAAAAAAAAACAGAAATAGACATTGATCTAAAAGTGGATCGAAAAAAAAAAGCCACGACCGTTAATTGAGAAACGCCGATGCCGTTTGTTGTCGGCGTGCGCTTCAGTGCTAGATTGGGAGCGGCGCTGAACAAGTCTGGAAACTTACTCGCGGGACAGCCGAGTGGGGTGGGGGGTGGGGGTGGGGGGGTACGTGGCAAGGTGTGCAAGCAGATCGGGAAGGTTTCGCTTAATAAACACTTTGTTTTCTGCTGACGATCGGAAGGGCCGGAGCGACGGATACGCGGACAGATCGATAAACTGATTTGTTCCGGGCCGTTTCGTGGTGCATCAGGCCCGCGCTTGTCCGCCCCCAGGGGGTGGTGGTGGTGGGGGGCGGAGAGGATGTGGGGACTGAAAATGGAAAGAAGAGGATGCTGATTGGAAGCAAGGAAACAGACAAGTAAAATCAAGGGAGTTCAAGGTAGAAAAAGAGCACGGGAGCAGGATTTAGGACGCAGGCAGACAAGATGATGATGATGATGATGATGATGATGATGATGATGATGATGATGATGATAACGATGAGTGGAGGGCAGTTGGAGAAATCGGTCAGGACAAAGCAAGACAACGACGGAAGCGCCGAGAAGAAAAAGGAGAGGGTTTGGAGGGTCAAATATCAAAGCAACCGGCAGCCAAGATGGAGGAGGAAGTAACAGCAAAGCCTTTTCAAACTCCGCCGGCTCAAAGGCTCAAAAACAAAACAAAAAAAACCCCCCAAAACACCCCAAACCACCTCGCTCTTCTTTTCAGAGAAAAATATATCTTCAAAAAAAAAAAAAAAGAGCCTTCCATATCCTCATGATCCATCTCAGGGCAACTTGATTCACCGAGCGCTGATAAGAGCGGCGAGATAATAGCGTAGCAATTTGGGTGCCTTCTCCACAAAAGCAAAATAGGCTCCGGTGCATAATGGCAACGAGCAATTGTGCCTGCAAAGAGGTCCGCGGCCATTAGAGCATTGTTCGCCTTTTGTGGCATCTGATGTCAGTCAAAAATCATCCGAAAGCCACGGCCCCGCAAATCACGCCGCCTGTGCCCAAGATGTAGCGTTGCTCTTCGGCGCGTCTAATTTGACCGACAATTATGCTGCGAATTAAAAAAAATAAAGGCTCCTTCACCCTTTCCTGCACCCTGTAAACTGATATCATGATAAACAGACGGGGTCTTACAGGGGGGCCTGCCGTGGCTTCGAGGTCAGGGGTGAGCGGTATGCGTGGGGGGCGGTGGCAAAATGGTCAACGGGGATGGAGGGAGCCCCCGAAGACGATCCTTCAAGTTCACTCGAGTGTATCGTGTGCTCAAACATAAATTTGTCCATATTCAAGATGGCATTCGCGATTACGGTTGACCAGATACTGAGCAGTAGGCTAAAACTCTTCGTGAAATCGCATCTTTTTCCACGATCGGCTTTATCGACGATCGGCTTTGTCGTCCGATGCGAGGCGGTCGAGAAAAGCAACTGGCGTCGGTTTACGGTCACGCCGACGGACAACAAAATACACGAGGGGGGGGTCGGGGGGACGAGTCTCGAGTAAGAAGCATTGTATCCGACACAATCTCCTTCCGAAAAACAAGCGACAGAGGCTTAATCTTGTCAAAACGCGCACAGCGCAACAATCACGAGGGCTGATCTTCGATGCGGGAGATGGATTATAATCCAATAGAGACTCGGCATCTGGCTATCATCGGGCGGAATCGAGTGTGGCACGACCACGAGACCGCAGATGAAAGAGGACGATGCTACATATTTCCTTCCCGCTCTCGATCGTGTTTCTTGCCTCTTTGATTTGACGACGGGAGCGGCGCTTGGGAAATAAAAAAAGATGTGAAATTGTTATTTGCCGGGATGCAAATGAGGGGGGGGATTGCAGTTCTCGAAAACCTGAGGTGTGCGAGAACACGGCGTGCCGTCAAAGTTGGGTGTGACAATGTTTTCTTCTCCGGTGGCGGTTAGACAAACACGGGACAAAGCTTATTTGTGCCCGCCTTGATGGAGGCGAGCGCAAGACTGGAGGCAAACACGGGGGGGGGGGGCTGCGGAATCAATGGGTTTGGTTACAAAGCAG
Organism: Hippocampus mohnikei; assembly: GCA_026261675.1. NCBI lineage: Eukaryota > Metazoa > Chordata > Actinopteri > Syngnathiformes > Syngnathidae > Hippocampus > Hippocampus mohnikei. The sequence continues at coordinate 6,659,546 of JAKGUB010000345.1, forward strand.
GCGTTTTGATTGAGTTTCACTCCTCTGGAAGGTGTGTTGCATTATTTATGGCCGCCCGTCGAGGCCATCCATTACTCGCCTCTCAATAGCCGATGCGCAACGGTTATCTTGTTAGCTAGCGTGCAAAAAAAAATTATTCAGTAGGAAGAAGCGCAACTTTAGTAGTAGCGCGATTGGGCTAAATTTGCTCATGAGCGGCGCGCTAACGTCAACGCAGTCATCCGGTTTGTCAAGAAACGGCAGGCGGACGGACGCCGGTTGTAATCTGCCATATGTAGCTTGAAATCTCGCTCAAGAATGGCACTGAGTGGAACAGCGTCCACCTCAGGGGCGGCTTGAAAGACTCTTAAACGCACGACAGTGCTCAACTTTCTGCCTGAATTCCGACTAACTGATGACACGTATCTTTGTCGAACGGCGGCGCCCTCCGAGACGAGACGCGGAGCCCCCCCCGTTCGTCGTTTCGAGATTTGGACGGCGAAAGGCGCTCTGGAAAGCGTGGTCCTCCCGAGGACGCGGATGCGGCGGGATTTTTTATTTTTGGATCCCGGCGAAGCGAGCTCTTTGAAGATCAGGAAATCCCACGGTCACAGTCCGGCCAACTTTTGATCACTTCCAGCAAACGGGGGAAGCTTTCAAAATTCTCTCTGAACAGGCGTTTGAGTTTGTCTCTGGTGTGTCAGCAGTGTGCAAGCAATCACTTGGGTCTCCATCCGTGACAAAGTATTTGAAATCTAACGAGCGAGTGCTTCCTGAGAGATATCCATTATCGACACCGCTGAACCCCGTGCGGGCTAACCGAGGAGCGGCTAACGAAGAGGCCGCGACGGTAGAAACCAAGTTCGACAAAAGTACAAAACAAACAATGGGAAACGTAGCTTGACACACGCTTCGAATTGAATGATTTTTGTATTCTGATGCCGCCCCCCCCCCAAAAAAACCTGTCAGAAAGAAAACAAACGCACAGCACAAGGTTCTCCCTTCAGTGCACACACCTAAGAAGCAAAGAGGAGATGGAAGACGGGGTTGTGAAATTGGGTTCAGAGCGTTGAGGGCCTGTCAAGTAAGTTATGGGTCAAGTCGAGGAATTTGACTTTCGAGAGGGAGGGGGTGTGGGGGGGTGAGAGGCAGAAAAAAATTTAAAAATACGCTCAGCGTTATGGCGTTAAGGGATCATTACTCTGCAGATGCTTGGTGAGCCCGAGTTGGGAAGAGGAGTTAATTCCTACCGAGAAAAAAAAACACATTAGCGGAGACCTATCCATCTTCTCCACACTGACGCCACCATTTGAAATGATTATTTAATTTACATTTTTTTTTAAAGATGAAGCGAGGCAATGGACCTTGCGGCTGTGTGTGTATGTGAGAGAGTTGATGCCCCCTTGCGCTGAAAGAATCTTTCATTTGGATACTTTCCATTTGAAACCCCCCCCTTGATAGTTCCCTGCTCTGATGACAAATTAAGTAACATTTTCAGCGGATTCATTTCAGGCCTACGAGGCCAATGCAAATGGTTGCGCTTTCGCCGCAAATGAGAAAAACCGTGATTCGAGGATCTGCTTCTCAATCAATCTATCCGAGGCCCCCGCGCTTAAAAACACGGGCCGCATTAACCCACCCGTTGACACCTCATCAAACAACAGCTCACCAATTTCTTCGGGGCACACATTTCTATTTTAACAGGAAAAATTACGCTAACTCTTCGAGGTGACTGAAATCCATTCCTGGGAGCTTTTGGATGGATGCCTTTGGGAACCAGAAACCCAGGACCCTTTTTTGACGTATTCTATCGACCGTAATATAAGGCGCACCTAAAAGCATTCCATTTTCTCAAAAGCCGACAGTGCGCCCTGTAATCCGATGCGATTAACGTTAAGAGGCGTAACTCTCTTTACATTCCCCATTGAGTTGTTTACCTGTTAGTGTTCCAATGCCACCTAGTGATGATTCTTAGCAGGAAGTAATTGTAACCTAAAAGGGATTCGCCCGACACGAAGTGACATGTGCAGTCACCAACTACTTGATGTGAGCCCAGGAGGTTTCCTGTAGCGTAGCACCATCTAGTGGATGGATGATGCAACCGCGGCCACTATTGTAGCTTCGATGCGCCTTATTATAATGCAGTGCGCCCTACATATGAAAACAGTTTTAGAATATGCGCTTTATCATCCAAAGTGCCCGATAGTGTGGAAAATACGGTCACGATAGCCTCGACGAGGGTGCCGCTTTGTCCAACCCTAACCTCGTTCACAATCTAAACATTCAGTGTAACAAATGAACAGAGCGCGGCCGCGAAAGCGCTCGGAGGGATTTTAATTTGCGACAGTTAAAACATTAAGCGTGGTCCCACCTTTTTTTTTTTCGAGGTAATTTAATACATTGTGTTTTCTCAAATGTCAGCGTTGCTCCTAAGGGCCTGCATAATGAGACGCAATAGAGAGGCGGCCGGCTGGCTTTCATCAAATGAGCCCCGGCGTGTTCGAAGCTCCCCAACGAGAGACCCCGCTTGGTGCTAGCCATGCCAATATTACGCCCCATTAAGAAACAAAGCCCACCGCGCGCACACGCGCACACTGATTAGCGCCAATCAAGAGAGAATTAACAGTGCTGGGAGGGGGCGGGGGCCCGGTAGGAGTATTATTCCCCCAAAAAGCAACAACAACATTCATTAAGCTAGCTCGATAAACAACCCGAGTGGTGCTTTTATGGACTAGTATCAAAAGCGATTGTGTCAGGTAAGTGCGTTTCATCCCCGGAGGCGGCGAGCTTGTCAATTAAGTCCCCGCAAACTCCAAAAGAACACTAAACGCTTACTTTTGGCCGTAACTATCGAAAACGCGTTCAATTGCTTTTTCCGCTGAGTCAGGCTCAACAGCGACTTCCATTACGCTTGATTGCAACAGATCCGGCGCCCGACTATTGCGCGCCACCCCGTCGGATGCACGTAACCTTCGGAAGACATCACTTCCAATACATATTAATGAAGCTCCTTTGAACGGACGCCCTTGGACGGAATTCAGCGACTGCGGCGCCTCGTGAAAAGTAACAACGGTCGTCGATCAAGCCAAGTGCGCGCAGGACCCGCGAGTTCGAGCGAGCGACCGTGACGATGGCGCTGCCCGAATGGAAGAGCCATCAGCACTCCATTGCCTCATTATGGTTTTGTGTAAGCGACTCCAAATGGCCGATCAATGATGTAAAACGCATTGATGATGTTTGCAAGCACTCTGCCGTGCGCGTAACTGCCGAATTTGCCCCGCTATAAAAACCAGGCTTCGGTGGGAAAACGGCCCGGCGTACTCATCAAGGGCAGAGCGAGCTTGCTACTCGAGCGGCGAGGGGAATTTACAAGCCCGACAGCGCTCGCACATGTCACAGCCGCTCGCAATTTGACCAATAAGCCGATTGCAATCGCAAATTTAAACTCTGGCAGTCGCAAAGCAGCAGCCAGGCGATGCTCGTAAAGATTCCTGTGCGTTGACATGCGGGGACCGTTTATTCTGGACATCCGAGAGGAGCGTCAAAGGGCAATGGAAGACAAAGTGAGCAGCGAGCCCAAAATAGTCACTGCTGATTCAGCACGAAGCCAGAAAATGTCATTAAAAAAACAAAACTGACAGTTCAGGAACGAACGCTAACAAAATCTGTACATAAAAATACTTTAAATTCAAAAGCGCACCCAAAAAGTATGAACAGAAATTGTTGGTCAAAAAGAACCAGGAAAAGCGGTTGCGCTGCAAAGATCAAAGACAAAATATCAACTTACCAGGATGAGAGACCGGAGAGCAAAAAAAACCCCCCAAAAAACACGACAATGGCAAGATGGAGAGGTCTTGAAAACGACACTTGAGCAAGAGCAGCAACGAGGTCAATAATCCGACGGAGACTCCTTCTACATACGTCTTAATTTGATGAACAAATTGGCAGCACGTGTGCATGCTGGAGGGCGAGCCCTCCCCTGCCACCAGCTGGAGACACACAAAAACGGGATCATGACAGTTGAAATTCAAATTGTTTTGTTTTGGGTTTTTTTAATCCACAGGTATGTATGAAATGAAAAATACAGCTTTTTCCAGATGACGCCGCCTTTGCTGGGCCTGATACTGAGACCGTGCGATCTCGCTAAGAGATGCAAAGAACCGCATCACAAACCAAAACCATCACTTGACGACGCAAAGGCGTGCGCTTAAATTTGACCAGCACTAAACCATTCCGGATTGTCATCAACAGTCAACTATTTCCTGATCATAAAAAAGTGGAGAAAAGTCAACGATAAGTGTCTGAAGACTTGGTTGCGCAACTCTCAAAACACATAATTCTTCAGGACACGTTTGACATTATAAAATGACAGAATTATTTTTTTTTGACAGAATGGCGAGGAGCCTCTGTAGCACCAAGTTCCAGGCGCGACTTGATTGGGTGACTCAGGAGGAAATGGAAAGCTGTCCCGCCAGGTGCTTATCTCTGACCAGAGCTTACCCTGACTGACATCCACACGCTGGCAAGGGGTGTGGGGGGAAGACTCCCAATCAACTTTTTGAAGCACAATGTTCAGAAAAGATATTTCCCCAAAGTTACAAAAAAAGTCGTGCTCTCTCAAAACCTCCGTGGCTGTTCGGGGTAGCTAAATATAGAAAGCAGCGTTCTCTCGACCGAAACCTTGACGACCAATGTCGAAGCGTTAGCTGCACACAGACGGGAACATTAAGTGCGTCTCAGCCGCCGGTCCTGCTGGTTAACAAACCAGAGCGACTTGCCGACAGGAAGTTCAAATCCCGGGGAGGCCGGAGAAAAAGAAAAGGTGGACAAAAGAGAGCAGAAACGGCGCGGCGCGCGAGGCTGCGGAGCGCAGCGTCCTGCCGAGGATTACAGATGGCCCCTCGGAACTAAATCAAAACTACGCCGTCTGCCAAGGGATGGGGGCTCGCAATACAATGAAAATGGCTTTCAAATGACTTTTAAAATATCTAAAAATAAACGGCCTTTGAAAAAGCCCAACAGACAGGCCCCATATGCCAGCTGGATGGGGGCCAAGTGAGAAGTTGCCCTCTCCCTCCCGGTTTCTCATCATCTCCGCCTTCCGCGCGAGCTCGCCATCATTTATTTCCCCGCGTCTCGTCACCCCCCCCGTCGCGCTCTCACACCGCCGCGTGGAGCGCACGCGCCGGGATCGCCAAAAAATAAAAAATAAATTAAATAAAAAGGGCCCTGATTCGGTCACCAATTAGCATGTCGCGGGTTAGCAAACGAAATCAAGCGACTCGCTCAGAATCCACATAAGGAGATGTGATGTGATGAACGTTGCGCTTGTTGTCATAACAACTAAACGGGTGATGATGCTGATTATCGGGACGATACAAACAAGCGTGGCCGAGTCCGTATCACCATGGGGCGGAAATTTTTTCCATTGAACGTAATGGAAAGTGGGTGTGCAGGCAAACAGCGGCATAGGCGAGCTTGCTAGCATGTTGGACAGTTTCGAGGTTTACCAGTTGTTTTTTTTGAAGCTGTACTTTCATTCCAACATGAAAGTGTTGCAGCTTGCCATGTTATCAGGTTACAGGGTGCATGAAAGGGTTAAAATGAATTACAAAACAGGATCTCTCTTTTTTTTTTTCACGCTTCGATGATGATGATGACGAGGAGGAGGAGGCTGATGGCGTTGGAGAATCCAAGCAGTTTATGAGGCACTTTATGCGGCGTCTTAATGTGCTCCACTTCAATGCAGCTCCCCGGGAAAATAGCCTATTAAAGTTGATCACGAAAGCATGTCTGCCGCCAAAATGCTCGCCTTTTTTTGGGGGGTATTTGCCTGAAAGGGATGCTCCCCTTCTCATTTAAATGACAACAATGATTCACCCAATCCGTATGCAAATCGACAAAAATGGAGATGAAGATGCGGCGGCGGATTTTTCCGACACGTGTTTTGACCTTGCTCTCCAACAGCCCAGATGTCCGGGCGACAAATCTCGCAAATCACAAGAAAAAAGCCAGGGCTGCCGGCAGAAATTTCGGGGATTTAGGACACAAGACCTTGCTCTCCAACAGCCCAGATGTCCGGATTCTCGCTAGCAGCTAAATTAGACGCTTTGCTTTATTCAAGAGTTGTTTGTTGGCGTGTCGCCGGAGCCCGCGACAGTCATTGCTAGGAACGCTGCAAAGATGAGAGAGTGACACGCTGTTCACCACTGGCCCTTGATTAAACCCAACAGCTGGGGGACGAGGGGGGGAGTGCCTCCCCTCCCCAACCCCCACCTTGCCGACAACGACGAATGGGGAAAGGTCAGGCGTTTGGCACATGATCACACGTGCCTCGCAGAGACGACATGAAAGCAGACAAACGGCGCTTATCAATTCGGCGGATGTTGGCAGATGCGAGGCGCGGAGTGGCGCCGACAAAAGGAGAATCCGACGCGGGCGTAATTAAAGGCGGCAGACTCCATTAAGATCCGAGTAGTTTTCAGTTTCCTCCCTGGTTGAATGGTTGTCGGTATTGTGAGTCATCAATAACATGATTAGTAGATGATCACATGATTAAAAAAATAAAATCAAGAATTTCATTGTGAGTTTCACTTTTTCCAAGTGCGCAAGTGAAATAAAAGATTTTCGGGATATTCAAAAATGTTTCAAAAGGCGCCGTGATACGCAAGCGATTATTTGGGGGTTGAACCGACTAGTCGACTCGACTTTACTACTCTGCATCGAGGTTTTCGTGCTTGAAGCCCCCACTATTCCCGAATGTGTTTTTTCTTTGATCGGCGGCCGCCACGCTGTGCCGAAAAATTAAATAAAAGACTGACGACGTAACTGATGAATCGACTTCGACTCAACTTTCATCACATTATAGTCGACTAAAAAAAATACCATTGTACGTATCCCCTATATGCCTATTGCGTGGAACCGAACATCTAAGGGTACTCCACCAGACAAATTAGTGAATTCATCTCTCAAAATGCATGCAAGACATTGCTGTGAAGAAATCCCGAGGTGATGATCCATCTCGCGCGACCCGAGGCCTTGTCATAATATTGTCACTGCATCATCTCAACTCCGGGGCCGTTAATAAAAGCCGACACCGCCTCAATCACTTGGCCTGCGCGCACGCACACACATGCTAGCAATGTCCGCTACCGCATTAGAAGTGCATTTGGCCGAGCGCTATGAATAAGTGGCGACTCACAGCAGGCGCATTCATTACGCAAACCTGATTAAAGCGCCCGGAGCCCTGAGGCATCCCGGGGCCTAATGATCCCGCTCTGCCTTTTGTTATTCATGTCGGCAGAGGCCGGGCCACCGAGCAGCCCCCGCCCCTTCCCCAACTCCGCCTTCAACCTCTGAGTGTGTGCTTTGCGCCCATTAATACCCCCCCCCTACCCCTACCCCTACCTGCGCCGCAGATGGGTGGAGCCATTATTCGGCATGATGATGTCCACTTGTGTGTGACAAGATGATCTATGTTGTGTTCTGCGCTTAATTGCCCTGTTCCCTCGCTCTACTCCGCCCTATCGCCCCCCCCCCACCCCCGCCCGTTTCGGAGTCCTTCATTGTACATATTTGCATAATGCAGTAAAATAGATTCATCGAGTGGCCGGGGGAAGAAAAAATAGAAGCACATGGAGAAAAGTCGTTCCTATTTTTAGAACTCAGCTGGATAGTTTGAGAGCCTCTCACGTCGCCTGAACAGTTGAAAAAGATAAAAAGATATTTTATGATCACGGGGAATGACTCAAAATGAAAGAAGTCTAAAAAATCTACACACCCCTGTGTAAGTGCCAGGATTTGGTGATGTCAACTGTTTTCCTCCCAAATTGTGACCCATGACGCACAACTCAATTGGGGGGGGTAAATAAACTTTGCACACCCTATTTGAAGTTATCTCCACGACAGAATAAACAAGATACAACTTTGGAAGTGCCGGCGTTGGCAACAGCGGATTCCCAAGACGTCTTCCCGTGGATGTGCACGTTCTGAAGTGACACGCGCGATCAATAGTGCTACCACGTGCACTTTCCCACCTCCGCACCTCCGAACTTCCTGGAGTTGCATGTACCCTGACTCGACTTGCCTCGTCCCTGCGCGCTCCCCCCTTCATGCCCATCAGATAGATTCCGGATCACCCTCGCTTGCTGACCAGGCACTAAATTATTCAGTTGAAAATAAGTCCGCATTAAAAATGCAATGACCCGCCGGACTAGCTCACCGTCGAGCAAAACTGCAGCGCTTAACATGTACGAAGGAAGGGGGATCGATTCGCAGTTTTTTTTTTTTTTTATAAGTGTGCCCAAAAGTTTTAAGACTACAGATACTAAGAGTGAGAAAAGTCAAAAAAAGTTTACGCGGCAGTAATGCCCGCATCAGCGAGTATCATTTATGAAGGCGAGGAGGTGCCGGTCGGTCTACTTTCATTTTTGCTGACTGTGAACTTCTTCCGCCTCAAACGAAGGGTAGGGGGGGTGGGCGGGGCCATGCGGCAACCCATTATAATCCAGATTTAATAGCCTTGACCCCAGGCCACAACCTGGAGAAGATTCCTCTGCGCACTCAGGTCAAATAGTAGCATGAAAAGTCTTATGACGACGAGAATTGTTGATGAGGCCGCCGTACAATCAACGGGGGCTTGGGGGGTTGTTTAAGAGGCGGGACACGTCGGCGGGGCTGCTAAATTAGAGAAAGGACAGCACAAGTGCAACACAGAAACACCAACAGGCGCGCAATAAAAGTGACCGGCCTTTGAGGAAGAAAAGGGGGAAAAAAAATAAAACGGGGGGAGTTACTTTTCATCCTTTGTCGGCTCTTTTCGGTTGAGCGCCAGGGACTCTTGTTTGGGGTAATGCGAGTGCAAACCCCGACAGGAAAGGACTTGAGTGTTTATTGGAGGAAAAACTGTTCTGACGTCTGAACCTGCTCGGCCAATCCGGGGTTGGGATTTGAAGATCAAGAAATGGCACAGAGTCTTCATCCGACACCTCGACAACACACAACAAAGAAAAACGATGAGCCATGGGTGCACGGGTGCCAGCGCGATCCGCTTCTGCTGCTCGCGCGGCGTTGCCATGGCGCTCGCGAGGCTGCGGTGAGCCCGTGTTTGGCAGGTGTTGAAACAACTAGCCGTGGCGCAACACACGCAGACAGGGGCCCAATTATCTCGGTCAAAACAATCAGCATGTGTGAAGGGGGACGTGACGGCACACCTGCGACGCGGCTTTTTATATCAAAGCGTGCCGCGTTACGCCCCGACGAGTATCTCGCTTGCTCATCCTCATCGAGTGTCGCCCTGCTCACTTGCTTGCTCCCTTGGGTTTCCTCACAGTCCTCCTGCACGATACATTGCGCAAAGGTACGGCGTGTTGTTCTTCCATGACATAGCCTCGATGAACAAACTGCTTTAAAAAGACTCCAAAAAGTGCGGGAGGACGAGACGGGAACAAATGGGGGAAAATAATGATCGACCGGTGATTAATTGGAAAAGATAATCAATTCGATGGACATTGTGCTGCTCCTTCTGGCGCCCGGCATCAGCAGTAATAATAATAATAATATTTTTTTTAATTTATAAGCGCCTTTCAAAACACCACTATTCATCGTTCTTTGCAGAGGATGAAGAAAATATGCCTGTGAGCATTGTCTGTCTACATGTGTTTCACCACCATCTCTGTTCAAATTTCCAATGTTATCAGTTAGCCGGTCCGTGGCATTTCCCATTACAAGTCACTGTTTGTCATCATTGGAAAAGGTTCAAAGTGTGCAAAATGTAACAGTGGCTTAAATTGATTTTAAATATGCTTTTTTTTAGGAATAAAACTTCCATTTTTGCTGAACGTTTAGCCCTACAACACGACTGTATTTTAGTGTTAGTCATAATGGTGGAAACTGACAAGTATTTTTGGAGGTGTCAACTACTGCATTTACACGCCACGTTTTTTTGTTTTCGCAGCTTTTAGATTCTCCACACACGTCTCCCCTCTGTTGTTTTTCCCTTTCCTTCATTAGCATCCCTCTGCTGCAGTGCAGTTTCTATTGACAACCAGCCGAGCTCGGAGAACGCCAGCAAAACATTGGCCTGATTGGAATGAAATGGCCGCTCTCGACGCGTCCACAAGTCCGCTCTTTCGTCCCCTTTTGGTTCCAATCATATATTCATTTCAAACGCTGCGTTTTAAAATCTTACATTGGCATTGAAACGAAACAACCGAGGCACTTTTAGTCCTGTTAAACTGCAACCGCCAACCATCCCTGACATCATCCCTCGGGGGGAGAAGGATTTATGGGGAGGAATGCCGCAGCAGCTCTACCTGAGAACTAAGCGGATGGGCGGGAAGCGGTGGGAAGGTGCGTACCTGGAGAACCCTTGGCTGCAGCATCAAAGCGGTCGACGGATGTTCTGTCGATGGGCTTTGCTGACTCCTCCGCGCCGGGAATTTCTCACGCTTGCACTTGTCCTTGGAATCACTCGCCAGTCTGACGATCATGTCATTGTGGGCAATTGTTGGTTAGAAGTCAAAGGAGACTCAAAGTCTACAAAAGAAAAAAACCAGAATAGATTCACTTACACTATCAAATTTTAGTTTTGTTGATGCGTTTTCGTTAACTCGGTTGCAACTTACTGCAAACTCCAAGTTCAGTGGCCACTCTGAGAACATCCGGTGTTGAATTTTGCCCTTCACCTCATTATTCCTGAGCAGCATGTCGTGAAACATTCAACAGTGGGGAATACAAAGGTTTACAGGTCGGATTAAGTTCACCTATAAAAGTTGTCGTGCATTTTCAGAACATTATGAAATGTCCAATGCTAACTATTTGTGAGTAGTGAGTGTTAAGAAGACCCATATAATCCCAGAAAATAAACAAATAAGTATAATGTACGCACATTATACTTGAATAATTTGTAACCCATTGTGATTAGATAGCCTGAAGGGTTACAGTACATAATGGGCAGCAGAGATTTTTGTGCACACCTACAAACAAAACATCATATTTTATGACTAAGCCTGTGCTACTATTGTACGCCTTTTTAAGATTAAATCAAGCCAAAGTGATTGTAAAACGTGAAATATGTGCATGTAAATTGAGCCGATTAATGGTATCTTACCTGAAAGGTCCAACTTCTGAAGCTGGCAAAACGTCACAGCAACAACGTGTCTTTTGTTATAATTCAAACAATAATGTTTTTGTTTTGTTTACAAATTGACACGGGATTTCCTCGTCGTTTGTTGATGGCACCGTTTGATGACGTGCTCGCATCGTCGTCATGTAATTTCAGGCTGTCTTCCAATTGGTTGATTTTTTTTTCTTCTGGCGTCATACGATGTCGTCTCAATATCGCGTACCGAATACTTTGGCCATGGTACTCCTTATATTTTGGGTTCAACTAATATTTTGGCCATTTTAGACACTTTATTACACATTGAAAATCAAAATCAGCCCCCACCACCTTTTAGGGGCGTGGTTCCAATGACGTATTCGCGATACACGTTTATAAACCTCTTGGGTGAACCTCGTGCAATGTAGTTAAAATTACAAGGCATTTAAAAAAACAAGAGGACCCTTGGTTTCTTAATAAAGTTTATTCTATATTACAAATAGTATCTTGTTCTGGACTGCAAAATAGGAATGCATTATATTTACATACACAGGTATACAATTAATTTTAACAAAGTTAGAGAAGCTCACCTATCCCCCCCAGACTGTTTTGATCTCTTGATAAGATACTCTCTATCTTTCAATGGTGTCATAAAAGTCTGTTTCGTGTGTGTGTGTGTGTGTGTGTGTGTGTGTGTGTGTGTGTGTGTGTGTGTGTGTGTAAAACACTTGCTATAATACTGAGCTAGGAGGAAGTCTGCACTGTAGTTCCTACAAAACATTTCAAGGTGGAAACTTTATCTGTGCTGTCACGCAGTGGTGCGTTATGTACACGAGGCTGGTAGGGCTTCTACGCACAGTGTTTTTTTTTTTCATTTTAGCTACATGAAGGACACGGCTAATTTAGAAGTCTATCCATTTACTCCAACCTTCTCTATCTCCATGTCTTTGATATGTTTGACAGCCATCGTGACGAGCGAACACCCTGCTAGCGGCTGCGGGCTGCAGAAGTTGAACCAATAAGACCAGTCCGTCAGCAGCTTCATTTTCATCCTAATCGATCAACATGCAACAGTGTAATGCACAGTGCCGCCTTGAGATATGAGAGTCTGGGTTTTTTGATACAAGCCGTTGTTTGGATAATTTTTGCCTTGATTTGAGAGCAAAACCTTGACATGCGAGCACTGTATGAACAGACAGAATTAGAAAACAATTCTTCCAAAAAGACCATCAAGGTGTTCACTGCCAATCCCGTCTGAAGTTTGCTCTCAAACTAAACACGAACCAAAGAGATTAACGTGTTGTGTTTTTAAAATGAACTAAAATAACTTATAAGGGGAAACACCACAGACAGGCTGACGAATAGCATCTATGTGGAGATGTTATAACTTTAAGTAACACAGACAGAGATAACAATACTGACAGGCATTTATTCTTTATCTTCTGCACAGAACGGCTGAATGAGGAGGATTGAATTGAACAAAAAAAGTTTAATTCTTTAGGTTCTAATTATGTCAAGACTTGTTTTTATATAGCACCATACTAAAGCGTACCATTTTCCTTCATAAAAAACATTCTAATTTTTCGGGGGAAGGCTGGAATGAATTAAGAGCATTTCCATTAATTTCAATGAGGAACAATGCTTTGAGACTGGAACATCATCTCAGAAGAAACTCAAGTTGTATCTCAAGGCACCACTGGACACTAATGATCAGATTCCGTAAGTCAACTGGATAAAGGTTCCACCTTAAACTTCAATACCGTCATCTGCTTTTCCTTTTCAAAGCAAAACAAAGTTAAACAAACACATCCACATCATCATCGCAAGGCTTAGTTCTTAATTATTCTTTTTTTTTCTCCTTAAATAAGTTTTTCTTAAATGGTTTTACATGCGCTTAAAAAGCCAATAAAGGTGGACCGAGGGCGGCCTTCGCACATTCACATCACCACATGGGGCACGTTGTCAAGGCAAAAGAAAGGGCAGAGCTTCACAGGATACAAGAGGTGGCCTCGCTTTCTTGCTCATCCGACAAGTTTTCAGTTCGCTGCTGCGCTCCATTGTTCTGTTTCGTTTTTAAATCCGAGAGGCGTGAAGACGACACCAGCACCTCCGCGGCTACACGATGGCCGGCGTCCACCTTGAAGGCTTGTGCAAAACAGGAAAGAAAGGTGTGGAAAAGCCAGGAGCCACGGAGCATCTCCACAAACTGAGGTCAGAAAAAGTAGCACACAGGTTCCAGTCACAATTTTTTTTTTTTTTTTTTTTTTGAAAGTCCATTTAGTATTTTTTTTCTTCTTTTTCGTTGTATTTTTGTCCTTGTTGTCCGTGTTCCTCTGTGGCACTTGACAAATACATCTTTTTGTGTTGAAAATGTCAAGCTCCTTTGGTTTTTAGGCGAACCAACTTTGTATGCCCCCGCACATCCCCAGGACATTGTTGATCGGTGTGTGTGTGTGCGTGCGCGTGCGTCAAAGTGTGTGTAGGTGCGCGACGACACCGCCACACGCAAGTTAACCGTCTTTGTGTGCTTCTTACAGAGGAGCCGCGTGGGGCTTCGTCGAGGAGAAAAGTTTTTTTTAGCCGGATGGAAGCGTGGAAGCTAATGCTAGTAAATGCGTGTGCTAATGTCGGGGTTGTGAGGACGCGGGGGTGGGGGAGGGGCTCTGCAGCATTGTCAGCGCCCTCCTGAGCCCTTAACCTCAGTCTTCAATGCAAATCCAGCTACAAGGGAGAGAGAGAAAATAAAATTGCATTGTTCAAGATCCAAAGAACCGCTGTCCATTTGTCGCACTCCTCCCAGTCTGAAAAGATTCTACCAGTCAGTCAATTCTTGAAGGCAACGTAAAAGTGTCATTTCTTTTTCTGTGTCTGTATGCAGCAGTGGATGAGGGACCAAAACAATTCAATCAAGGAAGCAGGAATGGAAGAAAAAAACAAAACAAAAACAAACGAGGAACAGGTTTTTGCTCAGGCACGGCTCGGTGTCGGGACAAGAGTGTGGACGGTGGCGGGCGGGCGAAAAAGAGGCGGGGCTGGGGGTTCGGGGGGCGGAGGATGTCTCTTCTCTTCTTCCCAGTGCACCCTGGGAAGTGCGGTCCTCAGCTCTCCAGCGTCATGAAGGCCACCACCTGCTCCAGCTTGAAGGCCAGCCTCTGCTTCCTGGCCGCGTCGTCCTGCTCCAGTGCACAGACAATCTGACACAAACGAACAGAGACACACAAAAAAGTGCGTCAATTCAACATGGTTGTTTTAAATACATGTCTAACTGTCGTTATTTTATGTTTAGTTTGACAGGAAACTTCAAATGTACCATACAGGGCTTATTCCAAGATTTTGCATCACTGTATGTTAGCATGAAGCTAATTAGCATATATGTGAGAAAGTTATGGTTTGCTTGAACATTTGATCTTTTTAAAAAATACAAGGTTCAATTCAGATTTTGATTTCATGTGTCACTTTTACAGTAAATATCAAATGGGACCAGTAGACAGCTTGAAGCATGCACGCTGGAGGCCTCTTATTTGGAAAAAAACTGGGGTCAAACTAGAAATATTCCTTATCTTTCTATATTGCAGTGTTTGAGCACACGCGAAGCACACACACACCTCCTCCGTGTATTTTCCTACGTAGGAGTAGATCTCACTCAGCGAGCTCATGCTGTTGAACTCGCTCATGTGCATGCGTGATTGTTCGGCCAGGTAGGCGTTCATGTCCTGGTCGCTGATGGCCGGCATCTTGCTGATGTCTGAGTAGTACCTGTAAACAAACAAAAACACACACACACACACACACACACACGCACACACACGCACACACGCACACACACACACGACAAGGAGGGGTTCAACCTTGAACACTGCAGCACACGTTCACACTCGGTTGGAGTCAGCAGCGGCAGCAGCTGTGTTGCATCCATCAGCAATGTTAATTAAAGCCGCTTATTTGCATATTTAAATCCCGCAGCTCCATCCAACTGGAGGACAAATGCGCTGAATTTTTATTTTTATTTTTTGGCTGCTCGGTGTCTTTACGGGAAAGCAGGCGGGTGTTGTTCAGGACCTTTTGCCCGCAGGTCAATCATCACCCGTGTGTTGCCGGTGTGCTCGAAAACTGTTTCACATACTGAACAACTAATATATTGCAGCAATAAACAGCCCATTGAATAACCGACCCGCGCGTCTGTTTAAAAAAAAATTCTTTATGTGGAGCCATTTTACGGCGACCAGCCACTTTTAATTCAAACAAAGGGCCGTAAAATGTCCGATTGGCAAAAAGTGCTGACCCGTGCGCCGGCGCACTTGTAAACAAACGACTTTAATGGCCGCCGCCGCGCATTCTTGTGCCGGAGGCCATCAAACCGGGCCATCAAATTCATGGAAAGTGTCATCATTGTTGAAACCCGCCTCACTTGGCCTCCCTAAATTAACGACACAAACATCCTGCAGCTACTCTAAACCCGGCGAGTTACTCTCAGCCTGCACTACTTCCTCTCCAACTTCGAACCGACTCAACTAGTAGCCCTCCCGGCATCGACTCTGATGAATCAGCATTCTCACACCTGCGCGCCCCGTATCAGTAAATCAGTTTCCCGGCAGGTTGCAGGAACACAACACACGACTAATGAGGGCACGGCTCAGCCTTAAGCCTCACGCACACGCCGCCGTCCGCTTCCAAAACCTGCCCGCGCATGAATAACGTGCGCTGTGGCGCCATCTTTTATTCACGAGACTCTCCCGGCGCCCTCAGACGAGCAAAATGTAATCTAAGTCTCATTTGGACAAATACCCGCATGGATGTTCTCCGTTTCTCACGCCTGCTAATCATTCCAAATCGGTTTCGCGGTTTGTAGATGAAAAAACTGTCAATGCGCTGGACTGAAATGGGAAGAACCCCTCGCAACGCGGCGAAGTCAGTGGCGTCGGGGGCCCGAGCTCACCTCTCCACCCAGCTTTTGTAGCTGGGGATGTCCTTGGCATACAGCAGCTTGTTGGACGGCGAGTCCTTCCCAAGGCGGTGCTCCGAAGTGGAGCAGGAGTCCATGAAGGTCTGGGCCACCACAGACAGGCAGGCGTCAGTGATGCTGCTCTTGTGGATGTCGAACACGAACTGAGGGTTCTTGATCACGTTCACCCAGAAACGCAGAGGTAGGCTGCCGGGATGTGAAAGACAGGAAAAAAAAACGTTTTTCCTTTTCATCCTATTCATCCTACAGTGAATAAAGGAGAGCCGGAGCTACTTGGATCACTACATCTTCGCAATCGTCTCGACCTTTGGCTGAAGTGGCAATTTTTTTTTTTTTTAAACGAAAACATGGAGGCTGGTTGAGGAAATGCAATCATGAGAGGGAGAAAAAAAAAAAAAAAGCAACAAAAAGCAGTACTCCGCCCACGCCCACAAAGCTATTAAGACGGACAATCTAGCACAAGAGGATTTGGACCACAGGAAGTAAAAGTCTGCATTATGACTTCAACATTAATCGAAGCAAAGAATCTAGAGGGGATTAGGTGCTGGGGGGGATCAGAGGGATATTTAGGCTGCCGCTAAGCCGCTCCAGCTGCCCCGTTCTTTTGAGTTCTTTCAAATGATTCCGCGCGTTCAAAAGAAGTGGCGTAATAACACCCTGGCATCGTCAAATGTGTGGAAAATCACAAAATTGTCCGCCGTTATTTCATACTGGGTCAATTCTGGAGATGTCAGATGGCAGTCATCAGTGCGCTCCGTTTAAATATTACCTGCCAGGATCTGTCTGGAAGTATAAACGTCAAGCCGGGCTTTCAAGATGATCCTAAAATTGACGGTTAAAAATAAAAATAAATAAATAAATTGTGTTAGCCGTGCTAGCAAGTTAGCTTAGCGGATAGCATTTTCCCGATTGTTCCCAAGCAGCCCCCCACCCCCGGCCTCCAAAACCCCTCCAACAAAACAAAACAAAAAAACACCCCACGCCTAATCCAAATTGCTAGCATGTATCCTGCACACCCTTAGTGAGACATCATATGTAGCATGACAAAGCATAGTAAGCCATCCATTGCAGTATGACATGATGTTGAACAAGACATGTAATATCAATGGAAATCTCAATAATTGCTTTCCAATAATGACTTTCGCTCCTTACTTGTCCCTTGACACACATTCATGTGAGTGAAGCACACTGGGATCTTTGGCAAAGGGTCAGGAGGCTAATAAGATATTAGCGTGTGTTTAACTCCCACAGAGTCGACTTGCCTTTTTTTTCTCCATTATTTCATCGCCCTTCCTTCACAGCTCACTTAACCCCTCGCCACCCTCGAGTTCATCAGCGCATATTACGATGAATCGCACATTTGGGACGGCGGAGATTTCCACTGGGAGCTCTGGCCTTGAAAAATGTGCGGCGATGGGAGATTGTTGGCAGCGTGCCTCCAAGATGGTGGATGGCGATTGGGCCCGCGGCGAAGCTACTACAAAACGACGACCGCGCCCCCTCACCAGTTGCTCTTCCACGTGTGCCGCACGTGCGGGTCGTGGATGTTGTGTTTGTCGGCCTGCTCGTCCAGGAAGTCAAACATGTACTTGATGGCGAGCGGCAGGGCACTCCCTCGGTGCGCTGTGCTGAAGATGGTCTCAAAGAGGTCGTCCACAAACTTCTGCAGGGTGCCCTGTAAAAGGAAAAAAAAAAAAAAAACGGTTGCCGGATGAGCTTCGCGCGGAGATGACCCTTCATTTGATTTAATGTTGTCGACCTGACAGAAAGAGGAAGACGAGGGGCAAATACAGCGGCGGAATCTAATCCTCTTGTAGAATGAGGAGGAATGGGCTGATGGGATGCAATGAAAGGACAGAGCTTTCCTATTAGGAATGAGGTGCAGGCAAATCAAAATCCAATTTGGGCCGGAGCGTCTGAGCGAATCAGAGGAGGCAGACAATCCCGTTAGCCAGACAATCATAACTGTAATTCTAATGCGGCCCTGACAGCTTTCGTTTTTTTCTTATTTTTTTTTTTAACCCCCTCACCACCATGTAGATAGAATCATATCTCACCGATTCAAGCCCATGGGCCCTTTTTTCCTTTTTTTTTTTGCCAGACGATTATCTGACAGAGGGGACGTGACGTATGGCGAGCGTGGAGTGACATTTCACGTCCTCCATCTTGAGAGCGTACGTCGGCAGACATCACCGACGGCTGCTCGTCTTCCCCCC
Organism: Hippocampus mohnikei; assembly: GCA_026261675.1. NCBI lineage: Eukaryota > Metazoa > Chordata > Actinopteri > Syngnathiformes > Syngnathidae > Hippocampus > Hippocampus mohnikei. The sequence continues at coordinate 6,677,805 of JAKGUB010000345.1, forward strand.
GGCGGCGGCGGCAAAAACATCCACTCGCCGTTATAGCGCAAACACCAAGCGCCATACAGAACACGCTAACTCATTGACTCCCAAAGACGTTTTTAAACGTCTTTTCAGACTTGGTCTAGAATTGGCTGGTACTGAATGAGTTTTAACCCTATGTTGCATGGCTTCTGCAGGAGTTATTCAATTGTGGTTTGTTTTTAAATTTAGGGTAGATTATGGCCAAATATCATAATAAATTCACAATTTTGGGAAAAAAATACATAATAGGGGGGTACTTGTGTGCATAATGGTCACTACAATTACCTTGCCAAAAAGCATGGCAGTACTGATAGGTAACACATAGAAACTGTTATTTATTGTGTTCTATATGTTCTATATACTCTTCTGCACAAGTACAATAGGGTATTTGGACCTTTTCATCTCATGGATAGAAATTATTCAACATTTTGTGGAGCCTCTTTCACCTTTTTCTCCCGCTGTTGCGCGCTAGTGACATCTCATGTGGATTTAAAAACTAAAACTGGTAACTTGAATAACCAATATGAGTTAAAGTTGTGGTTACTGTAAGTAACCCGTATGCAACATAGGGTTAAAAATTAGTTAGTTTGTTTTTTTTGGACAATTTAATACTTTTTTTCTGCTATATGTTCACACCGAAATATGTTTTTTCAAATATTCAATACTTTAATCCTAATTTAGGATTAGGGCCAAATTCGACCCTTTTGGATTTAAGGGTAACATTTGAGTAGCAGAATTTATAGTGGCCAAATTTGACCCCGTGGGTTCTCCAGGGTTAAAGCTAACTGGGGAAGAAACTCTCTTTGGGTGAGCAGTGTTCAAAGTAAGTCACCTCATTGTCTTTTATTTTTTGTTTTTGTGCAGAAAAACCTCAAACAGCCTCTTATCTTGAGCCCTTCTGATAAGACGCCTTGTCAACGCCCAATTTGAGAAAAGGGGGGAAAAAAAAGGAAACAAACAAAACTACAACACTATCTACTTTCTCTCTCATCTCGTGTCCTCAAGGGAGGAGAGCGGAATACATTTGAATAATCCTCTCCGAAAGAGATGATTCCCCGCAAATGAATATGCAAAGAAAGAAAAGGGTTTTTTTTTCCCCGAAGTCACGGGAAGTCTGGATGGAGGTCGGGCTCACCTTGGTTGCCAGAAGTCTGGTCAAGTAGATCTCAGAGACCATCTTGCTGCCGCGGTCGCCCTCCTTCTGGTCGCCGTGTTCGTGGTTCTTGACCAGGTGCCACACCTTGACGCCGCTCTCCAAATCGGGCGTGATCATGGGCGTCCGGGAGCGCAGGCTGTCTGGACTTCCAGTGTACTTGATCATGTTCTCTGTGCAAAGGCGGGGGTGGGGTGGGAAGAACCAAAGGCAAAGTCTCAACACTGATGCCGTAAGAGTTGTGTTTCCAAGATCCTGGAAAAGCGTCGAAATCGTCATCTTTGGGTGGCAGCCAGACACCGTCTGACATAAAATCGAAGACCTAAAATACAACGTGCCCACCCGGCGGATGGATATTTCCAAAACACGCTGAATGTTGACACGGTGTGAGTGGAAATTGATCAGCGGCTTTTTGGGGCGTAATCAATTGCTCCTGAAAGCCAAAGAGGGAGGAGATGGCTGCGAGAAGTCTGAGAAAGTTAGCGAGTGTGCGATTTAGCGGATCAGGGTTTGAAAACTCGGATCGGTCTATTTCGATCCCAGCGGTATTCTTAAGGTGCCTTCCAGCATCTTCAAATTTTCTTTCCGGCAACACTCTCCATGTTAATTGGATGGCAATCGCGTTTGAAGAAAGAGAGTCGCTGTGTCCTTGTGCTAATTGGGCTTAGCGGTGGCAAAAGGTGAGGCCCTTACGGGCTAATACTGCATCGCATCTGATGTGCGCCGAGTGTCCGACGCCTGCTTTGATCAGCAGCTGACTGGAGAACAAATAAACCCTGAGAAATGCCTGCAACACTCTGACAACGGCGCCCCCTGGGGAAAAAAACATCCGATGATAGCAGAGACCCGATGCTTACCTAAACATAAATGATGGATACGATCAATTGTTCACAATCGTCCAGTATTACCTTTGCATTCGGCATTTAATTTGTCCCTTGACGAAGCTTGCAGCTCCATTTCACAAATCAATTTTCCTGATTGAAATGGCATTTGGATTTTGGCCTGTTTTACTGCCACTTCACCTCCCTGCCCACTTGGAGAGATGGGGCAAGGTGGCTATTCCGCACGGACCGATGGGGGGACAAGATCTGAGGACTTTATGCTGACAAAAGGAGTGCACTCACCATATTTGCTGGCAGACGTTCGGGACACCGTCGAGTTGTTGACCGAATTGTACGCCGTGACTTGCTTGGGAACCAAGGCCATCACGGCGTTGTCGGGCACCTGCGGTGCACACAGCCGGCGGCAACATTTGAATCTGAACTTTTACAAAGCTAGAACACAGTCTCCACTTCACACCCATGCGGGATGATTGACAGTTTGCGCGCGGGGCTGCGTGACGTCTCAATTTAATAATAAACGGGTTCCTCTCGAGGATGCGTGGTGCACGTGCGCGTGTGGGTGTGGGCGAATGCATTTGTCAATTCCCGGCTCATCCAAACTGGTTTCAATTAACACAACCGGGATCCTGCACGCACACAGTGTGGGTGTGTTGTGAATAACGGGAGTAGCCACGCTGCGGGGTTAATTGAAGTGATCTCTATCATTGTTTGGGTGGATGGGACAGGGAATAAGCACCCAGGGCCTTTTTTGTTGCCTGCGCGATTATGAATATCCTATCGCTCGTTCACTCAGTCCGCAATGTTGATATCAAGTGAAAGCAGGGGAGGAGAAGCGAGGGGTGGGGGGTATCTTTAGTATTCCGCGTTTCTGCAACCTTCAGACATGCTCCTATTATAGATATGCTAAATGGAACCACAATGGGGCCAATTACCTGATAGTGGGCCAGCATGTTGAGTCTCTTCCAGTCGCCTTCGATCTTGGTGGTGACGTCCTCGTCCTGCAGGATCACACGCTGCCCTCGGCCTTGACGCCACTCTGAAAAAAAAAAACAGACGCGGTTACGATGACGAAGGAGGAAAAACAGTCACTCAGTCAACAAGCGGCGAAGCAAAAGCCCCCCCCCCCCCAGTTCAATCATGGCTGTGGAAAGAAATAATGCGCTGATCGCGGAGGGTCGGTCCACGGAGGATCGAGCGGAATCGTCAGAATGTCCTGCTGTGATGATTCCGTTTTTAAAAAATCGACACAGTAGATCTTTCCATCAAGATGGAAATGAGCACTTGTCAACTGTCGAGTCCCAGTGAGCCAAACGTGGGAAAAAGATGAGGAACAGATCAAAGAATAAACTCGAAAGTGGAATTGGCATATGGACTCAGGAGTGTACGTGTGTGTATGTGTGTGTGTGTGTGTGTGTGTGTCGACGTATTATGGACTCGCGCTCAATCAAGTTGCCTCTGGGAAAGCGTCTTATTCTGCAGTTTACACACGTTTTTGACAACTAACACATGTGAGGACATCAACATCCACAAAAGGCACTTTCTTTGTTCTTGGCCCTTTTGGGGACTGCAACAGAGGAAGAATGCAACCAAAAAAAAAAAAATCTGTCTCAGGAGAGACTCCTCCACAATCCCATTATCCTTATCGGGCCTTGCAATCACACTGTGTGTTACTGGAAGGTAATCGGGGGCTTTTTGGCGATGAGTGCAGTATTGTCAACCGCGCTTGGGCTGCATTCGGCACGCCAGCAGGATCCTACCTAGGTCCATGTCGGAGGCTTTGAGGCGGTGCGAATGCGGCACGTTCTTGTAAATGGCGTCCAGGATCTTCTCCTTCACCTGGCTGACGGTGTCGCAGTTGAGCACCTTCACCTGGATCTCCGGGCTCTTCTCGTTCTCCGGGTGGATGCAGTTGACCACCTGAGGTCCCGATGACACAACGTCAACGAGCGGGAAGCGCGGATCAAGAACGAAACGGTGCTGGCGATCCCCTTCCTCCTTCTCACCAGCGTCTTGTAGTCGATTTGCTGTCTGATGAGCTTGTCCTCGCTGAGAGAGTAGCGCGCTTCTCCTGTGATGGAGTCAATGGGGCCCTTCTCCATCTGTTGCTTGATGGCGCAGAAGAGCGAGAAGAGCGGTTCGCCGGCGCACTCCTGAACAAAAGTTTGGATATGGAAAGGTCAGATTCATTTCCCCACCGGGGACAAAGCTAAAAGGGTGAACATGACTGAACCGGGCCTTCCCTTTGACAGTCATGCTATGTTTTTATGGTTCAACGAAGTCTCAAAATTCGATACAGGGTCGCCGTTTTTTGAGTAGCACTACATCGATCGAGGTGCGGTAAATTTTCCCACTGACTACTTCAATTCATGAGCTGGAAATAAACGATTGAGGGAGTATCGACGGCAGGAATGACACTTTGGAATCAGACACTTGACAAAAACTTTGCATTTGTGAAAGGATAGCATTTGACACGAGTCCTTTCTGTTACCTTGAGAAACTTGTAGAGGAGAAAGGTGAACCAGTTGGTCAGCATTTTCTCCGCCACAGACTCGGTCCTGCGGAGAGACGCCACACAAAAATAAGCATCGACGTTATGATGCCTTCAACGGACCCAAAAAAGAAATACATCTTGTGTCGATTTGATTTGATTCTGCTGGATTGATGTGTCCCGTTGTAGGAACACTGGCCTCATTACCAAACCCTTTTTGAAAATTTCCTCTCACTGGACTGCCACTCGATCCGCGTACAATAGAAACCGAATGAATACGTGCCTGCTTCAATGCCTGCCATCCTCTGACTGTGTGTGTCGACCCCCGTGTGACTGATCCTGCGTGAATGAATGACTGATGCCTGCATACAAAATCAACAGCACTGGCGAGGATCGGATATCCCATCCCCCCGCGCCTCCCCCTTTTTTGTGTGTGTGTGGCCAGCAGCAGGGGACTGCGGCTATATTTAAAGGCATCAATATTTCAGGATTAGCTTCCATTGCCGGAGAGTTTGGGAGACCACCTGCAACCCAGCCGCCCCCCCTCGACGTCCAGATAGCCACTTGAAGGGGCTTCATGCCAAGGCCCGCCATGCCAGTGGGGCGGCCTGGCACAACACCTGGGGGGGATTAGCTTCCCGCCTCTCGCCGCTGCCCCCCCCCCCCCCGCCCCCGCCCCCTCGTCACTCTCATCCTGCGACAAGGTCACCCGGGTCACGTTTGATCCCTTCTTTTTTTGTGTCCAGTAATCACACACTGGCTCCAAATCCTCTCCATTTCCTCACGTCGTTTGTCTATCAAAGTCCTTTAAGCCTGGCTAGTCGTAAAAAATGAAGCTTTGGCCACAAAAAATAAAAAATAAAAAGGGCTGTTCTTAGCAGACAGTAAATAATTCACCAAACTAAACGGACATGTGTGTACACGCCGTGCGACTGCACGGCGGGATGAAGACTAGGAGGAGGAAGAGGAGATTGCGGCAGCGACTGCGACAGATGGTTGCGGAAGGTTCTCGTTAGTTAGCTTGCCTGGTGCTTGTACTTCAGCGCAGGTTGAGATGGGACAGATGGAATGATGTGTGCGTGTGTGTGTGTGTGTGCGTGTGGCATGCACACACTTCTTGGCCGAAGAATCAGTGGGTAGCCGTGCTCAGATGCTGTGCCAGAGATAGGCTGTTCGCAGACTTTAAGCATTGATTTAGCAATCAAGCAGGCAGGGATGGGGAGAGACAGGAGGGGGGGCTAGAAATAAAGATGCTGACAGAAGTCATGCAGACAAGGCGAGGGAATAAATTCAGACAAATAAAAAGAAGAGGAAGTATGGGCTTTTTTTTCAACCTCCCAGACGTAAGCTATCAATGGACCAAAAGTTCTCCTGGTCCTACCTGCGGAGCAAAAGCTTGGGGTGGTTCTTGCTCTCCAGGTTGCGGTCGATGAGGTCGGACAGCAGGTGCTTGAGCACGTCGGTGGCGTACTCCAGCTTGCTCTGCAGCACCGTCATGATGAGCGAGGCCACGTTGCCGCGGTCGCGCATGGAGAAGCCGCGCTGCGCCTCCAGCGTGCGGATGAAGCACAGCAGGTAGACCTTGTTGTTGATCAGCTGGCCAAACAGCTTCAGGCCCTTCTCCACCTGCTCCTGGCGGTAGCCTGGCACCTGTAACAAAAAAATGCTAACGCGCGTTAGCGGACCAGTACAAGAACAAGCGGCCTCACATGGGAGGAGAAAACAAACATGCTAGCTTTAGCCGCCAGGGGAAGCTAATTCCATTCAGAGAAAATGCAGTCCAAGTAGAAGAAATATGGCCAGGTTCTCAAGCGAGACGCTTCAACGCATCTCGCCGGCGTCATAAAAACGTCGAACCTCTCGAGAGCACGTTTAGAGGCTTTGAAGCCGCCCGCGTTGCCGATTCAAAGCGGAACCCGCCGCGTCCCCGCGCCGTTTATACCAACCGGCGCGCTTGCCGCGTGAGCTTCCGACCTCCATCTTTTCCTTTCGTAACGAGCACCTATGGAGTTTTGGGCTTTTCAACGTCTGCCTCGTGGTGACGCTACGTCCCTTTTGCCCGTGCGCGCAGCTGTCAGCTTGCGTGTGACAAGTTTGGCTTTTGCGATTTCATCAGCACACAAAGGCGCTTTGCGTACGGTTCCACGGGAAAAGCTGAAATATCACCGTATCCTTTCCATCACCTGGGCTATTTCTGTCACCCCTGCCGACACATCAATAACAATTAGGTGGACGTCAAACACCTAAGAGCAGCCTTCTGCTTCCTTCATTAGCCTGCCGCCGCACCTCGCCATTCCGCGCGGGTTGACATTTATCCCAATTAAAGCCTAATTAATATTGCTTATTACTGGCAAATTCTCATCAAGGGACGGAGTGCCCAACCTTGAGGGCAGTGGAATGGGGGTCAATCATCGCCTTAATGGAACAAGACGACTCCTTCCAATTACGGCTGTCAATCAACGTTACAGCTGGGGATACATTACGAGATATTTTTCTTTCCATTTCTACCTACTTGACTTTTCATTAGATTTTTAACAAGGTTTCCCATTCTGTTAGGATGCACTCGCTAGGTGGGGCTTACCAAGAATCACAAAGTCAAACCCGCCACATGTACGAGACAGAAGAAGCATACCTCCAGGTCTCTGAGAACAGGATGTTCCTCAATTCCTGGGAACAGGACTCTCATGGTGTACGTCCTGTAGTCCAGGAAGGGAATCCCCGCGCCGTCCAAGTCGCTCGTCAACTCGTGGATGTCGGTCTGTAGCTCTGCAAAAGCTAACGGGGGTGGAGGAAAAAAGGTGTGCCATGAACCAAGGTCCGAGGGTGGTGAAAAAGACTCCGGCGTATGAGTCTCGTACCCTCCTTGCACTCTAGCGCCACCCGTGACTCCAGGTTGTCCATCTGCATCTGCAGCCGCTTCAGCGTCAGGTCGCTCTCGCGCGACTTGCGCTTGTAGGCGATGAGCACCATGACGATGGCGAGGAGAAGCAGGGCCCCGGCCGCCGCGATGCCGATGATGGCCGTGCTGCTGAGCGGGCTGTCCGACGTGATGTGGACCACGCCGGGCGAGAACTCGATTCCGCCCACGCGAGCCTGAGGACACAATATGGTCCGGCTTATGACTGACGACGCCAGCGACTGCTTGTTCCACTTCGGGACAGTTTACTGTGCTATAAGGTCACTTGAAAGTTCATTTCCTGCCCTGCCTCAGTTCCTGATTTCTGGATTTTGGCTTGTTTTACTGCCGCTTCTCCAGTCTAATAAGAGCGAAGATGCATCTCAGACTGGACTTTCTTGACAATATACTGTGTTATAATGCCACTGAAGAGTTTGTCTCCGCCCCGCCGTAATTTTAGGATTTTGGTCTGTTTTGTTGCCGCTTCTCCTCTCAAATTAAACAGATTCTTTATTGGCTTGATTGTGCCAAAGATAAAAGACAAACTACTTTTCTTCCCACGATTTTTTAAATTTGCTCCGAGACAGACATATTGATTCAAATCTAATGTGTGCAAACTTCTGCTTCTCTCATTGTTTCGTCGCAATCATGCCCAGGTGGAGACAGCAGGAAGCATTTGGAGCAAAGTGGCCATAAATTGAGTGCTTATTGAGTTTCACGCGGTCCAAATCCGCACAGACGGCCCATTTGTGTGTCTTGCGGGCAGCAATGACAACCACACGGACAATCAGTCTGTCTGGGAGCGTGCGCCGCAGATACACAGAAGGCAACATTCGTCTGTCCCAGCACGGATTTGCGCTTGCTGCGGCTCACCAGAACTTTGTGGCGTCCCGTCAGGTTGGGCGACTCGCAGAGCAGCTGGCTGTCGGACACCGTCAACATGCAGGGCTTCTCTCCGATGAGAACGGTATAGTTCATCTTTCCGTTTCCGCTGCTGGTGGGCGGCAAGAAGTTCCGTCCCTGCAGGAAAGCAAAGATCAAAAATAAAACCCGACCTCTCAAGCCCCCGAAAACACATACGTGACAACGTTTGGACGGTAAATGTACCTTGAGTATGATGGGCGATCCGGGTTTAATCTCCAGCACTCCGGACACACTGAGAGGCTCAAATTCGGGATTGGGGTAGTAGATGAAGTTGGTGTTGTTCAGCGCCATGACGGCCTGTACGTCGTCCAGTTTGAAGCCAAATTCGTCGGGCCTCTCCGGCGCCTCCTGCTGCTGGGATAGGCTGATGGGAAGCTCTGGGGCCTGGCACTGCATGGATGTCGGGCTCAGAACCTGGCACAACTGGAGGCGACAAGATGGGAAGGACTTGACACGCTTCCCTTTTTGGGCTCTGGACTTTCTCGTTCGCTCGCAGCTATTTGTGAAACGCATTTTCAAAAAAAACAAGACGGCTCTTTCTGACATGCCTGTATGGAACTGTCAGTGTCATGACAGCAAGGCAAGAAAAGGCCCTCGTGGAGACGGCAACAATAACCTTCAGCGTGAAGCCGCTCCGACCGGCGCCTGCAGTTTTAATTGGGTCCTTGAACGTCACAGTGGACACGTCTGAAAAAAAAGGTCTGCCAGACGTCGCTGTCATGTGTCCTCGCTCAAAGTCGACGGCGTTATTTGCACAAAAGGCATGGCCGCCGCGTGAGTTTGACAAACTTGACGTACAACCTTGAAAGATCGGCAAGGCTGAATCGCTATGTCGCGTGGATACAGTCATCCCCTTTTTGATCTCCCATCTTCAGTCAAATCAAAAGAGACCTTTGGATGGCGTGAATAAAAGCTCCAGAGATTCCGATAATCTTAGCTAAAGCTTAGATATCGTTGCGTCTGCGCGGCGATGAGATTTCATCACCCACTGTTAATTTAAATCCGCTCACCGCGCCCCGCCTTTTGACCCGTTCTCCGTCACCGCGGCACCAGAAACCAGCCGTCCGAGTCGACTTACGTTGAGTGTCTCGTGATTGTTGTACTTGGCTCTGATGAGCGGCGTTTGGATGATGTCCAGGTTGGTTCCCGTCACCGTCACGGGAGTGTGTCCGCTGCGGAAGGGGAGAAAATCATGCGACCCGATGTACCAGCTGGGCTCTTCCACGTCATACTTGGCATCTCGAGTCTCGAGATTCGGTTTTCTTTGATTCTGACCTGTAGATACTCCATTCGGGTTCGATCTTGGTGATGGTGGGGTCCTCCACGTATTCGAAGCGCAGGTCCTTCTGGAGCTGGGCCTTGTCGATGCTCACCGACACCGGCACGTTGCCGTAGCCTCTCGGCGAGGCGTGCGTGCGGCACGTCAGCCACAGGCCGCCGCGCCTGCGACGGGTGAGAACCGTGTCATGAGGTCACATGATAGCGTTAAGTCACGCTGACGCCCGATTCATGAACCGTCCTTGAACTGAATGTATGCTGGATTCCAGAAAACGCAGATCTTGGAATTCCGTGACTTAATTTAGTCACGGCGGCATCCAAAAGATCATATTTAGGTAAACCAGACTAGAAGTGACCACAACTGAATTCCGATCGTCGTTAGCCATGTTTTCTGTCCCATTAAATTACAAACGAACGCTTGATGGTGTTTTTCGGCCGTATTTCGTGGCGTGGGTGGATCTTGAGGGCAAGTGTCTGGGTGCTGTCAATCACGACGGAGACACGCCCTCAAGCACACCCGGCCCTATCGGCTAAATGAGAGCATAACTTACCCAAGGAGCTCGGTGCCGTATTAAAGAAGACGTGAAAGCGGCGATGGGGAACGGAAACTCATTAGGGGGAGATATTTATGGAGATCGTAAATCCGGGGCGGCTCGTTTTGCCAATGACTTGAATGTAATCGGATTTCTGGCGGCCCTGGAATGCCTGCGCGGTTCTTTTCTATGTGTGCTTTGAACGGCGGGGGGTCGGGGCGGGGGCACGCGACGGTGGGCGACTAACTTCAGAAAGGTGCACGGCTGGTCTTTAAACATGATGGACACGTTGCTGCCCGCGTCCAGGTGGCTCCCTGTGATGCTGACCACGGTTCCCCCGGAGACGGGCCCTCTGCTCGGCTTGATGCTCAGGATCCTCGGAATCTGGACAGCCAATACGATCCTCGCGTCACGCCTTGACAATGTCACACACGCGGGGAGAAGAAGCGACGGCCTGGCTCGTACCACAAAGTAGTAGTATTTGGACGACTTGGCCGTGAATTCCGGCCGACACTCGCCAACGCCGACGCACACCTTGACGTTCCCCGTGTACTGACTCTTCTCGGCGCGGCCCATCTCGCACACGATCCTGCGGACCACGGCATGGGGTCAACGCGGCGCTTGGAAATTCCGCGCATCAGGGGCTAGCCCGCTTACTGTTCCGCCGGGATGTAGCCGTCCCGGATGGGAGTGCACTCCACCTCCGCCACCTTCACGTTGCCCTGGATCTCGCGGAACTCCAAGCCGAGGTTGTCGCCGCGAATGGTCACCAGGGTGCCGCCTTCCCTCGGACCGCGCAGGGGGGTGATCTGAAAACCAGAGATGGACATGCCGTGGCATAATTCGGGTAGTCATGTGACCTCCCCACCTGGATGTATACGACCGACAATAGCGCCGTGGCAACTGTTACGATCGTTTTCGGCGTATCCGTGTCAAAGGTTGAAGCTTTTGGATGTGTTTTGAGAACAGATGAGTTGCCGTATAATTTGATTGGATGTTTTTAGATCCGGCACAGATGGATGGATGGACCTTAGCTTCCGGCTTTGGGCTCATGTAACTCCCACACATATGCATCCTAATGAGCTCCAGCTCCTCGCCACATTAATAATAATAATAATAATAATAATAATTTTCCATGTTCTCGATTCTTGAATGACTCCTAATCAGTGGTGAGGCTCCTCTATTTCATCCCGACTGCCCTCCCCTCCTCATTTCGTCAATTGATGCGCCGACATAATCAGATTGGTGCCGCATATTGGGTTCATGCATCATGGCTTTCACCAAATCGTCACAGAGGTTGCGGGTCAACGCATCAATCTGGGATTACATTTCCATGCCGGCATGGCCGCCTCGCCGAAAAAGCATGCTTGGAGGGGATTGCTTCCGGCCTCCCCCTCATTGCCTCATCGGAGCCCCCTCCTCTGGGACGCCGGTGCCGAGGACATTACCGGGCAATGGCCAAGCTATCTGCATCTCCACCCTTCCATCTATCTTTTGCTCATCTCCTCCCCCTATATGGTAACCTTGGGACTCGTGCTTAGCAGTTCTGAGATTTGGGTTTCAAATCTCGGCTCTCATTTTGAGGGTCTTGCCGCGCTTGTGTGCGTTTTCTCGGGGTTACCCCGACTTCCTCAAACGTAAGGGCATACGGGAATTTTTTTTTCTGAGGTGGCTGGGGTGGTTTGTGGGTAGCTATGTGTTGCATGCATTCAAATGCACACATCATTTGCATTCACGTGGCTCCCTCTGTGCCAAAGGCTTTGTTCATAAAAATAACTCATAGAAGCGTATCAAGAGGTCAACGAATACAGCATCCATGTGGAAAAGCCAGAAAAATTCACAGATCTTAAAATTAGGGGTGGGGGTGGCCAATTTGTGTGGCCTGAGAGTGAACAGGGTGACCATGGCCACCCTTGGCCACCCCGTAGCTCCGCCCCTTCTCATGGTCCAGATCTGTTGAAACTGGTCTCAGGCAAATCCTTGCAAGTAGGAGGAGGATTCAAGGAGGAGTCTCACCTGTGTGATGCGCGGGTGGGTGCACTTGCTGTTGATGCCGTTGTGTTCCAGCCATTGGTTCTCGGGGTGCGGGCAGTGCTGCTTGAGCGTGCAGCGGTTCTCCCCTTTGCACCAAACGCAACCAAACAGAGGATCCGCCTTCAGGCACAGGCCGCAGCTCCCGCGCTGGGCATCGCACTTGTACAGATGGACTGCACACCGCGCGCAGAATGAGAGTCAGACGAGAAGAAGAAGAAGAAGAAGAAGAGGGTCATTACAGCGGGAGACAAGAACGACAAAACAGATTTCTCAACCCCGTGACAAATGAGTGCAAAATAGGCAGAGAGCAACAAATTGGAGAGTTTCTTCGCCCGGTGATGCCATTATCCGCGGCGCCTCACGCCTCTGCATGTTTAGCATACTATCGCCATGGCAACGGGCCAGACGTTTTCCTCCTAATTGTGATTAGACGGAGGTGTGATCTGTCCATTTCGTGACGCCTCGGGAGATGACGATTCTTCTCGGTTGTTGCTTTTTCAAAACATCGGTGTCAGATAATCCGCTGCGTTTGGATCCGGTAATGGACATTGAACAGGAACAGGCTACTTGTGACCAGATCATAAAAACCGGGTGAGATTCCAACCGGTGCAAAAACGTGATCGAGAGGGGTGAGGGGAAAAAAAAAACATTTCCAAGTTAATCACTCCATGAGGAAACATCAGGCCGGACTAGCCGCACCTCAGCACACTGCCCGCCTGTTGCCATGGAGACAAACTCAGAGGGCAAGAGTGACCCTACTGCGTATGTGTGCATTGATAAAAAAATAAAAATACGTGCTCGCGTGAGATACGTGAGTGATTGCAAAATGAGCAAATTAGGGCGCACGCCAGTCTTGACGCTCACCTTTATTGTGGGCGGGGTTATCGATGCTAAAGTCGCCGTTCCAGATGACGGTCAGCTCCACGGGAAGGCTGCTCATCTCCATCCCGTCGTAGAAGTACTGTCGCCACGGCAACCAGGGGTGGGGTGGAAGGGAAGGACAGCGAGTTGCGAGGGAGAAAGTGGCCGTCATTATCTCCCAAGTGTGTGTGTGTGTGTGGGGGGGGGGGGGGGGGGACAAACACGGCCGGCGACACGTTCCGCATGCAACAGGTGGTTGTACACATTCTGAAGCAATCACACCAAACACCTTTCAAACACTATTTCGCCGTCGCAATCATCGTTTACGGCAAGATTACAGTTTCCCTCCTTCGGCGCTCAGTACAATATTTGGATTGTGCGATGATGATGCGCACTAATCCCACAGACACACAAGTAGTCAGAGCGATGAGGACAGGCATAAGGAGGAGAGGCGTTTGTATAAACACGAGAGCGCCATAAAACCTTTTTCCATGCTAATCCGCCGCTGTCACTTCAAGACGCGCCGTCGAGTAAAAGACGACGGTTGGCTCAAGCGCTCACCGAAGTGTTCTGACACTGCACCGAGGAGCTGTTGAAGCGCAGGGCGGGGACGCGGTGCTCGTTGTCCTGGATGGTCAGCAGGCATTCGTAGCCTCGCTGGCCCGACTGAGGCTGGGGCAGGTTCTTGGCCTGCAGGGTGATGGGCTTCACCACGTTGACCGGCACCAGGATGCGCTCGGCCGGCAGCAGCTGGGGACACTCCTGGGGAAAGGCAGACGGCGAAACGTGGATGCTCAGTTAGTTACTCTGGCAAGAAATCAACAACGGTGGTGCAACACAACAGGAAGTGAACTTTAGGAAGCCTTTGGAAACAAAAACTCAATGAAACAAGACAAAAACTTCAATTCTTGGTTTCTCCCAAGCTAAGAAATGGCAAAAACTGTTTTGTGGACTTCAGGAAGACCTTTGAAGCAAAAATACAAGCCCATAAAAAAATGTGGAGGTGAGTTGCAAGAGAGATGTATACGAGTTATCTGGTTTTGGGTGCACCACAGTTCATCCCGAGTCAAGAAATGGTAGGACCCATGTACTGTGACGTCCCTAAGAGGAAGTGGATTTGAGGGACATCTTGAAGAAAAAATCCAAGTAAACAAGCGCAAAAAAGGCTGAGGTGCAATTGCCATGTGATCTTGTTGTTGGGTACTCGACTATTCTTGGGTTTTTAACCTCCAAAAAGTGGAGCTTGCCCCACATCGGGAGGACTTTGAGGAAGACCATGAAGGTAAAAAATCAAAAGGCATCGTGCTCCCAACAAGAAGACAAAACGAAAACAAAGAAATGATGCTGCCAAAATGCCAGTAACAGAAGACGACGTGACGAAGAATAGAATAAGAAGGCAACTAACAACTGTCGAATTCCCAACGGCGGGAGAAGTTGAAGAACGGAACGAGAGCGGGGAAGTAAAATAAGTGACAGGAAAAGCTCGGGCATGTCAAAAAGAGTGAAAGGGAAAAAAAAAGAGGAGAGGAAGAAGAAGCAGAGCAGATAAGGCCAGCCAGCGTGGCAGCGCACGTTCAGCCGGGCGATAACGCTCGTGTGGAGTTTATTAAAAGCCACTTGATTGGGTTTGCCTGAGTGACTGACTGGATGGCTCCTCAGCGAGGGAGGGGGGGGGGGAATAGGGGGGTGACACTATTCACAAAGTCATTATAGATAAATGACTCACACGCGCATAGCAAGAGGTGGCGTGTTTGCGTTTCATTTGCCTACATTTGGAGAATGAATTTAAGTGCAGGTCGGGCGAGCAAACGTACACTTGGGTACACTTTGAACAACGGCAGCCGTGCGTGCAATCCGCCCGACGGAGGCGAAAGGCAGACGGGCGTAACTTTGAATCTAACGAGACGGCCGCCGATGGCGCCGCCGCGTGCTGATGACGAGGCGTCCGAGGGCAAACACAAAAGGAGGCAAATTGAAGGCGGAGAGACGGAGCACTCTCCAAGATAAAACAACGCAAGGCGCCGGTCGCTCGCATCATGGGCTGCCACGGCAACCAGGAGGAGCGCTTCAAAAGGCACCTTTGGTTCACTCGTCTTGATTATGGAGATTACTTGTTCTAAATAAGTGCCCAAAAATGTAGCCCTGATTCATCTTACAGAATTTGAATGATTTTTTGGGGGGTTTTTGTAGGAAAAGTAATACAGTCAAAAAAGAAAAAAACCGTTTAATTCATGTATTTAAAATTTTAATTTAATTTAAAAAAATTATATTATTTTTTTATTATTATATTTAGGGTTTGTGGATTTCTAAAAATAAAAAAGTAGCATGAGTAGGACATGATACAAAAGAGGAATATATTACAAAAATTGGAATATATGTTTGGAATAATTATCTATAAGTTGATTCATATCCATGAAATTTTTTTTTCAAATATTAAAGCAGTAGGATTGTTTCAAGGATTTTAAAGGCAAATTAACGTCATGCTTTCACAAAATGTACATTTTATTTTTGTATTCAAAAGATATAGAAAAATATTGTAAAAATAACCTACAAATGAATTCAAACTGAAAAGATTTAATTTTGAAAATTAATGCAGTACAAGTCTATGTATAGTAGTTTACCTATTATTTAATTACATTCCCAAATTTGATGAAAATGTTTTTTTTTTAAAATCCAAAATCCCTTCGCTATAAAATGTTAATCTATTTCAAGTTTTAAGTATGTTATACTAAAAAATATGTACAACAGATTCTGTGCGTGCGTGCTACTGATGCGAGTGGCGATGCCGGCCGTCACCTTTCCGAGATTAATGTCGACGTTGCGTTGATGTAATGTCAGTTGTGTTTATCGCCTGCCTCAAACCCCCTCCTGGACTCTCGGGATGTGATAAATAATAGGGGCGGCACAGATACGCCCCGTCGCGCGCACGCACACACACACACACACACACACACACACACACACACACACACACACACACACACACACACACACACACACACACACACACACACACACACGCACAGACATCGCCATACATAAAAAGACCATCGGGCTCGGCGCTGCGAGGAGATGAGGGCAGAGGACGGCGATAAAAAGAAAAAGGCAAACTTTTTGTGCTCTTGGAGAGACAAAAGTTATGCCAAAAAAAAAAAAGTTGTGCTGACAAGTTTAGGCGTAGAAAAAAAAGTAGTGTGTTTCCGGTAACATGAAATTTCGGCATAGGGTCGGTCGGTCGGACAAATGTTTTTATTTTTTAAAATATTTTTGCCACGCCCCCATCATAAATGTAAACAAAATAACCATAAAACATAAAACAAGGAGACATTGAAACCCCACTCACCGAAGGAAAACAAACAAACAAAAACTACGGCAAACCTGAGGATTTCACGTAACAATAGTTACCGTAGCGTGTCGTTTCCGTGGCGCCATTTTACGGTACCAAACATAGTTTAACCATTAAAGTCACCGCACACGACTTGACTGTGTGATCAACGCGATTTCACTGTGCCTCTGTGTGTTTGTGGTGTGTGGCTGTGTTTCTTCGAATTTACTTTCGTTTTGAGTGTTGGGGGACGCAACAGATAGGTGCGTATGCGGGTTGCTATTTTAGTCCACAAATTGAGGAATCGCGGATGAAAGTTTGAGATGGCGCTAAAAACTCACAATGGTCTACTAATTACGCTATTTAAGAAATGGCAATGCCAGTCTGATTTTTCGTATGAATCGTCCGAAGGGCGATCACTAAACTCACCTGTGACGTATGCACAAAACACGAGAGCGAGTGACGGACGACGCGAGGCACGATTACATGGCAAATTGGACATTAGATTTGTAGGCTAATCGCTGTGAAAAATATTATGAAAAAGTATTGGTTATTCTATAATTTACTGGTTGTAGCATGGTAACTTTATGAATAAAATATTCATCACAAGGTGTAGTAATGCTAGACTGCAACACACAAAACGCGGTCTAAACTATTTTCGGAGATCGCGGCCGCCGCCATGATTCAATGTTGTTGACACACGACGGCAAATGACGCGCATGCTCAACGTGAATATCGCGAGAGTTTGCACTGATGTAAACATCTTTCCTTTTATTATTTATAATTTTGTCTGTGGTTTTATTGTTCTTGTTTTGATTGCAAAGCGTCCTTGAGTGTTTTGAAAGGCGCGTATAAATGAAATGTACTATTATTATTATTATTACACAAAAATGTAGAAGGTTTGAAAAAAATGCCGACCGGAAAGTTTTTGCTCGAGGTAGAAATTCTCGGTCGGTCGGGTTACCGGAAACACACTACTTTTTTTTCTATGCCTTACATACCCTGGCAGAATTTGTAAATGCGTACCATGCAAAAAAAACCCCCATCGTGATTACATTTGCTAACAGAAGCTCATCCGGATATCGAATTCCAGATAAACTTACGATGGTTTAGCAACAGGTAGGAAAAGATGTTCATGTACTTTTTTTAGGCTAGCGGTGAGCACATAATGAGCCCCGCAGACATGAAATCGCAAGTCCACGCCGCCCTCGCAGGTCGACCTCTCGGTGCTGACCCCTAGCAATGCCTCCAACTCCCTCGCTCCAGTCCTTCCTCGTCAGGGGAACCTGCTTAGATCCGCTAATTGGAGGCTGGTGGGAGGTGTGAAGGGCGGCGACGGCGCCCGAACAGGAAACGGCGTGGGAGCTGTGAAGGCCTCTTTTTCGGCGTAGTTTCAAGTCCCGTAATTAGAGCCGGCGGCGAGGTGTGAAGATGAGCGACATCTCCTCCTTTCGCATGTTTCCTCGCCGGGATATCGACTGAAGACTCTCTCTCTCCTTGTTACGGGCGCCTCGCTTTTCGACTAGCATTCTGAATGCTAGCCAAAATGTGCTCAGCCCCTCAAACTAAGAGCCTATTGCTTTCGTTTTACAAACAGACAGCAGTCCAGCTACCAACTAGCAGCTATTAAAGTTGACATTTAGCCGCTTTAATAAAATCATGCCGATCAATATAGTCGCGGTAAATAAACGCTTCAGAATTGATCAGCGCGACTCACTGAAGTGCTGTTTTTGTGCCGAGCAGTAGCGGCTATTTGTCTTTCAAAAAAGTTGCGCAGTTAACAAAAAACTTGGACCCGAAGAGAGCTCAACAGGCAGGCAAACATCGCTAATTAGGTAAACAGACGTAGCTTATACCCACTGTAATGCCGTGACCGGGAATAGTTTTTGTTGTTGGGCTAATCCCGGCGGCTAAGTCCTTGAGACGCACCAAGGACAAAGTTTGGCAAGCGTCTGAGCGGCATACCCGGCGCCACTGGCGGCATGAATAAAACAGCGCCAGCTCCGTGCCCGGCGCGGGTTTTAACGCGCCGCCGCCGCGCATACTAACGACGAGCTCAACCGAGTGGGGGAGAGAGCGGCGGGATGACTATCATTAGCATAGCGCAGAGGGATTATTCCCAAAGCCCGCTCGGGAATCTCTTCATTGTGTCGGAAGAGGAAAGATCAACGGCGACTTGTTGCCATTTGGGGAGCGGCGGCGGCCTCGCATCCCGAAATCTCCAGTGCACGACCTCAGATTGGCCGGGTTCATAAAAAGCAAATTAAAAGTCATTAACGCGGCAAAACACCTGCTTCGCCCCCACCGCCCCCGCGCAACACGGCTCATCAAAACCAAGCATGTCATTAATGTGCAAATGCGTAATGGCCCTCGCTTTATTTGTGGCTTTTCTTGGAAGTCGACGACACAATGGAAAGAGGATTGGCACATGATTATCCTCGGTCAATATTGACCGGCAGCGGCTGAGTTAATTGGAAAAGTAAACCCCGGCAAAAACTGGGGGGGCCTGACGAAGCAGACGGGGGTTCAAAAGGATAATGGAAGACGTCGGGAAGGAGGCGAAATAATAACGCGCGCTCAGGTCGAACGGCTCCGGGGAAATATTGGCGGGATATCACAATGGCGAGCCGAGCGCTCATCAGACCAGACAATCTGGCCCCCGCCGCGTCCCCCGCGCTCGTCCTGACCGACGCCACTGATCTTCATCATAGCTCACCTCGGGCGAGGATTAACCGGCCACCGACTCCCCCAGCAAGACTGCCCCGCCTCGGAAAAAAAGTGCGAAAGACACACTCTCAAATCTTCCTTTCGCGCATTCTTATCAAAGAGAGACATCGCCGGCATTTGAGGCAATCGCAACCAGTGTTGTTCTGGCTGGGCGGCTGCCAATATGACGGATAATTCACAGCCGTTAAAGGTGCCTGGGGGGGAATCGGGACGGCCACCCGGAAATAGCTTTTCTCCGCTTCCAAGCCAAATTGCTGACAGGTCTTTCAGTCTCCGGAACGAGCAGCTCAACACACGAGCCAAAACGCCGCTCGCCAAATGTTTTTTTTTAGCGCCGATGCCGAAAAAAAACAAGCCGCAAGTTCGGACCGAACGGCTAGCGAGCTCACCTCTGGCTTTTTGACTCGACCCTCCTGGAAGGAGCACGTGCGCGGGTCGTGCGTGCAGTCGTGTCTGTATTTGCACCAGTGGCACTGGTATGGGCTGCTCACGCATGACAAACACCTAAAAGGAGAACAAACAAAATAATACAGTGAAACTCCTCTACAACAAAATCTACATGGGCAAAACCACCCCCTAGTGTGAAAAAAATCTTCATGCATTAACACCACTCTCCTGCCCCCTATACAACAAAAAAAACCCTGTTGCGTTATACGAAATATTTTTCTCTGCTCTTGCCTCGTGACGAGATTCACTACAACGAAGTCTAATCCAACAGTGACCTCTACTGTGTGTGTGTGTGCGTGTACATCTGAGATCAAATTTGCTACAGTGAAAAACCCCCCGTTGTGAAAAATTTCTTGCTGCAAACATGATTTCGTTGTAGAGGAGTTTCACTGTAAATCCGTGTGCCCGCTTCGGCGATCCAGTTCAAAAGCGAAATATGCGACAAAGGCGTTCAGACTCACGATTTGTGCACGCTGCAGTTGTAGAATACAAAACTGGTGTTGGCGAATGCCAAGCCGGTCTCCTTGGACTTGAGATAGAGTTGCACGATCTGGTGGTCGCCTGGAGAAAACACAACCGGGCGGATGGAATTTTATCACTTGTTCACACGCCGACGGAGGAGCGCCGAAAGTGTTCTGCTTGTTACGACGGTCTCTTCAGGGAGGGTGGGTGGCTGAGAGCCTCCCTGCAACCTTGCAGGAGACGATAAGGTGGGAAGACGTCCGCACCCCCCCCCCCCCCCCGGGATGGAAAGCAAGTCTTTTCAGGGAGTCTCAGACGAGCTAAAAGTGGGAATGCGATGAAACGCTGTACCTCGTCTGTGTCCTTTTGTCAGGCGCTAATGAAGGGCTTCATGTTTAATTCATGATACACACTCACACACACGCGCGCGCGCTGGCACGCGGGGGTCACCTCGCCACTGTCGACGCGGCCCACTCTTTCTTCCAGCTTGGCTAACAAAGAGGGAATCATTCATCAATCAAAGTAAAGCACCCCTGACAGTGGATCTGTTCTAATTAGCCCCCCCACCCCACCCCTAAAAGTTACCTTGAAGGCTGCTAACGCTAACTTCCCATTCCTCCCAGGCTCCTTTTCTCAGCGCGGCAACCAAAAACTGGCTAATTAGTTCCAGTAAGACAAAGACGGGAATAGAAGTTGGCCGTCGACGCTTCTTTTACCTTTGTCGACGACGACACGTGGCATTTCCTTCTCGGCCGGGGAGAAGCACTTGATGCGGTTGCCCTCCACCAGACCATTCATCTCCGCCAGGTCCTCAAAGGTGCAGTTCACTCCCGCAGAAAGCTCCGGTACGTTGTGAGCTTCCAGGACCAACTTTTGGGAGAAACAGAGTGAAAATCGTGATGGGCATTTTTTTCGTTCGGTATGACAACCTGCAACCCGATAACCCGATAAGCTGTCCACTGTAGTGACCGCTGTCCCTGAAAAAGTTAAAGCAGGGGTGTCAAACTCATTACAGTGATACCATACTCTGCTATAAATAAGCAAAATATCATCTCTTTCCTTTGCTTTGGTGTAGCGAAGCAAAAGAACATGAGGAAAATGTAGAAATTTAATGAACATATCTTTTACCGAAGATTTCATGAAACACCTTCGATTTCCTTCGACAAATGTGCAATGTACAATTGGTATTGAAAAATATAGTCATGCATTTTAAGATTAAACGAGATTTATAAAGAAAGGTTTTTAAAAACCATGTACACATGTGCATATAAAATCTAAATTTAATCCCTGCCTAAACTTTACAAACTAAAGAGAAAACAGTGTTAGCGGATAACACATGAATTGCATCTTATTACAAATATTCATTCCGTGTCTTTTATGCATTTTGAAATTATCCTGCGGGCCAGATCAAACCTCCTCGGGGGCCGGTCCCGGCCCGCGGGCCGTATGTTTGACACCACTGGGGTAAAGGCTTGTTTTGCACACTCAGACAAGCTTGTAAACTCTTTTGGGTGTCTTCCAAGGAAATATAAAGAGAAAAAAAGTGGATGTTGGGGATGAAAAGGATGCAGATTTGCCCTCATGACTTGCAAAAGCTGCATCAGCTCAGCACCTATTGGACTTTGTGCGGGGGCGTCCTTGAATATCGAGGAAGCAGGTGTACGGTGGGGGTCAAGACCGGAATATACATATTGATGGGACGAGCACGGTCCGCGGCGGTCATCGGTCACCGGTTTGATTTGCGGTGAGGCCTGTTCACACTCGGCCAGAGCTGCCTCAGCAACGGAGGAAAGGGCCAAGCTCAGCTGTTTTTAGATTGCGCTTTAATGAAGTCAGGAGCGGGTGGGGTCTAGGCCTTCATCTCCGACAAGTTCTCTCGCCCTCTCTTTTCCAACCAACAACAATAATAACAATCCCGTCGTGTTATCTTCCTAATACGAAGTCAAAGAAAGGTGAAGGAGGACGTCTCGTCCCGCCTTGTGGCCCTGCCATCGTCAACTCGGGGGGGGGGGGGAATGCGCGGCGTCGCCTTAGGCTGAAACTCCACCCTGGGAAAAGGTTAAACACTCATGCGGAGGCTGGGAATGAGTCCGATCACACACCCACACGCACACCCACACACACATCATGACAGCCACGCACACGCAGTCTATGAATACCATTAGAGTGGCGCAGAGGTGGAAAAGCAACAATGGTGTGCGTGACCCCCGGAGCAACACAGATGGGAAATGATCATTCAGGCCTGACCTCGGGAAATCAAATAGTATCGTACAAGGGTGCACACTGGCTATTCACGCGCAAACCATCTTGAAGGCCCAAAGGGGAAATGGAAATGTGAGCAACGCCGCTGAGTTTGAATTTTTTTTTTGGAAGCGTTTGCAATTAACCCTTTCATGCACCTGATCACATGATATGCTGTCCACTGTAGTAAACCGCTGTCCCTGAAAGGGTTAAAAGAAAGAAAATATGCTTCGTTTTACTCATTTGGTAGGCCTCTTTTTGGGTAGTTTTATTCAAAAACGTGCAGTGCTAAAGTGCAGTGTTTACATCATCACTGTTTGCACGATTGCTGGAATCTGATTTATGACTTCCTGACTTATGTTTAAGCCCCGCTGGTGTTTGGGTGGATTTTTTGGGGGGATAAATCTGATATTGTTCATTTTAACCCTTTCATGCATCATGTAACCTGTTAACATGATCAGCTGTCCACTGTTGTAACCGCTGTCGCCTGAAAGGGTTAATCAAGGGTAATTTATTGCGTTTATTATAATAAACATGGGATGAAAAAAATAAATGCGTGTATTGAGTGAAAAAAAATGCAATTAGATATATTTTTTTAAAGATCGTTTGGTCTTATGGAAAAAAAAAGACACCTGACAAAACTTTTTTTGGGGGGGGGGATGATGGAATGGATTAAATGTATTTCCATTCGTTTCAGTATGGAAAGATGTTTTGAGATGAGTGTTTGGACGGAACAAACTAAACTCACATGCCGCCGTGGTATTCAAATGCTCGTGGAGGGCCGACAATCAACTATCCAGGGGGCTGCGTTTAGCTGCCAAGCATCCCGATGCAATGCCAAGCAAATACTATGGGTATGTTAATGAGTGTTTCATTGGACAGGACAGCACATTTGCACAGCCGGGATTTGAATTGCGTCGCTGCTGGCAGTGCCGTGCGATCCGTGTAAAAGAGCGGCCACAAATCGGAAACGAGCGCAGAGTGTCAATCCATCTCTCTGCGAGTGCTTCTTTTTCCGAATGGCGACATTAAAAACCGACGTGGACTCACCGTCACGCTGAACTGCGACACCGAGATGTTGTTGGGGTGCACGCTGAGGCGCACGCACTGCTTGATGTCGGAGGCGAAGCGGCGAGGCTCTGACGAGCGCTCGCATTTCTCCTTTCGGGTGCACCTGCAGAGAGAAACAAAAAAACACGCACCTGTTGGCAATGCTGGGAACATTCTTCGTTTTGCCTTCACGGGGTGTGCGGGGGAGATACTCTTTACGGTGGTCTGTAAATGGACCCCCGGTGGACTTAGGTGTGTGTTTTAAAAACAATGGCGGCTCTATATGTGGAAGTGGAGTGGGGCGTTGGGAAGGTTTTAATGAGTGGCATTCATGGGTAATGCCAAGTGCAGGTGGAGGTTTATATTCCATCTAATACGACAGCAGGTGGTCTGTGATTCGTCTTTCATTGGAGCGACGCACACCCGTAACCCCCCCAAAAAATAATAAAAAAAATCACCCAGGCTAAACAAACCCAGGCGGTTTGGATAGGATACAATCGTGACCGTCGTGGGGCAAAGTGACCGTTTGACTGACCGCCGCCGCCTAACAGGCTCTGAAAGGAGACTAATCTGCACTCGCTCTTAGCCGGGGGGCCTTTGATAAGGTGACACAATTAAGAGTGGGAGTGGGTGAGAAGGCCACGGATGGGATCTGTCGCCGCCCGCCAACGCCGATGATGTGTGGGTGATATGCTTCAACGCAAAGCCCCCCCTTAGATCAGCTAATTGACTCCTCGAGGTCAACACGGGCCGGAGAGGGCTCCAATCAAGACGGACCGGGAATGAAACAAATGGCTTGTTTGATTTATGACGTGACGTGCTACGTGAGACTCCATAAAAATGCTGCATGAAATCTCAGATATGATTCATTGGTTACCAAAAAATAAAATGCACTCTGTTTACCAGCGTGAAGCCAATTAGGATCTAACCTGCGCATTATTGCACACGGTGTGCACAGAAAAATGCTATACATACTGTGCTAATAGCCTTGGGCTGTGTGCGATACTATTTTCACACTAAACACACACACACACACACACACACACACACACACACACACACACACACACACACACACACACGCGCACCCACACAGAGCGCCGCTATCTTTGAGTGCTGGTCCGCATAGCACAAAAACGCATGGAGGGGCCTGTGGGAGAGTCATTACCTGGCCCAATGGCCGTGACCCCACTGTGGGGACACACACACACACACACATGCACGCACATGGTGGAACATAAGGCAGTGCATCTCTTCAATCAGTCGTCCAAAAATTGAGAGTTAAGCTCAGTTTTCGAGAATGTAACTTTAGCATTAGCGCTGAAAGCATCGGGTAGCACAACAGAGCGAACGCTCGCATCGACGACATCTTTGCCGTGATGTAGTGGTCATATGGCCGCTTGTAATGGGGCTATGATGAGGGTTGGAAGCCCCCTCCCCCACACACACACACATCGGTTCTATCTGCCCGTGAAAGGCAAGATAGTTGGTGCACTTTCCTGTGTTTCGAGTGCGCCAAATAACAGCACACCCTCGTATTGATCCAGCGCGGGCGTATTGATCGCCTTCTATGAAAACCAATCCGGCCATAATACACATTGTATGCAAACACAGCGTGACCTCAGGTATTGATTTTTGCAGCATGGTTTGGGTTAGAACACGATACCCGCAGACTGGATTAGATATCCACACGTCAGCCGTGATGCATTTTAACGGGTAAATATTAACACATCAACACGATACAATCAATTTCCCCACTGAGTGATCACTTTTATTTACTCCGGCAGTTGGACGACTTTTCCGCTCCGTCTCGTCCGCCCCTCGGGGCGGATGAAGCACAGATAACTGACATCAAAGCCCCCCCACACCAAATCGGCGGCAGCCCTCCCATCCCGTCCACATCCCTCTGTGTGTGCGCGTGTGCGTGTGTGTGTGACAGCATAGAGGCAACTTCGTTCCATCCTGACGCCCCTGTCACTTCTTACGCGTGTCCCTTTCCCTCAGCTCACCCCAGCACTCGGCAAGAGGCGAAGGGGGCGTGAGCTTACAGGTGACACCAGGTGACCCCCGACACCCCCCACCCCCACTCTGGGGACAGCCATCCTCGCCTGGACAATGCTATTCTTAATTCCCCTACCACCATTTTGTGTATATTCATTCATCAATTACTCGAACTTCATCGCCAATTTCATATACAAGAATGAGCAGCCATGAGCTAGCCGTTAAATGGTTGTTTGGACTTGGAAGTGTGTTTACTTAGCTCGCGGTTGGGAAAAAACCCTCCACTTTAGGTGCTCTTCTTTTCGCCGACAAAGCACGCAAGTGTCTGATTCCAGCCTGACCAAACACAATTAGTCCGTGGCGGGTTTTAATTAGCATAAGTCGGTAATGAGCGCCGGTCGCGGGGGTAACGGATGAGCAAGAGCGCTGAGACACGCCACGACCGACCGCGGCGCCGAGAACAAACATCCGACGCATCTGCCAATTTTTTTTTTTTTTCTTGCCGGCGGAAAAGGTTATTCATCTGACAGCAGCCGAGACGTCCCGGGAAGGGAATACGTTTTTAATTTGGGCGAGTAGAAGCTTGACGGCATGACTTGCAAGTTGGATGCCGCCATTTTGTTCGCGAGATTTTGATCGCGGTGCATTCGTGCAGTTGATTACTGACAAAAAGAGAAGGCCTGAAAATGTATAGACTACCGCCGTGGGAATATTCTCAGGCCAAAGGGAGAGCGAGAGATCCAGATCGTTAATGACTAATCGCAAGTTATCACAGCATTAGCATCGCTTGAGAGCGACGGGCAGACTCGCCTTCACGTACGTCGACAATGCAACTTGGGCAAAAGCGCCGTCTAATTTGTCCGCCCGTCACGCTTGACAGCCGACTTGACAGCCTAGTTAGCCGCTGCCGTGACTGACAGCTGACAGGCTGGAAGTAGAATGGGCTTCGATGCAACATACGGGAAGAGGAGTTGGGAGTGTGGATGGATGTCGAGGTGACGGAGAGTACGGATAGGGCATTTCAAAGTACTTTTCTTGAATCTTGAAATAAAATAGTATTATTGTCAAACTAAACATAAAACAAAGAAAATTAGAAAAGGTCAGATAGCTTAATGCTAACAGATAATATGAAACGCCACAAACTAGCTAATAGCATCTGTGTATGCACCCAGAAAGTTGGGTTGAATTGACGCCTCATCGTCTAGGGTTTTGACTAAAATATGGTTATTTTTGACCCTGCAGTTTTAAAAGTGTATTAAACGTAATACTATTAGTAAATCTTATTAAATGCACTCTTGCCAATGCGTGTCTGCTCGGCGTGCAGCTGCGCTGTAGTGGGCGTGGACACTCACATGCGTTCAACGTCAAAGCAAGGGGAGGGAGTGTTGAGGGCCGTTTCTACATCAACGCTGAGTGCTTGTCAAGGACAATGACTTGACGTGTGCACACTCTCACACTCACACACACACACACACACACACACACACACACACACACACACACACACAGTACCCACTCCTGTTGATTTCCTCATTGATTGCCTTTCTCCTCTTCCCCTCGGCTCTCGCAGCTTCACTCGCCGATCTATAGAGTAAATACAGCCTATGCTGATCCAGAGCGAAGAAAAGGCTGTTTACGCTTGAGACCGGCGAGGTGGCTTCAAGGTTGATTGAGAAACAGCGGCACAACTATCCGGGAGGACATTTGAAAGCAACTCGGCGCCACCCTTCATGCGGTTATTTCGAGATGGGGGGTTGGGGGGGGGCATTTGAGGCCTTTTAGGTACACGCGACTGATGATGAAAATTGGCTGCCTGCTCTCGAGTTTTTATACGGTCGACTTCTGAGGCACGCGCATGCAAAATGACGACTCTGCTAAATAGAACCGATTGTATTTTGTACCTGTATCCATTCACACGTGGTGTGTTCGGGCGGTCGTGTCTTGCCCAGTCACAAATTTGGTGTGCGCGAGTGTGTGTGTGTGTGTGTGTGAAGTGGCGGCTGAGGAGATGAGCAGATTCTATCAGGCTAAGTGTGACAGGCCAATCTGTGGACACCCATTTGCTGTGTGGCCAGGAGCATGTTCAGAGTGCTAATGGTCTTCTTGCGCACACACACACACACGCGCACACACACACACACACACACACACACACACACACACACACACAAACCCTAAAAAGTGTAGAATGACAGACAAATTGAGATGCAATAACACCCCAGGCCAAAAGAGGGCAGTGTTGCTATTCGACAACAATTCATTTTTATGAAGGACCCTACGAAAAATTCTAAAAAAACCCCAAACTAAACTCTGACAAGTTAGGGCACCTTCAAAATAAATCACTAAAGTATATTAATAGCTTCACCACATTATTTTGGCTCTTTGATTTTGAAGGGCTGACTTTTGACAGGATGTGTTGCCTGAGTGTACGCTTGAATCATTTCGACAAGCATGCATGATTTATACGAAAACCAAAATACGATTTCCTAATAATCCACCCGTCTATTTGTCTACTCTTGCGTCTCGCCCACCCCGTCTTTCCTTGCACCTCCAGTTTTCGGTCAATAGGCTCCTCTCGCCGCCGCGCGGCGCATCTCTCTGCCCTCGCCGTGTCCTCGCAGCGCCAGCAGGGATAGAGGTGCTAAATGCGGGCCGCTAACACACACACACTCGCACACCGCCATGCGCGCATGCTATACCCAAGGGCTAGCACTGACACGAGAAAGCCATTTTCAATTTACAGCGGAGTGGGAAATCAAGCAAGCACCCCAGCAGACAAAATGGGAGTTTGACAGCTGGCGGCAAAGAGTGCGATTGTGCGCAACAGATGGAAAAACGGCGGTGGATGGACCGGCAAGTTGAGGCTGGAAAGTGAACAGATTAGTGTACAAATTGGGACGTCTGCATGCTGTCACGAGGCTCTCGCTGCTTGATGCTAGGTATACTAACACATTTGATCAAGATCAAATCGCAACATTTTAGACGTGTGGTAACTCGACCGAGTTTTTGCCACTATCAGTTCACGTTGGCTACCATATTGTGAAAGTCAGCAGTACCTTGTGATTTGAGTTTAATTTATTCGCTGACAGTGATAGAATGGCAAATCATCATTCCCCATTCAAATGAATGCAATTGCGTTTAATTCGTTCCAGCACTGTCAAAAACACACACATTTTGTTTTTCAACAATCAGGAAATAGTGAGTACAAACTACAAATGTTGTGTCGTGTTTTTTAACGGCAGTTAGCAAACTAGCTCAACAGCGCATAAAAGCCAGCATCTGATATTGTCCTTCCGCCGCACGGAAACCAAGTTGATCTGTGATCGAATCGGATTTGAGGACTGTCGATGGGTGTCAACAACGATTGCCGCAGGCACTTACGTGTTGTGCAGAACACACCAGCCGCAGTGAGGGTCCCCTGATCCGAGACATTCGCTACAGGTGCCGTACTGACCGCAGGCTTCCACGGGCATCCTGGAAAGCTGCAAAATAATAATATTAATATTGTGATTTATCGTACAACCCAATATAGATGTCTTGCCAATTTGCCGATGAATCATAACCGACTGCCTTCGGGCGCCGAGGGCCGTCGGGCAGAGCTGTCGCCTGTTCTTGTTACCACGGCGACAGCATCTGGCATTAACAGGTGTCACTAGCCCTTTTTGATTAATGAGCCGTCATCGGGAGGGTGACCGCCGTGGCTCGGTGGCGACAAAATGAGGCCAGGTCGTCACGGGGTTGCGAGAAAAACCTTTGGAGGTCTGTCTGTTTGAAAACGAAGCATACAAGCCCGGGCACAGAATGCTGTTGGCAAGCACACGCCAGCCGTATCGCTTCCTCTAACGGCACACTGGATCAATGCTACACATTCGCTTACTCTGCACCTGAAATTTCAAGGCATCTGTTGGAACGCAAACATGGCAGATGTCAGGCACCTGACTGGAGAAACAAAAAGCTACACTTCACCACTCGGCTCGTCTCTATCCACACGCATGCTTGCTTACAGCCGAGCGTATTCTGGATCCGCGGTGGGGGGGGGGGGCAGCTACATGTCAAAGTCAAGAGGAAGGCCGCATGTTATTGCATGAAATGCAATGGGGGTGCTTCTTGGCGTGTGTGTGAAGCAACCGGTGTGTTTTGCCCCCTGCCCTGCCGCTGCGCCGAGGCCTATTTGCATTAGCCAGATAAAGGGAATGAGCTTGAGATGGAATCGCAGGGGCGAACAAGTGGCGCTGACGCTCGGTGCACACGAGGGGTCCGACACACTCAAAAAAAATAAAGGCCATTGTGTCACGCGTGTGTACTGGCGCTCTTATCACGAGCGGCTATGAAACCCCAAATCTCCCGGGCGACGCTTGCACCCGCGTCGCCCTCATCTTCGGGCTTTGTTATGCCGCGATCAGCCAGTCGGAACCGCCGCAAACAATAGCGCCCTATCTTTATAATTTAACACTTGGTCGCTGGCAGATGTGCCCACTTGAGGGGCACACATTCAGATGCCCCCGAAAAGTCAACTCTCGGTTCCGGAGCTTGGCTCTTGATATCATTCAGTCAATGCCGATGTTCGCATCACATTTCTTTTTTTTTTTTGCCTTTGTGTCACAGAGGCATCCACTGTGCTATCAGATCACAGCGGGCAAAACCACCCTCCCGCCATTTTTGGCCAGCACTCCACCTGTTTCCTTAATGCACGAGATGGAATATAATCAGGTTTTTGTAAGAAGGGTGGGGGGGGGGGGGTGGCAAGACCACATTTGAAGTGCACTTGTAGTCTTAATGTGGGAAGGGAAAAGACGTTCGTGGCGTAATGGCGCCGAAAAAGTGAGGAACATTGAGACCATTCCACTTTCTGTATCGCTCCTTGACGCAATGTCACTGAGACTGTGGCTCAACCCTTGCGGGGGGGTGATCATCTCTTAAATCTTCTTCATCTCCCACTTGTTTCGCCAAACGCAAAAAGTGACACTAGGGTCTCCCGTGAGCCAACTCGTGACTGCCGTAAGCGGGCGGCGAGCAAATAATAAGATAATGAAGTTAAATGTACGCCATGTAATGTAACAACAGCCCCCCCCCCCTCCCCACTGCTGGGCACATAATGTATGCGTAGCGCACGTCTCCAATTTGATACCGCACTGCTCATTACTGCCGGTGGATCGGCTACCATCACGGCGGAATGATTATTTATATCAACGGCGATGGGTGGGAATAATAATGGACGACCCGCTGCTATCGCCGCGGCGCGTCGCGGAGATCAGAATTAATCACCGGCCACGCTTCCATCAGCGCTGAGATTCAACACAAGTCGACTTTTCATCACCACTTTAAACATGGAGTAGGAAACAAATGAATGACTCCACGGCCAGGATCTCTCCGACGTTGTCCCGCTTGCGTCCACACGTCGGCCGCAAAACCCGTCACGCTTGGTTTCGTATCGTAAAGCGGCTTAACGGAGGGCGCACGTGTGTTATTGTTTTCGCTTGACGTCCTGAAAAGGTCAAGTGAGGGAGGCGCATCCATCCCGCCCGTCGGGACTGTCATGGCGTGACAAACGATTGGGACGGGATCAATCATTTTCAGTTCCCTTGCCGCTCAAACGGACGCTTGAGTGGGAGGATATTCGATTGAGCTTTGTTTTCCGTCAGAGGAGGAAAACCATTAAGAAAAAAAAAAGGTTAGTCCCTTGGCTTCAGTACCATTACAGTCACGCGTTGACATGCTACGTTAGCTTAACAATTTTGTTCCACTAGCTTGCGGCAAGTTAGCGCTGAGCTACATTCCTGCCTCTTTGTGTCCACTATCCTGATTTTTATTTTTTTAATCTTCTCTTTCCTCCATGAATGAAAACTTAAAGTGGAGAACACCGTGGCTGATCTCCAAATGTCCCGTCCTTGGAAAGTTATCCCGTGAGGTTTAGCTATGACTCGACAGTCACATACCCGCATCTTAATTCGGTCCTAAACAACGGAGACTGGGTCGTTCTCCACTCGTAAAATATCTGGACAATGACCTTCATCTCAACCATTTTGATCGCGTCAGGCATTCCCGCGAACATCGCCTCATAAAGCTCCCCGCGTCGGCTTCTGCTTTCACAGTGTGTGTGAAAGCAGTTTCAGCCCGTGCGTAGCCCAAGAGGGGAGATGAGTGGAGGGAGCGCACAATGAGAGGCCATTAAAAGGGAGGACAAAAGGTAAAACTCCACGCTTTGAGTTAGCCGACGAGGACGTCGCCCCCCCCCCCACGCCGGCTTGACGAGTGTCGCCGCCTGTGTTCCGCTTCCTCGTTAGACCCAACTGGGATGCCACATCTAAACACCTTCATGAGCCTGGAGGAAATTAAAAGAACACTGACACTAAAAAGCTTTGATTCCGCCTCGAGTCAGTTGTCGGGAATTCCCTCGGGAGGAGGAAGCGGTTGACTTTGAACGATCTCACCTCAGTACAGTACACATTCTCAATAATTCACACTTACAGATCTGCATTTGCTGCACGGAATATCAATAATTGAGCGCCGACAGCGCGGCGCTGAGCCATCGCTTCGACGGGAAGCCCACAAAAAAAAAGTCTCAAGGGAAGCCGGGCCCTGAGAAGAACCAGGAAGTCTGCCATCTTGGTTTCCAGCCACCATTTTCGGGTCATCTTAGCCATTTTCTAGATTTCCTAGAGGTTTTCATCCGATTGCTAGCATAAACTGATCGGATGGGCAATGATCTTGGCGGTCCGGATTCTGAACGTTGACCGCAAAATTCTCCGTATGGGCCTAGCAACAACTAAATCAAACGAGGACATTCCAAGGGGGCGCTAAGAACAGCGCGGGTGGAGCTCAATCGACCCGCTCTGTTGTCGCCATCCTGTCGCGAGCTGCTTTTTCCGTCCGGTGCCCGGACGCAGCATGTAGCCTCATCTTATTGACGGCTCAGGCTGCTTTTAATCCTGTTTGCCGCATCAGGTCTGCGAATCTGCGTGCAACGAAAGTTGATCGTACTGGTGTGTTTTTTTTTTTTTTTTTGTCAGTGTTGTTTGAATATCCCCAGATGGGCCTCCCAAAACACTCAGGAAGGAGGGCGCTTTTAACTAGGCTAATAGACTAATTACCCGGAAGCCACTCCCACTGCCAAACTGGACGGCCACAATCACTTAGTGTTTATTTTTCCGATGCGCGCTAATTGAAGTGGCTAAATTTGTAACGCGAGATGGGACGTGAGGGAATTGAACACAAAGGCAAGAGAAGGAAATTAAGAAATGGTAATCATTTTAATGCGATACACTGTCGTCTTCTTGGAGCCCAATTATGGATGCTAAATTCCGAGAGAGATAGGAGGAAGGAATCTAATTTTGCCGGTTAACAGATTTGCAGAACTGATAATTGGATTCCATGACAAAACGGAATCCTAATTGGACCTACTGCACTCATTCCCAGTCTCTGTTTTGGCATTTTCTCTCCCTTCCTGCCTCGAGGTCTTCATTTTGATCTTCGGCCCAATTCCATTCTGATTCATAATGCTCTGGGAAATGTTCATGACACACTCCAAAGCTTTCGGACTGATGGAGGCCATCGAGAGAAACATGAGGGTCGGAACGCTGAATCACATGTCTGCAGACTTCGCGTGGTACTATTTTTTTTTTAGCCCCCCGATGGAGGTAGCCACAGACTCTCTGTGCCGGCGTCCATTAGGCGGAGTGCTGCTATTTGGCTCCACGTTTCAGCTTATATATCAACAAGGGGGCTTTTTTAAAATCCGGCGACATCTGAAACTGGGCATCTCACCTGGCTCTCGGACATGACGTAGAGGTAGTGGTGATCAGAGGAGAAGGCCATGTCTCGGAGGATGGGTCCGCTTTCCACCGCCTGCACCGTCTCGTACTGCAGGGCCCGCGACGAACCGTCCACTCGGATCTGGAAGGAAGCGCAAGAGCAGATCACCGACGTGCGATCCGTCAGCTTTCGGCATGTCAAACAGTTGAATCGAGAAGATTCAAAAATGCTGGGTGGACTCCTCGGCAGCAAGTGGAGGGAATTCGATCGCCGTCATGAACGCTATTTTTTTTTATAGCAACGGAGAGAGTTGCAAACTCGGTTTACGTTGCTCCCCTTCATTTCCTCTGAGTCCATTGATCGCTAGCCGCCATCCACGTTTCGTCATTAATACAGCCTCACGTTAATGTTTCATCAGACTTACAATCATTAAGGCAGCCACGGTGGCGCTAGCCAACATTATCTGATTGCGTTTCCACGCCAATGAAAGGGGATTAGCCGCTCTATGCTAAATGGATTACAATGCTAATCTCCGCTATCACATTAGCACGACACAATGGGCCTCCGCTGACGGGCTGACTTCATTTTTTTTTTTAGTGGTCGGGGAAGGTGACAGATCTATTTGGCCCCCTGATTGACGCCCACTCATGTCTGACTCACACAAAAACAAGAAGGCATCTCATTCCGGGCCTTTAGAGACTAAAAAGTGCAGAACGTGTGACACACTGACACCAAAGTAAAAGAAAGGGACAAATGACACCACGATGGGAATAATAATAATACCGCGGGCCAGAGTGTGTGTTTCATCTCACGCTCAGTGGGTCTACCAGAAGGTGCTACATAGTCAGGGAAGCCATTCCGGTGCGAAAAACCCACGGGATTACCCGCTCGCTGCGTCTTCATTTTGCCAGCGAGCGCCAACAAAAGGCACATTGAAAACCTTCATCGGACTCTGCGGAATCAATTTGTCGCGGGGCTCCGTGCGCGACGCCGAGCCGACCAACCAAACAATAAGCGCGCGGAGCGACTGGCGCGCTCGCTCGGCAACGGAATCTGGATTCCGAGAGGGTATAGTGGCACGGTTAAGCGGCGCGCTAAGCGTGTGGCACAATGGCGGCTAACGCCTCCGCATTTGGAAGGCATCCGGAATGAAGTGCTGAGTAAAGTGTCACTGTGCTCTGACCCGAGCTGCGTGGGACGGACGGCAATGCCATCCAAGGTCACGGCCCCATCTTCCGGAACACGGGTGGACGCATCGTGTGTTGCTGCGGCAGGAACTCTGCGAACGGATCGAGCGCAAATGGCGCACGTGTCCCCGCCTGGCTTTGAGAACATCCTCTGGTCTTGACAGCAGTCAGTTTTGGCATCAGCTAAGCCCCCCCCCACACCAAAAAAAAAAAAAAAACGTCTGATGACTCATCCCGAGCATCTTTTGTCAAGCAAACGCAGCGTGTCACTCAGGTAGACGACAGCGAGGACCACCGACTGTGAAGGAGACGGGAAAGGGGGAAACACACGGCCGCCGCGTAACCACGACGTGTCTCTTCACGCGCTCCATTCATTCCGACAGCGATACAATGGCGGCGGTCTGATTGCCAGAATTTGTCCGGCTCAATAAAAATACGTGACGGGTGGAGAGAAAAAAAAAAGCCGGGATCCATTTCACAGCGTCAATCATCCGCTGGAACAAAAACGCCGTTCTACTGCCGACGTGGAGCTTCAGGGAAGATGGACCCGTGGCTGATTTGACATTAATCCGATGGTAATAGCGTCGACGTGTCGCGGTATTGCTCCAGAGGAATAAAAACCGGATGAGGCGCTTAAGCTGGGAGGCCTACGGAGCAAACGTTTTGCTATACGCCGGTCGGAACAAGGCGGAAATGCGTCGTGGAGCGTTTCCGGAAGTCATAAAAGAAAATGTGACCTTAAAAAGAAATAAATTGAGGTGGGCGGAATTTATGCTCGCCCAACCCCAGATTTCCATCACCTCTCATCTGGGATCCGACACCAAGCCGGCGAGAGCTGCGGGGGGACCCACGACTTGTTGACTGACCGCCGTGGCATTCAAGGCGTGCTAGCAGTTAGCCCGCAGGGTCCACGCGGTCTGCTAATCTAACCCTCCTCCGCCCCCGCTGTGCAGAAAAGCAACCAGAGTGTTACCGTGTTGGACGTGAAAGGGGACATGTGTCTGGAGGCTTCCCGACTCGTTTTTTTTTTCTTTCTCGGCCTCGCCCTCCCTTCGCTCCACAGAGGTGAGTGGCAGGTCTGCCCGTTATCGCTGCCTCGGAGCCACGGGAGGAGGTAGGGGGGCTTCACGGCGCTCCGTCGGGCTCGTCTATCTACTTCCAGGTGTCAGTTTGACTGGACCACCCGCAGGTGCAAGGAAAGAAAATTCTCGACTTTGGCTGCGATTCGCTTTTCCATCGTTCACGAGAGGAAAAAGCAGCGGAGCGCATTTCCCAAGTCGTTCAAGTGCCAAATGTAAAGTTTGGCTTGTTTTTGTGCGGTTGGCCTGAGACGCCGAGGACAATTCGGACAAATGTTTTGTGCTTCCAACTCCGTGGGAAGAGTTTGCGGAATGCCGTTTCTGTTCCGGGAGGATTGCGCCGGCGCTTCCATCAACCTTGTTCCAGTTTGCTATGGAACAACTTGAGACACCTTTCGCGCTTTGTCGTCAAATCAAGAGACAACAGCCGTCGTGACTTATGAAGCTCGTCATTCCGAGGCGGCGCTGACCTCCGAGCAAATTTATGCGCGGGAACTTGTTCCAAATGGGAGTTGGGAATATCGCACAGGGGGCGGCTCTCCGCCAAAATCGAACGTTAAGTGAATGCGAATGGAAAGATGCGCCGTTCTTCCACGTTGACGGCATCCTGCCTCCCGAGCCGCCATTTCGGTATCGAGAGCGGGGTCGGATTTTCTTTTGAACTAGACGCCGTGACCCGTGATGACCCTGGAGGTGCATGTTTGGCGGAATAGGAACAGGAATCTTGTCTGAACTGAAGCTCCTTTGGTGATGGGCTTTGATCACAACCCCCAGCCCCCCCCAATACCCATCTTCACATAACGATGTCCCTCCATCGGTTTATCTCCCTTCAGAGGATCAATCGCTCGCTCACTCAGACAGGACGCCGAGTCTGTCTCGGCACTGATAATGACCTATTGACATCCCGGCATCGCGGTGCGTAAGGCGAGGGGTGGGGAGGGGGTGACTTTTGAGACCACCCGATTGCCGACTCCCTCGACAGCTCGTCGGCCTTTTGCGTCTGCTCGATATTCATTCTCGGCGTGTTTACCAGGACGGCGGTGTGGTTTGTTCCGATCGCTGATGATAAACAGAAGCACACGTGTCAAGAGAAAACGTCGAGGAAATACCGAGAACGTTTACTGAAGAGAACAACAACGGCGAAAGTCAATGTGTGTGTGTGTGTGTGTGTGTGTGTGTGTGTGTGTGTGTGTGTGTGTGTGTGTGTGTGTGTGTGTGTGTGTGAGAGAGAATAATAGATGGGGGCGAAAGCCTGAGAGCAGCCTGGATCTTGTTATCGCACACCGCCATCAGGACAACTCAAGACACCCAAACACACATGCAGGGGTGTAAAATACGGGTGACCTTTGCGCACCAATTTCGAAAACCGCGATCATGGTTTTAGTATCATCCGCATTTTTTTTTTGTTTACATGGAACATACCTAAATGTTAGCTCCACTTGCACAATGCAAGCCCGCACGCACTTTTCTGACGCTTCCATTTGTTTTGGGGGTCCGCCGCTACCTAATGCGGTGGCTTGTGTGCGCGAGCTCGCCCCGCCACCCCCCACCCCTAGCCACCGAATGCCTCGCTTGTGGAAATTTGTTTCTCGGCACGCCGGTGATTTATGACTTTGCCTCCAAAGTTTTCTAATTAAAACGAGAAGCCCCTCGTAGGCAATTCCTCAGAGATAAGCAGGTGTGGTGGATGCCTGTGTTCTCGGTGCGTAATATCCCCCTGCCGCCTGCCCCGAGGCCACTTGATTCGTCTTTGTATTCTTTCCTCGGCTCCCCCCACACCCACCGGCCCGCTTTTACTCTGTTATTAAACAGACTGGCACGCCGCTTGGACCGTTCGAGCCGTTTCCCCTATTGAGGTACGAAATTGCATTGCTGGCAGAGAGTGAGGGAAATAGAGGGGAAAGAAAAAAGTGACTGCGGTAAAGCCCCCTAAAGGCATGTGCAAAAACAATAGAAGAAAAATAATAATAAATCACCAGCGAGGCAAATAGTTGGGACGCATTCAAAGCTCGAAAATGCATTCCGCAAATGCCCCCCTTGACTAAAATTAGCGGCGAGTTATCAAGGGGGTTGAATTTAAGTTTCATGCACCCGCGCACGATGCCGCAGCGGCGCGGCTCAAACCGACAACCGTGTTAGTTTCAAGCGCAGTTGCTTATCTCATCACAAAGTCAGAAAAAGAAATCAAAGGAGCCCGCGAGAGGCCGCGATCAATTTCCCCGGATTGAAATGAATGACCGTGAGTGCATTCCTGCCCGAAAAAAAGTCACCATTTTTTTTGTAATGAACAAAAATAACAGTTTTGTACCCCCCCCAAAGAAAAAAAGCTCATAAAAGACGGAATGTAAAGAATAATCTGATTTCAGTGAGTGCCAAAAAGAGCCG
Organism: Hippocampus mohnikei; assembly: GCA_026261675.1. Classification (NCBI taxonomy): domain Eukaryota; kingdom Metazoa; phylum Chordata; class Actinopteri; order Syngnathiformes; family Syngnathidae; genus Hippocampus; species Hippocampus mohnikei. The sequence continues at coordinate 6,715,485 of JAKGUB010000345.1, forward strand.
CAGGCATTGCTGAAGCTTCCTGTCTTTGCGGCCTCCATTTTGGATCCTCACATGTAAACCACCACAATGACAGCAAGCGCCGACGGGAATTGCGACGCCCCCCGCGGGGAAGGGGTGGGAGGCTCTGTAAGCCTCGCTAACGCTCGGAGACAGATAAAAGTTCATTCTTTTCGAGGAGAGACGCACACGGACGTGCGGAGAAGAGAAAGAAGTCTAAGAGGATATTCGGTGAATGGGGACTGTCAGCTGGCGTTGTGCAGAAATCCTCTTAGACCTCCAAAAATTTTCAATTAGGTGGGGAAGCGCTCCACTGGGGTGCGCCGCGCTCGTTGCGGTGCCACGAGTACAAGGTGAACGAGGAGGGGGATTTGTCACGCCGCGACAGGCCCGCTCCACCTACATTATGATTTAAAGAAGAAAAAAAACAAAAAACAACAGCGTGCTCCCTCAACCGACCGCCAACGGCATTTTGCATGTCAACGGCGCCGCACTCGACGCCACTCCAGTGTGCAGCCGACGCCGTCAGGTTTGTTCCGCCGCGTGGGGTTTGAACTTGGCCCGCCACGTCCGTGTGACAGCCGCAATCACGCCGCTCCAATCCCACTTACTGTAATTACGACACCCCGCGCGGCCGCGCAATTTTTCACGCTGGCGCTTTTCGCTTGATTTAAACCGCCACCGCCCCCGTTGCCCGACCGTGTACGCGCGGGCTTTGGATCAATTGCAAAGGTGTCCGATCGGTCGTCGTGGCGTGAAACTGCCATCAGGATGCAGCTGGATTTTACAGTACAGTACATTCAAGAAGCCCATTTTTTTGTTTTTACTCATTCAGTACCAGCCAATTCTGGACCAAGTCTGAAAAGACGTTTAAAAACGTCTTTGAGAGTGAATGAGTTAACTCTCAATTTGACACCAATCGAACCGCGACAATCGACTCACTGGGGCGGCTGCCTTTGTACCGGCAAACAATACCCAAACTTCCTTTCTCAATTTCGAAATGTCCTCAGACCCCTTTCACACGGACCATCCGTCACGTGGGTCGGGGTACTGATGCGGAACGGCATCAAAATGATCTCAACGCAGGTCACGGTGGCTTCACGAACGCGCTTCGGCAACTTCTGACTCGACTGCTGCACCAAGTTTCATTGACCCTCCCCCGATTCAAACAATCCCTTCTTTTCTGACGAAGCAGCGCTTCTTCGCCCCAAAACTTCACGCCGTCATTGTCCTCCTCTCACCTGACGCCACTCCGACCAAACCCCGCTTCCTTTACCGCGGGCCCAGCTTCCCAGCCGGCTTTCATCCTCCCCAGGTTAGATTACCGCAAAGCGCTGCCTGTCTGCCAGCATTCCTGAAAGCTTTTCATCTCAGCTTCGATTCATCTGGGGTGTGGGGGAGGGGGGGACGGCGTGAGCCAGGGAAAGAGAGAGCTTCCAGAATGCTTCCATCGGCTAACCTGGGCGGCGGCGCGCGGCCGTACGGGGGCTAGCAAAGCGGGCTTTCCGCCATGTTTCAATCCGGATCGACTCTGGCGGCATCCAAACGGGAAAGATTCAAGCGACAAACGTCCTGAAAAATGCAAGTCGGAAAAGACGCACCCGAGGCCCATCAAAAGAACCAATCCCGTTTGGATCCGTTGATCGTTTTCGTAAATCGGCAATTAGTTATTTGAAGTCCCTCTGTGAGTTGCGTCAAGAGCTTCGTGACTCGATTGATGATCCGGTATCGAGGGCACGCCCCCCTAAAGTGATATTTATGGACCCGAGAGTCTTTCCTGACCCGGATCACCCCCCCGCGCCCTTTCATCTTCCTGCCATCGCCGCTTTATGGATGTACAGCCCCAGCCTTGGCGTTCTTCCGCGTGCGTCGGAAAGAGAACACTCACGCCACGCCAACGAACATCCCATTCATTGACTCGCTCTGCGTCTCTTTAATCATTGCGATGCAGAAAGCCTCGCGACTAAATCATCGCTTGTGTTGTGATGACGTTCACGTCCGGAGCGACGATGAAGACGACGACGGCGGCGGCGGGCTGATTTATCGGTTTTCTTAAGCGCCCACTTGAGCTGAGCGAGCTGGATTTTTACGACGACGCGCAGATGCGCGCCGCGCGGCCTTCTACGATCGGCGACCGTCGCACAAAGACGACTGCGAAACCCGAGCTCGGAGACGCTCGATTGCCCCGGCCGGAGGAAGCGACTTCCAAATGAGACATCAAGTGGAAGAGCAGCATGCACGTCATCCGCAGTAATGAAGACACTGGCTCGTACTATTTCTTCGTGCGCGGTGGAGTCTGAATATGGGAGATTTGGATGAAAATTAAATGACAGGCTCCGGTTTTTGAGATGCCCGAACGACGCTAAACCGGCGGAGCCGACATCAAACGATCTCGTTGGCGAACAACTGCACTCGTTGATAGCAAATGAGCATTCGTCACATTATGAAGTCTAATACGGTTGCGCCATGTGCGGTCTCTTGATGAGGCAGCCAATTATGTTCTTGCACAGCTGTGTTTTGCCGCAATTTTCCTCATTTTGATTTTCATTTGCTTTGCTCAGCTGGACAAAAAAATAAATAAAAATAAACCATTTCCAGCTACGTACGATACCACGCGTTCTTGACTTCCCGCCATCACAAAGCAGGCGTGTGCGTCAAGGGGCTCTACAACCAGAGGAGATGAGGACTCTCGGACTGGAACAGGTGTGAGGATTAGCTTTTCTATCCTCCTGCAGCTTTTTAGCATTTTAATGAGGCGGTATGGGGTCACGCGTGGTCTGTCTGTGTGTGTCTGGGTGTGGGGGGACACCGTAAGGCAGTGTGTGTGTGGGGGGTTCAGGGAATCTTCTTATAAGACGTTTGCATGAGAGAGTCAAGTGAGACAGGTGTGTGTGTGTGTGTGTGTGTGTGTGTGTGTGTGTGTGTGTGTGTGTGTGTGTGTGTGTGTGTGTGTGAAAATATGCGGGTGCGGTAAATACCACGATTTGGTGTGGTTCCCACCCCCCAACTCAGGATAAAAGAGGAAATCTGGCCTTTCCTATGGGCTAGTCCTCCTAAGCTGCGGCGGTATGCTGCCTGATAACAGAGCGGGCACCCGTGGATTAAGGCTCTATTGAAGGAACTGTAATTACCTGCTGATATGAATATTATTATTAGCACTACTGGACAAAAAAAAAAAAAATCACCATTTTCTTTTCAAAAAAAGGTTAAGCCAGAAGTATAAACGGCCTCACCTCACTTTGACAAAAGACGGCTAATATCGCGACGGTCGATCATGCGATCCTATTGTCGTCTCGCGCTAATTGAAGGCTACTCGGCTAGGATTGTGGTCCGAAGAACAACAACATGACATCTGCTGCGGCAATCTGCTTTTTGTTGGTTTTGTCTTTCGGTGTTTGTTGTCCCTAGTGCGGACCCGACGTGGACTATTTTCAGCATTTAGGCCACGACATTATGTCGGTAACTGACTATCGCTGCTGGACAGCCGGGACGATTGTGGGTTTGTTTGTTTTTTTTTGCGCCTGTAATGGGCAGCATTTTTCACAGCCTCATTTCTGTTCAGCAAAGATGTCAGCGTTGTTGGAAAGATTGCGTTGGTGCGGCTGGATGGAGGGAGGACGAGGAGGGAGGAACTGCGAGTCGCCGCTTGGAATTGAAGCGGATTTACATTGGACAGGAGAAGTCAACCGATCTTGTTTTTGTTTTTTTGTTTTTTTGTTTTGTCAATGGATGCTACAGCTTCTTGTGTACTTTCAAACTTGCACGTTTTGATTACCATTTTCGGCAACTCTGGATGTGGGGCGCTACAATCAATGTGACACGTCGTCCAAATGACAACGACATGCGCTTGCAAAGCCAGTCGGTGGGACAAAGCTACTGTCACTTGGCTGAAGAAAAGGACAGAACCCTCCTCTGGGCCAAAGGGTTCAGACTTGTGATCAAAGGTGCAAGGCAAACACTTGATATGGAGACCGTTTTTTGGACAGAATCGACTACCAAAAAAAAATAATAATAAATGCGGCAAAACAAAACTGGAGCCACAGCAGGGCGCCCGAGTGGCTCGTCTCCATTGGACAAAAGCTCTGTCATTCACAGGAGAGGGTCAGGAGGGTGGTCAAAATTCAAATAAGAGTGGGGACAATGCTTCTCTGGCATGCATCCACTCTGAAAGAACGCATGGCGAATCGACCTCGGGGAGGATAGGCGCATAATAACGTCGGAGTGACGGTCTGTGTGAGTCGGAATGCCACTGACGGCTTTTGAACTGGTCAGAACGGAGGAGTCGGTGAAAAGGAGTCATTGACGCGGATAGACGTCCACTTCGCGAGAGCGGAAGAAACACTCTGAGCCTCGGGCTAACGAATGCCCGAGAAGCGACGGAGGGTGCTTGAGACGCTGACCTCGGGGGCGTCGAGGGGCAGCGAGCACAATTATGACTGTCACCGGAGTTTTACGATCTCACCGGCTTTGTCCGGCCGCCTCGCCGGATCTCACGCAGACGTCCGACGACCTCGGATGCACCGGGTGATTGATTTTTCGCTCAATTCTGATTCGAGCGAGCGAGGCTTGTCGCGGCTTACCAGAAAACACTGCCCCGAGTGGCCGCTCGCTGCGCACGGGCACGATACCGCTCATGATTATTATTATTACGATTCATTCGTTGGTTGTCCGACCTGCTTTGCATTCCTCGCCGCCATTGAAAAGCGAGACTTGCGTGCATGTAATTAATTGCTCATGTTTGTAATTAGAGTCGGCGCGACGCGCGCCTGGGCCGCTTTTGTTTTGCCCGTTGCGTCCGACCGTGGCGCGTGAAAAATAAAAACTGATTACAAGCGTATTATCCCGGCTAGCCTCGGTTCGCCAGGTTAATTCTGATGATGTACACGCGTGTTGTAGACCTCACACATACTATCTGTCATGATGCGGGAGGATATAAAATTGAACTGAAGTCATTTTTCGACAAGCGCATTTGTTTTTGCACAAAATCCACTCTGCACTCCGCACTCGGAATAATGGCGTTGGCACATGAAGGACAAACACATCCTTTGGGCGACAATGAGTGAGGGAGCAGCGAGTCAACCAGGCAAGCCATTGAAAATTGTTCAATAAGCCACTTAGCTTGGTCTCCAGATTGGGAGCTGTGCAAATGAATGAGAGGCAGAGCGGGTGAGCGGCGCTTTCACTTATCTTTGCTTCTTCGCCTGGCAGGGAGGGTCGCTAATGAACCCGTTGTGTACGTGTGCATGTGTGCGTGTGTATTTTTTCGCCTGACTGAAATATTGAATTCCCACAACGACAAGCGCACACTTCAAACTAAAATTCCATCTGATTAACACCCGCCACCACCACTCTCGTTGGCGTTAATAGATTTGGCCTCCAGCTGCTTTTATTCCAACAAACATCAAACCAAACATTTTTTTTTTGTCCAAGAAAGTTTTTATGCATGTCATGGAGCGTTCGTATCGGGGTCAAAATGCCGCTGCTGGCCTCTTGACAGGAACGCGCAAGAGGGAGCATATGACAATAGTTTAGCTTAGCATTTTGTTTTGTACGAGGTTGACCTTCATGAATTCTGAACTGGACGAAACGCTCAGCTCGACGCTAAGCGGGAAGCAGACAAGTGTGTGAATGTATTTTTTCGGAGGGAGCACAGACACCCTGGGCCCAGAAAAGGAGGAGTGAGTCCCTCTGGGCCCTTCTTGCTCTTTCTCTCCTTTGCTCTCTCCCCACAACCCTCTGTTGCTACACGGCTGGGATAACCTCGAGTTGCCATGGCAACAAAGACTTGCTGCGGCGGCGGCACAAAGACTACAGATGGAGAAGGTAGTGGGAATAAAAGGAAAGAGGGGAAAGAAGCGCGCGCCAAGCGAAAGTACAAGGAGAGCGACATCAAGTAGGATCCCCCAAAAAAATTCATCCGCACTTGAAAAATCAATATCGACTTGTCCTACTTCTTCCACTTTGCCGAAAACTCCCTCAGCAGCTTGCTTTTATTTCCCTCCTTGCTCAGTCCTACTCCTTTTTTTTCTTTCTCACTGTCCGAGCATCCTTCACTCCCCGTGCACAATGAATTAGTAATGACCCGGGTTGCGAGTCCACAGTGGCGACGGAATGGTAATTATGAAAATGTCAATCCCGGTTACGCCGGGAGAATGAAAGAGTAGCCATTAACGCCGCCGACATTTTGCACTTTGTTGGGGAGGACGAGAGCTAATTTGGCGACGAGGGTGGAAGGCTTAAGGTTTTCCGTCGACTTTGGGCCTGGAAGGGGTCGGCTGGTCCCTCGGCACAATCCACGAAATACTTTTGACGCTGTTTGCGGCCGGGAATACTTTGGATGCCTGGAACACGAAGAAAATTGCTCTAAAGTCTCTATCTATAATATATACGCGTCTATAGATTCCCCGGAGCTGTCACATTGATGTACCAATCTGACCCGAGCAGGTCCAGACTGCCGAAACTTACATCAGCCCGATAATGACGTTCATAAAGGGATTTATATTGACTGTCACGGAGTGCAGAGATTCCTATCTGGAACGTCCAGATGCACACGTAAACACAGATGCCTGGTCTCATTCATCTTCACAATTTATGCTTCCAATCCCTCTGGACCCCACAACCCCCCCCCCCCCCCCTCCCCCACCCCCTAGCTCGCTCACTCCCTGTGATCTCGCCGACTGATTCTGGTTGTGATCTTCGGGGGTATTGGGTGACAAGAGGAAATCACACCGATAGCATCACATTCAGGAAGCCCCCCCCACCCCCCCCAACCCCATCGCCTGCCCTTACACACGGCCGCCACCAAAAAAAAAATCAAAACCGTCCACACGGATACAAAGACATTTTCCGACACTGTCGAAATGCGGACTTAATGATGCCAAATCTATCGTGCGGCTTTAGTCCGAGACCAATGCACTGCACAGATGGTTGAAATCTTGGATGCGGCACGTACTCGATTAAAACGAGTAATGGGGCTTTAACCAAGATTTTTGGCCAAAGCTGAAGCTCCGGCGTCGTCTCCTTTGCTGCATTTATGTGACACGCTGGGTAATAAAGTGGTTAATTAAAACAAATGCACGGCGCTGAAGCAGCTTTTTTTACGACAGCCCTCGCCTGAGTGTACACGCAATAAAGTTTGACGGCAAAGTGGAGGTGGGAATGAAGAGGCGCAGGACATGTTCATTAACAAAATCCATTAGTGTAAAAAAGATAAAAACAAACGGAAGCTAAACAAACGGCAAATGCTTGGCACTCGCTTGAGTGTCAAAATGCTTGCTAACGGGGGGGGGCACAAGCGTGTGCGTGTTTCTAAAAGGCTCAGAAAAGTTATCGGCGAGCGTTATCGGTGCGCCACTCAAGGTCGCCTTGCTCGGCTTTAATTAACGGGCGCCGCCAGAGGGAGGCTCCACTGATACACCGAATTCCGAGCGCACCGTTGCGGGCTGCATGCGCACAAATGCGCCCGTGATAAATCACACTAATCCGGGGCACTCTTAGCACTTTATGTGCTGCATAAATCAGCCGGAGCACAAATACAGACACTCCCCGAGTTACGAACATCCGAGTTACAAACAAACGGTACATACGAACATTTTCACGGGTTTGTTGAAAAAAAAAAAAAAGTTAGAATTTGTATTGCGCGCCTTTTTCCGAGTGCCGAACGGGGCGGAGGAGGACGGCGGAGGCGACGGCGGCGGCGACGTTCGAAGGCGGCCGCGGGGAGAGGCGTGGGGGGCAGGCGTGTGACGGTGGAACGGGCGGGGAGGCGTCCGGTGCGCCAGTCGACGACCAGTCGTCTACTCTCCCCCGCTGAAGCCGCTGCTAGTTTAGCGGGCAGCTAACCCTCGAGCCCTGAAGAATGTGACGAAAAGCTCTCTGCCCGTTATATGGATGTCAACCATATAAGCCTTAAACATACATTCCAGACAAAATATAGCACTGAAGCAACTTACGAACGAATTCACCTTATGAACAATCGTCCGGAACGTAACTCGTTCGTAACCTGGGGAGCGTCTGTACACGTTTTATGGAGAAGAACTCAATTTATTTCAGATCACTCTAGTTTTTGCTCAAGTTTACTGAATGCCAATGCTGTCGAATCCTGCTTTTTCTGCCTACAGAAAGCCGTATTTTGCATTCGCCATTGCTCTTGCTTTCGCAGAATACATGACGCATGTTGAAATGTGTTTGTATTATATTAAAAGGGTGTTTGAGATACCTTATTGAATAAATAAAAAAATGCTGATCAAATTATCACTTGGGTTTATTTAACTCTTTCATTCCACAAGACGTACTTGTATGTCTTTTTAAAATTAGGCCCCGCCTACCTAGGATGTATTTGTTTACTTTTTTTGCGTCATAGACAGGAGAAGGGTCTGATGCAATCTGTGAATGAGAATAAGCCGTTTACATTGTAAATCATGTAAAAAAGTGACCAGTAGGTGGCAGTGGTGCCTCACGTGCTTGAAATGCATGTTTTTACAAAAAGCTCTTTTTCATTTTTTTTGCCCAGGAATCGCCATTTTCATGAAACATAGCCATTTTGTAATGCCGATTGCTGAAGAATGGAAAAAGATTTTTATTTTTCTGCTGAAAGAAGAGAGTCCAAACTTTATTTTGGTAGCACTAGAACCAAATATTCTGTGGGCCTTGCAAGATCAGTCAAAATCCAGTAAAACGCTGGGATTGAGGGGGTTGCTCCAGTGAAAATGGCTGGGATTGAATGAGTTAAACAGGGTATTTCTATGTTGCAGATTTCACTATTCCGGGTTTGGAACAAAATTCCGCCTCTTAGCTGCGCCACATCTCAACAAGCAGACTAGCTAACAATTAGCCAGTTCACAGCCAGCTACAAACATCGGCTCACCACAGCCAACTTCTTCATTGCCTCCCACGTCACTCACCAGGGCCAGGCACCGCACATTTCGGTGTGGCGGGAATTTCAACATGTCATCTGATATGCACGATACCCAGATCCAGAGTTTGTCAGTATATGTAACACGGTGCAAATTGGGAATAACAAAGGCAGTCCAACAGGATGTCAAGTAAATAATTCAAACATGCCGCTTCGTACACAGTTGTCAACACGGCGTCAGATCTTAGCATAATCTTCCCTTAACCCCTTTTCTATTTGCCTCTGACCTACACCGCTGCTCCCTCGCCTTTCTCCCTCTCCCCGTTGTGTGACTGTGAAGACATATGTACAAACACAACCAATTAAAAGTCAACTCTGGCGAAAACTTGCAGCTCAAGCCTCTGGTTAACAAAATAATGAAGCGAGCGTGAAGAGAGCGAAGAATGTAAACATGACAACGCCAAAAAAAAAAAAAAAAAGGGAAAGGGAACTAAAGAGAATAACAAAGGAGCTACGACGACTTGCAGACTCAAAGGGACCGTAGCGTGACTGCAATGCAGTTTTTACCACTCGACTACACAGCACAAAATGAGACCAAAGGAATGCGGGGAGGAGGAATGAGAGAGAAAAGGGGAGCGACGATGCCTCCAGTGCCCATCCGTGACAGTCCGCCGGATGATTTATGGCCAACATTGTCTCGTGGTGTAATTGGCCGCCGGCTTACTCGCTTGCTTCTTCGGCTACTTTGTCTTCTCGTTGGGTGTGGGAATGAGAGCGCGAGGGAAGCAGAGGTGTCTGTGGATGGACGCAAACCCAAAAAATGTCTCGGAGGGTAGTCGTGGAGGGTATTACGCAAGAGGAGCAAAGCTAAAAATATTGACCCGGCCTCCGCCGGGCTTCATAAATGATGTCATCGAGGCATCATCATCATCATCATCTGCATGTATCTCGTGTTCATGCAAATGGTTTGACAGCTTTTTCGGCCATGAAGTCGAGTGACTATAATCACACTAAAATGATGACAAAATGAGAAAATTCTACCATCGGACATGGACTGAAGTAACGGGACCAAAAGTGGATCTACACACGTTTTTCAAACGTGTGTTCTTCCCGCATTTTTTGCTTTGAGCCACGAACTTGTTTGCTTTGTTGTGCTTACATTGTTGCGGAACTGTTTTTTTATATTTTGCGATATTCAGCGTCTGGAGATGGGCGGCGTAACTTTTCGCCAAAACTGTCGCGTAAAAGTGGCAAGGCAGTTCATTTATTCGCTTGAAAAATGAGTCTACCGTGCTCATGCTAACCCGCTAATGCTAACTTGCTAACACTAGCCGGACAATTGCGCTTTTTTTTAACCTTTCTCCTGTAACTTGGTGTCTTTTAGCCATCGTTTGAGCACCGATATCGGGTGTCAAATCCTGCTGCCAATTTCACATCGTCATTTAAGTCGTCGTCCGTCGGAGCTCCAGTGGACAAAATTCGCAATGTTAATTTGGTTTCCTGAAAACAGCAGTGAGTGTGTCTCGCCCAACATTTGATCGTTGCCGTTTTTTTTTCGAAGACGAGAGAGAACTTGTCGATGTTGTTGACGGGAGCGCCGAGCCAACGTGAGTCACGGCATCGGTGTGGTCTCAACTGACTCTCGAGTGACATCACTGCCGCCGGCTTGACATGAAGCCATTCAGCAATTTTCAACGAACCGCGCCGTTGAACGGGATCCAAACACAGACGAAACGAGATTTGCTGCGCACTGCGGCGGAGGTCCTGAGTTGAGATTTTCTTTTCGGGGCTGAGAGAGCCAGTGAGAGAGACGCACTTCAAACGGCCGTCGCGTGTCTTTTATCTTCCCATTCAAGCGCCGCCCACGCGAAAGAGATGGAAGGGGAAGATGACAGCAAATTGGTCCATCATCAACCCATTAATATGACCGTTAGCGGGAGTCATTTGCACTCACGGCGAGCGCGGGGGAGGGGGGGCACTACCTGTTACAATAGACACATGCCCCTCCGGTGGCCATGTTTACGACGAGCCTGCCATGTCTGCTCCGGTACGAAGCAGGTGTTCCATTCAAAGACATTGTTTCTGCTCAGTATGACTAAACCCAGGGCAGTGACTTCTCGTACACACACACACACACACACACACACACACACACACACACACACACACACACACACACACACACACACACACACACACACACACACACACACACACACACACACACACACGAAGGCCTCCGGAAAGGGGCGGAGCATGTGTCAACGCATGCGAGCGATAACAAAGAAAGAAAAGTTGCTGCACTAATGCTTTGCTCGACTGAGTGACACATGCGCTCCTGCCCTCGGGAGTTGGAGGGGGGTGGGGGGGGGGGAGACAGTGGGAATTAAACATGTTGAGACACATTTGACCTAACTGCAAACTAAAGCGGTGAAAGGCACGCACACGAGGAAAATCACGAGCGGCCCGGGGGTACGATCCTCTCAACCGTTTCCCCATCGGGGGCGATTTCCACTCCTTGCATCAGCGACGCCGTTTGATGACATCACAGGCTTGGAGATTGACGCAGACAGGCGCATAATAGATTCGTCCGTAAAACCCAATCAGGCGAAACATTTTAGGAGGTGACGGAATAGCCGCCAATTAGCTTTTAAACAACTTTCCTTACAGTGTACGGGAAGAATATATTAGACAGTAGCAGATGTCGAGGTCAACGAAGGCAGCCAATGAAAAGAAAACGCACACAAAAGACAGAAGAGCTCCCGTCCAAACTTCTGTCTCAGTCACAATAAAAGCGGCGACAAACTTTGCGCCGGCGAAACAGGTGCGGATGAATATTCATGGCCGGGGGGGGGCCGAGCCGCATCCAACCGCAATTGTGCGAGGGAGTGAGTGTTTTGTTGAGCATGTGTCTGGATATCTGTGTCCTTGCGTGGGTGGCCAAAAATTTCAGAAATTTAAAAAAAAAGCGCTTTGTGAGCGGGAAAAACAAGAGTGACTGCGCTCGTGAATATTCATGACTCGTAAATAACAGCAGGGAAGAACAAGCGACGGGGTCAAGTCAATCAACGGGACGAGGGAATGGTGCTCGATTGCAGGTTTGGAGAAGGCGGGGGGGAAAAAAAAATAAATCACTTGATCAAAAATGACAAAGTCACAACACGGGACGTGGAGAAGAGCAAAGCGCGCCCACCCAAAAAAAAAATGACAGTGTTTCGCCCGCGGAGAGACAACAATCCATTATTGATGTACTCCTGTTTCGCCTCCAATCAGCTGTGATTGGACTCGTCTTGCGTCAAGTGGGCAGACGGCGGCGACACATTACGCCGGAGAGGAAAATCGCAGAAACGCCCTCGCCCTGATTGGCATCCGAGTTCCAAACAGAGCAATCCGGCGGCGAAAATACTTTTGAGTCAGTTCAAACGACGCCGACCGCCTCCCGTGTCACACCGCGGACGCCGCGTTGACCTCAGCGTGTCAACGTGGCGTCAGCCGACCTCGCCTGACAGCGGTTAAGCGGTGGAGGGAGAAACGGCGAGTCAGCAAACGCCCCGCCGTGCATCGCAATCACGTTTGAAGCAGCCGCATCGTGGACGAGTGAAGAGAGATGGCGGCAAAAATAGGCTGGATGGCTTTGACGGGACGGCGCATGTTAGCTGCCCGACCTGCTGCGCTGCCGCCTTTCCCCCAGGTGAGCGAGCGCCGGCCGTGACGCCACGCTGGCACTCGTGCCGCCCACACATCTCATCTGCCTAAATTAGCATGCATTAGCCTCCCACGTTTGCAGTTAAATTGCGTGTGAGGCTGACAGAGTGCGCCCAAGGTGGCGGAAGATGGGGGGGCTCTCAAGAAGTTTTCTCCACCAATTGCTTACCGGAAGCCATTCAAAAGCCAGGCGGATTTAATGCGAGCACAGCTGCCCGAATCCGCCGCTATTGTTAAGGCGTGTCTTGAGCAAGCAACGTGTTATCGCCGGCCACCAGTCTCATTGCAGTCGTCACTGAATAAACACACTTTGGAAAACATTGTCCCCACACTGGTCCTTAGTCACACGGCTAGAATGGATTTCATGCAAACAAAACAAAAAAATCAAACAAAAAAACTAGTATGGAGTGAAAAGAAGACCTACCTGGTGTTGAAAGAATCATTTCAATGGCGCCATGAAAGGTGACATGCAAAGAAAGAGAAGATAAGAATTAGAAATAATGGGAGAGTGTACTTCAGTGGGCACAACAAAACAAGCGTAAAATGTGCAATTGGCAGCGACTGTGGGGGGGGTGTTGTTTACGCAAAGCCAAAAACGACACCCACGGGCTGAAATGATCACATTTGTCAGACTCGTTGCGCAAATCGAATTCGCTTCTCCTCGCCCGAATCCTCACGCCGCGTTAACGGTGGCGGCGCAACCCCCCGCCCCGCCCTGCGTTTGGGCATCGTTTATGCCAGCGCTAGTTAAGCCCGGGGTCGGAAAGATGTGATTCATTAAGCGATGCATCACGGGGTAAATCGATGCGTCGTGCTGGCACATCTTTGGTTTTCCTCCCTTGTGAGGACGCGCCGGACGCGCAGCGGCGCGACAGCTTCCAAACAAACTCAACATTTTCAAAATCACACAGGCGACGTCAAATTTAGCTTTGCACCCTCACTGCCCGTGGCCGCATCCAAGTGTCACATCGCAAAAGAAGCACGGCGAAACCAAAGAGTCCTCAGGCAAACGCGCTAAGCAAAAAGCTTTGTTGGGGATTAGAGCTAAAAGGCCACAGCGGAGCCACGATGTTGCTCTTTGCGAGCTAGCAAACATTCATAATGGCGCCGGCCTTAGCGAGATGTGTCGCGGCGGGACAGGGAAATCAGGACACAAAGCTGGTTCAAAGCACCCAAATTGTGCACGGGGGGGGGGGGGATCTAAACACGGCTCGGTCCCGGTACAAATAAGGCGCTGATCCACGGCGGTAACTCTTTGGGTGCTAACTCTTTGCCGTTTCGTTCTTCCCGGGTTCCGATCACGCTGATTTTAGGCTGATCGGAGTCACGGTCACGGCGGGATTATTGACTTTCTGGTCGGCCATGACTAACCAAAGGAGCAAGACTAATTGGGATTAGACATTCATCGGTTGTTTCGATGGATGTCGATTGATCAGCAAAACCCACCCACTTAAGTCAGATCACTCGACATGGAAGTGAAAATCCATACGGACTCCCCCCTCAAGTACCGGAGGCGTCCACGCGGACTCCTGTGCCATAGCGGTCAAGACCAGACCACTTCCAAGGGGAGCCACTTAGCGCATTATCATATTTCATATTTGCTCGCAGCATATATAGCCACTCCGAGAGTACGCTTCCTTCTTCAAATTAGCATTCACATCCCGGCAAATGAGATCGGAGTGAAAGAGAGCGCGGGGAAAATAAGAGCGTGCAGGAAGAGAAGGATGGAAATTGTGACGAAGGTTCAACAGATGGGCGTCGTTTCGATGAGACGGCTGACATTAGGGTGCGGGGGGGGGGGGCGTTAAAGTGGAGCCTTTCGAAAAAGTGAGCAAACAGGAACAAAAGGAGGCGCTCCAGTACTTTTGCGGAGGCTTTCTCCGCAACACACTCGACTGTTGAGAAAATCCATTACAATGCAGAACTCACAACACTGTTTCACGCCGGCTAATAAGCGGGTGTAATGGGAGTGTAATGACCTGACAATGGGATGTAATTGGGAGTCATCAGAGCCAGTCTGAGACGGAGAGGAAGAGGATATTTCGAGCTGCGTCGTCTCACCTGATTGTTCTCGCCACGCGGCCTTTTTCTCTCCCTCGCTCAAACATGCTAAGCATTCAAATCGTTTTACCGCTTCCTCATTTTTTCTTGGTTCCCCTTTCCTCCCGGTGTCATTTCAAGTTCCTTTCAGGATCACTTCCCTCCACCTTACACCTTGTCTTTCTTTGCCAGAGCCAGCGACAGCTCCCGGTTTCCTTTCGATTGCTTCAAGATCTGCCTCCCCTCTGCTGTAGGCAGCACACGCACGCGTCCAACCCCATTATTTATTGATTGGCACACGTGTTGGGGGGGGGGGCGGAATAAAGCCGCAGCCTGGGGTCCCCGTGAGGCGGGGGTGGGGGTACCCGAACGGAATTTCCATAAAAGATATTTAAGACCGGTGAGTCTCTGTATTTCATCCGGCCCGGCTGAAAGACATACCGGAGTGTCATAGGGCATGATGAAAGTACAACTCATGAAATATGGACATCATATAAGAATGGAAATAAGGGAGGAGGGGTTAAAGGCTTTGGTGTGGGTTTTTTTTTAGGGGCTAACATGTGCATTTTAGGATTTATTCACACGCGGGTAGCCTCCAGTCAAAGGGCCACTCACTATTTCTCCAAACGATAAAAAGTGAAGTGACACGGCGCGTCGTTAAATTCCGCTGCACTTCCTCGAGATCTGCTGATTCCAAGCCAATGTCGCTGACAAGAATAGTGCGGGTGTTCTATAATAACCCAGGGAAAGGTCAGCGATGGTTTCTGCAGTCCTTTGTCAGCATTTTTTTTTTTTTGTGACAACGCTGCTCATATGTTTTCATTTGCGTTCTGAATAACCCGAACTCGAGCGGGAGCCGGCGCAGCTTTTTCGCACGGTCCTCCCTCTCTCGTTACTCCATCAATGATCTATCGGCCATCATTTAGCATGGCCGCATGTTAATCATTCATCACGGCGAAACGTCCGGAGCGCAGGAGAGCGTTAGCCAACCGTTGTAAAGACGGAGAGTCGAGGGTTCCCCCTCGGAGGGGAAGCGCCATGGATCATATCGTGAACATTAATCATGCTAGCCTAGTTTCCCATGCAAAGTGCAAACATGCGGAGCTGTCTGCGAGAAAGGGGGCTGGGAGGGGGGGGGGGGCTGTGGTACCTGACACAAAAGCGTGACGGATGGAATCGAAACACAAGCTACCGCTGTAACTTAACGGCTGTCAAGAAAGTACAGATTTCCACTTGCCCAAATATGGTCGAGTAAGCTGAACAGCGGGAAATGCTAGCTGGGGACGCCAGCGGGGGTTATCAGTGGAAGGTCGTCAGCAAAACCAAAAACAGTCGCAGATTCGAATAGCCGGACCGTCGGTCAATTGGGAAAACCACTTGAACTGAGCAGGTCTGACCTTGGTACAGGTCTGGTCCAGACTGGAACAGCTGTGTTTACCTGCCACCACGCAAGCACTATTCCAACCGAGCGAGATTCCCGAGGACGCTAACACATAACAAGTGGTTGACCCACAAGCGTGCCAGTCTACTCGCGTTTGTCTTTCGAAATGTCTGGGTCGTAAACAGCAACAGCTGCGCTCGCTACTAATTAAATACCTGTGCATCTGTCTCGGGGTCCCGAGCGGAGCGTCGTGCCGGGTAAAGCGCGGCGGGGCCTTGCGCGCATTGCGCTCGGGGCGGGCCCAACGTACCGTTCCTCGCCAATTCCTTCCCTCGGATTTGCTCGATCAACGTGCAATTAGTTTTGACGCCGCGTGCGCACTTTTAACGCGTTGTCGTAAAAGATACGGCCCGCGATGGGTAAGACTAAAGAGGACCCCTTACTGTAATTATGAGGGTCTATAAAACATGAGGAAATAAGGCCGCATCGACAACCGGAGAGGGGGCGGGGCAGAAACTAAATCACACTTAGAAGGAGATAAAAGAACGCCTTGAGTTCGACGCTTCCATTGTGATTCTGACAAAGATGGTGAAAGAGCACTTTGTGGGGGCCGTCAATGGCGTCCAATGTCCGATTCCGGACGACATCAGCGCAGACGGCTTGCGTTCAGAAGTCATCACCTTGCCTCGGGCTGCTTCTGCCTCTCAATCGAGGTCGGATGTCAGCGCATACGGGAGCCCCAAATGCAATCGTTTCCGAACGCGTGTACGCACAAAGACGCAAGTGGGGGACGACACATCCTTTCGCTCATCACGCCCCGAAGCGACGATACTTGACCCTCTTTCCATATTTACTGGTCGCTGCCGGCGTCAACAAGGAGCTGTCTATCCTCCGAAATTTGGCACAGTAACACGCTTAGATCTCTTCTCTCTGTCAAGCCTTCGTGACTCGGAGACACAAAAGCAGCCTTGTCCCTCCCTTCACCCGCTCGTCATATTTTTCAGAATTTCAATGGAATATTAAACAACCATCACTGCGGCCCGCCGACCACTCACTCTTGCGTTTGATTCCAAACACGAGTCCGGATCCGGGACGTCTTCACGACTTCATGAAACCGATTTTGCTCCTGCACATCTGTCACCTGATACCACGATAAGCTGTCCGCTGTCATAACCGCTGTGCCCGAAAGGGTTCATCGATACACTTGATTGGCGTGGCGCTTAGGCGGTCCCTCAAGAAACAGAAGCAATGCTTTGCTATTTAAAGATTATCCCCTTAGAGAGGTTAATGGCCACTTATGAATGCTCTCAAAAAGGTCCAAGACTATTACAAACACACAGCAGCTGCTATCTGCTATCCAGGGACACCCCCTCCCTTAAGATCCGTGGTCTGGTGTATTAGAGGCGGGGGTAGACGGGAACAAGGAATCATGAAATATGGTGGCTACGAGTTGGCCAGTTTGCCTTAGGGAGGCTCTTTGCAAGATCTGATTCCACCCTCGGCTCCATTGCGGGCTGTTGTGTATCCTAGACCCCGTCAATAGCTCCAACCCTTCTCCCAAGAGGTGAGCCCTCCTAAAACATGCATGAGTCTCGGAGCTGCGAATGTGCCATCAGAAGCCTGCAGGGCTTTTCAAAGCTGGCGGAATATCTTAAAGCGGAGACCATCTTTCCAGGATTTGATCTGAAGGTTTTTTGGTTTTTCCAACACTCCTTTACCGTTCCATTTTTTTTTTTTTGCTTGCATGTTTCCTTGCATAAATCAGCCCTCAAGCCTCCACTGACAGTGCACGGGGTGCTTACATCCCACCTGCTCATTGTAATAAATAAAATCCCCCGCACCGATTGCGGGAAAGTGCAATTTAATAACCGGGAATTACCCAGGGAAGAAGCTCCAATCTCACCACCCTTGCGAAAATTTAACTTTTGTTCATTTTAAGATTTTCATTTAAATAGGACAATAATCCAGGGATGCCATTTGGAGGAGTGGGGAAATTCCGGGCCTTATGAATGTTTGATGAGTCCAAGGCGGGCTTTCAAGGGAGGGGAAACGAACCGAATTGGCGTGACAAGAAAGCACCTCGGCTGTAGTTTAGAGAAATTTGCTTCAAAAGATCTGTTTGTTTACTTCCCCCAAGTGTCGTCGATCCTTTCCCGCCGTCCTCTCGGGCAAATGAAGTTGAGGATCAATGCGGCGTCACGGCTAATGTGCACTGAGGGCAACGCTTCAGAGCGGAAACTGGGTCTCGGTATCGGAGCGTGGCTGACACAAATCACCGTTTGGCAGTAAAAGCGGAACAACAAATGGGAAGGGCGAGTGGATGAAGAGAGGGAGGACACGGAGACTTGATGGAGGAGAGGACGCCGCGCTAACCGCCGCATTCATCATCGACACGCCGGGAATGCGGGAAATGAAGCAGACCGGCGGGCGAACGAGGGAGAAGGCAATGAAGATGTCCGGAGGAGTTGAAGTCGTCTTCCCAACGACTACTTTGTTTTTGTTTCCGTCGGCATTCCTCCCATCACCCCGTTCTTCCATTTATGAACAATGATGCTTAGCGACTATTACCGCCGTCCGTCCTCTGTTTTGAAGTGCCGCCTTTACGGTTACCAGATGCACTCATGGTCGTTTTAGGCCCATTGATTGGCCCGATCAATATGCCATCTTAGTGGCGGGGGTAAGTTTGGAGATTCTACATTAGCGCTCACAGATGCTCCGGGCGGTCGTTAGCGGAGACGGGTGCTAGTTCGTTAGGTTAATGGTTCACAGCCGGCTTGCTTCCCTATTGTCTTTTCCTCGAGTGCCCCGTCGTCTTTTGAAACGCTGCCAAATTGAAATGCAAACTTTTTAATATCATCCAGTATATCCTCTCCGATATGTGTGTCGGCAATGAGCTCATCTCCGATTCGCAATCGGGCCGTAGCAGGTGCCGTGCGGGGCGCCGCTCGACCCACCGATAAGAGAATTCATCTTGATTGTGCACGTCCATCAACCGCAACGCGTCGTACTGCGGCGTGGTGACGGCGTTTCCTCGCTTCGCAAACTCCCATGGCAGCAAAGCACGCGACCCCAAGAATGTCTTCATCTTTTGTCGAGCGACGCAACTTTGCGGGAAGGGAGTAAACCCGACACTTTTCACAGATGAAAGCCCAATAAAAGCGCACACGGGGGGAGGGGGTGGCGGGGAATGCGTCACCCAAATAGAGACGGCAGTGTATGCGCACGTATGTCGCTAACAGGCAGCGCTAGTCCTCAAGAACCGCGGAAGAAGTGTTTTACAAGCTCAAAGCGCCTGTGGAACGGCGCACACTTTTGGAGCGGATCAGCGATCCCACTGCGACTTCCATGCAGACTCTTCGATACCCCCCACCCCCCACCACCCTCACGCACACACTGGCAGCAACATATAATAAGGCTGCAATCATCCTCATTTCATCCTGCCCTCACTCCTGTTCCAATTCTGGTACATACATGCTCCCCGACAACCTCTCCCTATTTTTCTTTTCCATGCTGCCTTTTCTCTGAAGCCCCGAGCAATTACCTACCAGGACTCTGGAGAGACAACGAAAGTTGGAGGGAGGGAGCGGAGTGTAAAACCGGTGAAAGTCTGAAAGGAATCATTACAAAGACGACCTAAAAAAAACATTTGCGCACAAGGTGCTCAGGACGGGGATGTCATGGGTGTTGAGAGTAGTTGGTGGCTCACGTTGGCATTTGGTTGAGAGGATGCAGGTCTGTTTTTAAGTGAAAAAAGTGAACAAAAACTAGAAATCGAAATGAAAACATTTTTAAAAAACTTTTCGCTCATGTGTAGGTCCTCAAATCCCAAATGTGGCTAAATGCGAAGGCATTCACCATATGTGTGGGAGAGCAGAGCCCGCCAGCGTCGCTAAGCCCCCCCCCCACCACCCCCACCAAAGGTTGATCCATTTAAATACACAATGGAGGATTACGTTCTCATCTGGCCTACACTGCAAAATACGGAAGCTTTAATGCAACCTTGGCACATGCCAGTGGCTCTGCAAGATGGCGCAAAAAGGAATTGGTCCCCAACTAAGGCCTGTATCATGATCCTGTTCCTGCGTGCCAGCGGGTGGCAGACGAGGGCCATCCCTACAGTGCGCACACCTGCTGCCTTTTATCATTCGCCGTGTATTTAAGGACCGACAAACTCCCTGAAGTTCATCGGATTATTTTGACCTTGTTGCTGCTCTTGCTCAAGATTTCTGTTCATGTCACTATTGGTCTTAAACAAAAATACATGTTTGTGACGGTGTTTTGTTTGGTGTCTACGTTTCTGGGATACTAAATGTTATTCGGTTCATTTCGGACCTGACAGGCTGGGTGGAGGCAGGTTGGGACGGCGGAGTGGGGTTGGGCTCAGACCCCTCTCCAATGTGGAGTGCTTGTGAATTGGTTTTGGCTCGCGGCTAAATCTCCTCACGGACACCTTTTTTTTGCTTCCTCCCCGTCTTTTATTCTTCCTTCACTGCACCACATCCAATTCGCACACATCTCAGCCAACTCCTTTGGCCGAGCGGGCAGGTGTGAACGTGTGTCTCCCTCGCCGCGGCCGGCGAGTTGGTTTCGAAAACAATGGCGGACCCTCCTCCGATTGCCGAAGCTCAATCCTTCCTTCGCTGTCACACACTGACAGGAAAAAAGATCAAAAATACCTACCTACCCGCCCACCAATCTCGCCCAGACAGTTGCAGAGCGTCTACTCGCTTGCATTCAGCCGCCCGATGAAACCGCTGCTTATTGGTAATTAAACGACGCGCTTTGTGTCGGCACCCAGCTCCACGCCGCCCTCACGATACGCCGCGTCCGCTGGCACGCCGCCGCACCCCTCCCTCCGCTTACTCTCCGCTTGCTTTTCAGGAGGCCACAGGTGGCACAATTGGCAGTCATGTGTTCTAATTGTTGGCAACGCTGCCCGGGTGAATACATAGCGGGGAGCTGGAGCTTGGCGGGGGTACAAGCAGGAGGAGGCGGTGGTAGAAACTCTGGAAAGGAGGCGCACGAGGTAGCGCGGGATGCGACTGGAGCTATCGGCCAGAAGGAACGCGTCACCGGCGTATTCCCGAGAAGTTGGCGGGGAACAAACAACGGTAAGGAGGAGAAGGCTGCTGCCGTCACGTCCAAATGTTTCCCGCGCTGTTGTTGTTATTCTTTTACCCAGCACAGAGACGGCAAGTGCGAGGCTCCCCGGGGTTGGGACTCAAGCGGCGCGAGAGCGTAAGCAGCACCGCCGAGCTCCAGATCACATGACGCCTAAGCGAGAATTCCCTTTATTAGACTCGTTGCTTGTCATTCCCCCTCAACCTTCAAATTTGTTTTGGGGGAAACTTTCAGCGCAGGAAGGGAGACATGTTTAACACTTTCAGGGACAGCGGTTACTACAGTCGACAGCTTATCAGGTTATCAGGTTACAGGATATTATTTGCACCTGACCTGATCTGGATTTTGGCCTGTTTTACTGCCACTTCTCCACTCCTCATTCTAGGTTTTTTTATGAGTTTTTGAATGCGTAGTGTAGGGGTCTAGATCTGGCAATGTTGTATATTTTTGAAAAGTGCGGCCCTGTGAATCCCTTTGAGACTTGTTTGTGTGTAAGAGCTCCATAAATAAATTGGACTCCACTTAAGAGGCGGATCAAGGCACTCCTGGATGAGTCTGATGCGCAAAAACTTCTCTCCAGTGCTACCTGGGGAAGAGGGATGCTCAGTCTTAAAAATAAATAAAAAAATAAATAATAAACTCTCTCTCTCTCTCTCTCTCTCTCTCTCACACACACGCATGCGGACTACACAATAAGACGACTCCTCACCGCATGTGGTCGCGCGCAACATGTCGGTTTGAATGCACAACAGCATACTCGTGGCTCTCCCGCCAGGCAAGGCAAAGATAGACATCAGGTGATTTAAATTGCGAGTCCCGCGTATGTACCTACGCGGGTGTGTCGTTATCACCAAAGTCGCACGGAGGCAACAGAGTGACGCCGCCGCGTCACATGTGGCCATATTGCGGCCACGCACCCCATCGCTGTTATCTGGCAGGCTGCACACAACCAGTCATGCTGTGTGCTCTCTTTTACACACACACACACACACACACACACACACACACACACACACACACACACAGGTCATCCAATCGCTCTCTCAAAGAAGATGCTAGGTCATCTCTGTGCAGGTCGCCACGGCAACAGCAAAGGAGTGTAATAGTGGCAGGGTGCCGGCGTCTCGTGGTTACTTAATCCGTTCATGTTTTATTATTGCCACACCTTTCGGAAACGAGCACCGCATCCTTTGTTTGTATGATGAAGACGAATGCGTCCTCTACGATCCTTGCAAGGTGAACGAACGCAAGGGAATGACTGACAGATTGCGTATGTTTGTTTCCTGAAATAAGATGGAAGTTGTTCAACTTTGATTTCAGACTAGAAGACAAAATGAGGCAAATCGTTTGGCAGGTTAGCAAGGTTCCGCTCAAGGTACGACCTTGAGGCAATCACGTTAGGATATGGAAAATGAGTTTGGGATTCGATGAATAAGGCCAAAATCCCCACTCCTGCCCCCCACGCGTTTCAAAATCGTACAGACTTTCCAGAAGACTGGAAGTTATGATTACAACGACTTTTTGACTCCTGAATCTTGTGACGTTTCCATGTCAATAGTTCAGCTTCCTGTCCGTGTGCACGTCAGCTGACAGGCAAGTCATTTCGTCGTCATTTCCAACGACGGCAGAGTTGCAAAGATTGCAACACAAATGCCGAGCGAATCCTTGTGTGCTCTCAGTTCCGTTGCTAACTCGTCCGACTCGGATTCGAAATTCATTTTCCTGCATAAATGATAAATGAGCTTGGCGTGCTTATCATTAGTGTTGTGCGTTACATTATTAATGGCCGTACAGTGCGCCGTCTTTTAAGTGCAAGCGTGCCTCGACTGCACATATGTGATCACAGTATAAGCTGAACAATTAATCGAATTCATATCGAGATCGCAATTATTCATTTCAGTCGGTTGGCAGGCTTTATTTTTGTCGCTACGGTGTATGTATATTTATTTACGTATGTCGTACGAATAACTTCACTGCAGTTTGAAGTGATAAAGCCATGGATGTAATAAAACTAGTGCTGTCAAAGTATTTAATCTCACTTAAGTGAATAAATGTCATAGTTAACTCTTAATTAAAAATGTGTGATCAATCACAATGAATCATATATTTTTATCGATTCTAAATTTCCTTTGATTTCTTTTTGTCCAATTTTTTTAATGCTCTCATTAACATGGTTCGTGGATCAGTTTTCTTGGTGCAAAATATTTACTGAAACAACAATTTTGATTTCGATTTAAATTAATGCCGATAATAACGCATTAAGCTGACAGGACTGAAAAAAAACTAAAATAAAGTCAATAAATAAACGATATTGAGAGGGGGGGGAGGGAAAAATATCGGGTTTAACCCAGCGGTCACTACAGTGGACAGCTTATCGTGTTATCAAGTTACAGGGTGCATGAAAGGGTGAAGATGGGTGTACTGGCACCAGGGATGGCTTTCTCACTATTAGCGTCTCCTATATGGGCTGGGGTCACTTTAATAATCTTCATTTGATTTTCTCTCCGTCCCGGTCGCGAATTAGGACGGCTATAAGGAGGCAGTAATTTTGACGGAGTGCATGGGATGTCCGCGCGTCGCAAAGGCGAGAATAAAGCAAGCGCTCACTGGGGAGAAGGAGGCGAGACGGAGTGAGGATAAAAGGCCAATATAACCTCCCACGCCCGATGATGCGTCACGCCGTCGCTCGGCGGAGGGCTTTGCCGGAGAGTATTCACGGGGGCGGTTCTTTGAGCGAGCCGCGCAAAGGAAGGGCATCCTCATCCTAGGCCTCCATCATCTGTGAGTAGGTGTTACCTTTACCAGGAAAAAATAATAATAAAAAGCTGATTCTCGTGATTCATCACACACACACACACACACACACACACACACACACACACACACACACACACACACACACACACACACACACACACACACACACACACACACACACACACACCAATATGACATCAACAGCGGAAAGAGATTCCCCTCCGGACGGCGGAGTGGTATCTGGCCTCATGCGCTCGTGACGCGTCGCTCGTCGTCATCACGGGCGTACGTCGCAACCATCAGCTGAATTATTCAACGCGACAAAATAAGGGAACATCCTCGCCGGCGCCGAAGAATAAAATGGCCTGATAAATGATGAATGAGCCAAATCATGAGGGGGGGGGATTGTTTTTGTTGGAGTTCACAAACATGCGCTCGAAGCAAAACCGACGGCACGCTTTGATTCAAACATTCGGGCAACATGGGCAGCAATTTTGGTGAAAAAACCCCCCACTGGAATATTCTGATGTACCCTGACCAAAACCCAACTGAACATCAGTGGAAAGAGCTACAATGGAAGTGTAGCACAAAAGTTGCCCATGTGTGTTCTATACGGACATGACGGGAATTTTGGACCTCGGCCCCGCCTATTTGGTGACCCGATCGAAGGGCAAGACGAGTTAGAAACATGGAGGGTGGGGAGGGGGTACAGCGAGAGTACGGAGTGGAAATGAAAAGACAAAAGGCAATACGGTGAAAGCAAACACACATCGAGGCTTGCCGTGAGCGCCAAGTCACACAAGCAGTCATGTTGTGTGCTCTCTCTCTCTCACACACACACACACACACACACACACACACACACACACACACACACACACACACACACACACACACACACACACAGACACACACACGTGCATAGATGCAGCATATGTCTCCAGTAGTGCCAGTTGGAAGACATCTGGTGCTAAAACTCTACAGGTCAAAGTCAGTGACACGCTCCGCAAAGCGTGTTTATTTGGGTGCCGAATAAGACTGCCGGTTGCTATGGTTACCGTACCCTTCGTCCCATTAGACCCGCATCATGTAAATAAACATGCTATAGAACAAACAAAGCGAATTCAAAACACGTGTTGTTACGTGAATGGTTTGCAGTGTTTGGAGTGTTCTGAGACATTTTTTTTTTTGTAACCATAACATCATGAAATGTTTTCTGATTGTTATTGTCCCAAATTCCACTTTATGATGGCTGTTAAAAAAAAAAAAACTAAAGGAACGGATGCCGCAGCCAGACAGAAGAGATGGAACATGATATGAATGATTTACTGCAACACAAGCGCAATAATTGTTCGGCCATTAGCTGTGTTGCTGTGGTGAAATTCACTCAAGGGCCCAACAGCACACAACACACAGCGCGGTAATCAGATCAGCACATCGCGTTGATCGCAGCAATAATGAAAAGATTAAAAAAAACAAAAAAGCAGCCTATCTTGCGCATGGGTTCGGTTTCATGTGCTATTTTGCGCAATCTTTTTTTGCTGCTTTCCTCTTTCGTGTCACCTAAAATGACGGCGAAAATCCCCCAAAAAACACTCACCACATGCTTTTGAAAATGTGTTCCGCATGCTCGACAAATATGTCGGCAAGATGTGATTGGACTGATCAATTGTGCAATGCGTGCGGGCCCGCTTTTTAAAAATATTTCATCAGAGCGTGGGGATGTTCTCTTATCTAATGTCCGCCTGTGACCTCCGCGTCTTTTTTTTTTAAGCGAGCGTATTTGTCTTGTCTCAGCGCCGCCGAGAGTTTAGCGACTAAAACACAGATGATATGATTGTTATATCGTGAGTTTTGTGCGGCGCTGCCTGCTCATTAGGCCGAAGAGAGACATATACAGTATGCTGGCATGGCGCACCAATCAAGCTGCGGGTATTCGTGTGTGTGTGCGTGTGTGTGTGTGTGTGTGCAGAAGGCTCATTAGACAGCCTGCAGAGAGAACAAGAGCCAGTGGCTGCAATTACACACAAACACACACACACACACACACACACAAGCACGTAGATAGAATAACAAGCTCCCGGCATGAAGCTAAAAAAGTGACACCGCTAAACTATGCTAAACATTTTGATCAACTTTAGTTGGGGGGCAGGGCGGGGGGGGGTGTTAAAAAAGATTTTCGTTGCAGAGTGCTTGAATGACTGACTGAAGGCCACAAAATCAATTGTTGACAATTAGGGATGGACCGATATTGATACCGCCGATATTGTATCGCTGTGCTTGTTCTTGTACTCAAAACGATTGCATGATGTAGATTCCAAAAAAAAAAAAAGAGGACAATGCTTGGTGAATGTCTTGGGCAATAGAAGCTCAGTAAGGAGAAGGAGCCAGATGGACCGTCATGGAAAAACAAGCCCATGCATTGCATGTACCACCGATAAATTGAAGAGGGGGCTGAGAAAACATAGCAGCGCACATGAACTCGGTCCGAAAAAATGTCCTGTCGGTACTTCCCTGCTGACAAGTGGAACAAATGGAGGCCATCGTCTTGTATTGTGACCTGCGGCTCACCACAACTGTCACTTTTGTAAATAACAGGAGTTTCCAAGCCAAACAATCTGCTTTCCTTTTCGCACAGCTCATTGTGCAAATTGGCCAAGTCCGTTTCACAGTGCGAAGCAAAGCAGAGAATTGCAACACACCCCGTGGAACAGAAAGTCCCCAAACAATGAGAACCGAAGAGGGGCGGGAGGGGGGGGGGGTTGCGCAATGCCAGCTGCATAGCCAAAATGATCATTCAAATTAACCGTTGAACAAATGCCGTCTGAACTGAGGCTATGCTGCACATTGGATTAATTTTTGCAATCCATCTCAAAATTAGGTGGGACTTTGCACTACAGAAAACGTTTGCATTGAGTGGCGGTTTCTGACATGCGCTCCAAATTCTTCGGTTCACTCCAGTATCATTTTTTTGATTGGTGTGTCACTCATCCAGCAAAACTACTTAGTATTCCGCCAACAAAATACTGCCAGTGATCTCACTTTCTCCTTAATTCCTCATTAATGAACAAGCCAAGTCAGAGTGAGGCCGCGGACAGCGAACAGAAGGCGCAGTGGGCGCCACTTTGAAGGGGAGGAATGCGTCCGCAAAACCCGAGTGGGACCCCAGCCAAAAGTCCCGTTGGCTCACGCCGTCATGAAATGTTGTCAGGGTCTAGACGGGGGAGACAAAGCCTACAGGCTCACCCCCCCCCCCCCACACACACACGCATGGCACCAGAGAGGGGGCGGGGGTGGGGGCAGGATGTTTGATGAAACTACTGTATCTTTCGCAAAGACGGAGTGAGGGGTGGCTGGCGGGTGTCAGGGGTGTAATTAGTGCAGGAAACACAGGCGTCCCACACCGAGAGGGTCCCCGGAGAGGGTGGGGCCAAAGGGGGGGGGGACGACAGCTCAATCAGCCGGTTGAGAACGTGTGTGTTTGTGTGCAGGTGCCATTGTACAGCTGCACTTTTAACCTTTCACCCCCAAGTCCATTCATCGGGATGCACATTAAAGGCGCCGGCTGACGTCTGCTTTGTGTGTTCGAGAGCAGCTGCTCAGAGTGGTGCCGTCGAACTTAACAAGCAGGCGTCAGCCGAGGTCAAACTCGAGCACCTTGAAGACGCGACGTTCAGCGTTTTTCCATCACTTATCCGAATATGAACTACACGATTTATTTTGTTGTCAGGTAAAAATACGTTCATAGGAATACTTTTCATCTTCCAAAACATCAACACAAGTTGTATTTGAATCATATTTTGTGACATGGTTTTGTGCGCAGGTATACTGCTAGCATTTTAAAATTCATTGAAAAAAAAACAATTGTAAAATGATGCATTGTTTCGCGTCAACTAACAAAGTCATCTGTCATCTTAAAGTATCGGCGTCTTAGTATCGGAGCATTTTTTAAAGTAAAGATGGATGCTATCAGTGCTAACGCTCTTGCTCTGTATTTTTTGCTTTTTGCTTAAAAGCGTTTTTGCTGAACTCAATCCTCCTCGTGATGCATTTATGCACCGCAGGGAACGGCGCAAACATTCTGGGTTCAATCTAAACATTTTGTCGCATTAGCATCTCATTCCCTCATTATGCTGATTAGACGAGCACAAGTCACCGCTCGCGACTCGACGCACGAACGAACGACTCTCACGGCGGAGACTTGTTAAGACATAACGGAATAAGTCTGTGGCACATCCGGTCGGGTAGGAACAGGGAGGTGCTTAGCTAAACAACAGCTGTCGGGATTTTTAAGAAAAGCCGAGTGCCCTCCCCTCGCGGACCCCATGCGGAGCGGGACCAAAAGGCCTTGTGGCGGCGAGCCAAGTAAGCCCGACTTCCCCGTGCCCGAGGGAGCCGACGCCTGGCACCTCCGACCCCCCTCCGATGCCATCGCCGGATGTCCCAGCGGGCTCGCCGCGTGGGCGTTCCGCTTACTCCACGCATATATTTACATCCCTCCTGAAACCAACTCCACTGATTTTCATCTTTTGGCGATCAATTGTGTGCGTGGGCGGGCCCGACGCTCGTCCGTGCCCGTGCGTGTCTGTCTGAAGAAGCGAGGCGGGTAATTTATCAGATAAGCTTGCTCATTTGGGCTTCTTCAGGAGGAGTGAAAGGAACTGTGGGGAGGCTTTCATCTCTCAGCAGCCGAGGTGGAGTGAGCGCGGAAGAGGCGACGATGAGGAGGCCGAGCATTAAAAAAAAAAAAAGTTAAAGAATGAAAGAGATAATCCGAGAGGATGTTTACCTTGCTCGTGCTGACGGGACAAAAGCGGACGCTAATGCGTGCTGCCCCCTGCAGGGCTGCGAGATATCGAATGCTGGAAGTTGGGCAAAGAAAAGCCAGGCGCAAGGTACCAGACAAACGGCCTCATGAGTGTGCGCCCGTGTGGGGACCGTGAATTCGTTTTGCCTTTTTGGAAAGCACAAGGAGGCCATTTGCAAGTCAAATGTGGCACGTAATGACACGGGAAATCATCTGGATTTATTGGAAGCTGGCATGGAGTGGAGAGAGGTTTGATTTTTAGAAAAAAAATCAAACCAAAGAAAATGCAGACTGCAATTGGTGCTGAAAAGTGGTTATTTGCTAAAGGGCTAAAACGATGAATCGATTTACTCATCTGACACAGTTGGAGCTGACTAATGATTTATTTTATTTTTTTGTCAATCGATTAATCTGTCGATTATGTTGGCGATTAATCGGCTCGTGCCTTCATTCAAAAGCGGGACCGTTTTTCAAATGGACAGCGCCGAAAAATGCACACACATGAATTGACTGACTGGCGAACGGTTAGCAAGTTTACAGCCAACTTGACACTTTCGTTCGCTGACTCCCACGTCACTCACCGGGCGAGGCTCCGCCTTTTAAAGCCCCACACACGCAAAGACGCAGCTGCAGCATCGGAACGTGTCACCAACCACAACACCCATTCTTGTTCGATAATTCATTTGAACCTTTCGTGTAGCAATTACGATAACCTGTAACCTGATAACATGATAAGCTGTCCACTGTAGTAACCGCTGCCCCTGAAGGGGTTAAACAGTCGCTGGTAAAAATATTCAAGAGCTGCAACCGTTTATTTTTGGAACAACTTGTTGCCTCTCAGGCACAATAGCGTTCCAAATCAGGCTACGTGCGTTTATGTTCTGCATCCATCATGCTAATAGGTAATAAACAGAAGGTGCTGTTTGCAGGGAGTTAAATCAACTTCTCATCAAGTCGCCAAAAAAAAGGAAAAAGGGAGCTGAGCCGCTGCTGCCGGGCGCATTTCCCACGGAAATATCTTTTATGGCTTTATGGGCGAGCCATCTCGGTGTCGAGTCGCCATCGAGCGCATCTAAATCCGTTTGCTGACGGCCTGCGGTGCTCTGCGTGGAGATGCCAATTAACGGAACACAAATAGAACAACAGAAAAGCCAGAGCATCCGGATGAGGTTGGGAGTTTTGACACTTTTGTATTCGTCGGGTGAGCTCCTGGTTTTATTCCTCGCATTTATCGCCGAATCATTATTTGCATAACGTTTTTTTTCTGTTGACGGCATTGAAAGGGTGGGGGGGGGAGAAAAAAAACATCTGCTGGGTGTCAGAGAACAGACGTGCGGGAGAGGCAGGCGGCGAGATAGCGGCTGAAGGGAAGATGCGGGGCCTTGTTGTCGATCTCATTAAGATGAATGCACTCCGACAGGAAAGTAAGCACAGGAAAGGATACAAAACACAAGCAGGGAGGTGTAGCTTTTAATGGGATCAATAGCCCGAGCATCAGGGCGGGGTCAGCGGCCGTGTCCACGGCGACCTGTCCTCTCTGCTCTCTTGTTGATGCGATGACTCATAGCCATTTCACACTCACAAAACACAACTCAACAAAGGGCTACATCGGGGTTTGGGGGACGACGACATGGAAGGTCTGGAAAAGTATATCCCCCCCAAAAAAAGAACGAGTTATTTGAAGAAAAACTCCTTCTGCTAATTTTTGCTAGCCGGTCAATAGAGTTTCTCATTGAGTGCTAGCATGTAGCTAGCCAAAAATGTATCGTTTACTACAGCGGACATTTTAAACACAAATTATATTACACGTGAACAGATTCTGAAAACAGCCAGCGTCATCGGTGATAAAGGCACCTTCGGAGAGTTTGTTTACCCAGACTAAAATGGGGGCTTGGGGGAAAGCAGCTGGTAAATGATGCCAGGCAAAACGCAAGAAGTCCCTTCATCTTCCAAAGACGGTGACTTCAGTTCCAGTGCCGACGCTGCCAGTCACCGGTCCCCGAAACAAAGCCCCCAGAAAATATCACGGCCAACACACGGCACACGCATTTACACAACGCCGCGCGTGCGGATGTGTGTGCGTGATAGAGCTCGGCATGAATAATTGAACACAGAGAAGGCAAGGAAACGGGGGGAGAGGGGTGGGGGTGGGGGGGCGCCAACTGCCATACTCCCTTTTCGGAAGAAGGCGAGCCAAAAGGTAGCAGTCAAAAGATGCTTTGAAAATGGAATCGAATGAAGCAAGTCGTGACAGTTGCGTGGACGGGTGCATTAGCGACGATCGCGTCGATTGAGGGTCAAGAGTCGACGGAGATGACCGAGGTCAGAGGCCTTTAAACGTGTGCACAATGGACGGCCACAATGCCACCTGGGCCGCATAAACAGACGCTCAACGTAATTGATCCCAACACAAAGGCCACATGAATAATGTTATGAAGGAATATAAGAGTCACCGCTCTGGCTCGTGCCTTTTCAAAAAAAAAAAATCTCTATTCAGGATCAATTTGTTACGGCTCAAGCAACGGATGACTTCACTGGGGTTTGCGGTTGGGATGACAACAAAAGCAAAGAGATGCTTTCTGGGAACCTAATTAGACGAGAAGAATAGTTGACATATTTCGCCGCGGTCGGTCTCGTCTGACTCGTCGTTTCGACGGCCAACGTCGCTAAGAGGCTTGCAGCCCAAAAGCCACCCCGACCGGCGGCTTTTGCGGCTTCGAAAAAAGCGATATAATCGGGTCCATATTTGTAAGGCGTTTAGGGAGGAAGACAAAACTGATTTGCGGATTCCAATTGGATTGAAGCCCGTTTGACCATATCTGATGGCCGTAATCCGAGCCGGGTCTTTACACGGCTTTTAGCGGCATAACGTGATGCCGACGATACTCAGCAAGTGCTCGTGAAGCTCATTAGTTCCTTTTTTTAGGGCACCGATCACATACATTGGATTCTCTCTTTTTACGACACGATAATCCTCCATCCGTCCACTCCAGACAAATGACACATTGAAGATTACATCCCAATGAATGTTGCGGTCGACACGCCGCTCGCGGACGTTTCATCGTGGACGGCGGACCCCCTCCGTTAAATCCCTATTAATGATCCTATTTACACCCGTTGCCAGTTTGATCAAAGTTTAGCCGACGTGTGATCTGGGGGCGCCTTTTCATCTCAGCTGGTTCGGCGAGGGCGGGCGGTGTTGTTGGCAGGAAGATGCTCAGTGGCACCGGCGCAAATTAGGATAAAGAGTCACGGAGGGTGTTGAGGGCGTGTGGAGAAAACAGGTTCGGCATGACAAGACAAATGTTTTATGAAGCGCTTGATAGATGTCCCCATATCAGACGCGTTGGAAGACTGAAGAAATACATCAAATTAGATTCAGATACAGTACGCACAAGTAGCTAGTGACTTGAACTGAGTAGCTAGCTGGCCGTTGAAAACAAACACTGCATCGGAATTTCCCCCATTGGAGTCAGAAACCATCACAGGATTTTGTTGTCACTGCAGACTGAATATTTAGCCGGCTAACGCTGTCCTAGCAACAGATTCAGAAAAATCTCTAGCAACGGGAATATTTGGCCGGCTAGCTCCTCACCGCTGGCCGACTCACGCTGTCCTAGCAACGGGAATATTTGGCCGGCTGGCTCCTCACCGCTGGCCGACTCACGCTGTCATAGCAACGGGAATATTTGTCCGGCTAACTCCTCACTGTTGGCCGGCTAACGCTGTGCTAGCAAAGGGAGTTTGCAAACTTGGATTGCTGGACCTGAGATATGAACTAGCTTAGCACTAGCTAGGCTGATGCTAGCATCCCCGTTGATGGATTTAAAATGGGAGGCCCGGACACGACTTGTTCAGTCTTGTCTGCGTTTCGCCAGCTTCACCCTCTCTAACGTCCGTCCTCATTCTGTCCCCTCGGGGACTTTTGGGGGGGTTTGCTTCACTTCATTTTGCGAAACAAACTTTGAAGTCACTAGCCCGTAAAATGATATTGCTCTCATTTGTTTGGAGTTTTTTTTTCTTTTCCCCCTCTTTTTGTAGCCAGAAGCACAAAACAAAAGGGAGAGTCGAGGAACGATGGATGACACGTGCGAGTAGAGACAAAACACAAGGCAACAGAGGATCGCGAGTGATGAGAAACAGTAAAGATGAAAGGCGAGACAATAAGCCAGAAAGAGGCTAAGGACATTTTGGGTGTTTTATGGACACTCTCCTCTACTCAGCCCTGTCGGACCATTCATCACCCAGACAGATACCCGAACAACACACATGGACGCACTCGTGCACTGCCATTGTCTTTATGGGAGCTCATTTGGTGTAAAAGCTTTACTCGACATGATTCGAGTAACCCCGCGAAAACCAACAAACACGGCCAGAGTTGGATGACGCAATCTTGGCTTTGATTGATGGCTTAGAGAAACTCATTTCTGCTTTCAAATCCATGCAACAAAAACAACTCTTAAGTCTTAATCTTCCGTCCGAAAGAATCTTTGACCTCCACTAACATGACTGTATTTCCACAAACCAGATTCTATTTTGAAAGTTGTTTTGTTTTATTTGTCAAAGCAAATGCTCATGCAATGAATCTGATTCATAAATCAAGGAAAATCGCCCTGTCTTCCGCTGGCAAGGAAAGAACAACATGTCATCACTGCCTATTTACACTCGGTGATCGGCGTCGATCGTCTGCCTTAGCGCGTCCAAAACGACGCGCGGCCAGCCCACATCGGGTCACGTGTTTCTGCACGTGTGATTTATTAGATCCGACTGCAATACTTTTAATGGAAGGGGGACCGGGGGAGGTCGGAGAGCCACCTTTGAAGGGGGCCGAGAATGAGTGAAGCAATCGATATCAGGCGCCGGATGAAAACGGTTTGTTTGTGTGCGCACGCATCCCATTGTGCGAACATCGAGAGGCACGGCGGACGGTCGGTCGTTGTTGTATAAATTGGCCCGCTCTCAACTGCCACTTCACCTTGACCTTAACTGACCTCCGTACGTGCCTGAATCAAACATATTTGACTCTTTCAGAGCGCTCGGCGGTAAATATTTTTGCTTTGGAGCGATCGTTCGGCAGCACTGTGCGGCAAAATCTGCTCGACCCCCGAACGAAACAAAGCACGCCGCTTTCGTTCGTTCTTAGTTCCAGTCCGTCCTTGGAGATCTGAAAATAATGCCACATCTTATCTCGGCAAAAATGACCTTGCTGCAAACTACCGGCAAATATGACATCTTGATTTATTTGAGTTGCAGCTGTTGTTGACACCAGACCCCCCCCCGAGTACAACTGGAAACCGCGGCGCAACATGACACCGCGCAGCATACAAACACAAGGCCAGCTTGTCGGGTGCTAAACTTCTCCATTGAGTCCGTTTGAATCCCATAATAGTAGATATTAGTCGCCTAGCAACGCAGCCTGGCAACTGCGGAGAGTCGAGATATGCTATCGCCGGGGAAGAAAGCAGAGAGAAAGCCTCCACTCTCATTGAGGCTTTTATTAAGTGAGGGAGGGGGGTGAGGGGGGGGGAGACAAAAACAACTGCTGTGAAATGGATCTAATGCGATGTAGACAGAGTTTTTATGACTGTTTGCCAACAAAATAAGACGCCGGTGTTCCGTTTGGGATCAGGTTTTTTGGGGGGAGGGGATTAGTTTCTTTATGAGATTCTCCCGGAGATGTGGAAGTTTCGTAGTAGACACGAAGAAAAACTGACAATCCGTCGCTTTAGCATCTTCTCTCGCTGTAATTGCAAAGACGTCTGAAAGCTCAGCTTCCTCCATTAGCTCCCGAATAGAGCGTGCCACGCTAAGGTCCGGGGACAAAATGTCCCCTTTTCTCCCACAAATGACGAGTAATTTCACTCCTCTTCCATAAATCAATTCCATATAATCCCCCGATACAGAGAATTAGAGGCTGTTTAACATTAAGAGGCTTCATCGTGCGGTCGCCGATTGATGGATCTCGATCGTTCCTCTTCTACCACAACCAGAGAGGAAGAAAGAAGACGGTGAAGTAGCTAAACTCCAGGATTAAGCTCAAGCATGAAACCAAACTAGCAGCGGGAACAATAGAAACACAAAAAGCTCGAGGGAGGGCTGAAAATGTTTGCGGCACTCCTTGGAGACAAATGAAGCAGACGCATCATCGTTTCCGAGAACGGGGACCCTCGCTTCCTCCTGCTCATTTGTTCATGTTGCACCCCCGACCTCCAAACCACCATCCCTCCACCCACAAAAACTACAGTGCGTCCCAACTGTCACCACAAGCTCATTATTCAAATGCTGCTAGACATGCCAGCCCTATATACTAATCACAAGCGAATGGCTTATACAGCAGCTGCAAGCCGGCCTGCTGATCTCAAACAAGGTATTAAAAAAAGAAAAAAAAAATAGGAGCTTCAAGAAGGAGGGCGCCATACGAGCCCGCTGGGAGAGCGTTTTCCAATTAAAGAGCGTGACAAACAGATCAGTCAAAGGCAAAGACGTCTGGAAGAGGGGAAAAACAAGCTCCGGCCGGAGTCCCGTGTTTGTTGCCGTCATAGATGGGAGGTGAAGCGGAAGTTGTGGATCGCGGTTGTTGTGGATTGAAGTTGTGGATTTTATTATTTATATTATATTTTAAAGCATTTATTTTACACACTCACATCCACAAGTGGCTCAATATCCCGAGACGTTTTGCTTGTCTCCCTCTTCCTTCGTTAAATTTATATTGAACTATGCTTTTTGGGATTATATTTGTTTCACCGTTACGGAGTTACGGTGTCTTCATAATAGGCGCATCGGATTATAGGGCGCACTGTCGGCTTTTTGAGAAAACGGATGCGGAAAATACGGTACATGCGGGAGCCAAAAGGAGGCCGCCATTCTCGAGAGGGAAGAGTTGTAGACAAGATGCTGCGTTGAGATTTTGTCAACACTGAAAGCAGAGTGAGGGAGGAAAGGGGGTAAGGGGATTGGTGTGGAGGGAAGGCTGCACATCAGAGTATCTTTGGAAGTCCAATTTCCCAGGGTGCCCGTATGTCAAGAATCAAGGACGTGAAGAAGAGGGATTAAAAATGTCAACGTGGCTCACTTTTTAGTGGATCGAGGAAGGGACGCGTGATGAAAAAAAAAAAACAGAGAAGACACAAACGGCTTTCTCCATTTACAGCGCCGGCAAATCAAAGGCAAACCAGTTTTTCGTCAACTGCGTCTTTGTCACGGAGGCACGCCGACGGATGTTTACGCTGCCATCTGCTCGGTCGAGGAATATGAAATCGCAACGCCGCCGCCCTCGCACCGCACAGTGCGCTGGTGTTACTATGAGATTACGAGTAAGGGAAGCGCTTGCAATACCAGCGCGTAAATAAGGCCAAGCAAACAGATCGAGGACGGCCGGGGGGGATGCCCGACCGTGGCTAGGTGAATCGGGACAAAACCCGAAAAAACGCAGAGATGAATGACCGATTCATGACATCATTATTTCGAACGCCCATCCCAAGAATGGAAAACCACCGTTTGCGTCTTCGGACCTCAATTACGTTTCTAGCCTTAAAGAGTAGTTGAATCCCATCGTACATGCCGTGAACTGCAGGGAGGGAAGGAGTGACCCACTTGTGAGGCTGCAAAGTGAGAGGAAGGAAGATGGGAGCAGTGGAGGATGAAAAAAAAAAAAGGTGAGTGAGGGCACCGTCGCCCCAAGAGACCTCTGGCGAGCGATGATTGGCCGGTGACCGGGAAGGAGGGAGGGAGGTAGTGGAATGGGGGGTCCTCACCTGCAGTTGCGTGCCCTCTCTATGGATACACACACAGCCTGTGAGTAATGCAGCAACACCAATTTAAAAGAAAAAATGGATTGATCCAAATGTCACTTGCTGAGGAGCTCCGCGTTATTTTTCTTTTTTTTTTTTTTCATCTGAAGGGTTTTTATAAAGCAGCATACGGCCCGTGGGCCGGAACCGGTCCCCCAAGGAGGTTCGATCTGGCCCGCGGGATAATTTAAAAGTGAAAAACAAATGCATTAAAGACACAGAATGAACATTTTCAATAAAGTGCTATTCATGGATCATCCGCTAGGGGGCACACTGTTTTGATCGCAGTAGAAGACAACATTGTTTTAATCAGGGAAGAAAACAGCAGTCTCAGTCTGTCACTGAGATAGACCCAACGCAGCAAATGATATCAAAGCGCCAAACGGGGGTACAGGAGATCGTCTTTGGGGTAGCAACTATGAAACTAAACACCCTCCTACACCATAGTCGTATAAAAATAATAATAATAAATTGTTCATTTTCTTGAGGCACTGCTACCGTCAACATTTTACGTGGCGTTTAATCAACAACAACCTTTGAGAATGCTTCATTAAACGTATGCCACGCGGGGCTAATTAATGCTGCGCCGCAGCCGCCATTTAAGCTAACCCGCGCCGCCTGATCAAAAACGTGTGCGGAATTGTGAAGCTTCAGTCGGCCGAGCAGAAATTTACAGGTCATACCGTTCGCGGGGGTGATGAATTAATCATGACGCAACGGTTGTGCCCGCCTTGCAAGACCCCTCGCATCTGAGCGAGCTGTATCAGTTCAAAAACTCGACGTAGCGGTAGCTGCGGTATCGCCGATTCATGTCGGTATCGGCAACGGCGGTCGTCACTCGTATGAAAGTGTTGCCGTGCAGGGAAAAAAAAAAATGCACGCGAGTTCAGAGCGTCGACACACTCGCTGATCCGACAGCCGACGTGCGAAGGCGAGAGAAAAGTTGTGGATAATTATCTTCCCGTTTGCTGCCTTGACAATAACAGGCTACGGCTAAGGGCCGTTAATAGCGCGGCTAATTAACTGGCTGACTAGATGCGGGGCTTTTTCAAGTGGGCTTAATAGGCAAGATGGCGGGTAAGGACTCAAACAAGCTGCGCGAGGGTGTCAAAGACGCGGATTGGAGCATGGTGTCGCTTCTCGCTGTGCGATGAGATGACTTCCAGGGGTTACAGAGAAGTTGCACGTGCGTTCAGGCAACGAAAAAAAAGCTCAAGTAGGTCTTGTCGATTGAATACAAAAAGGCAGCCGATGACAAGATTGGAAGCCGAAACGTCGGATCAAAGAACCAGTGACGTGTCAGACCTCGTCGCGTCCTTTTCTTAACCCCCGCAGAGTCGTCGACGCTTTAGCGAGTCAACTCCGGTTCAAAGGGAGGGAAAAAAATGGCACAGACAAAAAGTGAGTGAGTCATTTTCCCTCTTCAATTTTCTCTCTTGCCTGCTCAGGCCCTTCAGCCTCCACGCATGCACGGGAGGGCGGGAATGGCCTCTCCAAATGTCTCGCCGGCGCTCCACGCGGGTACTTGCTTTAATAGCGGCACAAAAATGAACAGCAGAAGCTTTCTTGCCCTCCATCCTAACAGGCTATCGCCGTTTTTGCTCTCTCCATCCCCCATTATGCTCGCTCGCCAATTTTCAGCCTCTCCGGGCTGCCTCACACTTCCCATTGGGGGAGTAAAGCACATTTTTGCTCAGCTTCTTGTCGGAATACTAATTCCGCTTTTTTTGGGGGGGGTTGAAGTGACTACATCGACCGTGATTCATCACGGCAAAATGGCGAGCGTATGCGCGCCCCGGAAAGCTTATCAATTATGAAGGAGCACCGACGAGCGGAAAAGCCCGGCTATAAATATATATCTAAACGACACGGGGAAGGTGAGCGGCTATTTTTACAACACATTTTGCACCTGCTGAGTCAGGCATGCAAACGTCCTAACATGCTAATTGTTAGCATAGGAGGAAGAGATACACGAAATCGTTCACCCCCGCCCCACGTCAGCATTTGCGCTTCTTTTTTTTGTCTGCCTTTAAATCATGCCAGGCCTGCTAACGCCTCGCAATGTGTTCTCGTGTGTCTCGCTGCAGCGCCCTCTGTTCAACCCCAGGTGGCAGGCTGACAATTGGTTCGGGTTATTGTAGATTTTTATTTTTTATTTTTTTGTTTTTTATTCAGTTAGCTCTAATTGCTATTTAGAGTAAGTTTGTTTTTGAAGGAATAATCATGATTAGTTTTTTTAGGAAATACTTTTAGTTTAGATTTTTTTTTTAGATTTGGTATTAGTTTTTTTTTATTTGGGCTATTTGTTGGGTTCAGGATTTTAAAAATAGTTGAAGTACGAATCTCAGTGATCCAAAAGAAAGTGAAAATTTCAGTTTGTGTCCAGTTATATTGTTTTTTTTTTTTACAAAAGTATTTTAAATTTTATTTTATTCCTTTAACGCATTTTTAAAAATCTGTTATTTCTAGTTTTCATAAATGTAAATAAACTCTGAACTAGCTTAGAAAGTGCATGATTAGATACACAGCGGCGCCCCCGCGTTTGAAAAGCTAATGATCACGAACATCAGAATGATTTAATGGCGAATAATTAAATTTCGTAGCCCGGTTACGATGTTGATGAATGCAATGGTCAGCCTTGCCACATGTCCAACACTGTCATCACAACGGTCTCTTGTGTGATATTTTTCACTTTGGCGCTAATGCCTTGTAAACATTCCAACCTATGCTGGTGATAGCCGCCCGCTACCATGGCAACGCGCTGCTGCATTAGCTGGTAAGGGAGCAGCAACACACACACACACACACACACACACACACACATTGTGCCAAGTCAACTGGGAAACACTGCCGAGGAATACTTAACAGCGCGGGAACATTAGCATTCTCGTGGTGCTAGCTGCATGCCGCAGGAGTTTGGACCACTGGCCGGAATCACGCCGCTTGGTCTGGTTGCGCTGCTTCGCCGTCGACGTGTTCTGATAGCGGAACAAGGAGGTTTGGAATTCGGAGCACAATGCCCGGCGTATCCTCCAGCATATTTCATCATTAGCTCTAAGCATTTAATCCTCTGCTCCACTGACCGCGCCTCGGCCCGGCCCGTTTCAATAATCTGCATCTGGAGCTAACCGGCCCATCGTGCGCCAACCGGAGACGAGCGTGCAAGATGAACAAACACCCCGCGCAAAAACAATTTCTTGTGTGCCTGATTGGCGCGGACGGGGGGGAAGCAGCCGCCGCGTTCCGATGTGACTTGAACTGTCACAACCTGACGCTCGGCTCTCAGTGTTGGACCCGAGGCTGACAAATGAAAGATTCGGCCTTCCGCCTTTGTCACGCGCAGCCTCCGGCGGGGCTTGTTTGGTGCTTGTCCGAGCCGACATCCTCCGCACGCCGCGCTTATGTCAGGTTCAAGGTTAGCTTGCTTCAGTGCATCCAGCGCCGATGACGTCCCCCACCGTCGGGAGATGCAGAGGGGGAGCTGCATTACCACCTCGGCGGGCGGCCTTCGGTCTCCGCTCTGGTTTCAATCCATGCTAATACGCGGCATGAGCAAATGTCCATACGCAAACCCGACTCCTGCGGGGAGAGGGGTAGCGGATTTCCCCTTGACCACTGACCTGTGAGTGACGGCTTTCAACCGGACCCTCAACAAGGGAGCCTTTCATCTCCACCTCGGAGTCGAAGCCGACGGACGCCATATGGCAGGAGGCGGCCTTCAAAAACTCTTACGGCAATCCCGCTCAGCCGCTCAGCGCAGCGACCGAAAAAGACGGGGTGGGAAATTTAAAAGGAACCACGGGCTCAAGCATATCGTATAGTTTACCGTTTCAATCAGGAGATGCATGGAAAGACTCAGGTGAGACGATTTCTGAGAGCGCCTCTTGTACGCGGGCGTCGCAATGAGTTTGGATCAAGTGTCTCCTTTTCGAGTGGGAACCAATTTAAAGTTGGTCGACCATGAAAGCAAAAAGCAAAAAAAAAAAAAAAGAGAGGAAATGTTGGCGCCGGCTTCTTCAAAGCGCAACTCACGACACCCTACTTTCGATTCGGGAACTGAGCTTTTCCGGGAATTTTCTGCCACGTCTTTCTCTCCTGCCGTCAACTAAACGGCAAATCATAAGTGAATTCTAAGTTATTTTGAAAAGTGAGTCATTCCTGAGATGACGTCTTTCTTTTTTTTTTTTGCATGAAGATGATCATAAAATCCACAATGGATTGAATTCAGTTGTGCGACCCGCATCGATCCAACCTTGGCAAAGCCTCGTGTTTATTTATTAGTGCTATTTGGCTGGAAAGCATTTGATTTTGGGGGGGGTTGGATTTATGACTTGACTGAAAACGCCATTAACACCTGACAAGGATGTACACCGGGTGATGTTACCAATCAGGCGAAAAGGCTCAGATCCGGTTGACGTAAGACAACATTAGCGCTTCTCTTCAAAATGAGCTTTCTCGTCAACTTTGACCTTTTTTGTCGAGATGATTGTTATTATCATGTCACAATGGCGGGCCGAGCAATAATATTATTCCAACTTGTCAAATAGAAACATCTCACGAGCTGCGCCAAATTTAATTCGCTAACGCTCCCACCCCTCTGCCCCGCCCCTTAAATTCATGATGTCATCAAAGGGAGCTGGATGCATTAAGGTCCAGCCACTCTATTTTACCGTCGCGCTCATTTTTATTCAGACGGATGTGTCGCTCACAGCACCATAAATAACAGTTAAAAGCCCCCCCCACACACACACACAAAAAAAATGACCAAGGGAAAGTGGCAGGGTGGCCGGGGGCTTATTGATGGAACAAGTTGCGGTGGGCGAGTGTATATAAATCAACATCCATTACTCAGGAGGGGGAAGCAGAGGGAGGGGGCGGGGGGGCTTATAAAGTCACTGATAAAGGAGGTGGACCCAGACTCGGACCTTTTATTGTTATGCTGTTGTCTTTTATTGCCCGTGATGTCATCTAATGGTATACACTTTAACAACTGGGGAGGAGCCCGGCGCGCGTGCGAGGGCATCCACTAGCTCGTAATGGGGCTGCGTGCGCGTGCGACGGGCGGCATATCGATCACGTCTGTTCCACATGTCCGCCATATGGGCGCGAGCTTGACGGGAACGGGCCAAATAACCAATTTTCACATCAAATTGACAATTAGTGTCTCCGAAAAACTAACGCCTGGCCGGCGAATAGTGTAACTGTGGGCCGACCGTATTTCTAAGCAAGGCAGCGTTCACAAGCGCCGACGCTTTCATTACCCGCGGACACTAAATTTGCCGCTCATTA
The DNA here is from genome assembly GCA_026261675.1 of Hippocampus mohnikei. NCBI lineage: Eukaryota > Metazoa > Chordata > Actinopteri > Syngnathiformes > Syngnathidae > Hippocampus > Hippocampus mohnikei. Next base: position 6,757,226 of record JAKGUB010000345.1, read on the forward strand.
TCATACGTGAGCAGCAGGTATAAAATATGATTACATAGTTGCTCCGCAGCACGATGTTATTACGAGAAAGAGCGTCGCCCGAGCCGCTCGGGGGCCCCCGCGCGCAATAAAAGCAGCAAAACAAACACAGGAAGGGGCCGGTAATCAAGCATAACAAACAGTGTCAAAATCACCGTGTGCGGTGTGTGTGTGTGTGTGTGTGTGTGTGTGTGTGTGTGTGTGTGTGTGTGTGTGTGTGTGTGTTTTGGCAGCGCTCGCACGTATTTCTCCGGTTCACTTCTCGTCATCGCAAATCTTCAAGACACGGGCATCTCTCCTCCAGCTCAACCTTCCCTCGCTTGTAAGACGAGTTTTCTCGCGGGGGTCTGCGAGGCTCACCGGCCCGGAGTTAGTCACAGCCGCGGCCGTACATCAAGAGGTTACGCAAGCTAGCGGCCGCCGGTGACAACCTTGAAGCGGAGCGTCATCCCGTTAGCCCTGGGAAGGGCCGAGGGGTCATATGGCGGGAGGATGCCGCCCATGGTACAAGCCGCAACAGGCTCAAATCTGGCTTATCCCAGTCATGTTTCGCTTAACAAATCGTGTTTGGCCAGGGGGCTGTCGTACAGTGTGCGGCGTGGTCCACCGACATGGTCCAAAAACCCCCCAGTTTGCTTTTCAAGGACCGTCAAATTCCTTCTTTAGTTCCGTGGATACAAAGTCAAGAAACTGCATTTGAACTCCAATGCGCCTGAAGAAACAGATAAGTCCAATCGGTTTTTGCAACATGCTGATGTGTGCTGTCGAGCAACTTCTGCAACATGCTGACGTGGGCTCCCATTTCCGTCCCTCCCCCCCCTCCCTTGGGAGAGGGGGAAATCGGGATTGAAGTCCAAAGTGGAGAAAAAGTAGAGTTATGATGCAGAGGATGCACAGGAAGCATGTGTGTGTGTGTGTGTGTGTGTGTGTGTGTGTGTGTGTGTGTGTGTGTGTGTGTGTGTGTGCGTAATGGACAAGGAGGATGTAGAGAGACACCAGATAGGTTTGGCTGCAGGAATCAAATCCCCCCCTCGGGGGCTCTCCTGATCACACCTCCGCTTCCTCACAACTCAAATTCATCGCACGCATGCACACGCACGCCCCCGCGCAAATACAGCCGACTCAGCGACTTTGCCCGAAAGTCAATCTGCCTCACGACAACTCTCCTTTTTAGCGGCGCACCCGATTTTAGAACCTTTACGCGGCGTTTCGGGAAAAAGGGAGATTCCCCCGCTTACCTTCTTGACGCGGCCGCTCTTGGTGCCCACGAAGACCAGCGAGTGGTTCTTGTAGACGTAGGCCACGACGGAGGTCATCTTGTCACTGGTGTCGGAGAAGAGGGGCTTGCCGCGCACCATCTCCGACACGCCGAGCGGCGCGTTCATGTCCAGGCCGCAGAAGTCGTCGTCGATGGTCAGGAGCTGCATGGGGGGGCATCGACAGCGATGAAAATGATTGACATCCTTTTTAAATAGTTACTGTGACATGTGATCAGATCATATTAGCATGGTGAAGCAGCATGTGGCACGTCTCGTGCTTGCAGCAGTCCCTTCCCCCCGGCGAGAGCCCCCCCCCGTGAAGATTTCTGTTGTTGTGAAGAGGGTGATGACGAAGATCCATGAGGACCGCCGTCAGGCCGGAATCGTGCCCGAGGCTGAGCTGTCGGGCGCGATTCCCCGCCGTCAGATTTCAAAATGGCAAACGAGGCAAAAGCATCGTGACGCTTTCAAGCCAATCCCTGCAACCAGCTGATGTACTCCCAGCAGCCATCTCGGCGATGGCAAAAACCCTTCCAAGGCCCATTTCTCGTTTGCGTGCGGCGGTCCACCCTGCCCGCCAGACAATATTGATGTCAGTCGCGACTCTGGGTGGGGAAGAATGACGTATGGGCTTTGATAAGAGAAGAATGGCGTTGGGGACAGGTCATTATTCCGCTTGGGTGCGGGGTCGGATTTGAAAACACTTTTTTTTTTTTTTTTTTTAAGGAGGCGAGCGGCACAATGTGACGAATAGCTTCGCCGTGTGATTGAATGCTGGGGAGACTCGGCAGGTGATGACGCCTTTGCATTCATTCCAAAAAGTCGAGATAGAAGGAAGGCTTGAGTCATGGTCCGGTGATCGCACAAAGTCCATTATCCGGAGTAGAACGTGACAACTTGGCAGTCAGAAGAACAAACAATTATTGCCCGACTAAAAAAAAATAAAAAAAAGTGTTCATTTGCTTGAAACGCAAAGCGGGAAAGGGGTTACTAGAGTGGAGAGTTATTCTAATGTGGTTTTCGTTTACGTCAATCAATCTTAATCATCACTAACCGCCGATCAAAATTGACGATTGCCACAGACAGCGAACGACGCCAAGGCGATTGGGTACAAAACTCGCTACTCTCCAACGCTGCCTCTCTTGTGAGCCATTAAAAGGCTAACCGTCTCATTCGCCGCCTTCATTATTAAAATGCTTCCTCAGAGAATAACAAACACCCCCGCAGACACTGCTGTCAAGAGCAATTACCTGATTCCGAGCCTGCAAAAGTGCTTTTGATAATCCAAAATAAATCACTTGACATTATCGGTGTCGGCGCACATTTGTGTGCGCGCGGGTGCTAAACGTGCGTTTTCATCCCTTCCCGTGCCCCCCCCAACCCCCAACCTCGCGCGCCGTGTTATTCGCCGTATTACTCCAGCCGCTTGCCAATCACATCTGCCATCTCGTCGAGTGCGTTTTCGTGAGCGCGCCTGCTGCAATCTGGTGAAATATACTTTTCTGTCTGTCAGGAAGCAGACACGTTTTCATTACGCCGCCGCCGGAACATGACATTGGTACTCGCGGCGCTACAGACGCCCCGGGTCACAATGGCAAATAATATCTAGGCGGCGCTAATAAGATGCTGATGTGACCGGCGCCTTTGAAAAACACGGATGTGTTATGGAAATGATCAAGTAACATTTCTTGCCCGCCGTGACGGATCATTCCCTGAAGACGGAGGCATTGCGCCAACCAATACCTCAAACTCACATATTGTTACTACGCAGCCCATTTGTTTGATCACCGTTCTATAGCCCCGCCCTCTTTTTTTGGTGGGCGATTGTCTGTGCAACTCCATTGCTTGGTTGATTGACTTAACGGACAGATGGGTGGATGGCTGAAAATATAGATACATTGGATCAGGGATTAAACCGAAATCCCCAAAATTAGGCAGGTAGGTTGATGTAGGTCACAGGTGTCAAACTCAAGGCCCGGGCACCAAATCCGGCCCGCCACATCATTTTAAATCCCGTATGTCAACTTGCATGATCCTTGCAAAAAAATTGACCGTCAAATAATCATGTGTCATAAATGACGTTGAGATTTTGCATGAAGTTTGTTCTCCTTACAAGTAATGATGCGATAATGCGCCGAAACCTTTTTGTGGTTTCACTCTGAGGGAAGACGTAACTCAAAAGTGGCCCGCGACAAAAATGAGTTTGACACCTCCGATTGTAGGTTGTGGACGGAGGGATGGTCGGATGGAACGAGAGCCGGATCAGACTCAGGATGCAACCTGGAACCCCCAAAATACTCTTGGTAGCTTAAAACATGAACAGATGAATGAATGGCTGAAAACCCCAAAACTAGCTTAGCAGTTTGATCGACTTGATGAATCAAAAACTGAACCTGAATTCATTTCAGACTGCCAGGGACGACGAGCCCCAAAAACAAGCAAAGGCAAAGCCGAGTCACTCGCGACACGAGAGGCGGCGACACCAGAGCGTAGTTTCCTATTTTTGGACCGTGGCCAGAAGCCGAGGCAGAATCAGGTCACTCGCGGGCTGTATCCATCTTTCGGCTTGTGTGCGCCTGCCAGCGCCACGCACAAAGCGAGCAAGATCCTGGACCGCATGGGTGAGGGGTGTGGCGGGGGGATCAGCAGATATATATATTTATATGTACGCACGCCGAGCTGCGAGAAAGAGAAGGGGCCCATGCGAAAAAGCGATTAGCGGTGACTGAAAGAGATCCGCTCTCCAACGCTCTCTGATGTATAGCCTAATCTGGGGCTGGCGCGGCGACGAAGGGCCCCCGTTCCGTTGGCTGCCGGTTCACAGAGTTAATGACACATATTCAACCGCGGAGGAAATTTCATTTCATGTCGCCTCTCAGCTCTTACGGGCTCCGAAGAGTCCAGATTCTTGTACTGCCCCCCCCGCCGCCCCACACCCCCCCACAAATTTGGATGACGAACGTGCTCTAATGTGATGATTCCACATTAATAGCAAGTTGAGCCGGTTGTGCGCCCGCGCGTTATCCGTGATTGAAGGGGAAGTCTCCCCCCATCCCACCCGATAAAAAAAAAGTAGCGCCTGTTAAAGTATATAATTACATAATACCGCATTCGTCGACGGCAAATTGCTGACCTGTCAGGATGATCGGCAGAACTATGTCCCGACTAAAAAGGATTAGCCGCGCTCATTGTAATTATATGATACATCCATAATACGAGGGCTGGAGAATTTGGCGAATTCATCATCGACATTGTCATGTGGTACAAAGCACTTTTCAAATCGCAAAGGCTGAAATTTAGGGTGGGGTGGGAGGGGTGACTCTGCTTTTTTTCCCCCCCAATCGTGTACATTCAATGTTTCAAAGGGGGCGGCGACAGGGTGCTAATTCAGAATAAACAGCGCTGAGAATTGGGCCGCGAGGAACAAAATGAAAGCTGCGCGGCAACGTGTGATATTTTCCTTCCTATCTGGCGGCGCGCGTTCCCGAATCCCGAAATAAGGCCAACGTTCCTCGGATGGGGCCCAGCCGGCCAGACAGCGTTTGCTTAATCGCAAAATAATGATATTGTGATGAATACTGACCTTTAGCAAGTGGTATCATGTATGGAGATTTAATTAGCGAGCCGGCCGGATCAGCCAGCGAGCCGGATAGCGGATATGTGGATGGATGGATATGGAGTGGGATCGAGTGGAGTGGGGTGGGGGGCAGTCTGGATGGTCTTAATGAATGAACTTGCCTTTCACTTCCTGTGGATGTGAGACTGACTCATCGGACAAAAACAGCAAGCCTACCGTCCAAACCCCAGTCGGCAAAATTCAAAATTTGAGTGGATGGAAATGTATTGAGAGCTTTTGTTGTGGTTGTTTTTTTGTTTTTGTTTTTTCTGCTGACCGAGCGAACATGTAAAGCGCAAGGGGGCTGCTTTTATAGGTCACATGCCACTTGGCGATGATCTATGGACGCGGGCCCTTCCGCAGAGTCCGACTGTGCATTATGTGGCTCGGCCAAGCGTGGCGGCCATTTTGGAAGGCGAGCGTCGCCCTTTCCCATCATCTCCCGCTTCCTCGCTCTCTGAGCAGATTATGGAAAGCAAAGGAGGATGCGCTGATTTATTCCCCGGGGGGGCGGAAAGCGGTCGCAAAGTCAGTCAAAGCGCTTCTTTTTCATTATCTGATCTAAAGCTCAGCACTGCTTTAAAAAAAATAATAATAAAGAATAATCACAGGAGGAAGAATGGCTTCATTGTTAATCTGATCGAGGATTACTTCATGCTGCAAACATTATCCAATCACTGCAATCCTGGAGAACAATCTGGAAGTTTGTACGAGGCAATATCGTTCGTGGCTGGATTAAATATCACTCAATCGTCTCGTGATCGAATCGAAGCGCGACGTGAAGTCCGATTGGAGATCGTATGACTGATTTTTTTCGTGTTTCCCTGTAAAAGCAACTGTCTGCTCAATAACAAAAAATAAATGAATGACATCGATGAAACATGGCATTTGTCAAAGGAGGTGACTCCTGGAGACAAACCGCGCTCCCCATCTGTCCGTCGGGAATATTCAATAATGAGGCTGTGGGTTTTCCCACATCTAATTGAAGACCAAAAAAAAAAAAATTACCATGGTAATGTAATTCGTCGCAGTGTCACACATGACGGATGGCGTAAGTGTATGTTAAGTAGCATGCTTGGATTTTCGAAATCGTAGCGCCATCAAGTGACGCTAACGTGTTAGCGATGAAATATCGGGATTGCCTCGAGGTCATCATACCACCGCTGGGATGTTAATGCGATGAAACGACGCCATCAATTAATTTCATAATGCTCTCATCTTCTGAGTACTCTGATCTGGGGGGTCTATGCCACATTTTTTTTTTTTTTACGGCGGACCCATCAACTCCCGGCGCCGGAATTTAATCAAGGTAAATACTGTGGACATTCAGGCGTTAATAGACTCGCGCCATCTAATCGGGAGGCTGCGAACTAATCAAAAATGTACCCCGCTGCCGTCAGATGGCTGGGGAGGATTTATTGAGGAGCCGCGGGTGTTGCTTTAAAGACTTGATTGGGCAGGACGGCTGTGAAAACATTTTTATGCAGATTGCTTTTAATGTTTGGGGCGACAGTGTTTACAAGTCGATTTGCATTTCCCGGGCTTAGTTCTTGGCACTAATTTGATGTGGCTTCGTCATTGGAAAGTCTTTGATCAAAGACGTTTTACCATCTGTGCCGCCGCGAACCTTCAAACAATCTCGGCTTCCGACTGGACTTTGTGTGAAAACCTGGCAAAGTCTGAATGCCGCTGAAAGAAGCGGGGTCCGACATCGCCGGCGGCCCGCTGGCCCGAGTGCCAACCCGTGATCGTGTTGGATCACCTTGATGCTGGCCCGTGTAAATTGAATAAATAAATGTGACAAAATCACGATGTTCTCGCGTTTGTAAAAATATATATTTTTTGCCACCCAGTCTCGATGCGTCACTATTTGTCTCATCGAGCGACTTCTTTTGCACACAAATGTTCAGACTGAGACACCAGTGACTTCAACGCTTTGTGTTAGGAGGCAATATTTCAGTGAAGTGTGGCAAAACATGCAAAACATGACAAGTTGTAACTCTCAAAATTGTCATTTCGATTTTTATGGGGGGGGATCCTATGCGAGCAAAAAATAAAAATACTAACACGGATGACTGATATCAGCTAAAATCTCAGTGACCAAACAAACAAACCTTCCAAGATGAAAAATATTCATTTCGTCTGCGACTGACTTATTTTGACACCCGCATTTAATGCACGGCAAGGGACACCATCAATAAACATTACACGTGTTTGATTGAAACCCCCCACAGGATGGGGACGCAGCAGCGAATGTGATCTCCATCTATTATATTTTTTGCTGTGAAATATTGAATGAAAATTTCATGAAGCCTCTTATTTTGAGCGGTATCGCGGATGAGCGGGTGTGTGATTTATCCCCCGCGGCGTCCGTCGCCTCCACTTCTTCGACGGGGTCTAATTCACGCGGCGGCGGCGGCGCGTGGTGAAATGGCACCGTTACGAGGCGCTAACCCCGCCGTGCGCCCTAACACACGCGCACTTCCTCTGCCTGCTGACACATCCGCTGCCGGGCGTGATTTATCCCGCCCTCGAGCGGCCAGACAACGGCGGTCCGGCACGTGCGCCCGAGCCAAAGACTTCTTTCCCAGATTTACGCCGTGACGGCAAAAGGCTCGACACCCGGAAAGGGTCAAATCCTGAGATTGTCGGCGGCTAAGGTCGCGGCCACAAATTCCGAAACATGACCGGGAAGCACACAAGGTCCATTTATTGACGATCGTCGCATCTGCTGCAATTGCTCTTGATCCTCCTGCTGAATCTAGAACTGTGTAAAATCGCGACCTTTTCGCACAGGGATCTTATTTCAGCCTTTTTATGCCTGACTGGTAAACTTTAAGTGTCATGACTTGACGTCTTTCTGTTGAACGATACGTCGTTAAAAATATGATTTCGGGATAAAAATATATCATTTCTTTTTGGTAAAGCGCAGGCGTCTGCTCTCACCGGCAGGTACGCCCGGTCGTCGATGCTAAAGATTGTCCAAAAACATTTCGAGGACCTTTTATCTAGTTATCATTATTGGTGCGTGAAAGGGTTAATTTAGCATCGACTGCTTCGAAAGCAAACTAGTTTGACAGGGTCGGGGGGTTTTTTCTCCGATTTTATTAAGAAGAAATAAGCTCGGGCTTTTGAAAGCAGTCCAAACACTCGGCACCCAATTTAACCCTGCTTTCTGTGTGTGTGTGTGTGTGTGTGTGTGTGTGATGAACTGAATCACTGAATTTGTAATGTTGTTACAGGAGGGGGAATGGAATTATGGTAATGTGGCTGAGCATCGGGCCGCATTGTTTCAAAAAAAGGCCGAGCGGATCGCGAACATCACATCATAATGAGACGAGAGCGCGAACCCACCCAAGAAAACGCCGCTCATCAAGGCGTTCCACCTCCCGATACTTCATCTCGGCCCGTTAATAAGATGAGCGTTTGCATCGGTGTCTTTAACACATTCAATACCAGCCAATTCTGGACCAAGTCTGAAAAGGCGTTTAAAAACGTCTTTGGGAGTGAATGAGTTTGAAGGGAGACTTAGCTGCGGTTGCCTCAAAATGTCTACTCACCGCACTGCTGCAGGGGATGTCTTTGACCTTGAGCCAGGCCAGGTCGAGCGTTCCCTCGCCCTTGTAGCACGACTGCAGCCTGTCCTTGATCCGCTCGTTGATGTTGCGCAGGGAGAAGACGCACAGGGCCGATTCCTGCGACTCCTGCCGGGGTCGCCTTTTCTGGCCCTTGGAGAAGACGGCAAACAAGACGTCGTCGTCCGGCGCGACGTCCAGCGAGCGCGCCAAGTTGGCGCCGGCTTTGGACAGGTAGGCCGCCTCCAGAAGTCGGTACTCCACATTGCCGCTGACGCACCCGACGGGCACCTCCACGTACGAGTTGAAGGCCGTGTCCGCTTTACACAGGCGGACGATCTTGGAGGTGTAGACCTGCTCTCGGCCCGCCGAGGAGGAGCCGGCGGTGGGCCCGCCTCCCATTTCGGGCTGCAGCGTCAGGAAGTAGACAAAGCTTCCGCTGGCGAAGCCGTAAATGTAATAAATGTCAAAGTCCGGTATGACCGTGAAGGTGTCCGACGGGATCTTAATCATCGAGGCCACAAACTCGTCGTGGAAGACGTAAGCGAACATCCCATCCTCCTCGGAATTTCTGGCCAACTTGCGACTGGAGATGGTGGGGAAGTACTCCGGCTTTCCGTCCACCGCCGTGGCCACAAACAGCATGTCCGGCGAGGCGTTGCCGTAGGAAACGATGACGCCAAACACGGAGCCGCTCTCGTTGACCCCGGAGAGGTAGTGTTCCTTTTTGTGGAAGGGCTCTCCGAGCTTGAAGAGGTCGTCCAGGCGCAACAGTTTACAGATGCCCTGGTAGAGGCTGCCGCACGCCAGCAGCCGGTTCTCCCGGTAGTCCATCAGCAGCATCTTGTTGACGTTGTTGGTGAGCGTCAGCGGCTCGCCGCAAGGCTGCACGATCCGCGGCGGGTAGCACTTGCGGTTGTCCTCGTCCGGGCCGGTCTCGTGAGACACCTGCACCTCCAAACCCGGCGACAGTTTATAGATGCGATTGACCGCTCCCAAGTAAACGTTGCCGTTGCGATAGTCCACCGCCAAGTGGTTGAATGTCCATTCGGGGTTCTCCGCGCGAAACGAGGCGTACTCTTCCTCCTCGAGAGACGCCGTGATCACTTGGGAACCGGAGCCGGCAGACGACGGCGGCGCTCGTGCCGCCGTCTTGGAGGTCGCGAGCGGCGCCAGCGTGGAAAGGAAGCAGCAGAGAAAAAAGCAGGTCCGTGTCCTGGCGTGGCACGTCATGGCTGTGCCTCGGGGGGACTGCGAGGAGCAGGGACGGGGGGGGAGGCACAGTCCGCTACTGTCGGCCGATCAGGATCAAGCCTCTTTCAAGATGAAGGGCATGATGCACCTGGAAGGGGACAAGAAAACGGTCAGAAGCGGCACAAATTTCGCCAAAAGAACCGATGTATGGATCAAGCGGAAAAGATAAGGGCTCGTCTCAGAGGAGGTCATCAACATGACTCGGCGCGGACCCCCCTTGCGCCACCTTCTCGCCTAATTGATTCCCCTCTCAGAATGCGCAATTTGCAACCTTTGGCGATTCCTCCGCCGCCTCCCAACGGGGCGCATCACCTGCTGACTCGGCACACTTGCGCGCCACCTTCGCTTTGTCTTTTACAAACGAGCACAAAGAGGAGCGATAATTAGGGATCGGAAAACGCTAGCGCTGGCAGAAATAAGCCCGATCGATATGTCACGGGCTCGCTCCGAACAATGACGTTCTGTTCTGCATGGAGCGGCTCCGAAGGAGGAAGCAGGGAGGACTACCATGGGAAATAACAGCACTTCCTGTAAACACGGTGCTCCCTCGTGAGTGTCACCCGCTCGTTAGGTCTCCCCGGCGGCAAGTTGGCATTCATCTGTGCGGCATCCAGGCAAGCGCGTTTCAATCGCAGCAGACTACGTTTTGCACAACAGATAAAAATCGGACTTATCTTCCCTGTGCCACATATTTCCTGGCGAGGTAACGAGTTATTGGTCCCAAATCTCTCAAGAGGCCATGATACGGAATTGGGATGAGCCTCTCTAAATGATAACACTGCGGGCAGCCATTTTTGTAACATTAGGGCTGACAGCTGTTTTGATCGAATCCAAAACTGATCTCGTTTTTTTCCTCTTCCCTTTAATTCCTACTAATCTATCTTTCCGTTTGGCAATATTGATAGGACTGGCCTAGTGGGAGCCGCACGCGCCTCTCACTGCATAGTCTCGATGGTGACTGCACAAACAAGTTGCCACGTAGTTGTAGATTAGTCCAATCAGCTCCCACGACCGTTTTAATACAGCTAATCAATGGAATTGTGTTTACCTGGAGGGTCAAATGTGGTGATCTTAATGTGCATTAAAATCAAACTCGACAGATTTGGTTTGTTTTTTTCCAAATTGCTCCCCATTGTAATCAATTGCCGTCTTCTGCTATTGATCTTTGAGGTTCAGTCTTGCCTGTACCCAAAAAAAACAACAAAAAAGAGTAACCATTAGCAAAAATCAAAGATCAAATTGGCCAATTTCACAGAGCATTCAGACAATCGTTTATGGATCTGTCAGGGCGCTCCTTTTAGCTTTAGCGACGATGATGGCGGAAAATGGAGGGCCGGGGTGAGACGTGACAATTAGCAGGCGGCGGCGTTCAAAAGCAAGCGCCTGACAAAATGATCTATTTCTATTCAAAGACCCAAGCCTTTAAGTGCATTTAAAAAAAAATAGATGACGACGTGCAAATGAAGATACCATCTTCGTTAAACTGCTTAAAAGTTCGAACAAAACAAGTGAATGGGATTACGAGAGTGCGGAAAAAAACGTTGACTGTGTCGATGCCACCAGTGATTGAATAAAAACTGAGATGACATCACTAATTTAACCCTACGACAATTACAATGTGCTTCTTAAAGTGAGCGAATTATTCCGATAAAATCCGCTCCGGATGTCTCTGGGATACCCGCTTTCCGAGCCCGGTCAAACTTGAACCGCGAAAACTTGTCATGCCAAAGCGCCAACCCGGCCCGTCAGCAACCCGAACTTCAGCTGTTTATCGTCGCCCGTCAACAATGAAACGAAGCCGCACCCTTAAACTAATCCCGCTAGCTACCCTTCCATCCGCAGGCGGAAATAAATCAAGATTGAGCGATCAGGCCTGACGCGGGGCTAAGCTAACACCCTGGACAGATGGCGCGCTCATTCCTCTCAGGAAGACGGTAGCGGCAGAAGCAGGAGGAGGCGAGGAAGGCGGCAGCGGCGGCGAGGATGGAGCCGCAACGTCCTTGGGCGTTTACATCAAGACGCGGATTAGCGGCGTGGATTACTGTCACCGGATACCCACTCTGGATCGAGGGTGTAGGGAGGGTCTAATCCAACACAGATATCATGAAGACGAGAAGAAAAAAAAATGTATCGGACGGATGGGCATTTGACGACATTCCCTCGATCAAACGTCTGCCTCCTTCTCCTTCGTCCAGGTCCTGAATGGACATTGCCCGCCCAGACGTCGTGTTTTTCGTCCGCAGAAAAGTGATCATACAATATCAGAGAGATACAAGCACAAAAAAAGTCTTCCTGTCCCTCCAATTTCCATTCCTGGAATGTTTCCGAAAAAAAAAAAAAAGGAAGCACAACCAGGCAACGATCCAACCGAAGGGCCCTCTGGATTTTAGCCGACATCTGCCCATCTCCTCACCATCTGTGTAATATTTGCCCCTCCTTCGCTTATTAAAACCAATTCAGGAATGGAAATGAAACTCCAGCCCCTCAGGAGCATCGAAAAACAACGCCGGTTCAACGTATTCTTGCCGCCGCGGCCGAGTATTTTCCGAAAGCCGTTCTTGCATAATTCCCTGTAATCTATCGCTGACGCTCTCATTGGTGTTACGATACCCTCTCCATCATTCCTCCAAGTGGGGTTAAAATACGGCTCCTTTACAGACGCTCTTCTACTGGATATTATCAAACTAATCAAGTGTCCTGTGTGTGTATTTAGTTGAAAAATGACCAAAATAACATTGGCCCTATACAAAGGGGAGATGATTTGGTGTCGGGGGTACGCTGGTGTGTGTGTTTAATAAAAGTATAAAAGCGAGAGAGTGTCACATCCAAAAACGAGTCCCGGTGTAAATAATAACAGTAATCACAGCTCCGTGTTAGCGGGCCGTGCCCCGAGACCGTGCGTGAGAACGCTCGGAACACCTTCATGGACGGCGGCCAGATGATTACTGGCGTCGTGAATCACCGCTTTTGCAGCCGGCTTGCCACAATGCGCCGCCGTGTCCGACGGGAGGGCGCGCAGACGTGCCGACACACACACACACACACACACACACACACACACACACACACACGCGCGCGTGCGCAGGGAGCCTGAAGGAAGCTGTGCGCAGGATCGTATCACCGTGTAACCGAGTCGAGACAAGTTTGGAGGGAACGCAGGGGTGTGGTGTGGTGGGGGGGTGAACTGTCAACGGAACTTGACAACAGGTTTGTACGCAACTCGTTTTATTCCTGTTTTTTTTTTCTGCACTTTGTCCTGTTTTACTCCCGCTTCACCTCTCTCGCACCCTACTCAGAAGGTGACAAGTGTGTCACAAGTGAGGCTGTTTTTAACTCTTTCAATGCAAACGATCTTTTTTTTTTGGCCACGTTTCCGTCCATCTCCATGTGAATCCGTGTGTCACTGACCTATCTGATTTGCCAATCTCTGCCCCCGAGAAGACTTGACCTCCGGGATTAAGCGCTTAGCCACCAAACGCTTGAATAATTTACAAGGCTTTGTGCTGGTGATTAGAACGAAACATTTAATTTCAACCGCCCAATCGCGCCAAAATTTTGCTCCGTCGTAGAGTCTGCTGCCAACTATCGGACAAAAAAGACGTGAATCCGGTCGGTTTTATTGAAGCACATCTGGATGGATGGATGGATGGCAGCGTCCGGATTATGGCGTCCCCCTTTATAATCCAGAGTGTTGATGAGCAAGAGTCTTAAAGACGCACAGCTGGACGCAAGGAGGAGGAGTTGTTTTCGATGACATTCAAATTGAACCCAACATGGGCCTGCATGAAAAAATGTACGCCCACTTGAGGAAGTTTTGCTTCAATTCAATGGCTATGATGATGTTTATACGCGCCTTGGCCACCAGGCGGCGCCGCAACATCTATAGACATGAAAAAGAAGGCCCGGACTGCACCATGTGATGGTGCGACGAGTTGCTCTCTGCGAAGATAAAGAAAATGCGCTTGTGCGTATTGTTCTATATCCATGTTTGTTTTTCATACGAGCTACTTTTGCGGTTGTGTTTCCAAGCCTGTGAGCGTCCAATCAAGAGCAGGGCAGGAAGCTGACAGCCGGCCTGGAATTGCAAAGGCCCCATTTTAATTACATAGATTTATTAGTCAAGAGTTTTGATTTATACATTTCCTCTAAAGTCGTTCCCCTGCGCTGGGAGGTGTTTAAAGTGAGCGTAGGCAGGTTTACACTCCATTACTGGGCCTTTTGCCTCGCCTCCCTGCTTGTTTGTCTCCCTTCAGATGTTCTCGCCGTGTGTGCAACCGCAGCCCTCAAAAAGCCCGTGGCATAAACACATCAGACAAGCTTTCTCCGAGCCAGCTCGCCAGCCCGCCCGCCTGTCGTCCTTCACAGCTACAAGTGAGAGGATGCAAATTGTCCCCCCGACTTTCGGCGCTTCACACGCGGTCACGGCCTGTGTTTTGGCGCACTGATTTTCCATCCGGCTCTCTCGCCTCGCTATTGCTTTTGCCCCGCAGAGACACGGCGAGCCTCTGACAAACATATACTAAGTCAGCGCGCCTTGCCAGATTTGCCGCCGGGGCCCCCGGATCGGCACAAGCAAAGCTCCGCTGGATGAACTGCGTGTGACAATGCAAAACAGATGGACACAAAGGAAGCGGAGGAAAAGCTGAAACGCTCATTCAGAAGTTGAGAGTTATGTTTCTGCTCGGAGTCACTTGGATGCCGGATGAAAATACGACGACGAGCATTGTATATGCTCAGGACTCAAAACCACGTGGCAAAGTGGCTTTTATGAGCAGTGCTGCGTCGTTTATTTATTGTGTTGTCTGTTTTCCGTGTTTCAGTGTGTCAAAGCTTCATTAGTATGTGCAAAAGTTGCACTTTGTCACACTCATTATTTATCATTGGTGCATTTCCAGTCACTGCCATCCAACATTAACGCAGCCACACATCATTTCTCTCTTACCGGCCAAGGACAATTTCCGAGAAGTTTAGAGCTGGCAAAGCATGTTACCATGGGGACACGTAAAGAATGTTATGTGTCACAACTCAAGGGTGAGTAAATTACCCCCTGAACAAACAAAATGGTGACACACACACACACACACTAACCACTAACACATAGCAATGTATACATTTACGAGTCTCTGCGGCTGATGATGTCACATGTAAACAAACAAGCGGCCATAAGCGCAATTCACCGTTGAAAAGGTGGGAAAATACATGAGCGAGCTTTTCGCGCCGCAATCAAACCGTCACGAGCCAGGCCAGAACACGACAAGCAATGAAAACATTTCATTCCAGGAACGCTACTAACTTCTCCCCGGCACTTGGCGGGGGAGTAGCGGGGCCTGGCTCGGAGTCAGTCACTGCATTCACACACATTTCCAAATCCTATCAACAAAAGAGCGAGGGAAGAAAAAAAAAATCACAAAAGTCTTTAAAAGGGGGTGACCGCTGTGAAAAGCATGCAAACCCCAGTGTAAGCCTCACTAAATCTCTCATGTCACATTCAAAACATAACGCTGCTGTGCGATCCCGTTCGTCTTTCTGTTTGTTCCCCTCAGGACACAAACGACTAAAGAGGTCCTTCCTGGAAGCGTTGAGCAAGGCGCTCACAGATGAGAAGGAAGGTGTTTACGAAGGCATCGATTTCCATTCTTGTCTGGAGATCCTCAAGGATCAATTTGCAGGCCCCACCACATTAGCATCCACAGAGGCTAAATGACTCGCTTGTAAGCAATTATGGTCATCAGTGGACAGAGATGTGCCCGCTTTGAATGAAGTGTCTGTCAATCAATCGCAATTTGAAGGGCGCGGGGTGCCCATGTGCTTGCTAACAATTGGATTTTTTTTTCTTCTAAAAATGTTAAAATACGACTGAGACGGCTTTGCTCATAGTCGAATGACATGAGTGCTCAAACCTTTATTTTTATATTATAACTAAAGGTCTCAATTTTTAAAAATTGCTACATTACTTATTAATTTATTTACATTAAAAATTATTAAATACATTGATTTTTTTCCCCCCTAAGGCTAAAAATATATCTTTAATTTTATTTGCCTTCAGGATTTTTTTTTTTTTTTACTGTATTCGATTTTCTCCCCACATCAATTTGATTTCCTCATAAAAATTGTGCCCGAAGCAACAGGTGGCGCTGTAAGCCTGAACGCAAGGACCTTGATTGCCAATCAGAAGCCTGGATAAAGGTGACAGGAGGCAAAACATTGTCGATAAAGCCTAAATTGTGGCCGCAGAACAAACACAGCGCACCATTCATGCCCGCCGTACAGCCTCATCATTCACCGGCGTGTTCATCTCACTTCATTCACACACACGCACACACACACACACACGCACACACACAAAACGCTTCCGCTGAGTCTCTCCAGCGCCACCAAACGTCAAGTTTGCCGAGCGAGATTAAGCATCAGCGAGGCACGATATTGACAAGGCCGTGCTCCCTCGTAACCATAACACCACGCCTGACGGACGGGGAGGGTAGAGGTCATATGTCAAAAAGTGACTCGCTTATAAAGCCTCCTGCCCGGCCCGCGACCAGATCGGATTATCCAACTCCTCCTTGGGGACTCAAATGTTTACCCTCTTCCCTCACCGGGGACCTCGACGGCGGTAATACAGACTAATGGGCCAGTTTTTACGTCAAAGAGCGCACAAGAGTGCGGTAGTGAAGCGTTCCTATTCCAGATTACAATAATTTGCGGATGTATCTTGTGACGTTGCCATCTCTGCACGTGCCATATTTTCAACAATATTCTCGCAGCGTGTCATCAAGAGTAAACAAATCCATGTTGCGTTTTGGATTACGGCGGCGTGAGAACAACGCCGATCCCTCCCGGGCTCACATGCGGCAACCCCTCCGGCCATACTTTGAACACACACAATTGCACGTCTGAACCGAACTGAAAACAGAAAGCATGGCTTGATGACAAAAAAAAATCCCCTTCAAAGTGATTTCCTTTTAGAACGGGTGAGCCGAGTGCCTCTCGGCCAACTTTCCCTGATGAATCGCCTTGCGAAAAGCAAGAAGTGCGTGAAAACGAGCTGCCCGATTTGCAAACACAGAGAGAATAATTCATATTCACTGGGTTTGTTTGGAAAAAGCTTCCTCGACCGTAGCGCAGGCGATAAAATATGCAGCATGCTTTAAAAAGCATGCGCGTTCATCACCTCAGCTCAAGTGGGTGAAGCAGGTGCATCCCTCCGCAAGCCCAAGACAGGTCTGCCTGCTTACCTGTACACGCTGCAGATGTCACTTCGCAGCCGCACTGCGGATGCAAGAGAGGCACGTCCAAAAAAAAAAAAACAGCTCCTCTTTCCTATCTCCCACAAGACACAAAAATGAGAGAAGCTTCGATTAAATCCTGCCCAGGAAGCGAGTCCACTTTAAATCCACACACACCCCCCTCCCAAAAAAAAAAAAAAAAAAAAAGACTTCCACGAGCTTGCAGTGGCGGAGCTCCGGAAGCAGCAGCATCCTCCGGTCAGCCGGAGCTTAACACGCCGCTCAGCGTGCACTCACGGCCGGCCGCCGCACCTGCCATGCCCCGGCGAGGAAGCACTTTCTTGGCCACTGGGGGAGGAGACGCAAGAAGAGGAGGTGGAGGAGGAGGACGTCAGCGCGTGTGCACGGAGAGTTTGGGATGCGACTCGGTGCGGCGCTCCTGCTCAAGTGACGCTTAGGGGGTGGCAGCAGCAGAGTGGGAGTGAGAGGAAGGCGAGGGGGAGGAGGGAGAAGCGAGGGGGAGGAGGAGGAGGAGGAGGAAGAGGGATGCCTTCGAGTTGGGCGCTTTTGCCCTTCACGGTGAAAAGCGGAGGACGTTCCGTGCACAAGTCGGGCAAAGAAAAGAATCTGTCACCTTTGCGTGCACTTTTAAGGGGGAGTGGGTTCCATTGGAGAGGGATTTTTTTGGGGGGTGGGGGGGTGTCATTTCCATATAAAGGCAACGTGGCTGAAATATTGCTCTTTGATGAGCTTTTAAATGCTTCAGGGGTGGGTCCAATTAGCGCAATTAGTATTCAAGCGGCCTCATTACAGCGTGCGGTTTGAAAGAGGTGGAGGCTCAAACGCAGCTTTTTCCATTGGCGCAAATGTGATTTGAATGTCTCTTCTTGGGGCTTCTGCAGCATTTCTCCCTCCTTTCCCAATTGACTTCAGCCTGCAGAGAGCTCTCAAGAAAGACTCCTCGTGGTTGAAACTCTGCATCAGAGTGCCACCTAAAGGCCAGAGGGGTGGTGCAGGCAGCTCAGGAGCACCGCCCGTGGTCGGAATGAATGGTGCGCCTGGGAGGAAGGAAAAAAGAAATAAAATCACTGTATTTTGATTCATTGGTTGATTTTGGATTCATGTATGCATTTCTTTTATTATAAATTTGGTTGATTTGATTTTTGTGATGTTTTTTTTATTTTATCCGATTTTTTTTTCAATTTATTTGCAAGAATTTATTTGTAAGATCATATATTTTATTGTAGATTTTCTTGAATTATTTGCTCTATATTGTATGAGGTGTATTTAATATATTTTAATTAGAATTTTATGCTTGTAGTAATTATTTGGGGAATGGTTTTTTCAAATTTATTGTTATTTTATTTCATATATTTATTGGCAACTTTTGGTCACAATGTAACATGGGATTTTAGTCAAGGGAATCATTTTAAGCTAAATAGAAAAAAAAATACCGAACTGTCGCTCGGAGCGTATTTCCGTGTGCACCCACGATTCAAGAACGGTGATTTTGGGTGCCAGTCCAAGCTCTGCTGTTCTTGTTTTTTATAACACAAAGCTTACAAAATATGCAACATGATCAAGTTTTTTCTTCTTCCTAAAAATACATCTTTTGACTGGTGCGACTTCTACTCTTTCGTGATTTGTAATCCGAAAGAAGAAAAAAAACAGTGGGTGTGCGCATATCATTAAGTAACAAAGCCCTTGAATTGGCTGCCATTGCAACACACGGGACCATATGAGATCAACAATAACCGATATTTACGTACTTTAAAGATCAATGTCACCTCTGAAGGTGACAGAACCCTAAATCAATGCACACAATAAATCCCGGTTGTTTCGAGGGCAGGTCCCATTTCCGTCCAAATCTCCTTGACAGCGCATTGATTTCAAGGACCGCATCGCATTTGCGGGCATCTCGCCACTCATTTGAAGGCCATAAATGCATCGATATGGACAAAGCTAAATCAACAGTCTTGCAGATCTTCATATCAGATAGCTCAGCAAATCAATAACGCCGCCGTCCACTGTGACAATAGACGTGTCATCATCACATGACCTTCTGCAATGAATGTTGGTGTGCGGCAAACACCAAATCAGAAACCACCGACAGCGAGGTGACCTGCACTGTTTGAGCTAGATTTCTACAAAATCTTTGCGAGAGTAGGAGTACGAGTCGTTTTCATAAATTTCATTTGATTTTATCACCAAAATGCAAATCACGTCAGTTTTCGACAAAATCAATGCATTAACAGGTTCTAAGTGCACAGAAAAAGGAAAAAAAAGTCAGAAATGTTCCATTTTCTACTAAATTAGTGCATCAACCATCCTAAAACATTTTGTGAGGGTGTAGGCGCAAAAAATAGAGAAAAAAAAACAGAAAATAAAATTCTTATTAAATTTCTAATTGGTATATCAAGTTTTGTAAAACATCCTTCATTTTTTTTGCAAGGTTGGAGGCAAATTTTGAAACAATTTTTTTTCGACTAAATAACTGTACCATCAAATTATTTTCAGACTATAGGGCCACCAAAAATAAACAAAAGATATTTTATTTTTTTCATACAATCTTCAAGCAATATAGTGTCCAGCTTTCTACCAAATAAGCGCATCTGGAGTTTTGTATCAAATCCAATTTAAGCATTTTGTCTTGTCGGAGCAAAAAAAAAAAAAAAGAACAAAGGTGCAACTAATCACACAACTTTTTTTGTGTGTAAAATCTGACAAAAATCTAGTGAGAAGGAATGCAAACCTAAAATGTCATCACTTTACAATTTTATTTTCCACTTTTTTTCTTTTGGCATTTTATACCAAAACCTACCATAAAACTGTCTGCACTGTTACGACGGGGCCCTACGCTGGGAGGACGTTAGCTCGCCGCTAGCTTCTTCACTCACACGACTGGCACGTTTGTCTTGCAAATGAGACGATGACTTATGAATGCCGTTGATGAAGTCGGCGCCTCAAATTCACTCGAGTGTGCGTTGGAGGGCGGGGGGCCGAGGGCTGGGGACGGGCATTCTGCCGCCAGCTGGCATGGTGTTGTCTCAGCAGTTGGGCCAACGTTGCCCCAAGTGCGCGAGGGTCCCCATTTGAATGAAGCCACTGAAGCCCTCTAAGCACAGCTGCATGCCTCATTTAAACCATGAAGCCCCCCGCCCCCCCACCCCAACAATGGTGGTACACACATCCCAGGGGTCTTCCTAACCCCCTTTTGCAAACGTCAACACCCAGACGCAGATGTCCATCAAACATCTGTTACAGTAGCCATTCCGCCCCCTTGACAATATTTCTATACTCATTTTTCGATTACGTTCTATGCAACTCTCCCGAGAATATGTCACATTGAACACAGCTGCACGCAAACTCCTCATCCCCCACTCATGACAATCAATCATTTTGGTCCTGATACCCACAAAATGTCGACCAGACATATAAATTGTGTTTGTATTAATAGCGACATATCCAAACCTGCCAATGGTGATGTGCGGTGTCCATCTCAATACAATTTTTTTTTCGGACTTTGAAAAGCAACGACGCGGCATGTGTCAGCCTCCTTGCGTGAAGTCTCTCTTTTTTTTCCTAATGAGCTCTCCTGCGCTATGAATGACACGCACAAAATTCCAGTTATTTGGTTAGCAAATAGCTTTTCAATGCGCAGTCAGATGGTAAATGGTATTGAGGCGGACATTCGTGTTTATATAAATCAGCGAGGCTCCCGTGGACGGCCCAGTTGATGGTGTCACGTAATTAGTTACTTTGCATATTGATGACTTGATACTATTATTTGGTGAATGCGTGGGTGTGTGTTTACCCATCCGTGGATTATCTCCGTCAGCCTCCCTGTCAGGCCAGCAGCTGCACGCCCGTCTGTCTGTCTGTCTTTCCGTCCATGAGTGTGTGTACCAGGTGAGTTCTGCCCGTCGAATCTCCGGAGATCCGTTCCAAGCCGTCCCCCTAAAGGGTTGAACCCATGGGTGCTGCATATGGTCCGAGGGCTTGGACGCCGGGGGATAGAAATTAGAAATGCCAAGAGACAAACAAACAAAAACTGGAATGATGCTCTGAGCACAGACCTCTGCTACCTATTTGTAAAGTGATGCAGTTCCCCTCCAGTCCGGGAGGTGGCGGTACTGCTTGTTAAAGGTGGGTTCAAAGCCATATAAAGTCCCAGATAGTACACAAAAACATACGGATGGTGACTACCAGGAACCAAAATAAAACCTGCAACTTACTTGCATTTTGTTTTTGAATGCTTCATCATGCAAAATGTATTTTTAACCAACTCCTCGGTTAATCGACGGAATAATTTGTCCAAAACGTGAACTCTCGTTCCTACACGGCTCTATCGCTTGGATTTGGTAGCTTGACCACGTCTCGTGCAAGGCGAATGTAAACAGTAAATAAATACCTTTGATTTAACACTTGTTATGCTGTTCTGCTTAACCGCGCCAACGAACGGCGAACACCACATCACGCTGCACCTCATTCGTCTCCAACTAAACCGCACGACTGACACGCAACAGGAAGTGTGTAAATTACTACGTGAATATAAGCCCGCCTTAGACAACGCCAATTCTATCTTCCGTCAACGATATATTCTTTGATCATTTTTCTTGTGCAATAATACCCCGGAAGTGAGAAACGCGCAGAACATACAGGATGTGAACGTGTGCTCTGCTGATCGCTCCATCAATCATGTCCACGATGTGGAATTTTTCAACCAGCCTCATTATTTTCAATCAACTGTCAGACCAGGAGATGTTTTAATCACGTTTGTGACTTGGGACACAGCGCAAATTGCAACTCAGTCAACATCCGAATGACTGCTCCACGCCATGTGCAAAGCCTGACGTGGATTTATGTTGCTCGCTGCCGAAGGAGACAAACTGGGAGAAAAGGGGACAAATTAAAGCGAAGGCTTGGAACAGCCACTGTTCCGAGCTAACTCGGGAGACGATTTATTGACTGCGCTGTGCTTAAAGCCGAGCGTGTTGTTTTGTTTTTCTTTCCTGTGCACCGCGCGTCCTTCACAGACTTTGTTGACGTGCAAAAAGAAATAAAAAAGAACGTTTAAAAGAGTCTGATTTGCACACTGATAAACGTTGATGAGTGCACAGTGCATTGGCTGCGATGGTTGATAAGAATCCCTTGGATTTTGTCTTATTTGGATGCAAATGAAGCAAAGGATTACGTCTCGGGGCTGAGACGTGGTGCGTTTGCGTGGAAAATGGAATTGGCGAGGTGACGACGACCGCGGCGATGCTTTTAATGGGCGCTTGTTTGATTTGGGGAATTGGAAACTGGATGGTGTTTTCTTCTCCACGCTGATTCGACTACTTTAGGATTTAAGCAAACACTGTCAACGTGCATATGAGTTTGTTTTCCGTCTGACCCTTTCCACCCCCCACCCACCCCCATCTTCCCTTTCAGGCTGTTCATTTCATGTCGTGTCGGCTAGCTTCGTGCTAACAAACAATTCAAAACAATGGGCTGATGAATCACCTCAGTCTTGTGGCGTCGTAATAACTCTGCTAGCAATATTTGAACACAGAAAATATTGCTATACTCGCAGGCATATATTCTTTATCCTCCGCAACACACCACTGGCTGTTTTTACAAAGTACACAATCAAAAAATTTATTGATATTATTAATCATATTATTTTAAGAGAAACGGCTGGCCGCAGGCAGCAAACGCACACTGCAGCACTAACAAAAAGATGTCGCCGCAGTGAAATAGCGTTTTTTTCGCCCGATCCACCATCTCCGAAACCTGTGCACTGATTTCAAATGCAAAACGTCAGCACTTAAACATGAAATCTTTTATTCAACGGCGTGACCGTGCACGTACGTGGGCGCTTCCAAAGCGCTTGCGGTCACTTCCTGACCTGTGTGTGGTGATTACAGGCCGCCCACGTTTTCTCGTCCTCCCTTACGTGCACGCACACATACACACCTCAGTGACACATGACAAATGAGTACAGCGCCCACACAAACACAGGCGGTGCAAAAAATATTATTATTGTTGTTGGGCAAAGGTAAAATTTGCTGCTGCGGGTCTACTTTTGTTGATGCCGTCAGCCTGCATTACGTCATGATTTCACAGAGGCAAATTTACGAGGGAAACACAAAGAATGACATGTCGTGTTTTTAACACTCAATGCAAAACGGCACAAACGAGCAGACAAATAGCATCACTCAGCGCGGCGTGACGTGTCCATCATATATTTGGAGGGTGAAGCAACACATGTAGACAGGCAGTATAAGAATATTCACAGGCATATATTCTTTATCCTCTGATACATGCTATTTACTATTTTTATGAAGTACGATAATAGATTTATGGCATTTTCAAAATCCTACAAAATTCCATCCAGAGCATCATTAACTTGCAAGGCGATAGTTTCCAGCAAAACTAACCTGAGGGGTAAAAAAAAAAAATAAAGTCTACGCACAAACGCTCTTGAGAAAAAGAAGTTTCAGAAAGAAGAAGAAGGAAAAAACAATAAATGATTAATGGTTTTTCATTAAAGGGCCACACCGGGATAATTTCGCCTGAGTGCTGAGGAATGTTTATCACCCTGAAGCCAATGTCATTAGCAGAAAAGTTCTGGTATCTTTAACACCCAAATTAATTTTGCAGTGTGCAACACAACGGATAACAAGCTGGAGACGCGGATGCGTGTCTGCCGATGGTTGTGATAGTGAAAGCTCTTCTTGACTACAATTAGCGTACTAGCGCTACATTGCGCGCAGGCACTCGGCGCCTAACATCGGAAGTAATAACGCAAGGCAAGCAAATGGACCGTGCCGATGTTCAAGGCAAACTGCTGCGCTGACACCCGCCAAACAAAGAGACGCTGCACGGACCTGCGCCCCCTCCAAACATCAGCGATGTTGCCATTGGAACCCCGCCCCTCGGGCTTCTCCAACACTCGAGTGTTGATAAGCCTCGCACAAAGCGCGATGTCGGCTTAATCAAAATCAATAACGGCCCCCGGCAGGCGGGCGGCGTTCAAGAGCAACCGCGGCAATCACAACATATTAATGAGCCCGGCGGAGGGGCTGCGGGGGGAGAAAGGTCAAGGCTCAACAAAAGAATTCCTCCTGATAAATATTTAAGTTTGATTAACATGAGCAGCCCTAATTAAGTCACTCGTCTTTTGGCCCGAGAAAGGACGAACGCCACGATGCCATCTTTCAACGTCTCGCGAGCTTGTAACACATATTGAGTTGAGTAACATTTTAGAATTGCTCCACGTCTTGTTCCGATTCAAAAACGGTTCTGTCCTGTTATTATTAACAGATAATGGCAGGTTTGTGTTATTTGTTGTTGTTGCAAAAAGTCATTGAAATGGGAAGAACATTAGCATAATTATGGAACCCATTAAAAAAATAAATCCAAAAAGATAAATGAAAATGTGTCAATACAGGAAAATAGATGTGAAGTCATCTTATACGAATGAACATGAATTCCGGCTCTGTCTGCACTGTCCCTGCGCGACCCCTTTCGCACGACGTCATAGGTGGAGTCAGCCTATACGGGAACACGAATGCCTTGAGGCTTCGTGTCAAGACCGGGGCCTTGAACGCGATGCACCAATGTGTGTTTTTATCGCGCAATATCTCCTGTTTGCCCTCCGGCCTTCGGTCGACAACCCGCTCTCAAGCCTGTTGTACTGTAAATAATAAATAACTCGTCTTCTGCGCCTGTGTGACTGATTGTGTGCGAGTATAGAAAGACCACATGTTATGTGGGGCCAAACAAGCGGCTTGCATGTGTACAAGTAATTTAAATCCGCTATGTAAAGGGGTGGGGGGGGGGGCGAGAAAACGTATTTTACAGTACTGAGGGATTAGTCGAAACTGGCCTCTCAGAGTTCACGGCTGGATGGGCTTAGGCGCGGGCATGTAACAGGTTTAGCGCGGCGTGAAAATGTCATCAAACGCTTAAAAATGTTTGTTTCCTCCCTGAGAATTAACTTGGGGGACATGCGTCTTTGTCGGACAACATGCGTGGCATATGCACCGACCCTTTGAGGAACCAAAGTAACTGAATGCCAGCGAGGAACGGACAATTGAATATTCAAGCCGTTTGCCGCTGTCAAAATAAACATCAAACAAAGAGAATGAAATGTTGTGCCTTTAAAATATCCTCATAGCTTTGCCTTTATGAAGTCACTTTCGACCTCTGACAAACAAAAATGCTGTATTTATTTATAAATAAATAAATAAAAACGCCCCCTGTTGGCCAATACAAGCACGCGGGCTGCACTTGGAGCGTAACGTGAAAGAGGGGCAGACGGTTCAAGAAAAAGAACAAATCGGAGGGAAGAGAGCAAATAGGAACGGGGTGCAAAGTTGTAAATTGTAACCTGCAGCAGAGCTTTCGGGGAGGGGGGGGGGGGGGGGGAAGCCGTCGCCCGCTGATGAATGGAGCCATCAGGCCGGGCAGAGCCATCGGAGCAGCCTGCCATCTGCCTGCCCATTACTACAATGGAGTGTTTGACTCCTTCGCCTGCATCCGACGACATATTGCCGTGTCTCACCGAACTTACCAAAATCACATCCAGGCTCTTTCAATTTGAGTGCTCCGTCGTCTTGACGCAGTCGGAGGATGGAAGCGAGTGGGACTCCAAAGAACAAAAATGGCACAGAAAAAAAATAAAATCAATGGAATGATGTGGAGACATGAAGAAGGCGCAGGCGGACGGGAAGGACAAGTTGTGCTTTTTGACGAGTGAAAAATCTGATTGCAAATTTGAACTGGTGTGACTGCAGTGCACTTTTTTTTTAAATTTAACACATGCAATTCACCACTGAGACTCAATTAAAGCAGAGTTCGACTCACCCTCAGTCCACGTAGCCTCTGCGGTACTTGAAGACATCCATCGCCGCGCCGCCGCCGGCCACCAGGCGCGCTTCTCCAGTGGTCTCGCTCTGAATTTTAACTGCATTTCCTCCGAAGCAGACGCCACTCAAGGACACATGGGCAATGCTGGTCGGAACCGCGTTAATGTGTTTGATTATAACCGCCGCAATATGGTTTCATTCAAAGTAGCGCACCCCCCTCTCAAAAAAATAAAAAAAAATAAAATAAAAGATCTGCATACAATTCCAATCAATCCAGACGGGCATTGCGTCTGGCCACATGACGTTAATCTCTCAAACTAAAGAGGCTCGACGGCGTACAATCACTTTAAGGGGACTTCAAGAGAACGCCGAGTCATTGTGGAGACTTTCCAGAGAAGCCTGCGGAATTAATAACGCCGTTGAGATTGCGCAGGCGTTCATCAATCCCCCACCCCTGCGTTTCGATGGCACCAACGCGCGGCCTCTCTCTTAATTTGATTCAAGGGCATTTTGCCTCATTGCGGGCCACCGGGAGAGAAATTGGCACCTGTGGTGAACTCGGAGAGTCATTATCCCCCGACCTTTCGTAAAGCCCTCCAACACACACAGTATAATGCAAGTCGACCCTTAACCTCTGGGAGAGTCCAGAAGTCAGGCCGGCTGACTGACAGACAATCACAAGAATCTCATGCTTGCATGCGCACAGCCTTTCTCTCTTCCCCTTTCCTTTGTCCGTCACCCACACTCACTTTTCTCCTCATGATTCGGAAATTGAGATTGTGTCCTCTCAGCTGTCACCCTGCCCGCGCATCAAATAACACCCCCCCCCCCCAAAAAAAAAGACAGAGTCTAAGAGTTTGGAAAGCAGCGAGAAGCTGTCTCCTCCATCACAACATTAGCCCGGGAGACTGAGCAGGGACATGGGAAGAAAAAGGAAAAAAAAATACCAAAAAACAGATTATGGAGGCGAGAGCCGGATGGCAAACGGTTCCCCGGCGCAACCGCCTCCCGGGCTCATCTTGGAAAAAATGTCGCTGCGGCAAACACGACGCGGTCGCGCATCCATCAAAGACGCCCGCCGTAATTAGCATAAAACACGCGAGACACGGGCCGCCTGTTGAATATTAATATAGACAAGTGGGTGGGTCGGGGGACTATTGAACAACAGTTGCAACATCTTTTATTTCCCTCTGATCACGCGGCGATCCGGAGAGTTACACTAATAAGACCGAGCCCGACGCAGATGTGACCGTGTTTAATCGTGTACAAGGTAGTGCATAGAATTACGACATCATACAAGGACTGTTTGCAAAAAAATAATAATTTGTGATGGAGGAGTTCAGGTATGGCTTCTATCTTCCAACTCGGTGCTTCTGGTGGATCATTTTTGTCCTTCTAAGGCCTCAAATGTGGGTAGGTGGGGGCTCAGGGGGGCTGTGTCTCTTGTGCCACGCTACTTCCACGGGACAGATACACGACAGGGCTCGGGATCTGACTTCAGGTGCGCATTTCGGTGCCGATTTCGGTCCTCTCCTTCCTTTTTTTGCCGCTCGGTCGATCATCGGTAATCCCACACAATAAACTTGACTGCGCCACCGTTGGTATTGCCGTTCTTTCTTTAACCCCCGGTCCTCAACTTGGTCTGGAGGGAAAAACAAACAAACGGCACTCAGAAGAAAAACAGACCGACACAAAGAGATTATGTCACACTGAGGGGTGGCGGGAGGGGGGTAGACAAGACAAAGAGGAAGGTGTGCGATGACAATAAAAGTGAACGAGGATGGCTAGGGGCGGCGGGGCGGGTGGGGAGGGACGGTTGCGCTGTGGAGAGAGCACCCAAAGGGCAGTGGATTCCGTGTTGGCGATAAGTGCGACCACAAATCCCCGGCACTGGCTGTCAATAACCATTTGAACCGAGCTGCTGCGACGGCGGCTAAAGACGGCGGATGAAGGCGGGGAAATGAAGAAAGAGCCCGCCAGTGGAAAGCGCTTCCGAGAGAGATTGATGCGGTCTGGTTGGTGGATTAAAACCAGTCCGGCTCCTCTAAAACGAGTGCCCTCTTATTATTGATCAAACC
This sequence comes from Hippocampus mohnikei, assembly GCA_026261675.1. Classification (NCBI taxonomy): domain Eukaryota; kingdom Metazoa; phylum Chordata; class Actinopteri; order Syngnathiformes; family Syngnathidae; genus Hippocampus; species Hippocampus mohnikei. The sequence goes on from JAKGUB010000345.1 coordinate 6,785,104, forward strand.
TGTCAAAGTGTCGCTTGCTACGGCCCAAGTTCAGCCTCGACTGTTTCAACGTCCGTTGGTGTAGTACACTAGCAAGTGGGGTTTGTTGTTCTGCCTCACACCTTGTTTGTCCTCTTTTTTTTTTTTTTAACGATCCGGAAGATGCAACAAAAAATAAAAATCAACACCATCGATGAAACTCGAGCTGGCTTCAAGGTGCCAATTTCCTGTGACCGATTGGGACACTCTGCTGTGTTTTCATTGCGCCAATTAGAATCGACTACCTGGATGCTCGCCACCTTGGGTCAAGGTCACACAAAAACACACAAAACTCTCAAAAACGGAAGAGTGCATTCCCACAAAATTGGACGCCTGGAAAATGGTTTAAAGAATTCCTGGGAGGCTTCAATTGGTCTCCCCCCCAACCTCTGATTGATGACGTGATCAAAACTCAAAGAGAAATAGCAACGGAGGCGTCTGCTATGCGTTCTAGCGGCTTCTTCTTCACTGTCACGCTTGCGAAGCCCCGAGAACAACAAAACGCAGCTCGGGGATGCGAGGCAGAGCGACGGAAAGGGTCAGGGGAAGAAATGAAGTGGACGGGAGAAAAGATAGGGAGCAGGGGCCACTCATGCGGCGGGAATACGCAATGAGGGCGAGCGGCCGCGGCGATCGGGCCGGGCGATAAACTCGCCGAAAAGAGAACGCGAGGGAAACGAGACAGGCTTTATCCTGCTTGCCCTTCGGCTGCCTCCAGCTTACTGTTTGCTATCCGGACGCATTAAGTGCCGAAATGTGAACTCGGGACGTCGGGGAGAAGAGATGGCGGCGAGGGCGTGGACGGCGGGTCGAAACGTCGCCACTGACGGCGGCGATAAGAGTAATTATCGGGAGACAAAAGCCTGCTGTTGTCCTATCTGACTTGAGTCGAAGAGGCCATCTTGGAAAAAGGGAGATTTGGGGGCGTGTTGTTGCAGTCTTGAGTCCGGATTTAAGAGAAGGGCGGAGAAGGGCAAAGGGATCCGAGCCGCTTTGGTTGAGAGTCCGCGTGGATCATCCAGAGGGTCAAAATGGCCGCCCTTGGACATTTGTATGCCGGTGCAGTTTTCTACGTTGGCGCTGATAAAAGCGGCGTCAACATCCGAATCACGGTCATCGCTATCACCATCATTCTTTCTTTTTTTTTCCTCTTGGCTGAATCACTCGGCAATATGATTGCTTTGGAGCCTTATCGCAAAAAAAAAAAAGTGTCTCTTTGGCACCTAATGACTTGAAAAACAAGTCCGATAAAGCCCCCTTTGACGAGCAAGCACGATTAGCCGTCGGGGCGATAAACACGGCATGGGATTAGCATAGCGTCGGCAGGGCGGCTCCAAAACCATTTACCAGATCGTATAACGGCACCCTGCCGAGGCTACAGGTAGCTGCCGCTAAAAACGCAGCGCCATGAATAAAACATCCTTGCAATTGACATGAGGCAGCAGACTTTCATATCTCATACGAATTCCCGCGATGGCGCGCGAGAGCTGTTGACCTCATTTGCCGAAAAAAATAAAAACTTAAAAGAATGAAAATGTAATTTTCAGGGTTCGGGGGGGCTAGCGGTGTTTATAGATGGCATAGTGAGCGTCCGGAAATCAAGTTAGCGTCCACTCGGGTGGCTTCTGTGCGGGTGCGTTTCACTTGCGTTGGCTAACTGTAACACGGTGAAAGTTTTTATGAATAACTCAAGGCAATAAAACCCTCACGGGTGGTTCGACCCTCCGACAAGTTTGGCGCAAGTTGTGCTTTTATTTTGAATGTCCAACGTTTACCAGGATGTACAGAAGATGTTTCCCTGAGCAGTGTGCAGAAGCCGAGCGGGACTTTTATTGCTTTTGACTTTGGGTCGCCGAATATGCCGCGAGGTCTGTTGAGCACCTGACGCAATGATTACAGGAAACGAATGACAGAGACGGCGCGATTCACGCAAAAAAAACAACAACAAAAAAACAAGCGGATGTCAATCAAAGTGAAACACAACTTACATGTCGTCTGTCCGTGAGGCCGCCTGCTTATTTTTCTTCACGGACATAAGAGGCGAGTTAACATTTTTGGGACTCCGCCATGCAAAAGCGGCACTCTTGAAATTTCCAAATGAAAAGCTGGCACCTGTTTGGCGTTGTTGACACACTGCAGGTACATGGCTGCGATGTTGGAGCAGTGGAGGGTCTGCTTGGCGTTTTCTCGGTAGCACGCGAGGATCTGGCCCTGCAAGTCGGCGCACACCGGGTGTGTCTCGTAGCGCCTGTGAACGAGAGAGGAAAGGGAGAAGGTGTTGTCAAGCCTGAGTGCTACGCGTGCTACCATCACTCGCTTGCTGCACTCAGCGTGTCCCCGAGGCCTATTGCGGCGTTAGCGTCGCCGCGCCAACCGTTATTTTCCAGATGCTCTACTTCGCCGCGTCCGATGTTTAACTGCTTTTTTGTGACGCTTCCCAAACGCCATCGACATCCACAATGACGACACGCGCGCACGCCAGGGCTGTTACGCTCATGCTGGCGTCATCATTTTGTTCACGCCGGTGCCCAGGAAAACTCCGGTCGGTCGCACTAAAACGTCCGTGAAAGACTTTTTCTTTTTCTGCCCCGTCAGCGTTTTGAAACCGGCGTTCCCCCCCGTGGTCACAATCAGATGTTGGAGTCGCCCCCCGCCCCCTGGAGTGAGAAATTATCCTATTAGGCGCAAAGCTGGGAAGCGAGAAACCACGGGTCATTACCCAAAGTGCAATGCGCCAGGAAACCTATGCAGATCACATGTACATTGCCACATGTTTTTTTGGGGGGGAATTGACACCCTTTCCGTTACGTTAAATAGTTCTTCATTCCGTGTCAAGGTATAGTAAACGAGAAATATTTGCCACCCTCCTCATCTGGCTCCCGGCGCTCATTCATGACGCCGCCCGCGGGCGTCTATAGTGACTAGATGGGCCGCTAATTGCTTCCTTAGGCATCGGTGATCGCGCCAGGTGCACGCCGCTGATACAAAGCGCGGCGTTTATCACCGGTAATGGAGTCTTGGACTCTTATTTTATTTTATTTTTACCCCTTTTTTCCCCTCGCTTTGCAATAAAGAGGTTGAGACGGTACTTAAATTAATCTCGGTAACAAGCGCGCCGCCACGCACACAATCTAATATCATCCATCATGAAAATGAACATACTTTTTTTTTGTTTTATTTTTTAAACTTTTTTTTGTTTTATTTTTTAAACCCTGCTATGACCACAATCCCCCCTCTTTCTTAGTTTTACATTCAGTGCCCTACAGCAGTTTATATCACGACCTCCGCCGAGGCCTAATAATGATCCTTCATGGCTGCCGTATGCATGAAAGCGGTCGTTGAGATTCACGACCCCCGGGGATGTTAAAAATAAGTAGCAAACAGTTTTCTGCAGTGGCCATTTTATGGCTTGGGAATAATAAAGTCATAACATGGAAGATGCATATCAATAATGTTGACATACAGAACTCCTGTGAAATGTGTAAAAATCAAATTTGGGCTTTTTATGAATTGAATGTTTTGCCTTCTGGACTATTTTTTTGATGAGATAGATTAATAATAAGTAAAAAGAGAGTAAAAGCATCAATTAGCCAAAAATGTCCAACTGATACTTTTCTCTTGTCCATTTTTCACCTTTCCGCCGCCTGCCTCCTTCTACTTCCATCCGCCTGAGATTCATGGGACATTTCATAAAAAAAACCCTGAGGGGGGGTGGCGGGGTATTGGAGACATCAAACTGGATGCAGTTTATTGGAAAAGGTGTCAATGTGAGTGCCGTCTTGGGCCATCAGTCGCACTAAAGGTAAAGACCGCTATAACCACATCCATACACGCCGAGTCTTTCTCGCTGTGATACACTTCTAGAGGGAGTCAAAGAAAGGAGGCTGGTTTCCTGGAGATACCGCACATTACAGACTCTCAGCCCTGGGCCATAAATCAAAAAGCAGAGAGAGCACAGGGGCCACTCTGAGATGCTGAAGTAGCGCAAAAAAAGGGGATGAGGACATAATGTACGGGGGGGGCGATACCAAATGAAAAAAAAAAAAAAACCTTGGATGAGAACACGGTACTCAAATGGCATTTAGCTACAACGGATTACCTGCCGGATTCCCATCAAAACGTCGCCTTCCTCAAGGTGTCCCCGACATTATTAAACCCACGTCAGCACTTTGGCACGAAAGCGGAACCCCCCCCCCAAAAAAAAACCTCACGTGTGCTCAACGACTTATTGACGGAGCCCTGAGGACGTATTGCGATCAATATGCACGACTTCGAGCTGATCCTGACGTTGACTGCTATAATCTTGCAAACCTTGCACACCCACACAATTTTGCAGTAATTACTGTCGGGATTAGTTGATAACTAGCCACATCGGTATAAAACGCAGCTTTCCCTTCAATTTAGGTGCATTTTCTACATTTACAAACAGAATGATGGATGGCCTTTTGTCAAAAATCCGACTCAATCAAAAATACCGTATTTTCCGCACGACAAGCCGCTTCAGAGTAGAAGGTGCACCATTCATGAATGGCCTATTTTAAAACTGTTTTCATATCTGGGGCGCACCGCATTATAAGGCGCATAGAAGCTACAATAGTGGCTGCAGTTGCATTATGCATCCACTAGATGGAGTTATGCTAAAGGGAATACAATACAAAGCAATATAGAATATACACACATAAAAACAAAAACGTTATCAACTTACAAACCAAATGTGCAATTTTCTACTATTTAGGACGTATGTTTCAAACCAAACCCTCCTCAAAGTTTTTATTTAAAAAAATATATTTTTATTCCAGCGCAGAGATGTGTATTGTTGAGCTCTCACCGATTGCAATCCGAGCTTGAACTCACACACACCAATAACGATGCACACAGATCAATCAAGCAAAAAACTGGCCCCTTGGACAGTATGGATCACTTTGGTCCGCCGCCAGATTGAGTTCACCATCAGCACATTGTCTATTTATCATCATTTGGGTCCAGTTAGGGGTTAACAGGGTTAAAGGGAGGGTGCCGCTCTCCCCTTAAATAGCTCTCATGTTCTCTCCAGTTAAGGCAAGCGTCACGACTGCGGGGGGTAGATAAATATAAACGATCCAGCAAGAGAGAGAAAAATGACACGTGATGCTTTTTTTTTAAAGCGGACCCAAGTGACCCCCTGTGGTGAGTCCATCAGAGTGGATGGAGGGAAAAAGGAAAAAAAAAAAGACATCATAAAAGGTGTGAGGGGTCGACATGAATGAAACGTGTGTGCTTTTGGCAGCCCCGAGAAGAGCTTTTAAAGGCGTTATTGACTCGCGGCGCCTCGGCTGAATCGCCATCTCCCTCGGTTGCCATGGTGACAGAATTTGGCTCGGACCTCACCTGACAGCGAGGTGGCCGTTGTGCCACATCAGCTGGCATACTTCACGACTCCAAATGGGCTCCCGTCATCCCGACTAATTAAATCGCAGAGTGAAAGTTTTTTTTTGGTTTTGTTTTGTTTTTGCTTCATAATCAACAATTAATTGCTTCGCTCATTTCAGAGGCACGGCCATTTGTCATTTAACGTAATGGGAGCGCTGCCAAGGCTGTAAAAGCCCTGGCTCAACACCTGATTAACATTTTGCAGGCTACTTTTTTGGACAAAGTGAAGCATTTTCGGCGCTGGATTTCTTCCACTTCAGTAACTCACAAAACAAGTTTATCCGGAAAAATGCTGAGTGGTCATATGTTGGTTCAACTACGTCAGCTTACGACTAATTACCGTATTTTCCGCACGATAAGGTGCATCTGAGTATCGGGTGCACCTTCAATTAAAATTGTTTTCATATGTAGGGCGCATTGCGTTATAAGGCACGTAGAACAGAAGCTACAATAGTGGCCTCGGTTGCGTTACACGTCCACTAGATGGAGCCACTTTAAAGGGAATACAATGCAGCTTTATTTATATGCCGCTTTCCCAACCAACCACTGCAACAAAGCGCTTTGTTCCACAGAACATTGAAAATAATTCGTCAGTAAGTTATTTATTTTGGCGGCCGTGAGCACCAACTTTGCCACGAGTGAAAAAAGTTCTCTCTCCAGATGAGGAATGAGCCTTCCAGAGGCGCGACGGGCACTTTATATTCACCTTGAGATAAAGCGGGGACTGTGGCGACTCTTATTGTCGACAGGATTAAATTTTAAAAAAAGAAGAAAAGAAGGGGGGTGGGGGGGAGATCTTTTCAAAGAAGGCAATAAATAAACAATAGACAAGGTAACTTTTGGCACCTAAGGGAAGGGGATGAGCGACACTGAAGTGACAGACAAAAAAAATGAGCTCCTCTTCTTGGAAACGTTGCGCATATGCATAATCAAACACGAAGACCTAACAATGCGGTCTGATCTGCGCACAAATGCTAACATCAAGGTAAGACTCGGCCGAGGCGCGTGTCTGGCGGAGGCTTACGAAACGCTTCCGCCGCTATTCACCAGGGAGCCAGCGGGGTTAAAGTGAGCAAAAGAAGGGCCCCTGAAAGGTGAGCGCTGACAGGAAAGCTTCGGGCCCCGTTTTCTTTCTGGCGCTTTGCATAATCTCACATCTTTCACGTTGGAACATGGCTGGCAGTTTGCGCCGTCGGGACACCGAGTCCGGTGCACGTGCCGTTTACGCAGTCTTCCATACGTGCCACGCGGGAAAGGTCACGCATTGAAACGCCGGACGGTGCGATAAAGCATCAGCCGAAGGAAGAAGAAGAGAAAAAAAAAACTTGCCGCGTACGTGGCAGCATATAAATCAGCCGCGAGGGGTTAGACGGCCTCTTTTTCTGCGGCGCTTATCTGCCGTCAGGAAGCGAGTAAAAGTAAAAATGGTGTGACGGGCGAACCGTTGTTGTTACATTATCTCTCATGTATTGCGTGTGTATATGTAAGTGTGAGGCGCGCAGAACGACAAGAGCACGTGCGTATGTGGCTTCCTGGGGGCCCATCTCATTTCATTGGATACTAAAACCCAATAATCTTTATAACATGGTTGATAAAATTGTTCCATATATATATTTATATGCATGCATATACATTACCGTACATATAGGTATATGTACATATATGTTTTATACGTATATGTACGTACATATCCCTGATTTCCGTTCACAAATGTTGTACATCAGCAAATGTCGCAAAACCGAGTACTCCTGAATGAATGCAACTATAACTCAACTAAATTGGGATTGTTCAGCCTGAGTAGAGGTGCGGTTTTACTCGGTCGCTGCAAAATATATGAGATGGCATTAAAAAAAAAAAAAAAAAGTAATAAGGTTTTATTTTCTCCATCAATGCAAGCAAACGCGAGGGGAATATACGGCCTTTGAGACTTCTGAGCACCTGCGGGAAACCTTATAGTGCAATCGTGTCACTGTATAAAGTTTAAAATAAAAAAAAAAAAGTTATTTCCAACAGTCGTATTGAGAGCCAGAGCATGCAATGAGGTCAGAGTGACGCTCGTCTCGTTTCAGTTGGGAGCGCTCCGACAGACTCTGGCGGGAATGGAAAATGGCAGGGAATAGCTGCAGTGCACACCTAAACAAACAACTGCAAACGCGCACGTGCACATTTATACACACACACGCACACACACCTTTGCTTCCCAGGAGGCCCCACCTCTCACACTTTCATTTATTTTTCAACCTCGCCGAGGAAAATGACCGCACTGCGCCTCTGGAATGAAAGCTTCCTGTTGGAGGCTGCGGGGCGGAAACTCATAACACCTTTTGAACATTGCATGAGCTGTGTTATGGATTGCCTATTGACACATGAGATGCATACGCGAGAAGGCATTTTCATTTCTCCCTTCCGTGAGATAGACTTTATTCAATGACGTGTCCCTGGTCTTGCTGCGGGGGATGGCACAATTGTACCTTTTATGGCACTGGAGTCTCATCATTCGCCCGAAGGGGTTGACTTAGGCGGATTTGGGGACTTTCGAGTCGACGGCGGAGCTGTACCAAGGAACCACGTGGAAGTATCCTTGCATTCTACGAACGTCGGCGGCGCGGATGATCAAGCCGAAGATGCCTCATTACATCCAATTAACCCTCCCCTTTGATCCCCGCGTTGCATCTCATGTTCCACCAGACCTCGACATTTAATTAGCACACACATATGCACGCAGGGACACCAACCCCGCCCCCCTCCCCATTGTCATTGTAATCCAGTCACAACTGTCCTAATGCACCCCTCTTTAATCCAATCAGGCAATCCAAGTCTTTGCACACATGCCTGCGTCACATGACCACCCACCCGGTTCGGGCCGACGTTCGCTCGCAGTCCGCACCGTCGTTTGGCACTAATGTTATTCCAGTGACTGATTTCCACCTCCCACCCAAGCCCCCCCCAACCCCCACCCCTCCATCTCGCTTTAATGCGATTTGGGAAGTCTCAGTTCCAGCCTGCGCAAGTCCAGCGCTACACCCCTGGTGGGCCACGCTAATCAGTTTCCAGAATTTCTCAGGGAGACAATGATCCCGGTGTTAGCACTGGCTAATGACAAGCAAACACAATAAAGTCGGTCTCCTGAGGGCCGGGGCCCAATTTGGCCCCGCCGCTCGCAACCTCCTCATCCACTTTCCCTACATTACTATGGAGTCTAATGGCCTCTTATTAAGAAGACGGATGGAACGAAGATGGGTGGAGATTCTTCGAGTACTTGGGTTACATGTGTGTGTTGACTACATGCTACACACATGACTCCTCGGATTTATTATTGCCTTCTCAGCTAATGGCCTCGACGCAGCGATCAATCTTTACACTATCTGGGCATTACCCAAACACAAAATCCAGGCATGCACCAAACAGATGGCTCCTGTTAGATGACAGTCCGCGTTACTAGCAGTAATTCAGATCCGTTTCCGGGGAAGATTTAACTCCGACATGGCTGCCCTTTGTCACGGACTGTCTTTTGGGTGGTCTGGGAACACCACCCTGCGCCCCCAGAAAACCTGGATGAAGTGGCTGTCCCCAGTCTGGCCGCTTAGGGTTGCTGCCTCCGCATCCCAACCGAGCATCAGCGGAACACAATAATTGGATGTCTACGTGGACGGGACTTACTTGAACTTGGCGTTCACCTGGTCAGCGGCTTGACGGTAGTTCTCCGTGGTGACCTTGTACAACTGAGCGCTCTGCGGGAAAAAAAAACCCAAAACAACGTAAGGGACATATGAATGAATGTATAGATGGATGGACGGGCGGGTCGTAGTCGTACGAGCTCAACCTTCTCATAAAAGAAGACATTCATCATCATTCCAGAAAGATCAATAAGAAAAAAAAAATAGGATCAATAGTCGTGTTGGAGAGCCGGCGCGAGATGGGCCATGACAAGGGCGAAAAACGGTTGCTGACACAAATGGGACACCTGTACTGGATCATTCAAAAAAGATGACGGCCGTTGTGTGACGTCGATATGCTAATTGCATCTCACATAAAATGGGCGAGTAAAACTCGAACCGGGTCATTGTTTTTCCATGAGGTCAAACAGGATGACGGCTTGTTCGTTCATTCGTCAAAACTCAATACATCATTGATATTTGCGTCTCATTCATGTCAATGTAATGGTTCTCTAGTTTTTGTATTTGACGGATAAAAAAAACAAAGGAAAGTTGGAAAGAGCTAACTTGTAAGCTCATGCTGTATCCTTGCCCTCTTGGCCTTGAACAGAGTGCTTTTCATTTGATACAAAGAAACTGTCAGGAGCGCGTGAAAAGGGATTTAGAAGTAGCTTCCTTTTTTTTTCTCTCTTTTGTTTCCAGATAAAAAGCTGATTTTTGGAGTGCTCCCTTAAGTCGAAAGGAAAAAAAAAGTGTTCACCAGGGTGCTGAAGCTGAACCACTGGATATGGCAAGACTTAGAAGAAGAAATTTCAAGTCGGAGAATACCTGCCTAAACACCACGCCTGGGCACTAATCAGTGCGCGAATCCATCCGGGAAGACAAACAGCCTCCGGCGACAGTGATTGGCACTGTCAATGCGCAAAAATCACGTATGCGCCGTCACGCTGGAGCTCGACACCGACGGGCAAAATTAGAAGAAGCACAATTTGCGTCTCGGCAACCGATTGACAAGCCAAGTGGGACGAGTGCTCATTTTGAATCAGGAAGGATCATTCCTGCTTTGATGATCATCTCATGAAACACAGGTGCTCGTGGCTTCTTTTGGTGCGCGTCTGCAGCCGAGCAGGAAACACGCCGCGCAACAAACGGAAGGGACTGCCTTTCTGAAAAAAAGGATTCCCGGATGTGATTCATAATCACCCGACAAAGATCAGCATGATTTTTCGAGGGGAGTTTTCTTCGCAGCGGTGACTAATTCCAACCACGTCATCCTTGGTGGGCGGGCACCAAAATAAATCCAATTTCATCCATTCGCCAGGTGAAAAAGAAAGCGAGCAAAGATGAGAGGGGGGCAGGGGGGAATTGACGTGCCGTGTGGAGGGAAAATGATGATAAGACAAAGACCGGAGAGAGACAGACGTGCCGGAAAAGAAAGAAAAAAACAGGTCGGGGTTGATTGTTAAATATGAGATTGTTTTACGGCGGGCAGGTATTGAGTGAAGACGTAATAAATATATAGATCTTGTTTTCAGAGGCTATTTGCTCGCTGCGGGCCCAATGAGAAGCGTCGGCGGAGGCAGCGGGGAGAGGCATCGGGGCTGAGCTGCCTGCGAGCGCGCTGATGGCCTGTCACGGGGAGCCTCTCTGATGAATGGCCATGTTGGATTGGAACAGACGTGCAATATATATCAGGCTTATATTCTCTCTCGCTCTTTCGCCGTGATCCTCTGCTACTTTTCCGTGAAAGTGAAATACGTTGGGAGGAGCCGGAATGCAGGAGGGGGGGGGGCATGGAATGTTGAGCGGAAGTTTGGAAATCACATTTGTCTGACTCTTGCGCAAAAACCAAAACGACGACCAAAAAAAAAAAAAAAAGTTATTGATCAAAGGACAAGATGGCCGCTGAATGGTCCCTACCCGGAAGTCAATAACGCCTCTCCGTGAGTTGATATTCATCTTTTCAACCATCTTCACGCCTCTTTATATACGGTGATTTTTTTTGACATTTCACCTTTTGTCCTTGAGGCGACTATCTGGAGAGGGGATCGCGAAAAAGAGCGCTTGGAAGGTTTCGCTTAACCTTTAGTGAGCCTAACTAAAAACCTAGCCTGTTGATTTTTTTTCCCCACTGTATATGAAGCCACCTTTACGACACTATGATATCAATATGTCATCTGAACGTTAGAGTGCCCCGTTGACTCAACCGATGGCCATTCCCGCTTCCCATTTGAAGCCAATTGCAGCCGAGCGCGCGAGGTCGCAAACTCACCCTCTCCTCCAGCCGAGCCAACTGCTCCTTGTAGAAGGCATCCTGCTTGTTCAGGTCGGCCTCTTTCGCCTCCAGCTGCTTCGCCTGCGAGCACACACGCACAGAAAACGTGATGGGTGAAGTGGCGCGAGAACACACGCGAGTCACTTTCCGATAAACAAACGTGCCTTTTTCAATGTTTCGGTTGAATCTTCAAATCAGGGCGATAACATCATGTACGGCTGATAGTGGACTCAAAAATCTTTTTTAAAATGTCATTTAAAATGAAAGTTACAGACTTGAGTTTGAAAGGGAGATTGGAATGTTGGCGTTTGGTTGATTGAATGGTGGCTTATTTTCTAAAGGGAGTCTGAACAAAAAGCATGACATGATGGGTTTCAATTAACATGCAAAAAGGCAGAAAAGTAGAATTTGTGGCATTCTGCGACGCAGCATTCGTTTTCGCAGAAAGGTACACCGAAGCATTTTTGAAGTTATAGAGCTGAAATGTGTATGCCATTGATGACAAAAACTCAAGCAGGGGAAAATCCTTTGCTCTAACATGAAAGAAAAAAAACACACTTCCTTTGGAAAGACTTACCCTAAGTCCAATCTCCTGATTGGGAAGCAAAGAAAACAAGGGAGCAAAGAAGAAAATTAATGCTGAACTAACTGATTCAGTACCAGCCCTTTCCAGACCCGTTGTTTTTTTTTTTTAGCCTAACTCTTGACAAAAGTGAAAAAAAAAGTAAATTAGAAATGAGCACCTGGGATTGAGTGTGTGGAGTGTGAAAAGACGTATATATTCGTCTTTGGTAGTGAATACACTTCATCGACATGACTTATGGGGAGGGATTACGATTCTCACTTTGAGCCTCGAAAATCTCCGACAAAGTCCTTTCACTCAGCGTCTCCACATATTGTACTTTATATAAGCGACACCCTTCTTCATGCGTATGCATGAATATCCTATCCCTACACACCGTCGAGTACTGCTCTGGAGGATAACAGCAATGCAAATGAGGGCCTTGAAGCCGGAGCTTTTGTTTGAAGGAGACTGAGATAATGACGGAAGGTACACCTAATGAAAAAAAAAAATGCATTAGCCCATCCAATTTCACCGCTCGCCGATAAGCATCTGTGTTCAAATACTCGGTTCACTTGCGGGGTGGGAGCTGCATGCGTTATGAGTCGGATGATGTCGCCCGAGAGGCTGGACCGTCATCGGATGGGGAAACTGCCACAAGGGCGCACGCGGTTGACTTGTGACTGCAGTTCTCTTCGAGTGCCAAAATATCGGTACTCAACCACCCAAGCGTCACCCGGTAGGATAACTGGGGGGTGGGCGGAGCTAAGGAGGGTTTGTGAGCAGTCGGGCTTTTTGCAGACAAAAGATGCACTCAGACGGCGGGACGCAAACAGAACCTAAGACACTGATCCGAAGCACACAAACACACACATAGACACACATAAAAACACACACACATATATCCAACGCAGCAGCCGAAGCAGCGGTCTCCACAGAGGCCGGGCGGGCGGGCTGAGATAAATGCATGCTGAAGGCGAGACTTAAGGTGCCATTAAAAGAGGAGAGGTTGTGATAGAAAACGAGCACCCTGGGGTTTTGTTTTTTCCTTGCGCGCGCCCGTTAAATCTGCTGGCGGGCATGTCGGGCCGCCTCCCGGACGACACATTCAGACCCCGACGTGCACACTATGTCAGGATTACTTCCAAGTGATCGCCCCCTTTCAGCGGACCTTAAAAGATAATCTAATCATGCTCCCGGCCAAACAATAGCAGCGAGCTCACCACACACCTTTTGTACCCTGTAACGAAGAGGCGGTCGTGGCGAGGGAAGGAGAGGAGTGGAGGTTGAGAAAAATGAGAGGAAGGAAAAAGATGAGATGGGTCGAAGTGGATTTGGGGTGGGGGTGGGGGGCGTTTGAGGGCAATAAACGAGAATGACGAAGCAGTTGTTTTATGCCAGTTTGAAGCTGGACAGAGCACCACCGCAAACAACGTTTTGATGAAAGACAGAACTGGCCCATAGGTGGCATCGACGGAGATCCGGAGCTGCCCTATTTAAACTCATAAAGCATATCGTCGCCGAGGAGGAAACTTCTATACCTCCCTGAACTTGTGTGCCAGCCTCTCTTGCCTTCCTTTTTGGGTATAAAGGAGCACAATGGCGACCTGATCCGCGACCGCGGTGGTCAGGCTAAATGGATCATTTGGGCCGAGGTGAATGCCTCCGTGAATATCAATTAGCCGGCCGTTGAATAATTAAGGACAATCGTGTTTTTTAATTAGCCGAGTGCCGCGGTTTGAGCTGCGGGCCAAGGTGGCGGAGGGGAAAGGAGCCGGAGGAGGGTGGAAATGATGAACACGGCTGAATGGTGTCGCGGCAGAGACATGCTGTTGCATTTGCCCCCCCCCCCATTCTTTCCCACCTATTTGGTGTTTTTAACAAAACAATGAGGCCAAATGGAAGGAAAACAGGACTCTGGATCCCCAGTGACTAGAACCGTAGTTTTTATGTCTACAAAAAAAACAAACGAATCAAGACCGGCTTCAAGGCAACACAGCATGCGATCCTCATTTCACACCTCAGTGATGAAGCCATCTGCAGCGTAATATAATGACATGACTTTGAAGTTACACCGAGTGCCCACTCAATGAAAATAATCTTACAGGGTGCCGAGATCGATAGGGGCACAAATCAAATCTCATCGCATTAACTAACAACACCTCATCCATAACCTTTGGTGTATTTTGCCCCCCCGATCCCTCCCCCTCTCAGCCTTGTCAGGAGTAACATCACAATCAATGCTCCCTTCGAGTGCCACAGATTGGCGAGGTCAGGGCTGCTCCCATCTATCACGGGGGGGGGCTTTGCGACAAAGCGATGGCAAAGCCGCGGGCCTGGGGTGTCCGGTGTGCTCCGACAAGCGGTGGAGGGGGGGTCGGCGGGGTGTGAGGTGGGTGTCAAAGGGCGCAATGTGACCTGCTAGGTCGCTAATTGGCAAGGTGGAGGGATAGGCGGCATATTTTCAGGAAAGCAGGGAGAGCATCTCGGGAGGAGGGGGGGGGGGGCACACAAAGCTTCAAATCCTGGTCGAAACATGAAAAATCAATTTCCTTTCTCCTCCCTGACACTTCAAAACCCCGCAACCTCCTCCCGGCCTTTTGTTGAAGGTGCCGACTGTGCCGCCGTTTCGCTGGGGGAACGCCGACAACATCTGCCGGAGCCACGGATTGATGAATTGGCCGATCGGATGCCCGCAGTGTAAACTGATGGATTGATCGGTCCGGAGGTTGGAGCCTTTGCCTTTGTGGTAAGCCCAGGGGAGCGCAACCTCTGGAGGTCCGCTGCTCATCTGTCATGTCCGACACGCGGGGAATGAGATACGAAAGGCTGAAGCGTCATTACCGAGACATGGCGGGGCATATGTAAGGAGGTCTCGGCCCGAGAGTACGATAGCAAATCAAGAGTACAACAGGAACGAGGTGCAAAAGCGGGAACAGATAGATGTGGGGAGAAGAGATAACATAGCAGAGCAGTTCAGCCGAAATGTACCAAGGTCCACCAAGGTCAAAGAATCCCAATTTGGATCGCTACCAAAAATCGAGCCACACCAGATTTTAATTGGGGACTTCTTGCTCCCGGGATAAAAAATGTGAAAGTCAAACTACGGAGCAACTGGACACGGATACAACAAAGTGCGCAGAACCATCCAGAAAGTGTGTTTGCATTGACTCGGAGGGAAAATTCCTCCACAGAGCTACGGCAGAGGACGCGGTGAAGGACCTGAAAGTGGAGGGACGTCTACCTGGCTTTGGACAACAAAGCCGACCCCCCGCGGGCAGCAGAGTGAATGCCGGAGAGGAGAGGACAACCTCTGTCAGGTAGGAGGCGAGGAGAATGTCGACAAGGAGGGGCGGGGGGGACAGCCGGGGCGAGGACATGAATGCGGGGCGACAGACAGCGTCAGGGGGTGTTGCCGGGACGTTGGTGCCTTGCCTGTCTTGTTCATGAACCCCTGCAGCATGCGAATCCGAAACCAGCTCCATATGTTCGGAGCCTGGCGCGATCAGGATGCAGTGGACTTTTTTATTTTTTTGCAGTCTTTTCATGCATATTCATCGCATGGAGCAGCAGGTGGTCCTTGAGGTTTGATGGAGGCAGGCAGGGCTCCCCAATCCACCCCAGCATCTGTCTATCAAGTCCAAGTCAACAGATTCGGGGTCACCTCTAACCTGTCTGCCGTTTCAATCCACCCCGTTGCTCCTCCCAGACTAACTGCTTGTCGAGTCATTGCTTTACTTTATGTATTCCCCTTTGCCGTTTCTTCACGGTTTTTCGATTGGTTTTTGTTTCCTAATTAAAGGCTGTTTTCAAAACGGCTCCTTAAATCAATACCTTTTATTTTCCCGCTCATTCCACGCGCCTCTATTTATTCCCCGTCTTCTTTTTGCCACCTCCCGCGCATAGATCACCCAGAATTTTCAGCGCTTTGCGGGCTCCTCCGTCTTTGTTGTCACCACGTCAAAAGTTCCCCCCCGACCGTTCAATCAAAATCCGCGCCGCAAGCGCCATTAGCGGAGCCAAGCATTCACTTCAGACTGATACGGGGCGGGGGGTGTTAGGCAGTGAGCTGTTCATAAATGAAAGAGTGGTGCCGAGAAAAGTTCAACCGTTCCTTTTTTTTCTCAGGCGCTCACGACGCAGCACGTCACGAGGTGAGCTCGCTACCATTTCCGGCTTTTGCGTCAGACAAACTTGTTGATCGCGTCAAACTACTTGACCGCTCGTGTCATCGGCTGTTGAGCTCCAACAGTAGTCCTGACGCTCCGCGCCATCCGCCCATTCATCCATCAATCTGTCAATCAATCAATCGCGACCACCATTTCACAGCGTCGCCGGTGCCCTCTTGCCGTGCCAATTAGCGGACAGGGTGAGGGCCTGTTGCCGGAGGAGTGCCGGTAAAAAGCTCGCCAATTAGGACTTTACCTCCAATACAGGCACGGCGTGTGGGCACCATACCGGGCAGGGGTGAAAGCTGGCCCCGCCGACATGTAAGGAACGCTTGTGTGGACTCCCTCCAAGACAGAGCGTGGGAGAGAAAAAAAAATGGACGTACAAAAGATAACACAAAAGGCTTCACCCCCCCATCCTTAATGTTTCCATCATCTGTTATATGGAGAGAGGGGAAGAAAAAAAAAAGATTCTTCAGGATTTTTTTTTTTTTTTAATACCACCAAGGGACACCAATTCAAAACCCAGCAAGTGTCCTTTAATACCGAGGAAATTAAATTGTCAGCATGTTATCAGCCCGGTCCAGTCGTCTGTGTCTGAAATGCGGCAGCCAGAAACACGACCATTTTTGACCAAGGGTAAAAGGGAACACTTGATTTGGGGAAACATCCAATACATTTTAAGCGGTTTGATTGGCGACAGAATAGAGATTTATCAGCCCCGTCAATTATTCCTCCTCAGTCAATTCTCTCTCTCTCCGATGTGAGAGCGTTTGTCTATTTAAGTTGTTCAAGCTCATCTCAAACGTAGCAGGCGACGTGTTTTTGACGATGGCTAGCGTGACGAGTCGACATTTCGGGGGCACTAAAGCCATGTTTGGAGCACGGAATGATTGATGACTTTGGGTTTGATTGAAAATCCCGCCTTAAGGTTTGTGCCTGTGTGTGACCGCTGATGGATTGGTCACTGGACCGGTTTGGCTCCGCAAGGGCCCGATTCGTTCCAAATCAAAACGGCAGGCTGTGATGGAGGGTCCGTGACTTCATCAACACCGGACCGTAAAGAACAGAATACGTTTACGTGCCAACGTACAGATATAGCATCAGCCACGATTTTGAAGCAGCGCCCGCTAGTATTGACCTCCTCAGCCTTAAGGTTGATTTGCATGCCTGCCAATTAATGTCTGCGCTCGAGCGGCATAACACGTGTGAACCCTGACGCCGAAACCCGACGAAAGTGACAAGCCGCAGGCACCGCGTGCGCGCCTGTGACGTTTCAATGACTGTGGGGAGCGGGACTCGCTGGGATGGAAGGAAGGAGTCGGCTAGTCGGGGAAGGAGTGATGATCAAGCAAGATTATTTTCCCTTTCCAGTTCCTCCAGTTCTTTTTGTTTTTAGTTGTCGAACACGCGTGGTACAAATCAGGCGCAACGAGATCGTGACTCAACGGGCTGAAGTTAAGTCCAAGGCGCCATTTGAGCCCTCGCCCGCACGGCGACGCTGCGGCGTGCCCAACAAGTGTAATTGGCTCGGGCCGGGCCCGCGGAGGTTACGGCGATGATAAGGTGAGCGTGGGGAGGCATATAACTGTTCACATCATGGCTCTGATTGTGTGTGAAGTAGGGGAGAGAATGCATGTGACTGCAGGGCGCGCCGTGACCTGTATCTTAATGAGTTTGGTGCTGAGGGAGGGTAATCAATAGCACAGTCAACAGCAACTACCGCCGATGACAAATGTTTTCTGGAGAACAGGCTTCAGGTCAATTCGCATTCAATTAAAAAAAAAAAAAAAAAAAAAAAAATACAGTCGGGCGGGCGATAAAAACACCTGATTAAATATTGAACCATCTTTAAAAGAAACGAGATTTACACGTCCTCTCCGGGTGACACGGAAACGCTGCCCCCTCGCCCCCCCCTCCTCCCCCATCGAGAACCTGGGAACCAAAACGCTGAATGCGCATCTGACAAATGACAAGGAATCAAAAACAGGCCATCCAAAAATGAACGCGTAACATGATTCGGCAGAAAGATGAAGAGGCGTAGATCGGGAATATTAGGTTACACCGTCGAGATATTTACTTACTGTGAGCTACACTCTCCAGTTTGTGTTCTGCCCCTCCAGCTAATGCAAGCTAGCGCGTGAGAGAGAGAGCCAAGGATCAATGGACTCTCGCTCGGAGTGATGCTCCCACGCCAACGGACCTGACATTTGCCAGCGAGCCATAACCAGTCAATTTCCACACGCCAGATTCACCTCGGTGGGCCGGGAACGGCGTGTGGAGGGCCTCGCCTGGCCAAAAAGTTCACAAAAGTCTGTGAGATGCGCGGACTCACGTAGAGCTGAGCGCGGCGCTTCTCTTCCTCTGCGGCGATGCGTTCCCGGATGGCGGCCTGCTGGATGCTCTCATCGGCTGCGGCGCGTTCGGCGGAAAGAATGCGGGACACCTCGTCCTCCGCGTGACGCTTGGCCTCGGCCCGAGCTTGGGCCGAGGCGCGGGACTTCTCGGCCTCAAGCCTGTGGACGATTGATGACACATTCGAGGGTTTCCAAATCATTTGCGCTCGCGGGCGATGGTCAATAGTGAACGACAGGGAACGCGCCGCTACTTCCAAAGCGGCGATAAACTCCGAGCAGACGCGAGACCACCATTTGAACCCCCCCCCGTTACTGAGCTCTCTTAGTTACCTAGCAACGCGGCTCCCTGTGCAGTGACAGTGCGCTTGATTAGAAAACAGGAGGAACGTCCCTGAAAACCCTGAGCAGCCTCCGCTGCTCAGAATCAAGCGGCAAGGTAAAATAAACACAGAACAAACAAAAGCGAGCGCTGGGGCGAATTATGACAGACTGAAAAGAAAACTCGGTGAGGATCCCAATAAAACCTCAAGTCAAATCCTGAGAGACTGCAGACAGAAACGGAAGAGGCAGGTGAATATTGACTGCTTGAAAAATAGCTCAGTGACAATTTCCATGACACAGCTCACAATTTCCATTCTTTTTTCCTTAGTTCTTATTACCTGGTCCATTTCTACCACTACAGTTTGCAGTTAGCTAGCTCGCGATGCCTCCACCTTGAAAGCGAAGCAGTGAATAGTGGTGACTTGGCACGTTTGGCCCTGGAGGAAGCCGGGCAAAGACGTAGTGAGGAGTTGGAGAGGGAAAGATGGAGGGAGGCCAGCCATGTCCACTCCTACAGTCCGCTGGGCCGCGCACGTCAGCACACTCCATCCATCATACGGCTCGGACTCCCACTCACTCGTAAACACCAACACGCGCGCACACTCGCGCGCACGCACAAACACACGGGATGGTTGCTAATAGCCTTTTACATTCACCATTTCCCCACAACCTGCACCTCAAAGTTGGACATACTCAGAAAAGTTGATGTGTAACAAAAAAATTGGAGGCAAATGGAGTCAAAGTATCATGCGCCCCCTGCATCCATTGATAAATGTTCGGTCTAAATAGACCAAAGGAATAAATACTGTGGGAGAAAGAAAGCTCGGCAAAAGAAAAGTGTATTTCCTCAGACTTGCTCACAAGTGCGAAGGCAAGCAAAGACCGCTATCATGAGCTGGATGCTATCTGTCTGCCTCGCCTCTATTGCGTTCCAGCCATTATTGCACTCTCCCGGGGATATTGGACACATTTTTCATTTGGCTGTAAAGGATTGACACCAGGTGGGGAAGAGAGTGCTGAGAAAGACGATGCTTCATTCCAAAAAATAAAAAAAGGGGGAAAAAAAACCATCCTCTGTGTAATGGAATGATTTTGGAGGACATGGATGATGTTTGCCCTTGGACTGGAAGTGTGCAAAATGAAGTGGTGACACTATTTTCCACAGCTATCCAGGAAGTCAATCGGGAACGCGTGTTCCAAGTGAACAGCTTGGTTGGCACGGTGCGTTCTGACGGGCCGAATGCATGCTGAGTTATGGATGTAAGCACTCAAGAGGGGGCACCACCTAACAGGAAGTCATGCAGTATGGTGACGCTTCCATGGCGCCGGTGCTCAGGGAACTGTGGTTGGTGAGACAGTTGGCACCAAATTAGACTTCTAGTTTGGCATCCAAGCTCCGGTTGTCAAGCGCCGATGATGGAATACTTGAACGCTCATTGTTGTCACAGACAAAGGAACAATGTCCAAGGGTTAAAGTACAGGAGTTGTGTTTTAGAATAGTCTCCAAGGGAGTTGGATAGAAAACAAGGAGGCCAAGGACTGTTTAGAGGAGCGGGCCATCCAACTGAGTTTTTTCAAGTAAGCTACAACTCTCGAACCCTCAATCACTCTCACTGGATTTTGGCCTGTTTAACTGCCGCTTCCCCTCAGTCAAGTAGATGTTGATTTTGGTCGACTGTGTGCCAGTTAAAACATTTTGGGACTCTTTTGTGATGAAGGGCTCTGCTTGACTTGAATTCCTGGTTCGGCGCTTTGAAGTGGAAAGGGAATGGAAAGCTTTTCAGACTCCATTCAAACCATGAGACGGGATGAAACGCAATCGTGCCTCAAATCATATTTACCCTCACCCAAATTGAATTGGCTCCTCTTCTCAATTCCCCATAAACTACTTCATGTCATCCTGCTAAACAACAAACCACACTTCTTGCCTTTGAATTGTCACTCTCTACTTTTCAACGTGGGCCTCCTGTCCTCCCAAACATGGATGCTTCCAGTCATCTACCGGTGTTCCACATTAGACTTATCTCGACACAGTGCACCAGGGAGGATGGAGTCCGGCGTAAGCACCCTGAAACAAAGGCATTCCGGGGCCCTATGCAATATTGATGCTGAGAATAATGTCGCTGAATGCTGGCCATGAATATTTGATAGCCCCGACGCTTTCTCTCCACCACGCTGGCACATAAACATGGCACACCTGACTCTGAGAGGGAGTTAAAAATTAAGCGTGGAAAATGAATGAACTGAGGAGATTGATTTTGAAATGTTGCAACGTCCAAGTTGTTTTGCATTCTCCCCGCTCTGCGATTGAGCCGCATCTGTAAAACGCAAACCGCAATGGTCTTACAAAGTACGACTGTGGCTAATCAGAAGCATACGGTCAGCTTATCAGGCCTGCTTGAATATGCAAAGTGGTGTGTAAACTTCACAAGAGGCAAAAAGTATCACAGCAAAAAATTTAATCAAGCCCGCGACGCAGAGCATGGGTCTGATTGCTTCATTTGAAAACTCATTTACCGTATTTTCCGCACTGTAAGGCGTGCCTAAAACATTGAATTTTCTCAAAAGCCAACAGTGTGCCTTATCGTTCGATACGCCTGATATGGATCAATAATCTGATTTCTTGGACGTAGTATTTTAAATGCTCTGTAACGCGCTTTGTTACAGCCACAGCGGTTGTGAAAGCGCGATATAAATAAAGCTGCATTGTGTTGCAGTTTCTTTAGTGTAGCTCCATCTAGTGGATGCATAACGCAACCACAGCCAAAATTGTATGCGCCTTATAATGTGGCGCACCCTACAGATAAAAAAAGTTTTAAAATAGGCCATTCATTGACGGTGCGCCTTCTGCTCAGCGACAGCGGTTCAAGCCGTCTCAACCTATTTCGTTCTGCTGCGATGTGTCGCAGGCAAAGCTGCACCTCGCGGCTGCAGCTCCTTGCAAACAAATGAGTTAAAGGCCACGTCTAAATTGACTCCTCGCTGAGCCCTCAACGTCACCTCTTTTGCTGCTGCGCGCCACGATGGAATGCAGATCTCAGGACTTCATTTACGGCTTGAAAGCTCCACAGAAAAAAATAAAGACCAAGGATTTTGGCCTGTTTAACTTCCACTTCCCCTCACTCAAGGAGATGTTAATTTTTGTCAACTGTGAGCCATTGAAAAACCTTTTAGCTCAGCCTCTCAACTTTTACTCTAATGTCAAATTGATTCCTTCATTTGAACCGGCGTCACCCAAAATGTTCATCCCTTAACTGAACCGAACCCAGTCCTTCAAACCAAAATCTATCCTGAGCCATGGTTTTTGGCGTTCGCTTACATCCCCAATGCTAGAGTGCTGAAAACAGTTTGCAGCCTTACTGGCTTAAAGTCAGCTGACAGACTAAAACACACACACACACACACACACACACACACACACACACACACACACACACACACACACACACAAGTGCAGCTGATGATTGCTCGTTTGTGGCTGTATTTTCCACTTCCCTCACCCGAGAAATGAGGGTCTGAAAGCCGCCATGATGTCCATTAATTGCAAGGAGGGAGCAATTGTGAGCCACTTACTCCTTTGAACGGACGTCAATAAATGAGCTGCAGGAAGCAGTTATGGGTAAAATAAAAAAAGAAAACTGCAACCCCCCCCCCAAAAAAACAATCATTTGTCCGAGTCATTTTCCTCTTGAAGGAGTCTATAAGATGGACTTTTAATCAATAATCCAGCACTGCCTCCTGAATCAAGAGAGCTTGTGTTTTTGTGTGTTTAGCCACTAATCACAGGAGTCCATTCACCAGGGTCCACTGGACGGTGTCCAGGTCTATTAAAGTGGGGGCTCTAGCGAGGATGCGGGGGAGAACATGGGGGGGCTGCCATTATCGAGCACCATGGCCACACCGCAGAGCAACTGCTTGTTCTTTTACCTCGTGCTGAATACGTTCCGCGCCTCTCAGTCTTTAGCGGGGCTAATGGATCGCCCGACTCTGCATCCAGGAAATTACCTCAGGTTTAGCCCCCTCCTTTCGCAGGCGTGATTAATTGATCCGGAGAAGACGACAAGAAGAAAAGTGCTGATGCGCTTCGGAAAGGGGGGGAGCAGATTGGAAACACGGCGGGGATGGTGGGAAGAGACGGGCGCCGACCGCTACGACTATGAATCATAGGGGCCAAATTGTGGAAAATGTCCCAATGAAAACGTCCAACAGGTGCGGATTGACACAAGTGCAGAACGGTGTCACGATCCAGTCGCACAGAAGGGGTGCTTAATTTTTGGGTGAACAACCACAGCGTCACACAGGCACAATTTATTTTACGTCGACTGTACATTGACTTAGAAATAAATAAAAAAATAAAATAAAATCCAGATTTTATTTTGTGCAAGCCCCCTCACGAAATAAAATTGAGCAAAGCCAACACATCGTAGGTTTTCTTTCGGCCCAGAGTATCGGATCCACTCAAATTAAGTGCACCGAATGCCGTGTAAACTTTTTGCTTCTCACCAAGCCTGCAGGTCTTGCTTTGCCTTGACCCTCTGCTTCTCCAAGCCTTCGTACAGCTCAGCACTGATCCTTTTCCTCAGGGCTTCTTCATCAACTGAGCAGCAGAGACACACACAAAAAAAAAAAGTTTGGAGCATGAGCGATAATACTCGTGTGTTAAAGGACACGGTGCAAAGACTTCACAAATGAAATGAGCGCCTCGATGCAGGTACGGGCAGATTCTGCGTCCACATCCTTTGCAACCTTATCTGGCTATATCCGTGTCAGGGACATCACACATGGACGCCTCTGGTGTCCTCGCCGCTCTATCTTGGCAGGTAATTAAGCGTGAAAGTAAAGATGGCAGCCAGCGACCAGGCCAAAACGTGCTCGGAACACACAAGAGCCACATGGTGCCCTGTGTGTGTGTGTGTGTGTGTGTGTGTGTGTGTGTGTGTGTGTGTGTGTGTGTGTGTGTGTGTGTGTGTGAGTGAGGCGTGTGAGTGGAGATTACTCTCACACTGCATTAGTTAGATGGGATAATCCCTATTGTCAGAGGCTATTATTACCTGGTAAAATGTAATAACAGTGGGACAGTCACGAGACACACACTGGCACACTTGCATAAAGGCAATTTCCTTCTTGATGGAAAACGTTAATATGGGATTTTAAAATGACATTTAGAAGTAAATTAAATAACAATAGAAACATGGCAGAATTATTTTTTTTTTCTTTTTGGGGGAGGGCGGGGCGACACACTGTGACTTTTGGCCATGTGGAATATATTGACAATCCGGTCGATTCCATCCCCAACTTTGCACCACCTTCATATAAAAACCCCGCACACCATCGCCGGCGATTTTAACACCCCCCCCCCCCGCAACCCCTTCACCGAGCTTCATCATTCAACTTACCGGCTCAGGCGCGACAAAGCGTCTGCGCTAAACTTTCTCCGGCGGCGTAACGCGGCGGCTAACGGGAGCGGAAAATATGATCCGCTCGCTACGATCGTGCCACAGCCGTCGCGTTTGACAGCAGCGGGAAGCATCATTGATCAACAACATTACAACTCTATCAGGATCAGCCACGCGCCATTTACAGGATAAATGTTAGAAGTGGGACTCTCCCGGCGACGTTGGGTCCATAAGCAAAAATGCAAAATAACTAACTAACTAAATAAATAATCACAATGTCCTATCTCTATTTTTTCGCACAGTATATTGGTGAGGCTCACATTACTACTTTCTGGAAACGTGGCGATTTGGCTGTGCACCCAAAAGAAAAAAGTAACATTTGAAAAGTCATTGGAGTTCAGGTGAGTGGGAAAAACTCGCCCACTTATCGCCCTATCCTTTCCTCCCAATAGCTGGCGGGCTCCCATGGGGGGGTCAGTAAGCTCCTTATATGATAAACACTCTTGGAAGGGGGTCGCCGCTTTTGGCGAGACGCCACCCGACTTCCACGGAACCCCATGTCAATCCCGGAATAACGTGTGTAAATGAAAAATTCATCATCATCGCTCACCGCCAATCACAGAGCCCCGTGGAAAAGTTGGCGTGAGAAGGAGGGAAGGAAAGAAAAAAAAGTTGGCCGACTATTGCGGGTGGAGATAATAGACGATGGCAAATTGCGTTTCTCATCAGGGCTTTGATTAACCCCGGGACCCGCGTGGAAGGCCTAATCTGTAACATTAACACTTCGTCACGATTTCTCGGTGGAGTCGCCGCGCGCTTTTCTCCACGCTCGAATCAGAGAAAAAAATTGTTTTAAATCTGCAGCCTGGAGCATCCAGATACCATTTAAGGTCAAACTCCATTTATCTATTTTTGCCTCTTGAATCTATTGTTATTGGGGGTCTGGCTCTCAATTTTTATTCTCGATGGGCGGCACCTCACAGCACTTTTTTTTTAACTGCGTCCCACAAAGTGTCCACCTTTTATTAAAATCGCGCTGTGAAATGAACATGGCCTCCTCACCCCCACCCCCTTCCGCCGCCATAAACGCACTCGACGCGTTTCAAAAACACAAGCCCGCTATTGTTGCATTCGGCGTTAAATCTGAAAAGCAATTAGCGCAAACAATGGTGGGATGCTTTAACCGGATCGCCGCCGGGAAAAGCGTCGAAAGAAGCTTTTGTGGGACGCAAGCGAGTGAATTCAATTGTCAATTGTCAAACAAATTTTCACGATGACGCGCACGACAAACGGCCGAGCGGCGCGGATGAAATTTGGTGTCAAAGAAGGGCAAAACTCTAATGCACTGCGCGGACACATTTGCCTTCACTGCAGCGTGCTTGGCTTATTGTGCCAAACTGCAGAGGTGTCATTTTAATCACTGGAGTCACTGTGGCGTGGCACGAGTTGGCCTTTTTTTTTTAATTAGCCCGCTGATTGAGTGCCGGAAACGACGGGGGATGCCTGCCTGCCCACGGCCCGGACGCCCGTCCCTCTCTCTCTCTCTGCCCACTCTGCACCCACACGCCTGTCTGTGCGTGCGTAATGAGCAACGTTCAAATGTCCTCGGCCCAACCGGTCAAGAAAGGAAAATGAGCACCCAGTTTTACTTTTCGGGGGAGATGTTACTACAGCAGTCTGATGACACCTTGTTAGGGTCATTATTCGACATGTTCTGTCAACGCGTGCAGGTAACGACAGCAAAAAAACGGACGCCGCCATCAGCAGTAATGAGCGACTAATTTATTAGCACGACGAGGGCAACGGAATTTATCATTTTATTAGCAATCAGAGGCGGACAATGAATCACACGAATGAAGACCAATTACCAAGTTGAAGACAAAAAGCGTGAGGTGGCTTAAAGTAAACACCCACACAATAAACATGATTAAAATTCAAAATGTGGCCGCACATAAAATTAATCCCCGGACATTTCATCCTCGTAGAACCTCTAATTAACTTTGACGAGGAGGCACGCCGTCCCCCGTATAACTCATAATGAAATGAGTCATTACCGAGAATGATTCTACTTTTATAATGCATGTATTAACTTTTCAGATTGTCTGCCCACCGCCGAGGGAAAATACAACAAGGCTTCATCCGTGTACAGTCACTTAAAAAGTGACACCAATTTTTATTTTTTTTTGTAATTGACATTGTGTTACATGCACTCTTATGACACTTACTTGCTGGTGCAACAGGAGGAGGTGGTGATGAGGGTACTGGATTGATAGGAGGAGAAGATTCTGACTGCACCACCTGTTGAGGAGGAGGAGGAGGAGGAGGAGGAGGGGGATGAGGAGGAGGGGGAGGAGGAGTGGTCACTTGAGACTGTGCAGAAGGTGTTGGCAGGGCAGGCTCAGATGCAGGAAGGGAGGAGAGGAGGTTCGAATCAGGCGGCACGAAGGCGGGAGATGCGAGGGATTCGCTTAGCGGAGTTAGAGCATCCACTGCGGCAGGGAAAGGAGCGGGAACGGGGGGATCGGAAGGAGAAGGGAAGGGTGGAGTTACCGGCTCAACAGCGGGAGGAGGAGCAGGAGCAGAGGTTGGCTCAAAAGCAGGAGGCACAATTGCGGGCAAGGAGGAGGAAGGCAGCACCACGTCAGTGACGGTGGGTGCTTCTACCTGCTCGGGTTGAGGAGGAGGAGGTGGAGCAGGAGGTGCTATGGTGTCCTTGGGAGGTGGAACTGGTGGAGGAGGAAAGGAGGGAATGGGATCAAATGGTGGAGGAGTAACAGGTTGTGGATGAGCGGCCATAGAAGGTCCCCGCATTCGATTGATGACGTTCTCCGAGAGCTGCAAAGAAACATTCAAAACAATGATGAAACTTTTTTTTTTTAAATCAAGGAAACAGAGTCAATCGTCTTATTTCAGGAAGCACACCAATGACATGAATGGGATTACGACTTAATAAGGGACTCCTGCCAACTCCTCAAAGCTTACCTAATTGACTTAAAGCGGCTCCGTCTAAATCTAACTGCACACACGCTCGCTTTTGAAGCCTCTGTTTTAATTTAGCAACTTGTTTGGCAACCTTCGTGTTTGCATGGTTAGTGCAAAAGTACACTACAAAATCACAGATACCTCTCTTTTCTATAACAATTTTGGAACACTATACTTGACTTCACGATGCTTTGCGTCATTCATTCGTTCATTTATTCATTCATTCATTCATTCAAACAGTGGTTACGCGCACGTGGCCTCTGACGTCAACGTTGCAATGACATTTACATTGCTTCGCAAAAAAAAAAAACTTGCCCCGCAACTTACTTTAACAAATATTCACGAATGAAAAGGGGAAACTTAATGTTTATACGCTTGTTTTAAGAAACATAGTGCAGTTGGTTGCATTTAAGGATATGGTTACACTTGTTTAAAAAAATAGTGACCTCGAGCAAAAACAGAAAAATATAGAGAATCCAGCATAGGTTTACAATAACATTAAACTAACACTAATGCAATATTTTAATGACATTGTGTGTCACGGTGCAACATGCAAGTGTGTTGTCAACTCACCCTGATGCCCTTCACAACTGTCACATTCTCGTTCTCGTCCGACTCAAATGACACGCGGCGGGTACTGTTGTTGGCTCCCATTGTCACACCGCAGGCCTAAAATCGATTAAATATCTACATGCATTAATAAACACTAATGTCGAGTAGAGCTTTAGCAGAGTTTAGGAGCGTTCAGAGTTACCCGAGGCCCACACGCTGTTGTTCCGGCTTCTCCGGGTCGACGTAGACAAGAAAATAAGATCTGATTCGTTCAGCTCGCAGCATTGAGAATTTCTATTGGTTGTTTTGTCAGGAATGGGCGGAAGTCTTGAAAAAAAACAGGACCTCGTTGGAAGAGATGATACTGAATGTGTCATCTCCTCCAACGAGGTCCTGTTTTTTTTCCCCCATAGTTTCAACTGGTTTTGATTTTTAAAATCCATATTTTTAATTATCCCATATTCATATGTTAAAATTGTTGTATTTAGTTATTTTGCCCCATATACAGTCAATTGCGAGGAATTATTCAATAAAACAAATAGCTTTACAATGCATTTACTCAAGATGAAGTACAGTACATTGCCCATTAGTTTTATTATATCGGAAAAACTGAACACATATGGTAACGAGAGTTTTACGAGCTGACAACAAGTGATAATATCAATTTAAAAAATACATATTGCAGGCAAGTGTGAGGTAATTATGGAACAGGGTAGACAGAAGGTGAGGAGGAGGAAGAAGCAGGCATAGTATTGCCACAGATGACCTATTGTAATTCATACCCAACACAACATATTGCTTGTGGCTTGGGAAAAATGCCCAGACTGTTGTCAGCTTCACTTTCCACCAAGGAGCATATCTTTGTCCAGTCAGCGCATAGGCACATCTGTTGTTTACATTGTATTATGACTCATTTCGGTGGTTTATTTCTTTGCCTTTGTTTACCATCAACACCCCCAAAAAAATAATGCTTAGAAAATATAAAAACGTACACTCCTCCTTCTAAAATCATTTTAAAATATATCTTGAGTATAATCGTCGGTGGCGTTTTTACAATTTAATTGCGTTAGGTACAATAATTCCACTTCCAAAATGAAAAATTACAGCTTTTGTTTGTTCCAGAAAGTCAGGCTGCCTTGCAAGATATCAAAGTATAGCACAAAATTTGATTTTACTTGAGCACAAAGGCTATCATTATGGATGACAGCTCATAACTCTTGCCGTCTAAACTCAATACATTATGAACAAAGAATTGTTTCTTGAAGTTTTGATGCTACACATACATAATGTGGATCAAAAAGACATTTCCAAGTATTTGTGATTGTTTTCCCACCATGTACTGTATGTAATTTGCTTTATATCGTGTTTGTACTGCTCCTTTGCAGCAATTTTCACTTTTAGATTATTATTTTTTTTGTCTCTTGCTTCATATTTGCATGATTAAATCAGTAAAAGTCAGGAACACATTGTGCTCCATATGTCATACTTTTTGTCATATGATTTTGACATTACATTTGAAAAGCAAATTTTCCCTCTATATTATTTCCCCATGTGTCATTTGTCTTTGTTGTACAAACAGGCTCACCTTAATTGTGCTTGCCATTTTTCTGTTTGTCTTTTATCAATGAAAAATTGGTTTCTTGTGCATGGCAGTCAAAGTGCATTCCCCAGGGAGAAACACTCATCTCTGAATCTATTATGATCACAGATTACATAATGAGTAACTGGAATATGCATCGATGCCCCAAGGCGCTCCTCAAAAAGCCCGAGGCTGTTCTGAATTGAAAGCTTATATAATACATACATGACTGAATTATAGCCTAATAAATGTTGCGTATGTCGAACAAAGGGTTTTTTTTGGTCATCTCTTATTCAATATTTATGTTGAAGCAGACATTTTTCCAGGCAAAACAAAGCACATTATTTGTGTCCCAACACACATCAACCTGAACAGCATGACCTTGGCCCACTGTGATTGGGGAGGAGAAGGCCAGAAGATTAGGCGGACTGATAGGCAGACGGCTTTGGCGATAACAACTTCAAAATTAAACCTGGACCAGAAGAACTAGACTCCCTTCTTTTTCAAAGAGAAAAGCGGGACCGTCTCCTCTCTTTTTTTTTTCCTGGCTCAGTGAGAAGAGACATAAAGATGGGCGACAATGTTATCTCGTCATTCCACCAGCACATCAATCACAGTCTAGACTAGTAAGAATCGACCACCTCCACCCCGACAATCAATGTCCTCTACCATTGCCAACGGTACAGCAAAGATTTTCAGAGATAAAACCAAGCAAAGCCCTGCCAAATCTAACACTGTGGATGCTCTAAATGAAAGAGGCTATTAACAAACTGACAAACACTTGCTTTTCTGCTGCCCTCCCCCTTTTTTTCTTTTTTTTTCTCCTGAGGGAGATATGGATCTAACTTTCCAATAAAGGAGGTTCCTTGCTGTGATCTGTAGATTCCTGCGAAAATCAATATTGCATTAAAACACATCTCTGGATACAGGATTTAACATGAGGCACAACAAATCTCATTCTTTAAAACATAAACTGACGTTTTGAAATATTTTATTTATTTATTTATTTATTACTTATTGTTATTATTTTTGTATTTATTTCAGGTCAAACTATTTTTTCTTGCGTTTCACGTGTTATATACTGTACTTTTTCAAGTGTGTATTTGAACTTCAACTCCCACAATCCCTCAGTGTTGATGCGCTTCCGGCTTCCGACTTGGTTGCCATTGCAGCTGGAAAAGATGTCTGCGGACACAGGACGATACAGGGGAGCTGTCAACAAAAACAAAGACCCCTCCGGTCTTCTAATCTCCGTCATAAGGTATTGTTTGTCACATATGTTTATTTTGTGAAAAGTTGAGAGAACGCACTCGGAGTCTACTCACGCTAACGGAAGAGCCGCTATCTTCTGCTGAGGCTCTCTGAGTTAGCATTGTCTTCCTGTTTGGCTCAGATAGAGTTCTACTTCATGTCAAAGCTGTTCCATTGGCAATATTTCTTTTCGGAGGAATAAAGTTTGTCTTACGTCGGGTCCCGTCGCTGTCATTTGACCCATTTTTTTCGTCTGTGACATCTGCTAAATCCCGTTCCAAATCTATCGATCTATCTATATGCAAGGTTTGTTTGGGGTCAGATTGTGTTTGAGACATGAAGTGACAAACTGTTATCATCATATTTGAATGTTTGGAATATCACATTAAATCCGTCTCTCCATCTAGGACTTTGTCCAGCAGCGATGACGTACAGGACAGGGAGACAGAGAAGGGTCGTCTCGAGGAGGCATTTGAGACGTGCGACCGCGAACTGGACCAGCTCATCGTCCAGCACTACGCCGAGCTCACCACCGCCATCCGGACCTACCAGAGCATCACTGAGCGCATCACCACCTCTCGCAACAAGATCAAGCAGGTAGGGAATACAAAGTACGTCATATGGAGTTTCATTACACTTCTGACATTGCTGTCTCGCTCGTAGGTGAAGGAGAACCTCTTGTCTTGCAAGATGCTGCTGCACTGTAAGCGGGACGAGCTGAGGAAGCTTTGGATCGAGGGCATCGAGCACAAGCATGTTCTGCAGCTCTTGGATGAGATTGAGAGCATCAAGCAGGTGCCTCAACGCCTCGAGGCTTACATGGCCACTAAGCACTACCTCCACGCCACGGATATGCTGGTGAGTGGAGGAGAATTTTGTGGCTTTCAATAGCATTTCACCAAGTGGAGCATAAGCTTCTGTGAATCACTGGAAAAAAAATATTCTGGTTTATTGAGCGCATTTGCACAAATTGAATATAAAAATACCACTTTTTGCATGCCGCATTTCTGTAAATATTTTTTGGTTGGATGTTTTGATGTTTTTTTTTTATCAACAGGAGGCTCTTGGGACATTTGTTTGCACTTGTACGCATGTAAACATGTTTTTTTTTTCACCCCATGCCTTAAAAGTGTATCCCCTGCATCCTCTCATGATGCCAAAGGACCATTTTGTTGCCTTTCAGTCTTTCAGTTTTTGCTGTTCAGGTGCACCTGCCTTCATTCGATGCGCATTTTGACACACTCGATTGTGATGTCTCTTTCCCTCTGTCGCTCTCCCACACATTCTTTCCTCCGACTTTGGAAATAATTAGTTTGCCCGAATAGCAATATCTACAGGAAAGGGGGCAGGTGGGGGAGAAGTAGGATGGCAACGGGCACAAAAGGAGCATGAAAATCCTCTCCAGCGAGGGCGGAACGAAGCGGAACTTCTTTCCAACCCGCGCTCGCCCGGCCGCTTTGACGCGTTTTCGAAAAGGAATCGAGTGTTCAAAGTCAGTCGGGACTTTGATTTCATTGATCTGGGCTGTTCGAAACGGTTGGCATCCCTTTTTTCTTTTTTTTGAAGACCTCTCCTAATTCTAAATATTCATGAGTCACAGATATAATTTCCCTCCTCGTTCTTACCTTGAAAAAGGTGCATTAGCTGCAAATAACATGGCGTGTGTGTTTGAGCGAGGCTTATCTATCTCCAAGGGTTGACAATTAGAATTCAGACTGTGCACTCTCCTCGACGGAACGGCAGTCCTAAGCCTCCTGGTGTTTGGTGAAAAACCTCTCCCTCCGGAATTTCTCTTGATGTCCAAAAATGGTCCATTTCACCTTTCCCCCCACCAACTGATACTATTCCCGTTTCGTTCAGGTGTCGGCTGTGGAGTCGCTGGAGGGTCCCCTGCTACAGGTGGAGGGCCTGGGCGACCTGCGCCTGGAGCTCCACAGCAAGAAGCTCAACATCCACCTGGTGCTCATAGACGAGCTCCACCGTCACCTCTATATCAAGTCCACCAGTCGCCTGGGACACAAGAACAAGGACAAGAATGCGGCGCGCCTTCTGGGGTAAGAGTCGAAAATGCTTCAGAGAAGTTTCGTCCCACTTTAATCTGTTCATTTTGTGCAGTTTGGATGCTTCAGAGATCCATTAGTAGACCAGACAGTGTTTGTCCAATTGTTGTGCATTGATAGAAATACATCTTCCTTCCCACATCTCATTTTCTTGGGCTGGTGTTAAAACCCTTTTGTATTTTGATGTTTTTTCTTTGTGCTCACTGTGTCAAAAAGTAGCCTTCAAAGTGGCGCCTTCATTATAAGTTCAAACGGGTGCCAGTTGCCAATTATTTCCTGTATGGACACCAGCCCAATTATGGACCCACAAAAAAAAAGTCTTTCTCTATCTTTTTTCAGGGAATGCCCTCTAGCTCCAGCGACTCAATATTGACCGTGCAACGGCACACATGCGGAATCATTTTGTCCAACTAGCGCTACAATTCCATACGCGGCAGTGTAACATATTAGGGCTAATGCGGCACAGCGACTTTGTTTTGTTTACGCTTTTGTGTTCAGGCATGGCGTGCGTGGGTGCAGTAATTATGGTGGCGGTGGGTCAGCGAGGTACAGTGATTTATTATGGAGGGTCAGTCGGTGACAGGCGCCGGCCTCCCTAACAACCAAGCCAGCCTTCGTGTAACCTCGCTCACTTAGCCAGCCGACGCTTTGTTTACACCGCCTGGACTTGAAAGGGCCTAAATTGCTCCTACCTCCAGCTTAAGGTGTGATAAATAGCTCATTGGGAGGCAGTCGCCTGTCCCCACGCACATGCAAGGCGTCGGGGTTAAACAGTAGATTGATATTGTTAGCGGAGGGCCGCCGGGCGGGTTTGAATGCGCCACTTCCTGTTTTAGACCTTTGATGTTTTTGTGTGTTCTTCAGCTCTGCGGGAAAAGACCCGTCCCCCATGCTGGCGTTGGACATTAGCGGCCTCTGCACCCCACGCAAAATTCTTGATTCGTCGCAGTTCAGCACGCCGGGATCAAACAGCGGTAGAGAATATGCACTCGAATGCACCACACACGAGGGAAGAACCATTTTGAAAAGAAAAAAAAAAAAAATTTTTATCGTTTCTGAATTCCCTTTTATATTTTTTGTCCTATTTTCCCCCATTTTAATGCTCTCATCAACATGGAATCATGAATCAGTTTTCTGTGTGCAAAATGCAAATATTTACTGAAATAATTTTGATTTTCAATTTTACATGAACATTTTTCACTTGGAGCAGTTATTCATACATTATCTCTCACACAATATTACTGTCCATCAACAACAGTGAAAAAAATATTTTGTCACACAACAGCTGCTTGAACAGCTCTTTATGGAATCAAAACAGCGCAATATAAAGTGCACATCTAAGGTAAACTAGTACTCAGCCTATAATTTTTCACGGCCCCCTGAATAGGGATTGTCGGTCAGCATGGAAGGATCTCTCGTTCTGTACTTTTTTGATCATTTATTGGAGCACTTTGCAGCAGAAGTTGTAGTAGTAGTAGTTGTAACAGAAGTATCAGAAGCAGGTAATAACAAACTACACATAAATGCAGTAAAAAATTAATATATCTATCTTTCTGCATCACAATGTAAATATGTATATAATTGACATTAATTAATGCCTTTATTTAACAATACGTTTAATAAATAATGTAATCAACCTTGATTTCACTATGTATCATTATCGTCATCATTATTCATTGTTTTAAACGTAAGAAACCATACAACACAAACATAAAGTCGAATCGAACAAAAGAACTACAAGTACCAATACTCAATCCCGGAAGTGGAGCGCCGGCATGATTTACCCCAGCTGAAACGCAATTTACTTCGTTTAAACGTCAGATTGCAGACGGACAAACATGACAACTATGCAAAAATGAGCTAAATAAAGACACCCCTGTTCTAGCAACATTTTAGCCCACGCTGTTTGCTTGTCAGCTGTGTGCTTGGCCATTAAGTGGTATTTCAGACTCGACGTGCTATGATGATAGCTCAGTTTACGACTGCAAAACATACAGGTAACTTTGGTCTTGTCATTGGAACAATCTGGCAACTTTTTAAAAGTAAACTTTCCATTCATAAACTATTTCAGTATCCGTTTCGTGTCTCGCTGCCGTGGCTGGCAAAACAAACGTCGTGGACCTGTGCAGAGCGATTGATGTTTTGTTTCTGGTTTATTTATAGAGCAACGTAACATCCGCTGTGACGTCTGCCGCGTTAATCTCGCGAGAAAATTTTTGATCCCGATAAAATTCATTTAAATTAATGCCAATAAAACGCGCTAAACTGACAGCTCTAATATATATATATATATATATATATATATATATATATATATATATATATATATATATATATATATATATATATATATATATATATACACCGTATTTTCACGACCATTCGGCCCACCGTGTTGTTGAGCGCAGTGTCGGTAATGGGTGCTATTTCTGTGTTTGACACATACACAAAACGCACTGTATTATTGGGCACAGACAGGCATGGTAAAACATACGCCAGCTTAAACATACGGCCTGCATGCACGCACGCTAAAAACAAGTTTTTAAAAAGGCAACGGAAGCAAAACTGAGTTTGGTTGTACTTTATTTAGCCATTTTACAATGCACTCACGTTTTTCTCTTCACCTCTTACACGCCCACCCTTCACTCATTGGCGACTGGTACCTGCAAGGGGCATGCGTTTAGCGTCCTCTTACACGCCCACCTTTCACTCATTGGCGACTGGTTCCTGCAAGGGGCGTGCCTTTAGCGTCCTCTTACACGCCCACCCTTCACTCATTGGCAGACTTCCGCATGCCTGTCGTCACTTATGCCCGCCTTTTCTCTATATAAACAGCGTGTCGGCCAGAAGTGCGCTCAGTCAGGCTTTGGAACTCGGCTCATACACTAGACGCTCCGCATTATAAGGCGTCTTGTCCATTTGGGAGAAAATTTAAGACTTTTAATGGCGCCTTATGGTCGTGAAAAAAATATATATATAAACAAATACATTTAAAAAATAAGATTTTAGGCTTGACTTCCCCTTTAATCGTTCAGGGGCGGCCACCCACGGCACATAAAGTGTGATACGTTGAGTGCCGTTTGCAATAATGATAATGGCGTCATTAGCATCGGCATTTGCATGTCATTATGGGCTCGCGGCACCAACATGCAAAGCGCGGCAAGTTTGCCTCATTTCGCGCACCGCGTTTGTCACAACAGCCTCAGCCGCCGCCGCCGTCGTCGTCGTGTGCGTTTCCCGCGCCGACATCATAATCATCTTGTCCGCCTTTATCAACGTCGTTTGTCATCCGCCGCCGCTGTCGCCACAGCGTGGGGAGGCGGCGGCGGAGTGAGCGTTGGTGGACATTTTGCAACGCTCAAACTGGCAACCGGTGCTGATAATGCACGGGAACAAAAATGGGAATTTAATGAAAAAACATCAAGAGAGCAATAAGTTTGTGTCATGCATGCTTCCATTTTTATTTGTTTTTTCTGACTTTACCTGTGTGTGTGGTTTTTTTAATGCGCTTAGCTATTAGCCACTTGTTCACCCTCAGATTTTCACGCCTTTCTGTGCGTTAGTATTTTTCCCCAAGAAACATATGACAATACCCCATGTCACTCAAGATACATTTGATGGTTTAGCAGGCTCTCAAGCCATTCAAAGTCTGTTTTTCGCTCCTCCGAGCCCGCGCGTCGTCACGTCAGTGCGGCCCATGAGCTCACGCACGCACAATTGGCCACTAATAGATAATACATTTTTATTCGTGGCAGCCGCCCTGCAGGCCCGCGCGGTAAAAGCTAAACCGCAGATTTGTCCAAATTATTCAAAGAAACTGGCAATTAGCGGGCCCGCAGGCGATAAAGTGCCTGTACGCTGGCGCACTAACAGCTGTGGTCCGAGGCGCTGCAGCCCGCCTCCGACAGTGGCTTAAGCGTACCGTTTTGCCTAATAGCATTAGAGCACCTCATTCGTAGCCAGTAATTGTCATAATTATTACGCAAACTGCGGCTGAAACGGGGAGAAGAGGCAAAGGCGACCCCCCAAAGTCCATTAACTTGCCATAAACATGAACTCCCCTAACGTGCTCTGATGGGAAATTGGAACGCCTCTCCTCGTGAAAATTGGAGCCTCGCGTGTTCGCAGTTGAGCCACGAATTTGGTTCAGTCATATTATATTTTTATGTATCGGCTTTAGCGCCTTGCGTTATTAAGAAGCTCCTCCTGTGCTTTGCCGGGTCTCTCTTATTGGAGCATGCCTTTTATAAAAGTGCCTGGAGATCAACGTTCTTGTGATTGATCATATCCAACGTGAATGGCCTTGCATCTCAGAAGCCCTCGTATCTTTTATACAGTCGTAGTGGAGGTGTGAAAAAGATGAACGGCACCACGGGGATTTATTTATTTATTTCTTTTGAAATCTTATTCTTGCTGTATAAAAATAAGCTCGTGTGTCTCCCTGCAAGTGCGTGAGCTTCAACAAGACATGCGGGAGTCGAACCAATTAGATCTCCCCGAGGTGGACCCGGAGGAAAACAGCGCAGAGTTTATGGGCATCCTGATCAAGGTACGCGTAAGGAACAGGACAGGATGGACGCTGAATATACAATAAACATTCGCCATCTTTGCCTAAGGCTCTGGCCAAGCTGAAGAAGATCCCAGAGACCATCAAAGCCATCATGGAACGGCTGGAGCCGGAGCTCAAGCAGATAGCGAAGAGGTCCACCACGCAGATCGCAGACCATGCCTACCAGAGAGGGGAGAACGTCGCTCAGGAGAGCCAACCAAGGTGCAGTAAAGGGAAACATTCATGACCTCGCAATGCATTAAGGCCCTGTCACACCTTGACGATTCAGCCAGCGTATGCCGACGTATCAGAATTTCCCTAAAACGCTGGCATACGCTGAATTATCGATTTTTTTTTTCAATTTTGGGCGTATACATAGCGCATTCATAACGGGTTGGACGTATACATAACGTATCAGTAAATTATATAGAACGTTTCAATAACTTATTCCAACGAATGCCTAGCGTGTTGCCGGCGTACACAACTTATGCCCAACGATAGTCTAATTTATGCATAGCGTGCAGCAGCGTATTGCCGACGATCACGTGACGTAGTCTATAAAAAGGCTGGCGCTCGACGTTTCAAATCATAACTGCACTAGACATGGCAGTACCAACATCTGTTTGGGGACTATCCCCCGGTCTAGTTAAAATGGTATAACCCAAGAGGCAAGGTGCGGCTTGCCATCGTTACTGTGAG
Organism: Hippocampus mohnikei; assembly: GCA_026261675.1. Classification (NCBI taxonomy): domain Eukaryota; kingdom Metazoa; phylum Chordata; class Actinopteri; order Syngnathiformes; family Syngnathidae; genus Hippocampus; species Hippocampus mohnikei. The sequence continues at coordinate 6,822,939 of JAKGUB010000345.1, forward strand.
TTGCTATTCACGCTATTAAAGCAGCAATCAAACGCCATTATGACTTGTGTCATTAATAAACCAAACAACATCAGCGTCATGCCAAAGAAAAGTCTGGGGAGCTCGTCAAAGGTCTCGCACAGCCTCAGCCCATCACAGCCACTGCAGCCTTCGCCATCTACGTGCGTGACAGCCTGGTCAGCATGTCCAAGCGCAAGTTCCGAAAGGCACGGATGTTGGAGAACAGCTAGTAGGTGTTCTCGACGTATTTGGACTTATGAGTAACCTACACTTAACGTGTTTGAACGTGTGCAACGATCGCATAACTTACCTATTACTTATGGCCTGCATGATACGGACGTATAGCCATACGCTGATATACGTCGAGAAATTTTAAGCATGCTTAAAATTTCTCGACGACCTCGACGATTTCGCGTATACCAACGTGCTTCAGCGTGCTGTTACGTATACAAAACTTACCCATAATTTATTCGACGTACGCCAGCGTATTTGCCAAATTTTTCCTACGTCGGCATACGCTGGCTAAATCGTCAAGGTGTGACAGGGGCTTTAAGGCCGCGACGTTGCTGCGCTAGCGTAGCGTGTGTGCACGTGTGCCAGTGCCCATCACCTCATTTGCACGCGGCTCCGCCGCGTCTGCAAATGCATCTAGTTTTGTCTCGCGCTCACTTCCATTTAAAGACAAGCCCGTGTTGCCATGGAAACTCCATCCGACGTGCCGCTCGTCGCGCGGGAACAATGGCGGTGTCGTCGCACGCTGTTTCTTCCAGCTACGACAAAGAATACGCCGCACGGGTCCCAAGGTATGAGCCGAAAATGCGCCATTTTCCGAGCTAAAGTGTGACTCAAACGCAGCGAGCCCGGTTATTGCAACCCGCCTACCCCTCGGCTTCTCTTTGAAAGTCTTGTCCTTGCGTGGAAAGCGCATAGTTTGGAAGCATGAGCGCCTGTGGCTACTTCCTGTTCCCGAGTAGAAGGTCACATCACCAAACAATAACTGCAATTTTAACTCGACTGCGCGGATGGAAAATGAAGAGGATGTAAGTGTCGAGCAGATGAATCCATGCAAAATATTCGAAGCATACGCAAACGGGCCAAAGCGGACCTTGCATCATGACTCCTTACACCATGCTGGTTGACGTGTTTTAACGACTCTCTGGCGCTCCTCCGCAGGCTTCTGTTGGAGTTGCTGGAGCTCCTCTTTGACAAGTTCAAGGCGGTGGCGCAGGCGCACAGCGTGGTGCTGGCCCATCTGCAGCGCATCGCCGTGCAGTGCCCGGGCGGGGCCCACGAGGAGGGCATCAAGCTGTACGAGCAGGCCGACGTCTCTGCCAAGATCCAGGCTGTGCTGCAGGTCAGACTCAACTCGGGAATATGAACAAGTGTGCGGCGAGAAGACATTATTCATGGCCAAACGCTACACTTTCGGGTACTCAAAACAGCGGCCGATACCAAGCCAAAACAGGAATCCTCTCACATGCCCACTAAAATGCAATTTATGTTCATACTTTTTGTGTTAATGCTTAGTTGGAATTGACCCGGATGTCACAATTTAACGCACAATCTCACGTCACCGTTTGTTTAGAAACAATAAACAAATATGATGCACATTCAACTACTAGTAACACTGATTTTTTTTTCCACGCCGAGGACAATAACACAGCAAATATAAGAGCCCTTGTCAATCTCCCCACTTGCTGTTGATTATTTCATCCCGCATTGTCACAGGAGTATCTCAATTTCCCGACACCTCGCGCGCACCTTTGTAATTTCCTCTTTAATCTCATTACTGCCAACGACCGCCGAACATCATAGAGCGGGTATTAAAATGACTTCTGCTTTTTTAGTGCCCCTGTAGAATAATTTTACCGGACGCCGAGATGGATCTTATCTCACCACGGGCTGCAGTTGTCGTTATGATGATAGCGAATTGTGATTTTTGTGAGTCTTAACAAGGAAGATACTGTGCCACATTGTACACTTTGATCAATTGCCCCCTCTATTTCCGCTGGAGCTTTAGTCAAGGTGGAAGGAATCATGAATAGTACCAAATACCACTTGGTGTTAGAGCAAAGCTCTCGGGCTTGCTGCTAGCTAGACAGAAAAAAAAATGTCAGGAAAAGTCGACTAGAACATTCGAGCTTTATTTGAGGTGAATCAGATGGCATGTCAATTCAATTCAATTTACATTTCTAGCCTTTTCTGCTCTTTTGACGTTCCTCAAAGTTGCCTGTGCTTTTGGAGATCGCGCAGCGACATCAAAGTGCGAATTTCTTGGATGTGGACTCTGCTTTGATAAGTCCTCCCTATCTCCGCTGCTGAGATTTTCCTTTTCTTCCCGGGGATATCTTTTTGACACATTGCTCCCATTTATTCCCATCACGAGGCTCCAGTGTGACTTCCTCATCTCGTTTCCTGATCACGTTTGATTTTGTTCCCATTCACATCTCTCACCGCAAAATGATTATTTAATTGCTGCAAATTAAATCAGCAGGAGGTCATTTGTGTTTATGCGTAGAAAAATGAATACAAGTGTTGTCTGCGGTCCAAATATGCGCATCAGCCGAGTGAATACGAAACAAATTGAACTGCGGGCAAGTGCGTGTACAAGACGATCTCTTTTAATTAGATATGAAGAGCCACGTCGCCACCTTGTTCTCGTCCAACATTTTAATCAATCTCTCATATTTAAATTTTGCCCGAGCGCGCTGACAACCGGCGTGTCCTCTCCATCATGTCCAACCGCCCGCCTCAACGAAAACCGACATCTGCTGCTACAAACCCACCAGAGACTTCATCCCCCAAAAAAAGGCATCAGTGGATGTGATCTCTTGTTGCCGTGCTCTGCGATGTCACCCACCATTTTGCAGCCTGTAAACACGAACACTGTTAGCATGGCTAGCATAAATACATTATTCGTTATCGGAGGGTTCGGATCCAAAGATGAACATGAGACAAAAGTTCAGAATTCCAGCGTTTATTTCACGATATTTACATCTCGATGAGAACTTTTACTTAGCAATCACGAAAGTATTGAATGAGCAAAAGTATTGGAACAACCCGATGAGTTCAACACACTGTTGCAGTCTTCTTTCAAACCGCTTTTCCAGGCCTTTTCTGCAGCCTCTTTCTTTGTTTCTGGGTGTTTCTACTGACGGTCCTCTCTTCGGGAGCGAAAGTGCATGCCCGATTGAGTTAAGATCTGTGATAACTTTTTTTTTTAAATGGCGTGTGCGGGGGGAAAACGGGTGCATGGAATTAAATGCAAATAGTAGAAATTTTAGCTTTGGACTCAAATCAATTTGGTACACCTAAAAAAAAAAAGTTGCACCAGTGCGACTAGACAGTCACTCATTCGCTGCCCCCATAATCACCCGCTTATCGCCGTCCGCCCTCTTTCTCGTCAGAGCCCCCCCATGCGTCTCTTTTTTCGTCGCCGTCCGGTTAATTGCCTCCAAAGTTCACACCGTCAGCGGTCTAATGCAATTCAAGTGGGGTCGAAAGACCCTACTTCTTCTAACGGGAGCGTTGGCATTTTCAATCGTTTCTCTTTTGGGTTTGCGGGCAAAGGGTGGTGGGAGAAGGGTGGGGGGGTTTGCCAGATCATCATTAGTAATTAATTCAGCGACGGGATTAAGAGCAGGGTCGGACGAGTAGCAAACAGCGCCAGATGGCGATTGACACCCATAGATGTTCACTTTCAAACCAAATCATCATGTTTCCATGTGTGCACACTTGAAGGGATGCTATCACGTAACGGCTTTCCCATGCATGGCGACAGGGTTGCTTTCTCGCTCGCCTTAATTACATCATTACGGGTGGGATGGCTCTCCATCTGTCCGGCCATTAGTCCTGCGCCATTCCTGGGCCCCACGTGCGCCGGGCCGAATTAGACACACGCCGGGGCTAAATGGGCCCCGCTAAATGATGGAGCCATTTGATCACGTTGGTGGCGCTATTTCGGAGCATATGTGTCGCACGTCGGGCCGAAGATGGGGTTGGGGGGTGAGCGGGAAAATAGAACAGCTTTTGAAAAATGAGAGGCGACGAGAGCGAGCGAGGATAGAATGATGGAGTGGAGGAAGTTAACTTTTCTCTGTCTGAGCGGATTTGCGATGGGCTCGTCCTATAGTTAGAAGTCGATAAGATTTTTATGAAGGCATGATAAGACATTGACGGATTTGGCCATGGATCATTGGCTAAAAGGAGGACACGGCGCGCCGCAGTGGTCATCACACCCGCTCGGTCAGTGGTCAAAAAGTTTGTCTGACTCCCACCGATTGTGATAAATTGCACAGATATAGAAACAGACCTCGGTATGCAATCAACGATATCGCCATATTTGTTCTCTTTGAACTTTCGGGGCTATTTTATGCATCCATGCCTATGTCGAGCAGGTGTTGCTGATGGAGTACCTGGACGTGAAGAACAGCCGCAGCGCGACGGAGCCGTCGGCCCAGCTCGCCTACGCCAGCACGGGGAGCGAGTTTGCCGCCTTCTTTGCCAAGAAGAAGCCACAGCGAGCCAAGCAGTCACTCTTCAAGTAAGGGACTGCGCTCATCGTAGGAATATGCGCTCAGCTATTCAAACCACTTGTCACCTGCGAGCAATATGATGCGCCCCCAAAGAGTTTTAGAGCCGTTCAAAGCTATGTGCTTCATTTTCACCTCACATTTTTTGATTTTTGGTCAATCCTCCCCTAGGTTTGAATCATCATCCCATGCCATCAGCATGAGTGCCTACTTGAGAGAGCAGAGACGAGAACTCTACAGTAAAAGCGGAGAGCTGCAAGGTGAGAAGGCTGATCGCGGGCTGAGAGTGTTGATGAACATCTGGAGCAGGGAAAAGTGGGGGGCGGATGAAGATGGCAGGACGCGATGTGTGAAAAGTATTGACGAATTGCAAAATGGGGTGAGATGAGGCTGATGAGGAAAGAGAAGGTACGAGCAGATGGACGAGCTTGCCGATGAACGCGTCGGGGGTTATAAATATTTGGGATTTTTCATTACCGTTGGTTCTTTAAGTGGGATTTTTACTTTGAATTCTTTTTTTGTTTGGTTTTACTCGTTTTAACGCACAGTGTTCAGAATTTGAATTGCTCTCCGGAATCCGCCGGTTTGACGGGGGCAGCTAGCACCTGGACAAAGCAGGTCGAGATGTAACACTGAAAAAGAAAGCGATAGCAGGGTGACTTTGCGGAATACACCCACAGGGACAGACCTTCAAAACCCTCACACGTCCACGCACACACTCGGCAGCGAGCGAGCGAGCGAGCTGCACAGTCAGACCCAGGAGAATCAAAGCTGCTCTCTTGCTCCGACATCTTCTCTCACCGATTCTTTGCCCATGACCTTGAGGTTTCACTCTGTGGCGGTGTTTGCCTGCAGCCACTCCTACCTTCACACCGAAGCCCCTGTGGACAATGAAACACAGGAAAAGAGGCAAAGAGACAGACAGCAAAGCTCTTTCAAACCGAGCGCCAAAAATGCCCTAAATTAGGTACATTTTGATCTTTGTCTAGTGTCATCCTAAAACGAGGGCTGCAATGATGCAACCATTATCTTGTGACACCCATGTCACTCACCGGGCCAGTCCCCACCTCTTAAAGCCATTCACACTCAAAAGTCTCAGATACTGCATCAGAATGTGGGGTTGGCGACCCCAAGTGGACAAAAATAATAACTGAGCGTAACGTACACGTTTTTTTGTAATGCAAATTCAAGGTTTCTCTGATTCATCAATTAGCTGGATTTTATTATTATTTATTTTTTTACCTTAATTCAGTTAATTGGAATTCGTATTTAGAGCAAGTTTGTTAGTTTTTATTAGCTTGTGTTTTCGGGGGAAAATGCTTCATTTTTGTTTGGTTTTGACTCGTTTGAGTATTAGTTTTAGTTTTTTTAAGTGGTTTTTCACCCTGCGCTCATAAATAATGGATAAAATGTTGCTCAATCTCAACGAGACGGATTTGGGGAAATTTATTGCCTTTAGTGTATCTCCCCGCCGAAATGAGGATAGGAATATCCTTGGAGGAAAATCAGCCGACGTATCCAGGGTGCTAAAGACGTGATACGCAAAGACAATAATGCAAAAGCGTTGTCATTACTTCTGAAAATGATGATGAAAATCCAGGTTGACAAGCAAATAAGCTGTTCCCTTGATCCAAAATCCCGCAACATGAAATACTATGACAAGCGTTTGAGTCACAAACACGCATTCATTCAAAGTACAATCCAAAGATGTTGCCGTACTCCCTAAAATTCATTAATCCGGTTGCTATTCTGCTGACTGAATGCCATTCCTTCCTGAGCAGGAAGGAGCGGCACTGATCAACTGTGGATAAAGGGGGGAAAAAAACTCAAATAGGCTTGAAATAACAGCTCACTTTTTTTCCCCTTTTTTTTTTTACCCCACCTTCCATCTGTCTACACCTCAGAAAAGAACAGGGAGGATTTGTCTTTGCGTCTTTTTTTTTGAGTGGCTGAATGCCTTGAAGCGTTCATAAGAAGATGAGATTTCTCTGGGCTTTCATTTCACCTGTCACAATGCACCGCGCCGTCCGCAAAGAGCCCGGGCCCCCAGCCTCTTGAATGGTCGCAACGGGATTGAAGCAGTAAGAAATCATTTAGAAAGTGAAATAAGTCCACCGCGTGTGGAAGGACGGAGGAGGGGAGGTTAAAAGTCATTGTTTTCATCAGGGTTCGGCGAAGAAGCCATTAAGAGATTTCTGAGCGGGAGAAATTAGGGGGGGTGAGGAAAAAAAAACATGCATTGAAGACTTCATCCCGCATCAAATGAAATTGGGAGGAAAAGGCGCCTGAAATGAGAGATGGAGTTGATGAGTTCTCGTGGCTGCGGGATTTACTTGCCGCTTTGAGCTTAGTCAAGTGTATCTCGACGCTTATTTTAAGTCGGTCGTGTTAGAAAGTCAGCTTGCAAACCGTCGCGAGTGGAGGGTTGATTGCGGGGGAATCCTTTGGGTACAACTTTGGTGATTTGAAGTTGCACTCCGAGGTCACAGCATTAAGTACACCGAATTACATCGAATACAAGAACAAGATTGAACATAATCTGACTTTATAAGACATGATAGTTTGATGATGATTATTCAGAGCTTTTAGTCACATTTGGCGTCCCTTTTGAGTTTGTATCAAAAAAATATTGCGGTATGGTTCCACATCACGGCAATAATAAACATTAAATGAACACCGATGGGTTGTTAGTCTCCAAGGGCAAAAAGACCGATTTGGGTCCGGGGAAAAAATAAGTCGGAAGAGTCGACAAGGAGACAGGCATATACTCTTTATCCTCTGCGAAGAGCGACCAGTATTACCGCAGCTTGCTCAATACGAGTGCAATGGCCAACATCCCCAAACGTCTCGTCAGGAGTAATTATGGGCTTCACTTTCTCACTCAAGGGAAGGCGGTCCCTCGCGGAGTGGGTGGGGGGGGCACGTTGAGCTTTTAATCAGCACGTCTGTGCGGTAAAAGGGAACCAGCAGAAGAGCTATGTTTGTTTTCATATTACTCTCACTTTTGAAATGAACGCGCAATATATGTAATTTATCATTTGAGCGGCGAGCGCCTATGAAAGTAACGCATGCCAACGCACGCCCAGGAAGACATAATTGCCTCTCTCGCACTCCGCCACGCCTCATATGCTTCAATTAACGGGCAGGTCTTTATTACGGCTCCATATGTATCCATATGTACCGCATTGTGTGTGTGTGTGTGTGTGTGTGTGTGTGTGTGTGAGAGTCTGGATGTCACAGTGCGGCTGTTTACTTCACACCAGACCACCTCATGCACTTTCAATCACACATTGGATGAATAAATGATGAAAGTTACAATTTTCCAGCTGTAGATCTGTTCCCGTGCCCCCCGCCCCACTTCACTGTTGTGTGTCCAGCCGGCTGATGACAACGGTGAAGCGAAAATATATATTTTCTCTTCCCGCCCGTTCACCGCGCTAAGGCAGTAATATATTTTTAAAATGCTATTTCGCATTGTGTCACGGCCGGTCAGTGTGTCGCGTGTAATATTGTCTTGCCCCGGGGAATGTTTGAAGTGACAATCATACCGCAGCCATAAACACGAGCGTGCCCGGCATATGCATGCAAATCAAGGCACATGCTCGTGACCCCCCCCCCCCACCCGCGCCTCTGAGATGTTCACATCTTCCACTCTGAATGTATTTCACACATTTCTCCTTTTGATTTTCAAAAACACTGGCGCAAGCAATCTAATTACAAGCCGCTTTACCCGCCCCCAGCCCTTCTGATATGAGAAAATAAGAAAAGTTGTGTGGTGTTTATGTACAAAACTGCAGCAATCCCTCGAGCGGAGGCAGAACTGGTGAGGGCGGGGGGGGGGTTGGCGAAGTGGTGTTCTATGTTAAGCCGCTTTGTACACGAGGACAGGAGGTGCAAATGGAAAAAAAGGCCTGGCGAGAGATGTGGCGATATGTGATGTTTGCATTCTGTTGTTGAAGATGACCACTTTCTAGCCGTAATATTATGTGTAAAATAGGGATTGAGCAACACAAGGTAGCCAGCTGCTAGCTAGCTTAGCATAGTCTCCCATTGCTAATTAGAAGGTGTTGTTATGTCGCTGCAAGTGGTCGAACATAAACAATGCTCTTTGAATCATTTGTTGACACCCATGTCACTCACCAGGCCAGGCTCCAGGGAACAGCCAGTCAACTCGAGTTTCTCATTCGTTGGCGCCCACATCACTCACCAGGTCAGCCCCTGGCTTTTAAAGGTATCGAAAAACAAAAAGTCACAGATACTACTACTATAGAACCTCAGTTTGGGCATAAATAAAGCCTGAACCTCACATGAATACTGTAGAGGTTTAATAATGCAAAATCTTTTTTTTCATTATTAATCGATTGGGCTAATCAGTCGACTACTTGATTCCAAAAATATTTGCTCGCTGCGGCATTCATATAAAGCGCAGCTGTCATAACATTCAGAATATTGGCTTTATGTTTCAGCCATTCATCCCTTTGAGTCCTTTTCCTCTCGTCCACGCACGGCGATCAATACCCGACTTCCCCTGACCTCGCCATGATGGATTAACATATTCATAAAGCAAACCTCTGATGAGATTCGAATTTTGTCGATGGGAAAGAGTCGATTTTTTTCTTATTGTTATGGAATTTTTAAATGCCGAGGGCGCTTGCCTTTGCCTTGCCCTGCTCTTTTGGACATATCTAATGTGAAGACATAATAGAAATACATTTTGCCGTTCCTTTGCCAGCAATTCTGTGCTTGTGTCACACGGATGACGGATGAGGTCTTACGGAGGTGGTCAGAGCGCGTGCACGGATACCGGTTATGTCATACGGAGCACGTAAGACACTTGCTTGTAGTCGAACCAGACACCGTGCATATTTCTCGACTCTTTTCTGACACCCTCCCCGCCCCCCCCAAAAAAACGTTTTATAACATATTGTGTGTAAGCCGCCAGAAGGCAAAGTAGGACGAAAGTCTTTTCCAAGTGACTCGCTCGACAGCAGACGGAGATTACAACAAGGTCGACAAAGTTTGCACATGCGACAAAATTTAATCACAGAGAAAGAGCCGTGTATCCCCCCCCCCCACCCCCACCCTCTCCAAGCCGAACCTAATTTCAATTAGCTCAGGAGGTCCTGTCGTCATTGGCAGCTTTGAGCGGCACCTCTGTGTTTACTTTTCATTTCGGCGCTGCCAAATGGAGGCAGGAAAGGAAGTTGTAATCGTGGGCATTCAGATTGAAGCATCCGTAGGTGTTGGCGTAGCTCATGAGCACGCAAAACTTGTGCTTGGGGCAGCATGTAACAGGTTTCTCAGGTGAGGATGCCTGAAGTTTTATTCTCATTTTAGTGCGATGCCAGCCACCACGCAAACGCACAGTTGTATCGAGGCATACTTTTTGGGTGCACCGTTGATATTGCAAAGACCAGTCATGCAATTCCGAGTACTTTAGATAGAATGTTGAGTTTTTAGAGCTCACATTATAACACATTTAAAGCACGCTGAATATTCACTGTGAGCCATACGAGCCTGTACGTTGTTGTCACAGCATCACTGAGAGCCGCCCTCTCAGTCAAATCCGCAGGGCCGTGCGAAAACACACATTCAATAATTAATCCCGCTCATTTCACGCCCCGATATATTTATGCTATTATTTATTTATGCTATTAATTCTCATCAGAGACTTGGGTTCCCCTGGCTGGCGGAGCACGGGCTTCAAATTAATTTTAATAATGGAAAGCTCTCATTAAGATCCAATCAGACATGAAGGCTTGTCTGAGTGTAATAGGATGGCCCCCGCACTTGACCAAAAGATTCATGTATTATTGAGGCGCAGGTGTCAACCCTGGATGAGCTGATTTGATGATAAAGTGCAACCCCCTTCAGCAAATAGGTTAAATGTTGATGGCAAATGAAAATGCAAAGGACAAAAATCACATTTTGGTATGGCAGGGAGCAAAAAACAAAACATGAAACAGGAAATCATCCTATGAATGAAAGATTCTTCCATCCGCATGTTTGACGGCTCTTAACTGGAGCACGTAAGAGGGAGCGTATCATCCCTACCGCTGGCTGTGAACTTTGGAGTTCTTTTCAAGATTCTGCTTTTTGTTTTCACATCTCCACATGGTCTCGCGCCACACCTGCCTCGTGCATCGGGTTAGCTGACCAGCTATTCCCTTTTGACGAGCAGGCAAAATCCCTACGCAAGTCACGGGAAGGATGACTCACATTCGCTGTCCCGTTTTTAAAACCGACGTTTATTCCTCAGCATTCAACACAGCATAGACAATCATCTTTTGAAAAAAAAATCCAATATTTTGATATGTGTTAAGGTTGAGAAAAGTAATAACTCACCCCATGACAGATGTACCTATAGATGAATACAACAACGGCTTTGATATGACTGTTTCGTGACAGGCTCTGCAAACAAAATATTGCAAAAATACACCTTGACATGTAGCTGAGTGACACACTTGTAAATGAGGGATTAGATCCTATCTTTACTCATCTCTTTACTCCTTCCCTGGCACATGCTTCTACGTGCATAGTCAAATATCCAAAGTCTCAGGAGAGGCAGACGTGGCGTTTGATATTACGCATGCATTTTTTTTCTCACCGCCTAAATCTGGTCAGCGGCCGGAATTCATCGCAGGATCAAACAGACTTTTTCTCATCAAACCCAGGAAAGTGTGGCTAATGCAATTTCACTAAGTCACTGACTGACTTGATTACATGTGGGGGCCGGGGGGGGGGGGGGGTGCCAAGGCGCCAACAAGGGTGGTTGGCTGGAGCCTTGTGCGTTGTAAGTAAGTATGCGGAGATACTGAAAAGTGTACTCAAGATTCAGCCGCATTAAGATTCATTAGGATTCCTCCCCGTTCTCGCGCTAAGCCGTCCCTCCTTCCACCCGCCGCTAATCCCGGATGCGCACCAAAGTCCAGACCAACAAAAACATTTTTTCCCCAATTATGTGGCGACGGCTGGTAGCCGTCGGCCGCCGTCCTGACCCTGTCACGTCCAGACGAGTCTGAAGGAACCCCATGCATATTAATGCCTCCCGCTTATTTAATATTCATCGGTGTTATGTCCTGTTGGCAGCTGCTCCCAGACCCTCATGGATCAGTGAGGCTTCCTCCTCGCCTGCCTCATCTGACACTGTTGCAGATGTTTAGAGCGTGAAATTAAATTGGTCATTGTCATCGGGGTCTACGCGCCGGGGAGTTTCTTGTTTGCGCACGTGCGATGCGGTTCACGGTTGGACAGGTGAAGAAAACTTCCCGGAAATCTTCAAAAGTTGGGCAAAGGATGGAAGATGAGCACTCGGGTGGCAGCTTGGTTTGTCCTCCTCTAATTGAGTCCTAATTGAATTGGCACCGAAACGGGGAGTCACGCAGGAGGCGGCGCCGTTAGATCAAAGTCAGAAGTTCTTCAGTTTGAAAGTTGGCAAAGGAATAAAGGCCGACCTCGTCACTTCTCATGAAAATTCACCCAGTGTTGTCCCCCGTACGTTTCAAATAAAACATGTTCGATTAGAAATGCATTATTGAGTGCAGCCTAGGAACAATAGCTTGATATGCATTTGAATGCATCCCGCCGAGGTAATACGGAATGCGTTTTGGCACAGCGTGGAGGTGTCTTTGTGTTCCATCACATAAGCTTTGCAAGGCCATATTGAAAATGGAAATGGAAGAAGAAGAAAACACAGGGCCCGGGCTTTGTTCCAAAAACTCACTTTGCCTATCGCCCATCTTACACCTCTCGGAAGTTTCTCATTAGCTCATTTAAAGTCTCGCAGGACTTTACATCTCGCCGAATCACAATTTGCTCGCAAACGCCGTGCACGCCTTCAACCGTGAATTGTATTCCTCCAAGACGCGCATACCTGAACACGCGATCATTCTTTCCGCCACAAAGCCACAATTCCGTCTCCCGCCAATTATATCGATTACTTCAGCATGAGCGCGGGTAATGAGCTTCAGTGTTCTTTCACTCCCGCGTGATATCCGCCTCGTCCCCTTTTCTGCATGAAACTCCAACCCAGATCTGCCACCCCATTGCCCCAGTGGCGTTTCTGTGGCACCAATGTCGGAGCTTGTTCTCCTGATTTCCTGATTAGCCCCTATTAGCTGAGGTGGAGCGTGGATATGCATTTGTATTTGTGACGGGTCTTGATTTTCACACAGAATCACGGTAAAAGGACTCAGTCATAAAAGACTAAATTGCCTTGAAATAGATTTTTGTCGTGACCAGCATAAGGTGTCGCTACAAGTCAACGAGAATAGGCTTCGGCTGCCCGTGAGATAAGATGGATGGATGTTTACTTATCATTCCATTCCTAGGAGGGACTGATATGATCGAGGGTGCAAGGCGGTCTTCAATTGCCCGTGTCACATGCGCAGCCGACGATATCATCCACAAGGGGGGATCTTGCAGTTTACCTGTATAAACACCCTTTGCGTGCGCCAATCGAATGCACAGAACCCAGCGAGTCAATTTCTTCTTCCGTAATTTCAAGGCGAATCAATGGAGCCGTTTTGATTGACCGAGAGTCGGACGCACGAGAGTTCCACAATGACGCAAACGCCGTCCAGTACTATGAGTGTGTTTGATCGGGTCCTCCTTTGTCTCTGTAGGCGGCGCAGATGATAACCTGATGGAAGGTGGAGAAATGAAGTTTGTGTGCAAGCCTGGAGCGAGGAACATCACTGTCATCTTCCAGCCTCTTCTCAGGTACGCCACTTTCTACGATATGTCTACAAATCAAAACGAATCAGTGGGAAATGGAACTTACTTAGCCGAGAAGAAACGCCAACACGCTCAAGATGTCAGAGGTCTGGCACGTGACTCAAGACCAGTAAAAATCAAACCAATTCGATTACGAAGCCTCTTAGTGACCGCGCATTGATTGGTGACATTTTAACGTTGATCGACTCACCGTAAATCGAACTCGATGTAATGCACTGGACCCCCGGTTCGACATGTTTTGTTGATACCCTCCAGCAATTGGAATCGACAGCCGTCTTCGCTTTTACTTCACATTAGATTCAAGTCTTTGCAAGGCCTGCCCGTTTTCTACAGAACTCCCGGGAGATTTGCGCCAATCTAATAAAGAAGACGCCTAATTGAATTGTGATGCTCTGATACATTACCTTCAAGGCTCCATTAAAGCGAGAGGGTTCTTATTTCCTCGCCGCGCCATTTGACGCCGCGAAATGTCTATTTGGAGGTGGTTGGCTGGAGCCTTGTGCGTTGTAAGTAAGTATGCGGAGATACTGAAAAGTGTACTCAAGATTCAGCCGCATTAAGATTCATTAGGATTCCTCCCCGTTCTCGCGCTAAGCCGTCCCTCCTTCCACCCGCCGCTAATCCCGGATGCGCACCAAAGTCCAGACCAACAAAAACATTTTTTCCCCAATTATGTGGCGACGGCTGGTAGCCGTCGGCCGCCGTCCTGACCCTGTCACGTCCAGACGAGTCTGAAGGAACCCCATGCATATTAATGCCTCCCGCTTATTTAATATTCATCGGTGTTATGTCCTGTTGGCAGCTGCTCCCAGACCCTCATGGATCAGTGAGGCTTCCTCCTCGCCTGCCTCATCTGACACTGTTGCAGATGTTTAGAGCGTGAAATTAAATTGGTCATTGTCATCGGGGTCTACGCGCCGGGGAGTTTCTTGTTTGCGCACGTGCGATGCGGTTCACGGTTGGACAGGTGAAGAAAACTTCCCGGAAATCTTCAAAAGTTGGGCAAAGGATGGAAGATGAGCACTCGGGTGGCAGCTTGGTTTGTCCTCCTCTAATTGAGTCCTAATTGAATTGGCACCGAAACGGGGAGTCACGCAGGAGGCGGCGCCGTTAGATCAAAGTCAGAAGTTCTTCAGTTTGAAAGTTGGCAAAGGAATAAAGGCCGACCTCGTCACTTCTCATGAAAATTCACCCAGTGTTGTCCCCCGTACGTTTCAAATAAAACATGTTCGATTAGAAATGCATTATTGAGTGCAGCCTAGGGAACAATAGCTTGATATGCATTTGAATGCATCCCGCCGAGGTAATACGGAATGCGTTTTGGCACAGCGTGGAGGTGTCTTTGTGTTCCATCACATAAGCTTTGCAAGGCCATATTGAAAATGGAAATGGAAGAAGAAGAAAACACAGGGCCCGGGCTTTGTTCCAAAAACTCACTTTGCCTATCGCCCATCTTACACCTCTCGGAAGTTTCTCATTAGCTCATTTAAAGTCTCGCAGGACTTTACATCTCGCCGAATCACAATTTGCTCGCAAACGCCGTGCACGCCTTCAACCGTGAATTGTATTCCTCCAAGACGCGCATACCTGAACACGCGATCATTCTTTCCGCCACAAAGCCACAATTCCGTCTCCCGCCAATTATATCGATTACTTCAGCATGAGCGCGGGTAATGAGCTTCAGTGTTCTTTCACTCCCGCGTGATATCCGCCTCGTCCCCTTTTCTGCATGAAACTCCAACCCAGATCTGCCACCCCATTGCCCCAGTGGCGTTTCTGTGGCACCAATGTCGGAGCTTGTTCTCCTGATTTCCTGATTAGCCCCTATTAGCTGAGGTGGAGCGTGGATATGCATTTGTATTTGTGACGGGTCTTGATTTTCACACAGAATCACGGTAAAAAAGGACTCAGTCATAAAAGACTCGAAATTGCCTTGAAATAGATTTTTGTCGTGACCAGCATAAGGTGTCGCTACAAGTCAACGAGAATAGGCTTCGGCTGCCCGTGAGATAAGATGGATGGATGTTTACTTATCATTCCATTCCTAGGAGGGACTGATATGATCGAGGGTGCAAGGCGGTCTTCAATTGCCCGTGTCACATGCGCAGCCGACGATATCATCCACAAGGGGGGATCTTGCAGTTTACCTGTATAAACACCCTTTGCGTGCGCCAATCGAATGCACAGAACCCAGCGAGTCAATTTCTTCTTCCGTAATTTCAAGGCGAATCAATGGAGCCGTTTTGATTGACCGAGAGTCGGACGCACGAGAGTTCCACAATGACGCAAACGCCGTCCAGTACTATGAGTGTGTTTGATCGGGTCCTCCTTTGTCTCTGTAGGCGGCGCAGATGACAACCTGATGGAAGGTGGAGAAATGAAGTTTGTGTGCAAGCCTGGAGCGAGGAACATCACTGTCATCTTCCAGCCTCTTCTCAGGTACGCCACTTTCTACGATATGTCTACAAATCAAAACGAATCAGTGGGAAATGGAACTTACTTAGCCGAGAAGAAACGCCAACACGCTCAAGATGTTAGAGGTCTGGCACGTGACTCAAGACCAGTAAAAATCAAACCAATTCGATTACGAAGCCTCTTAGTGACCGCGCATTGATTGGTGACATTTTAACGTTGATCGACTCACCGTAAATCGAACTCGATGTAATGCACTGGACCCCCGGTTCGACATGTTTTGTTGATACCCTCCAGCAATTGGAATCGACAGCCGTCTTCGCTTTTACTTCACATTAGATTCAAGTCTTTGCAAGGCCTGCCCGTTTTCTACAGAACTCCCGGGAGATTTGCGCCAATCTAATAAAGAAGACGCCTAATTGAATTGTGATGCTCTGATACATTACCTTCAAGGCTCCATTAAAGAGAGAGGGTTCTTATTTCCTCGCCGCGCCATTTGACGCCGCGAAATGTCTATTTGGATTGCACACGGGGTAGGATGATTGTCGCGTTTTGGCACAAGTGCCGAGCTTCGAAAATGTTTTGACGCTAAAAGCATCGCGATGAAGCCACCTGTGGAGAGCCGTGGCGAAACTCGGCCGATTTGGACGGAGACTCAATTTGTGTGTGTGACCGGTAAACGCCGCATCGGAAGTACTTTCATGACCCTTCCTGGAGAAAACAAACTATCCCAAACAAAACAAAAAAAAAATACTTGCCGATGCCATGTTGTCGATAATGGTTTGTATCAATCACTTGGAGTTGCTGAGCACTCCTCTCCTTGCGACGAGACTGCGAGCGCCGCTGGCACGCCGGGGCTTACAGATGGTTTTCTAATGGCGCAGCTATGCTGATGGATCGCTACACCTCCCCGCAGCCAACCGCGCAACTCGCGGCGGCTTTTAATGACAAAAGCATTCGGCACTGCGCACAAGCTGGCGAAATGAAACCTGGGCAACTCATGCCAACTTGTGTCATTTGTCAGTTTGTTTAGTTTTTCTTAACTCATTCGCTGCCACCCGTTTTCACTGCATGACTCGAGTTGAAAACTCAGCAAGGCACACAAATGTACTCTTTACCATACAGGGTGTCACTGGCATCCCTTCTACGTCGTCCGTCCCCTGCGTCTCTTCCGTGACCGAATTGACTGCTGCAAACCAGCTTGCGCATTAGGCGGCGCCAAGGCCGCCGCTTCTTTACCATTCGTCTAGCAGCAGAAAAGTTGAGAACGTACGGTCTGGTGCCTTCAAGGTTGCGGCATGTCTGACGCTGAATATGCCGAGGGGGATTATTTATTCCACTGGGGCTCGGATGGGCTTCGAATCCCCTGCTGGTTAGAAGCCCGTGCAGAGATGGACATCTTAGTCAGACATCGCCAATCACCGCAGATAAATTGATGGTAATGGGAAAGAGGCAAGTCGGAAAATGCTTTCGGTTGTTGTTTTTGCATCGACTGTGCAGTGTCCATCAGATGCAATTAATTCATATGCACGAATGGTAATAATAATAAAAGCCAGCTCTGAGTCAAGGCTAAGCCTCTGACGCGTCCTCAAAGGTGACAGCAAGTTGTGAATGTATGACTTTGTGGGGAGTGTTTGCGCACGGAGTAGCCAATTTAGTTGACTTGTGGGGTCTCCAGTTGACATTTTGCTGGTATTTCCACCTCTTGCACCGGACGGGTTTGGCATTTTGAAAAGATTCCGCGAGGGCTGCTAATCTCTCCCAGTTCACCCGTCGCACGGGGCCCCGGGCGGGGCCATCCGTATAGATGTAAATTAGAGAGAAAAAAAAAAAGACATATTAGCTCAATGTTAAACCGACAAAACGGTGGATGCGTACGCGGGCGTCGCAAAGTTGGAGTGACGGAAAAAAAAGTGCCCGCAAGGTCAGCACGTGAGAAAGGAGGCGGCGAGGGGGAAGGACAAATGGACAAGCAGGGAAAGTAACGAGGAGCAGACAGAGAGCTCCATGACAGGAAGAGGACAGAAGGTCCCGGCCACCCGTCGCAGTTGCCTGCGGTGCAAACGGCAACACACCATGACTCTGCACTAATTTCACACTCTCATTAAATCCCCTCCCCGAGAGCAGACAGTCCAAAGACCGCAAATGGGAAAAAGGCAAAGTGGGAAGGTGAAATGGGCCGTTTTTTTCTTGGCCAATTTTCCCTCAAAATTACAATTTATAGCTTTGTGACGATACCAATGTCAATATTGGTGCCTCGAGAGACGTCAGCGATGAAGTGATAACAATTTTGTACTCTATTCATTTGGTCAGTCCCGATTAAAATTTGTTATATTTTGCCATGTTCAAGAAAAATTCTGCCATCCGGTTTCGGTGAGTACTTAAATGTAAGTACTGGGGAAAAAAAGGGAAAAAAGTATTGGTGCGTCGTCCTTCATGCTCGACCAGCTCATAACTTTGTTGTCTTTTCCTCTCTTTTCTCCCTTGATCAGCGGGGTTTTTTTTTTCCTCAAGTGTCTCTCTCGCCCGCTTCCATTAAATACCAGCGCCTCGTCAAGAAGGAATTTACACTAGAAAAGGTCACGAGCTCGCGCGATATGAATAAAATCAACACAAGAAAGCAACAACACAGGCGGGAGCAGATGGCGGCGACGGGAGGAAAAAGCACAAAGGGAAAGATGATGAAACAAAAGGAACAAACGGACAGGTGGGTTGAGAGTCAAACAAGATACGAGCAAAGAAGAAAGAAAAGCGAAAGCCTCTTAAATTGCCTCTGTGTTGAATGGCTTGTTAGTCCGCTTTGAATTGGTAGTTTTGTATGAGCGCGCCGGCATTGTTGCCGCGAAACAATGTGCTGCCTCGGCCATGGGGAGAAAATGAAAAAGGCCGATAACAAGAGCGCTTAACTGCTAAGTGCTTTGCATTAAACACTGCAATATACTCCACTGATTTTAGGTGGGGAAGAAAAAAAAAACAAAGAAAATAAATATTTCTCCCAATGCATCAGGTGAGCGGCACTCAATTGGGCAAACTGCGTCGCATAGGTTTCAATTGACCCAACGGACTCGTCAAAATGTTCGGATATAACAACGCCAGACACCTTGAAACAGCTGGTCATCCACTGGACGATTCTGTCGTCAGTTCCTCCAAAACCGGTCAACGCTCCAAGCTATGTAGTCACACACGCAGTTGAAGCGCAGAAGTTGACAGTACAATGGGCACAACAAAATCAAGAGAATTCGATGCAAAAGCAAACAAAAGTCTGCCAACATCATCGACGGGCTCATTGATGTCGCAATCTATTACCTTTTAAGGCGAAGTCTATTCAAAAATGTTTTTTGCGACCCCACTAGTCCAAACATCAGAATCAGAATCAGAATCAGAATCATCTTTATTGGCCAAGTATGTAGAACACACAAGGAATTTGTCTCCGGTATAACACGCTGCATTAGTATCATCATAAACAAGAACATGACAAATAGGTATGGAAGGACATTTCGTAATGTAAGTGAACCGTAGTTTCAAGCAGAGCTAAAGTGATCAGTGGTAGAATACAATACTATGACAGTTTGTACAGTTGGTGCAGAAAATCATTGAACCATTTTAGAGTGACCAGTAGCAATATTTGTTGTACAAGAAGAGTGACTACGTCAGTGACTGTTTAGGGAGTTAATGGCTAGAGGGAAGAAGCTGTTTAAGTGTCTGCTGGATTTGGTGCGCATGGATCTGTAGCGCCTGCCTGAGGGGAGTAGCTGGAAAAGGTGGTGGGCAGGATGCGGGGGATCCAGGAGGATTTTCCGTGCCCTTTGTCTTGATTCTTGCAGTGTGCAAGTCCTCAAGAGTGGGTAGGGCGGTGCCAATGATTTTTTCCGCCGTCCTAATTGTCTGTTGAAGTCGGATTTTGTCCTTTTTTGTGGCGGCCCCAAACCAAACCGTGATGGAAGAACACAGGATTGATTCAATGACTGCCGTGTAGAACTGACGTAGCACCTCCTGTGTTGGAATATTAATTTATGAGCAAAATCCGGCATTTTGCCACTTGCATTGAAAACAACATCACAGTTGTAACGACCGATCGTGGCTCAGCTTGAGAATTTCCTATGACCAAACTCAGAAACCAGGTGAGACGTGCTTGGTCGTTAAATGACAACAACGCTCTTCGCCAAACCTAATTTAAGACAATTTAAAGGGATGAAAGACAGCATTAGTTAACTGTAGCCAGGAGCAAACGCATATTGTTGGCATGGACACGCACGCACGCCGCAGATATTAAATCCATCTTTGCGGGAGTCTTTTCTCCAGCTACAGAAAGATGGATAAACGCTTTGATTTTGTTTATCCACCCCATAATGGAATCACACTGGGTATCCGGGGCAACCTGTGAAGCCGGCATCTCGGCCGAGAGGTTGCGGACGAGGGGCGCTTAAAGGTGTCCGGCTTGCCTCAGCGGTAGACGTCTTGTGAAATCGGCTTTGGTTCCCCCGAGGGGGAAAAAAAAAGAAAGCGGACACTGAGAATCGTTGGCTTGTCCCATTAAAGGCTGAAATTGTGCTTGGAAATAGTGGATTTGTCTAAATATAGAGCGGTGACGCCACACGGGAAGATCTCCTAATCAGCCGCCAATCGGGTATTCTTCTGTTTGGCGCTTGGTAATGTCTTAGATTGGTTACATTTAAAAAATGAATGATTTATCGAAACTGATTGTTGAACCGTGTGGTTTTTTCGTTTTTTTTGAGCACACAATTTAATTACGCCATCATATCCTCTGAGCCGTTGCTACGCTGGGACAAATGCGGGTGCACGAGGATACGTTGACGACGCTAAAATTCAGGCCTTGCAAGGGATTTGCAATTAACGAGTGATTTCCAGATTTTCCATTTCCTCTTCCTTACCTCTTTCCATCCTTCAATCCCCTTGACCACATGAGCTGCCACTCCGCGTTAGCGTCACATGAGCGAGCCCACATCACAGCAGCCTTTGATTGGGGGCCGGGGCCTTTCCAGGTCTGCGAGCCGCTCCGTGATAATAACCTTGTTTGATTGCTGGAGCGGCAATGTAATTGATTGATCGGCAAAGGCTTTTGTTGGGGGTCTTTTGAAGGAGCCTGCGCAGATGCCAGGGAAGAGATCCGCGTGCGGCACGCTCTGCAAAGTTCAGGTCGAGACATATGCGGTCCGGTTCAGATTGGCACTCCGAGGTACACTTCAGAATGGTCAGGGCGGTCAAAGTTGCCAAGGAACAATGAAGGGCATTCGGCAGTTTCTCTGTTTGAAACATCTTTGCGAAACAATTTATCATATTTTCATGAAATATTCAGTGTTTGTGGGGTTTTTTAATTTCATTTAGGGGTTTCTTTCTGCTCATGTTTGTGGTTTTTCGGAATTATTTTTTTCCCTATTTTTTATTTTAAGACTTGAGAATTAAAAAATCCCTTGATGTTTTTTTTGTCTTCTAGATTTTTTTCTTTTATTACTGTTAAATATATTATCATACAAATTTTGCAGTATATTTTTTCTGAATTGTTTAGTTTTTTAATCTTATTTTTTGCATTTTCCAGCTATACTTTCCCCCCACTATTTTTTAATATTTTGTTTTCCTGCAGATATTTCAGTACTTTTGCTATTTTTTAAATCAAAATTTTAAAAAAGGTCGATTGCTTGGGGGCCGGGGGGTCCAGAATATTTTTGGATTTTTGTGTCTGACAGAATTATTTGGATTTTTAAACACTTTCTGACCTAAATTATTTTTTTGTTGTCTCCTAATTGCTCCTTCGATAGGTTACCCCATGTTTTTGAATTGTTCATTACTGTCCAAGATGGATGCTTCGCATGAATATGAGCCTGTGCAAAAAACCTCCCTCCAAACTGCGAGTGCAAGACACATTTGTCAGAGAGATGGATGTTGCTCCTGCTTTGTCCTTCCTCTCTCGTGCACAAACTGTACCCCTCGACTGAGCGTGGGAGCGGTAGAAAAGTCAAACTGGCAGAATGATTGCACCTCCCTTTAAACTTTCTCCCTGACTTCAAGT
Organism: Hippocampus mohnikei; assembly: GCA_026261675.1. Taxonomy (NCBI): domain Eukaryota; kingdom Metazoa; phylum Chordata; class Actinopteri; order Syngnathiformes; family Syngnathidae; genus Hippocampus; species Hippocampus mohnikei. The sequence goes on from JAKGUB010000345.1 coordinate 6,844,647, forward strand.
CCAGAAACAGTTTAGCAATAAAAGCCCCCACACAGAACTCTGCACAAGTCGACTATGATTGGTCAGAAATTTGAGACACAGTATAGTGGAAATGGGGTTGTGGGGGGGGGGGTCCATTATGTTTGATGTGAGCGTCTCACCGCGAAAACTCCTGCGAAACAACATTAGGCCGTGTTGTAATGCGATTGCGGCGTTGCGAAGATGAGATTTCGAATGGATGTGAGCGCATTAGAACATTCTTTATTTGTAATATTTATTCAACCCCCTCCTGGTTTCAAATGCGGTAATACGAAGTACGACACCCCCCCTCTGCGTGTTCTCCAGCTGGGAGCGATTATTCTTTTTGTGTAGGGAACATTATCTTTTTTACATGAAGAAAAGGGGGGGAAAAAAAAAATATATATATATATATATAATATATATTAAAAAAAAAATCCTCATCTCACCCCTCGGGTGGTGTCCGTCCCCCATTCAGCTCGGGTCCTCTACCAGAGGCCAGGAAGCTTGAGGGTTCTGCGCAGTATCCTTGCTGTTCCCAGCACTGCACATTTCTGGACTGAGATGTCCGATGTTGTTCCCGGGATCTGTTGCAACCACTCATCTAGTTTGGAGGTCACTGCCCCGAGTGCTCCGACCACCACAGGCACGACTGTCACCTTTACCTTCCAGGCTCTCTCCAGCTCCTCTCTGAGCCCTTGGTATTTCTCGAGTTTTCGTGTTCCTTCTTTCTGATGTTTCCATCACTTGGGACCGCTACATCCACTACAACGGCTTTCTTCTGCCCTTTATCAATGATCACGATATCCGGTTGGTTCGCCATTACCATCTTGTCAGTCTGGATCTGGAAGTCCCACAGGATCTTCGCTCGGTCATTCTCCACCACCTTGGGAGGTGTTTCCATTTTGACCTTGGGGTTTCCAGTCCATACTCGGCACAGATGTTTCGTAGACTATGCCAGCCACCTGGTTATGGCGTTCCATGTAGGCTTTCCCTGCCAGCATTTTACACCCTGCAGTTATGTGTTGGATCGTCTCGGTGCCTCTTTGCACAACCTACACCTTGGGTCTTGTCTGGTGTGGTATATCTGGGCCTCAATGGCTCTGGTGCTCAGGGCCTGCTCCTGAGCAGCCAGGATGAGTGCCTCTGTGCTGTCCTTCAGGCCAGCCCTCTCTAGCCACTGATAGGACTTCTTGAGATCAGCCACTTCACTTATGGTCCGGTGGTACATCCCGTGTAGGGACTTGTCCTCCCATGATGGTCCCTCTTCCAGCACCTCATCCTCTGTTCCCCATTGTCTGAGACATTCTCTGAGTACATCATCCGTTGGAGCCTTCTCCTTGATGTATTCATGGAGCTTGGATGTTTCATCCTGGACAGTGGCTCTCACACTCACTAGTCCCCGGCCTCCTTCCTTTCGGCTTATGTACAGTCTCAGGGTGCTGGATTTGGGATGGAACCCTCCATGCATTGTTAGGAGCTTCCGGTCTTAACATCCGTGGTCTGAATCTCTTCCTTTGGCCACCTGATTATTCCTGCAGGGTATCTGATCACTGGCAGGGCATAGCTGTTTATTGCCCGGTCTTATTCTTGCCATTGAGCTGGCTTCTTAGGACTTGCCTCACCCGCTGGAGGTATTTGGCCGTAGCCGCTTTCCTTGTTGCCAGTTCGAGGTTGCCATTGGCTTGTGGTATACCGAGGTACTTATAGCTGTCCTCAATGTCTGCTATTGTTCCTTCAGGGAGTGAGACCCTTCAGTGCGGACTACCTTGCCTCTCTTAGTCACCATCCGACTACATTTCTCAAGCCCGAATGACATCCCGATGTCGCTGCTGTAGATCCTGGTTGTGTGGATCAGGAGTCTATGTCCCTTTCGCTCTTAGCATACAGCTTTATGTCATCCATGTAGAGGAGGTGACTGATCGTAGCTCCATTTTTGAGGCGGTATCCGTAGCCTGTCTTGGTTATTACTTGGCTTAGGGGGTTCAGTCCTATGCAGAACAGCAGTGGGGAGAGTGAATCACCTTGGTATATGCCACATTTGATGGACACTTGGGTAAGTGGCTTGCCATTGGCTTCAAGTGTGGTTTTCCACATCCTCATCGAGTTCGCAACGAAGGCTCTTAGGGTCCTGTTCACCTTATACAACTCCAAGCATTCAGTGATCCATGTATGTGGCATCGAGTCGTAGGCTTTCTTGTAATCAATCCAGGCTGTGCACAAGTTGGTATGTCGGGACCTGCAGTCTTGTGCGACTGTTCTGTCAACCAGGAGCTGATGTTTGGCTCCTCTGGTATCTCTACCAATGCCCTTCTGCGCTTCGCTCATGTATTGATCCATGTGTCCACTTATCTTAGCTGCAATGATGCCTGACATGAGCTTCCATGTTGTGGAGAGACAGGTTATTGGCCGATAGTTGGATGGGACTGTACCCTTTGAGGGATCCTTCATGATCAGGATCGTTCGCCCTTCGGTTAGCCATCCTGGGTGAGTCCCATCCTTCAGCAACTGGTTCATTTGTGTTGCTAGGCGCTCATGGAGTGCTGTGAGTTTCTTTAGCCAGTAGGTGTGGACCATGTCCGGGCCTGGTGCTGTCCAGTTTTTCATATCTGAGACTCGTTCCTGTATGTCTACCACTGTTATGGTAACTGGGTTCTGCTCAGGAGGTTGCTGTGCTCCTCTCTCAGGGTCACCAGCCATTTTGCACTGCTGTTATGTGCAACCTCCTCTCCCATATGCCTTTCCAGTACCTTTCAGTTTCCAGTCTTGGTGGGTCAGCTCTGCTGTTAGGACCCTGCCACTGAGCGTACACTTTCGCAGGTTGTGTTGCGAACAGCCTGTTTATTCGCCTGGCCTCATTCTCTTCGTGTACCTCTTTAGGCGACTGGACAAGGCTTGGAGCCTTTGTTTGGCAGTTTCGAGTGCTTCAGGTATGGTCATCTGGATGTACCTCTCAGGTATCGGCCTTTTCATCACACCTCTCTGGGCCTCCGTCAATTGACTCACATCTTTCCGAGCCGCCTTGATCTTAGCCTCCAACCGTCTCTTCCATGGTGGGTAACGTGTCTCATGGTTGCTCCGATAGCCAAGGATTTCTAGGATCACTGACGCTGAAACGTATATCAGCTCATTGGTTTCCGTGAACGTTATGGTAGGGATCGCCCTCAGTGCTGCATTTTCACATAGCCGTTGTAATCGGTTTCTAGGTTGCCCAGCTTTCATCCTCGCCATGATCTTAGCTTTCAGGTCAGTTGCTGCCTCGCTCAGCATTTCATTCATTGGGGTTGGCCTCCCAATCTCATCATCTGCATTCATTGGGGCTTGCCTCCCAATCTCTGGTATGACATCCTCCTCTGATCTGGCAGCCTGGGGCCCTTCACCATGGAACCTGCGTTGTACCTCATCAATCTCAAGTTGTGACAGCAATTGCCGTTTGTGGATGTTGGAACACTGAGTTACTAGTTGTTTCGTGGTCAACCGTGATTGTGGGTTTCAAGTAACCATTCAGCCTGCATTCTTTGCATGTAACCCTCTGACTAGGTTGCTTGAGTAGTAGCATTCCAACAGAGCCATGTTATCGCATCTCGCCCATCTCCGCTTTGTTCCAGTAGCCCATTTTTCATCAAGGTGCTCTGGTTCCCAGCACCTGACGCAGACCTTGTTTGGCCGGGCGACGTCTGAGCCGGCATGTCATTCGCTTTATTGTCTCTCATCATTGTATGAGGTAGGCATTAGCGTGAAGGATCTTGCCCAAGGACCCACACTGGATGGTGTTATGTGCTCATTTTTTTGCCCCAAGCGGGATTCAACCACCGCCTCCCGTATGCCAAACCGATGCCTTACCAACTGAGCTATCCAGCCGCCATATATATATATATATATATATAGATGGATTTTTTTAATTTATATATATATATATATATATATATATATATATATATATATAAAAATCTGTGTACCCACCACACTTTCACTAAATAAGTCAAGCGGCGCAGGCATGAGCAGGCCTAATGAGTTAGATGAAGGAGGATGTGGAGGAGACTGACACAGGCGCACGCTCCCAACCGCTCGAACGAGATGGGAGATGGAGTGTTGCCGTTATGCAAATGTCAGGTGTCAAGTGTAAATGAGATTGGAAGGACAGGAAACAGACGTACGGGATCTTATCGTGCCGGGCGAGGCAATGAGAGCAGCCCGACACGTTTGAAGAAAAGGACAGAGAGTGACAGCCCGGTTTCCTGGAGGTGGCACGCGTGCCTGAATCGCAACAATTGTGTCATAAATTGTCATGTCTTACTCTGTTGCCGATATGACAGCATGTATAGGATTAAAAATAAATAGGAATGAAATAAAATTAATCACAAAATAAATGTAAAATAAATGCTCTGGTCATGTGTGGATTTGGTAGAACAGCCTAAATTAAGTGAAATTAAATAAACCGATAATTAAGAAAAATACTGTAAAATAAAATAAAAAATACTTCATTTAATAAATTCCCAAAATAAGAAAGTAAAAATACGTTTTAAAAATAGTTTGATTTATAAAAGAATACAAATTCCTAAATACGACAGTCCAAAGTAAATCACATCTTCACAATCCACAGAACTTTTTTCGCAGAGTCCTTTAAAATCAGCCTTAGCTGCAGACAAAATGCTGGAAATAAACTAGAACCGAGATATCTAAAAACCAAAGTCACTTAAAACTATCCTGAGAGCCAAAACAAAAATGATGACAAAAACAGTAACATTCTTGTCATCATCTCTTTCTTTGCTTTTTTTGGGCGGCGAGTAACCTAAACTTCCGTCCCCCTCGTCTGTGATCCACTTCGACAGACGTAATATTCCCCATATGGCTTTGAACAGGCAAGCCCGTCACATCGGAGCTTGATCGCAACGCGGCAAAGAAAAAAAGGTCAAGGTTGTCATCTCTCTCAAGTGGACGCTCGCCGAACAAAACAAGACAACAAGCTGCACGGGAATCGATGAATAATTTAACCCCTTGATTGATGTTCGCCCTTCCTGAGTAGCGGTTTGAGCAGCATCCGCCTCAAGTTTGGAAAGCCCTGCGTTTAACATTAAAATGGACGTCGGAGGGGGGGGGGCAAAGCATGTGGCGTGATAACAGCAACGGTGTGCTAAAAATAGAGCGAGAGGTGATGACGTGAAGGGTGGGAAATGGAGAGATAGGGCACGGGCGCCGCAAGTGACGAGGCGATAACATGGCCTGTGATATCGCACTGCCCCCCCTCCACCGATGCTACTCTGCCAGACGGTTAGCACCTTGCATACTACATCTACAGTCCATTCAGTCCCCTCCAAAAGTATTCCAACGGCAAGGTCAGTTCATTTGTTTTTGTTGGATACTGAAGACGGAGTTTCAAAAGTTAACAAGGCCAGCGTTTATTTCATGGTCTTGACATGGCGATGCGACTTGCAATTACTGCATCAAACCCGCGGCCCACTGACTTCACCAGACTGCTGCATATTTCATTGAAAATGCTTGTTCAGGCCTTTTCTGTGGCCTCTCTTAGTTCGATGAAAAGTGCATGCTATGTTGGGTTAAGTTCCGGTATGTCTTTTGTTGTGTTGGGAATGTGTGTGGGGTCAGTGTCAAAGCCTCTCCCGATTAGTTTGATTATTTGCTTTGCATTTTTCTGTATGGTTTTATCCAGTACAATATTATAGAGTGCTATTTTTCTCCTCATTCACTTTTTTTTTGCCCCACTGCCTGCTTTGAAAGGTACGAAAATGTGAATTTATGTCTGAATAAGCATCTGCGGGAGGTCGCTTGGGTTTTATCCCACTGGCCGCACTGCACCTGCTTATGTCTTAACTATACAACCAAAGTGCTGAGTTCCCAGAAATTGAAGTGCACACAGAAAGGCCATGGAGGGTGCCATCACCTGTCTGTCTCTATTGACACAAAACGGATAAAAGCCATCATTTAGAGCCCCCATCGCCTCCCCTTTGTGCAGTGCCGTGAGAGCCATCTCCTGCCCGATAAAGCTCTTAATTGCGCTGCGAAGCATTCAGGAGGGCTCAACATTTCCTGGGTATCCCGTGTACTAAAACTAATCAACATTAATAAAAATGTGTAGACTTTTTTATTCAAATCAAACTAAATTAAAGATTGTGTTTTAATAATACACAGATGTTCAGGAGCCGACCAATACCAGTACGAGTATTCACCTATACCGAGTACCGATACCTCTTGTACATTTGATATATAACATTTCAACGTTGCAATTTGTGCTGTATTATAGCACCAACTACTGCTGAGGAGGACTTAATTGATGTCAGATTTTGTTTGCCTGAAGTATTGGTGGCTGGTATCGACAGCCTCCACTAGACTTTAAAATCAGCCTTATTTTAGCATTCAGCATTGATACTGATACGTAATATCGGTACTTGCCCATCCCTCCTATTATCCATCCATCCATCCATCCATCCATTTTCTACCGCTTATCCGGGGTCGGGTCGCGGGGGCAGCAGCTTTAGGAGGGAAGCCCAGACTTCCCTCTCCCCAGCCACTTCTTCGAGCTCTTCCTGGAGGATCCCGAGGCGTTCCCAGGCCAGCTGGGTAACATAGTCCCTCCAGCGTGTCCTGGGTCGTCCCCGGGGTCTCTTGCCAGTGGGACATGCCCGGTACACCTCACCAGGGAGGCGTCCAGGAGGCATCCTAATTAGATGCCCGAGCCACCTCCTCTGGCTCCTCTCGATGTGAAGGAGAAGCGGCTCTACTCTGAGCCCCTCCCGGATGACCGAGCTTCTCACCTTATCTCTAAGGGAGAGCCCGGACACCCTGCGGAGAAAACTCATTTCGGTCGCTTGTATCCGGGATCTCGTTCTTTCGGTCACGACCCATAGCTCGTGACCATAGATGAGGGTTGGGACGTAGATCGACCGGTAAATTGAGAGCTTTGCCCTTTGGCTCAGCTCCTTCTTTACCACGACAGACCGATACAGCGTCCGCATAACAGCAGACGCTGCACCGATCCGCCTGTCGATCTCTCGCTCCCTTCTGCCCTCACTCGTGAACAAGACCCCAAGATACTCCTCCACTTGGGGCAAGATCTCCTCCCCGACCCGGAGAGGGCACGCCACCCTTTTCCGACTGAGGACCATGGTTTCAGATTTGGAGGTGCTGATCCTCATCCCAACCGCTTCACACTCGGCTGCGAACGCTCCAGTGAGAGTTGAGAGCCCTGCTTGAAGGAGCCAACAGTACTACATCATCTGCAAAAAGCAGAGATGTAACACTGAGGCCACCAAAACGGACCCCTCAACGCTCGGGCTGCGCCTAGAAATTCTGTCCATAAAGGTGATGAACAGAATCGGCGACAAAGGGCAGCCTTGGCGGAGTCCAACCCTCACTGGAAACGATTCCGACTTATTGCCGGCAATGCGAACCAAGCTCTGACATCGGCAGTATAGGGACCGGACAGCCCGTATCAGGGGCTCGGCACCCATACTCCCAGCACCCCACAGAACTCCCCGAGGGACACGGTCAAACGCCTTCTCCAAGTCCACAAAACACATGTAGACTGGTTGGGCGAATTCCCACGCACTCGAGGACCCTGCTAAGGGTGTAGAGCTGGTCCAATGTTCCACGGCCGGGACGAAAACCACACTGCTCCTCCTCAATCTGAGGCTCGACTTCCCGACGGACCCTCCTCTCGAGCACCCCTGAATAGACCTTACCAGGAGGCTGAGGAGTGTGATTCCTCTGTAGTTGGAACACACCCTCCGGTCCCCTTTTAAAAAGAGGGACCACCACCCCGGTCTGCCAATCCAGAGGCACTCTCCCGATGACCACGCGATGCTGCAGAGGCGTGTCAGCCAGGACAGCCCCACAACATCCAGAGCCTTGAGGAACTCCGGGCGGATCTCATCCACCCTGGGGCCTTGCCACCGAGGAGCTTTTAACCACATCGGTGACTTCAACCACAGAGATAGGAGAGCCCACCTCAGAGTCCCCAGACTCTGCTTCCTCCAAGGAAGGCGTGCTGGTGGAGTTGAGGAGGTCTTCGAAGTACTCTGCCCACCGGTTCACAACGCCCCGAAGTCGAAGTCAGCAGCGCCCCATCTCCACTGTACACAGTGTTAGTGGTGCACTGCTTCCCCTCCTGAGACATCGAATGGTGGACCAGAATTTCCTCGGCCGTCCGGAAGTCGGCTTCCATGGCCTCACCGAACTCTTCCCACGCCCGGTTTTTGCCTCAGCGACCACTGAAGCTGCGTTCGCTTAGCCAGTCGATACCCCTCAGCTGCCTCTGGGGACCCACAGGCCATAAAGGCCCGATAGGACTCCTTCTTCAGCTTGACGGCATCCCTTACCGCTGGTGTCCACCAGCGGTACGGGGTTGCCGCCACGACAGGCACCAACCACCTTACGGCCACAACTCAGGTCGGCCGCCTCAACAATAGAGGCGCGGAACATGGTCCATTCGGACTCAATGTCCCCGCCTCCCCGGGACATGGGAAAAGCTCTGCCGGAGGTGGGAGTTGAAACTCTTTCTGACAGGGGATTCCGCCAGACGCTCCCAGCAAACCCTCACAATACGTTTGGGTCTGCCAGGACGGACCGGCGCCCTCCCCACCATCGAGCCTACTCACCACCAGGTGGTGATCAGTTGACAGCTCCGCCTCTCTTCACCCGAGTGTCCAAACATGTGGCCGCAAATCCGATGATACAACCACAAAGTCAATCATCGAACTGCGCCTAGGTGTCCTGGTGCCAAGTGCACAAATGGACACCCTTATGTTTGAACAAGGTGTTCGTTATGGACAATCCGTGACGAGCACAGAAGTCCAATAACAAAACACCACTCGAGTTCTGATCGGGGGCCGTTCCTCCCAATCACGCCCTCCAGGTCTCACTGTCGTTGCCCACATGAGCATTGAAGTCCCCAGCAGAACGAGGGAGTCCCCAGCAGGAGTACTCTCTAGCACACCCTCCAAGGACTCCAAAAGGGTGGGTACGCTGAGCTGCTGTTTGGTGCATATGCACAAACAACGGTCAGGACCCGTGCCCCCACCCGAAGGCGGAGAGAAGCAACCCTCTCGCTCACCGGTGTGAACCCCAATGTACAGGCACTGAGCCGGGGCAATGAGTATGCCCACACCTGCTCTGCGCTCTCACCATGAGCAACTCCAGAGTGGAAGAGAGTCCAACCCCTCTCGAGAGAACTGGTACCAGAACCCAGGCTGTGTGTCGAGGCAAGTCCGACTATATCCAGTCGGAACTTCTCTACCTCGCACACCAGCTCGGGTTCCTTCCCTGCAAGAGAGGTGACATTCCACGTCCCTAGAGCTAGCTTCTGCAGCCGAGGATCAGACCGCCAGGGTCCCCGCCTTTGGCTGCTGCCCAGCTCACATTGCACCCGACCCCTTTGGACCCTCCCATGGGTGGTGAGCCCATGAGAAGGGGGACCCACGTTGCCTCTTCGGGCTGAGCCCGGCCGGGCCCCATGGGTGTAGGCCCGGCCACCAGGCGCTCGCCAACGAGCCCCACCTCCAGGCCTGGCTCCAGAGGGAGGCCCCGGTGACCCGCGTCCGGGCAAGGGAAACTTAGATCCATTCATTTTTATCATCATAAGGGGTCTTTGAGCCGTGCTTTGTCTGGTCCCTCACCTAGAACCTGTTTGCCATGGGTGACCCTGACAGGGGCATAAAGCCCCAGACAACTTAGCTCCTAGGATCATTGGGACACACAAACCCCTCCACCACGGTAAGGTGACGGCTCGCGGAGGGGTCCCTCCTATTAGTAGAGTTAAAAAAAAAAAAAAAAAAAAAATTTAAAATTTTTTAAACTCCCTCCTATTAGTAGAGTTTAAAAAAAACAAACAAAAAAAACGGTTTCGTATGCGTTCACTTGCTCGCCAGCCTTGGAGAAAAGACTAATGACGAGACGGTCCCAGTCGCAACGTGCGAGGGCGTTAAAAAGATGTAAGGTGAGTGTTAAGAAGATGGAGGAGCCGCCCCACGGTGGCCATTTGTCTTTTGAGGTTCCGGTAGCATCAGCTAAACAAGGCCATCTCATTTCCTGTTTTTTGCAGGAAGCAGCTGTCTCGCTAGCGTTACCGTCGCCACCGCCGCCGCTTGCTGCTTCTTGGGCGCTCATCAATCTCGCTCGTTTTAATTGGCCTGCGCCACACTGTGACGAGCCTCCACACACAGACAAATGGAAATAGCCACACAGACACCTTTTGAAGACGCATTTGTTGCGTCCTTATAACGGGGGACCTAGCTGTGTGCCTTGTGGTACACCAGTGACCAATAGTCCTATTAATACTTATTTAATAGTCCTATTAATACTTATTTAGCAAAAGAAGCATACTGTACATATACTATGGATGGCGAGAGGAACTTGGTGTTGGTCGAGGGAAGATGCACCAATTTTTATTTCTTTATTTTTTTGTCCATCACCCATCTTGGTCCAGGCAGCATCCCTAACATGAATGCATTTCCCTGTCGGCCAATCGACATCCCTTCAATCCTCCGCCGCATTGCCGCTTCATACCTTACTGTTGATTCCTTGCCTGAAAATGCGAATGAAAGTCTGGTAGCTGACACAGTGGCATCTGCTGGTAGAAGTGGAGATTGCACAAACATTTCATGATAGTTAATAAAGAAATAAATAAATAAATAAATAAAAATTATGGTGAAGGATCAAGCTCTGTTTTGACTAGGCATGTGTATATTCCAAATCTTTTAAATTGTAATTTGAGAAGTGCTTTGGAGTGGACCGGGTGGCCTCTGTTGGGGATGCGATGGCTTCTTTCTCGCCTTTTATTCCGGCGTTCTTGATAGCCGACGATCAAGCCCCTCCCTTTCCTCACCCGCACTGTACGACAACCTTCGCAGCATGTCGGTGTTTGTCTGAGCTCACTAGGGCGGCTAAGTGAATTATTCAAGGCTATTAAGATTTCACACGGCGAGTCACTGAGTCGTTGGCGAGCGCTCGAGGCGGCTGCCGTTTCCACAGCAACCCGGACGATGATTCGAATCAGACCGTTTTTGGTTGTCTCGCCTCACACCCGCCGTTGCGCGGCGCGCCGTCCGTTGATCCCGGTTTCCGGCGCTCCTCGCCACAAGATGGGACGTTTACTACTCACGGGGGCGCCGCCGCATTACTCAAATGTTATCACCTCTGTCGGTGGAGAAATCCATCTGTGCTCACACACAAAGCGGACGATCCATCATCTTGACTCCGGCATCGAAGCGATGACAGTAATGACAGGCAGGGATGGATCTCGGGGCAACAAGGCGCTGCGCTCAAGTGGCAACTTTCTGTCGCCAGAATCGATTTTATTTTTCTTCTTTTTTTTTTCTGAGGATGAAGTTGTCAGCAGAAATTGTATTTTCTCTTTAAAAGCTTGCCGACTCATAGGCGAGAGGGTGTTTAAGTTCTCTCCACATTTATGGAGAGGAGCTGTTTATCTGGCCCGCATTGTTTGACAGCTCTAATTAGGCCACAGAAGAGTTTCTCCCGCTTTGCGCCGCGGTCGACTTTGGAGAATCAATGAAGGATTTACAGTGGCTTTAGACTGCACACACGAGGCCTCCAGTCTTGCTGACTAATTGGGTGCAAATGCTGAGTAGTGTGTGAGGGTGTGAGTTAAGACGGCAGGAATTGTTTTGTTTGGCCCGAGCTACGCGTTCAAATACTCCAAACAAAATAACTTGGCGTGGAATAGGACAACACTGGAACTACTGACATAAGCCTCTTTTGAGATATCTCAGTTCCTCAGTAAGCCATAGTAATGTTAGTTGTTCTTCCCTGAGGATCAAGAATATGTGCCTGCAGGTCTTGTTCTTTAGCCTGTGTGTGCCTTTACTATTACGCTAGCAACGGCTTGTATCTTGAAAATCCCGTTCGTCGGGTCATTTGGGTCTCAAAGCAGTTCCAGTCGCGAACTTGGCACTTGTTAACTTTTTATTGGGATTACTCCAGCAGCCCGTTGAGGCAGCAAATTCTTGTTGTGCATATTTGTGAGACCAACTTCAACTTCAGTGACGCAAATTTTAGCTCCACTCTATTTGAATGCCAAACAAAAGAGCGCTTCTGTTACTTAAATGTTCTCTTTGCATCCTGACATAACCCTCACTTTGTTATTGTTGTCTTCTCAACATTTACTGCACTCTACAAGTCAGGGGGTCATGCATAGCCACACGTCATGTAGGTCAAGCAATCGCTTTTTTTTTTTCTCCACGGGGTTTGATTTATTTGCGCATTTATATGTGCCGCGCGCTTGAGGAAGCGCTCACTCTTGCGTGACGTCGGCCCCGCAGGGCGCGCGCCAGATGAGCTCGGCGACCGGTGAACCTGACAAACGAGGTGCACGTGTGCCTCGGCGAAGCCACGCGTTTGTGGCCAACCCACATCTGGGTGGGATAAAAGTGTTGGGGTGGGGAAACCCGGAAGAAGATCTAGTTTCTCACGACTTCTCTCTGCAGGTTCATTCAGGAGATTGAGATGAACATGGGTGCAGGCCAGGCCAAGCAGTGCCAACTCCGAAGCTTCCTGACGTACTACATCAACGACCTTTTCCTCAACCAGGTCGGCAACACCATCGAACAGACTTCTCCTAGCGTGAAGACCACACACCCCCCTCCACCCACCCCCACTCATCAAATCCTTCGTCATTCAGGTCCGTACAGAGATCAACAAAGAAATCGAGGCAGTGAGCAAGGTAGCCGACCCCTTGAAGATCCTCGCCAGTGCCGACACCATGAAGGTTCTGGGCGTACAAAGACCCGTGCTTCAGGTGAGGTACTCACAAGGGGCACCAATAATCCAGCGAGCCACGCAAAAATCACTTAGTAGCCGCGGTGGCTAATAGACAAACAGGTAAGTGTTTCTGTTAAGAGTGCCAAAGCGGAAATCCAGACCGCTGCTCACTTCGTGGCTGTCATCTATGTTGGCTCAAAGTGGCTATTTCCACACGTGCATGCACTTTAATTGTGTTTGTTTTGTCAAGAAGGACACCGTCAAAAGAGTTTGTGTTGCAGCTCTGGGATGTGTACAGTATTTGTGTGTCAGTGTGTGTGTGTGCGTGTGCTCTGCGGCTGCTCATCTTCCATGCTGCAAACGTCAATGGCAGTTCATTACGGAGGGAGCGCGAGGCAGTGGGTGTTCGGAGTTCAGCAGGGTTTGTTTACGGCTCGGGCCCCTCCTTAACGAGAGGAGTGCAGCATCTTGCTAATTATGCTGCTGTGGCTAATGAGCCTTTCTGTTGAGAGTGGGGAGCGCGCAATAAAGCGCCGCCTTTGTTTGGGATTTTTATTGTTTTTAATTGGGTTGAATAAAAGAGCCCAGCACAAGTCGGCAGCGTCTTTCCAATCCTTTTTTTTTCTTCTTCCGTTTTTCAGGCATCCTTTTGCTACCTGTGTGTGTGTATGGCAAGGCTCCAGTGTCTCCAAACAAACAAAATTTCTCGATGGGCGGTCAGGGAAATGAATTTTTCAATTTTAGCACAATTCCACGTAGAAATCAAATGGCTAACCAAGCAATCACGCGGGCAGCGTTGTCGCTAAAATAAAGCCAGAGCGAAAAGGTGGTGCAACAGAAATGTGGTGCCTAATCGGGCTGCAGCAGGAATCAAAATGCAAAGTGAATCGAGTCGAGAGAAAAATTTAAGTTCTGTTATTTCAAGGCCTCGCAGTGCAATGCATTTTGATTCCTGCCGCAGCCCGTTTAGCCGGCACTGTAGCTCCTCTTGAGTTCATTGTAGTGAAACACATCATGCAATTATTGCAGCAACGACAAGCTTTTGTGTCTTTCTCTTTCCATATACTTTGCATTTTGGTTTCTTTTGCAACTTGTTTAGGGAGTTGTCTAAATCAACTGCACCTACTGCAGTGTTATCGTGAACCCCGTTTTGCCGCTGTTGCAACCACTACAGCAAACTTCTGTTTTTGTTTGTTCTTCATTTGCAGGCTGTTTAGGCAGAAGAGCATTTTAACTTCTGTAGTCTTGTAGTGAAATACATTTGCAACTACCAAAATAATGACAACAAATTTCTCTTTATGAATACGTCATCCACTTCCTGTCATCTTTGCATTCCGATTCCTGCTAGAACCTGTTTAAGCAGCAAATCAGGTGAACTTGAGTAGGCAACTATTGCATTATCGACAAAGCACTTTTTTGTACATACTTTATTCATTTCCTGTTTACTTTGCATTTAGTTTACCGCCACAGCCTGCGTTGACGCAGCAAGCTATCTGAGCTTGAATGAACCGAGCGACTGCTCTGCTTCTCAGGCGAGCAGTTTATCTTCACAATGCGTTTTCCAGGTTAGGAGCCTGGCACTTTTAATTCCAAAAAGTACCAACTTAAGTCCGTTGTGAGCTTCATGTCCTCACCGGTTGCCTCAGCGACTGCGGTGGATGATTAAAGATGATGGTGACTGCGCCGTAAAATGCTTGCGAGGGTTTCCAATTACGTAGCAGATGTGCCTTTGTGCTGGACCAAAGTGCGCATTTTTTTGTTTTTAGTTTTATTTTGCACTTATGTGTCAGTGCGCCAGGTGTTGTCATGGACACGCACGCATGCGCACACCTACACACTGTTGGCATCATAACCTTCGGGGCTGATGAGAGGGAGAGAGACAACTCAATATAGTTTCAGCACATTAAGCACACTGTGCCGGGCCGCAGCCTCATATGAGAAACCATAGGGGAGCACATTTTATGGACGCATCTGCTCACTTGCGGCCGTTGAAGCATGCTAAACTGCTAATGTGAGCTGGAGGTGCGACTGGAGGAAGGTGTTTCGGTTTAGCGTTGAGATGTTTTTTTTTCCAGGGCAGTGTAGCCCATTTAAATGAATGAAAATGCTGTTAATCTGTTTTAGCCTGATCGTAATTACAGGCGCCTGACCGATATGGAGGTTTTTTTTCGACCAGTGCCAATGCTGATGGTTGGCAGGATTGCGATAACCGATTGATCGGCCAACAATACTTTCACTTCGTATTTTTTTAACTTCACAACAGAGTGAGAAATCAGCAAGAACGATTCATCTGTCAGGCACTAACAATTACGTAATTAAATAGAATATAAAGGATGAAATAAACAGCTGCAGTCATCATGATGACCACTGTAGTCATTTTCTGGCAGTCAGCAAGGCACTTTTCAGCCGTTTATTGAATCCCGGGAGCGTAATCAAACGCACTCCAGCAAGCGCTGCTGTCAACCACTGCTCACACCTAGACACTCACATGCAGACGTCCCATACTGTTGGTAGATACTGTATGTTTTGTGTTTGATTTTTGTTTTTAATTTCAATAAGTTTTTCATTAGATCTCTTTTCAGCTACCACCGTTGGGTCTTGAATCGACATTATTGCCCGCGATGAACAGGGGTTGACTGTAATGCGGTTATTTTTTTTAATCAATCTTACATGAGTAGGTCATATTTTTTTTGTCGCCCCACAGCTCCTTCGTGAGCATATTATTTATGGCTGCATTTCGGCACGTATCGGCTTCTAATAAATCACGTTGCATTGTGATATATTGGGGACCCCTCATGCGTCACTTCTCCCTGACTTTGGGGCCAAGAAGTCAAGGTGAACGAGCGCCTATAAACAAATACCCATTCGGTTAATAAGTAAAATCGATATCGGGGATGATTTGCCTATCACGAGTCGACAGTGGTTCCCAAAGGGGACTGCCGTGTATCGTGTACTGTATGTATATCATAGGGTAATAATAAGATTATGACGAGCCTGACACATCCTGGCTTATATATGGTCCACAAGGACCGAGAGATAAAGTCCACAGAGGTGAGTGTCCATTCACTGATAAGCTTGAATCATATATATTTTTTTTTTTTTGGGGGCTTGTATGTTGCACATGTGTGTATGTTTGTGTGCAGAAATCAGATGGTGAGCTTAACACATGAGCATGTGAGCGCTAAGATGCTATCTGTCCGACTCTCTGATTGATTCATTTAATTAGAGTTAGATCGAGGCAGAATAGAGGAAGAGTGGAGGCGAGCGAGGGTTACGGTTACGCTGCTGGATAGCTTGTCAGATTGGCTCCATTTATCTTGGTCCAAAGTAAACCCCGCCTCCTTCCTCATCCCTCAACCACCACACACATTTTTTAGTTTTTGGGGCACTTCAACATGCGAGCAAGATGTAAACTCTCTTCATTGATTGATTATTAATCAGGCGGCAAATCAGTCACAGTATTTAAAATGAAGTGTAAGCATAATAGTATTGTAATAATATTGTTCCTCGTCTGATGACAGCGTACTGGAGTTTTACGTCCAGACTTCTTCACCCCCCTCCCCCTAAAAAAAAAAAAACAATTATCACTATTGTATGTGTAATATATGTATCACAGGCATGTTGCACCACCAGTGATCCGCTAATGATGTTGACCTTTTGGCATTTCTATTCCGACGCGCTTGCATGTGTGTATATGTGTGTGCGTGTGCATGTGTGTGCCTAACCTCCACCTACCGTAATGACACTGACCTTTATTGTTTGTCGTAATGTGTGTAGGCAATGCTTATTTGCTTCCTGCTGATTGCGTCCAAGCACGAACGCGCACACATGCGGGAGAGAAAGGGTACTGGGTACTCTTTTATAAAGCAGACCCCCAGCACTCATCGGTGGGTGCAGCAATCACAGCACAATACACCTGTTAGCTTCATCAGCCCTGTGATTTGGACTCAAGTGGGAGTGGGGCGACAAGGAAAGAGGCTAGATGATTTGCACACACATACACACATACCGTTTTAATTTTAAAGCACCCTGCAGCTGTTGTCTGACGCTAACATGCTAACGTTGGATAATGTTGCTAGCAAAAGAGAAAAAAACAAAAACACCAGTATTACTGCAGCCTTTTCAGCAGTTGTGACTGTCTTCTTCAGTGATACTGTATCCTGATTTGGGGATTATACTGCCCCCGGTGGCCAAGTCGGACACAGCAACCACCAACCATACTCTGTGTTTACAATATTTTTACAATATTAACGAACGCTATTTTCTGGATTTAAAAACATACATTGTATTTTGAAGCCAGGGATGGATTTTTTTTTAAATAAGGAATGATGATTTGGGACACAACTACACAGTCTTGTCACAAAATGAATTGATTTGTATTTCAAAGCACCACTGGATAAATAAATGAGCGCTTTATTCCCACTGAACTGACGCAATCCTCCCCTCGGGCTTTGCTTTCTTGGATGCCCGAGGTGCAACCTGCCTTGCCCCTGTTATCTTGCGCCAAACACATGTGCTCTCCAGGCTTCCAGCCGGTCTCAACACACCTCTAGCTAAGCGATGCTTTGTGTTCGTATACATGTAGACACACATTTGAAAGAGTACAATTGTGCCCGCATGTTTTCCGCAGTTAAAACAAATGCTGCAAGGCTTCGACTGAGGAGGAGAAGTCATCTTGGACGTGGATTTATTTTAAATATTGGTCCTGAACTTGAACCCTTTCATGCACCCTGTAACCTTATAACATGATAAGCTGTCCACTGTCGTGACCGCTGTCCCCGAAAGGGTTGAATAACCAATATTGTTGATGTTTTTATTTTTTATTTTTATGCTTGAACCAAGTGGAGGCTTTCAGAGCACTGGAAACGTCTGTTTGCACCGGTTCTGCCTCTTATTTATTTATTTTTTCGGGGCATACCGTTGGGAATTTAGGTTGCCTGGGTGCCCAAATTGGTTTCAGTCTAGAGCCCTGTAATGTAGTGAGAAAAAAAAGGCGAAATGGATCTTAAAAGTGCTCAAATGTAACCTTGAACCAACTAAGAGCACCCTTTTATATTGACATTGACTTAATGAGATGTGACGATAAATGCGAAGACTTTGTATAATTTTGCTGGCATCCATTAGAATAATGAACATGGGAAGTACAAAAAAAAAAATACAGCCAACAAAGAGATAATTAGTATAATGGATTTTTGCTCCACTGCAAGGACTCGAACTGCACATCTTAACTCTTTAGATTTTATACCAGGACGCCATATTTAATTTTTTTACGTGCGTGTGTGTGCGTGTGTTTTGGGTGAGAATGGCGGGCGTGTAATATGGCAGTCCATCTGCAAGCAGCCAAGTGTGATATTGCTGCTCATCTTTCAATTAGAACACTTACACAACGCCGCGTCGGAGAGGCCGTGATGGCGCCCGTGAAAGAGACGTTGTTTTCTTTTAGGGACTCAATCTCATCAGCCCGCCAGCGATGTGATCATTCCGCCGAAATGGGAGCACATTTTTTTACGTGATTCTCCAACACGTCATCCATCTTTACCTCTTTATTTACTTATTATTGCCCTCGCCAAGTGCGATAAATGCTGGAGGTTGTTTGGATCATTGCTGTTTTATTTTTGACTTGCGTTACGGAGCTGTTATGAGTTTTTTTTCAGAGTACTTCCCCACACAGTTCGCCCAAAGAGCCGCGCCGGCTGCGGACATGCGAGCTGTCCGCCATGTGTCAAGCGGGGGGAGCCCATGTGTGACTTTCTCCTGACGTTGATGAATGATGTGTCAAGAGCGAACTCCTGTCACCCGCCTCACCCAAGAGAGGGGCGAACCATGTGCCTCTCAAAGGGGAGATCATCTTGTGTCGTGTGTATTATTTTGGCGCCGGAGAACAAACATTGTGACCTCTGGGTGACCTTGCGGGACACCCCCTATTTCATGTGGAGGGAGGTGTTGCCGTGCACATGATACATCGGGACCATTCTAGTAGCTCCATCCTTTTAGCGCATTAACGTAATTCCCAGTTTGTGGGTTTTTTTTTTTTTTTTTTTTAGCTCACAGCATTAAAGCAAATAACCACTTTTAGCAACAGCATCCGGAGCATTAACAGCCCTTTTTCCTGATGGGAGTGCGCGGCCATCTTTTTTTTTTTTTTTTTTTTTTTTACTCTTAATGACAGCAGTTTACCCCCATCAAACCACGACATGCATTTGCAAAAGCCCGGGCTCAGATATTCCTCTGTGGCGGCGCTTTTAAAGTGGCGGCGTGGTAAAAGAGTAGATGCAAAGTGCACGGCGGCTCGCTTTCAGGGCTTAATGCAGCAACACTGGCGGGGGGAAATGTGTGTGCTTTTCACTCAATAGCATCGCGTATTGACCTTTAAGAATGAATCATTATGGAAGTGAGAGAAAGAGACGTATAGAAGCGGACGGACAGGGCTTGTTCTCTCCGATGGAATGGTCAACGAAGATGGCGTAAAATGCTCCCTTCGCCAATCGGTCCCTTGATTACTTTTTAATGATTTCTGGTGCCCGAGACAAATGGCCGCATTAAATGGGGAGAATTAGACATGGGAAAAGCGTTTGTTGGCCGAGAAGGCATGCATTGTTTACTTTTCTTCATTCAGCCAGACTTGGACCGCTTTCGAATGTACGTATTCTGACTATTGTTGTCTCCCTTAAATACTTTCAAAATGACTCGTCTCGCATTATCACACAATGGGTCCCCTCACGAGTAGGGAGCGGGGTGCCCGCGTCCGCCAACGCCGAACCAATATTGATTTGGATCAGCACCAAGCGGTAAATCCTCATGGACTCACACGTGTGCCTTCACTTTGTCTTTAAAATCGATGCGTTAGTCAGAGATCATTTCGAAAAACAAAGTTTGAAAAATGGATGCCACATTGTTATTGTTGCCTCTCGTCGTCCTGCAGGCTATGTGTGCTTGCTTGTCCACAGCCAGGTTCAGAGTGTGTACATTGCCGGGTTCGAGGCCCTGCTACGGATCATTACATCTCCCAGCGGAGAGGCAGCTCGGTGTGTGTTGCCTGCTGGTGACATGATGAGCGAAGGGGAAAAATGAAAACTTACAAACAACAACAAAAAAATCTTCTTGTAAAGCATCAGGAGTCATTTGTTGCGTTCTCCCCCGCTTGTTTTGTTCTGCCCGCAGAGCACCGTGGTGGTTGAAAAGTCCATCCAGGACCTGATGAATCTCATGCAGGACCTGAGCGCCTACTCCAACCAGTTCCTGGAGATGATCTGCGACAAGCTCAAAGAGTATAAAGAGATCTGCAACACAGCCTACAGGTACGACCTTGAAAATCGCATCTTGCAATGAAGGACTAACAATCCTTTCCGTCCTCAGGGGGATAGTCCAGTGCGAGGAGAAGCTGACCATCAGCGCTTCCTGGTCCAAAGACGAAGATATCAGTCGCCTGCTTCAATCTCTCCCCAACTGGGCGAACATGGCTCAGCCGAGACAGACGCGACAGAAACGAGAGGACGAAGAGGACTTTACCCAGTATACACTGATACATTTATTACACAATAAATACTGAGCTTTTTTTTTTTAATCTTACACTCCACAAACAGAACATACATCTTGAAAAAATAAATAATTCTAAAACTAATAAAAACTAAACAAACAGAACATATTTGAAGGCAAAATAAAATACAACTAATTGAATCCTAAAAACAAAATAATAAAAAGTAACAACGTAAAAAATATAATAATAATAATAATACATTTTATTTGTGGGCGCCTTTCTAAAAACTCAAGGACACCTTACAACAAGCAGTTAAAAATACAGATACAAAATATATGTGATAATAATGACATATACTTTGAATCAAATCGCCTCATTGAATTCATGTATCTGTTTGACAATCAAACAAGCACACTTGAGCAATCACGGCAATTACTCTCCCGCCCCGTCGAGTCTTTTCCATTTACAAATTATGAACACGATTCGCGTATTGAAGGACTTCTAGCTCAGTGAAGACATTGTAATTTCTCTTGTTTAGCCCCAAGAAAGCAGGTTGAGGATAGCCCACGTGGACAAATTGACGTCTTAATCCCCCATGACGCAGGGCGGCGTTTGCTAAGGAGTCGGAGGTCCTGACGGGCAACCTCGGCGACAAGCTCATCCCAGACAACGAGATACTCCGCGACGTCAGCGATCTCAAGTCTCTGGCCAACCTCCACGAGAGCATGGAGTGGCTGGCCGGCCGCCTCAAGGCCTTCTTCGCTAGCCTGCCTCAGGGTTCCGGTGAGTAGCAAGCCGCCAGCACCTGACGCGCTTCCATCTTTTTCACAGATCATTAATTCTATTCTGCTTGTTATTAGCGAAGCGCTAAGTCACTTAACGGGGCCCGGAGGGGTGTACTAGGTTGGCAGGCAAATGTCACTGTTGAGAGATGGTGATTTTTTTTTTCTCTTGCAAAAAGTCATACTTGTGAAATCTGTGCGGCGCAGACTTGAGATTTGTCAGTTGAAGTCACCTGCAGCAGTGGAAAGATCCAAGAGGCCGTGCTGCCTGTTGCTCGCTGATAGTGTCGACTTTGCAGCTTTTTTTTTTCTCCCCACGACTGCTGTAAGCTGCTGCTGAAGTAGTCTCCAATTTTTGTTCATTGTACGCAGACAGTGGGAGTCTGCCTCATTGCCGCGGCAACAGGATTTGTTGATGCCGACAACCACGCCCGGAAATGTCCTCATGCAATGACTGTGAAAAATGACAGAACAAAATCACATTTCCTCACGTTGGCCGTTTCAAAAATGTTCCCAGTTTCACGTCTTCAAGAAGAGGACCGGGCAAATTAATTGTCATTAATTCGCGTGCGTGTGTGTGGAGGCGAAGGGAACTTATCATGCCCTGACAGCCCGAGCATTGTTCATTATTTAGTGTTTGCCGAACTGATGAAGGACCAAGTGTGCGTGTCCATGAATGCGTGTTGATGTGTATGCGAGAAGCGACTGCGGGGAAGAAAGGGACCCCACCTTATCTTATCCTGCCCGCCCCTCACGTCCATGCCTCTCAAATTGGATTTTATATTACAGGAGCAGTCAGGCATGAACAACTCATTTTCCTCTCCCTCTTCTTTTTTTTTTTTTTTAACACTTTCATATCTTCTATATTCCTTTGATGCACTCCATCATCAACTTGAGAGCATTTCTTGTTTGGTTTCAGTCGAACATGCTGAGGAATGTTCACCGGTGCGTTGATGAGGCTTTGACTTTGTGTGCTAAAGAGGTCACGGATGACAATCGACTGTGAATTTGCATTTGGAAAAATGGCGTCTTATCAGGCATTTTGTCGCGACATCAAATTGGCTCTGAGTGTTGACAACAAAGGCAGAAAAAGCGTCAATTTGTCATACATCAATATGACGCCTGTAACAATACAGTATCAATGCCAAAAAATACTTTTAAGAAATGGCAAAAAAAGTTTTTTCTTTGGTCCCATTTTAAATGTCCTGGCCTTTTTTTTGGCATCTCTTATTTAATTTCACTGAATTATTTGGAGAAAAAAAAAATCATCAAGGTAATCAAATATTTTGGTGCGTTTCTTACGTGTATGCATTTTGGTCAGTGGGGTCATGAAAAACATGAGTTCAAGCCCTCTTATCTCCCTTGTGACATCATTTGACAACAATAAACGTCTTTTCCGCGTAACCTTGACTGTGTACTTTCCACCGTGTCCATTAAAAGCAAGCACTTTGACTAAAATCCTCATTGCTATTCCGAATGGAGCCCGACCTGCAGGCGTGCATGCAACAGGAGATGATAGTGTTGTTTGTGCCAGCTGAAAAAATATCATCTTTTGCTTCATCCTCGTGGAAATGTCTTGCGGAGATTTTTTCTTTTTATTTTTTTTAAATCCCCAAACTCATGAAGACGTTCCCTGCCTTACTTTCTCACCTTCTCAGTGGGCGCCGCTCAGATGCTGCACTCGCTCTACCAGGGGCGGCAAAATAATTAATAACTCTCCTCCTCCGCCTCTTCTTCGCTTACTTTACTCTGTCGTCCGTCGCTCATGAATCATTCATGGTGCGCGCCCCCCCTGCAGCATGCTCTTCTTTGCTCCCGTTCCTCCATCTTCCCACAAAAGGATGTTGGTCAGCGCTCGGGAGGCGCAGAGGAGATCGAGTTCTTCCCATTCCCGGTTCTTCTCTTTGGGTATCTGCCATCGTATGACAAATTTTTATACTGCACGTACAGCACTTGGTATGCAGCAATGGTTCTTTTAAAGTGCTCTATAAAGTTGAGTTGAGGCCTTGTGTTAAAAATGACATAAGGGGTGTGGGGGGGATACATAAGATTATTAATTAACCCTTTCATGCACCCTGTCACCTGATAACATGATAAGCTATCCACTGTAGTAACCGCTGTCCATGAAAGGGTTCAATTGCAGTTGCAATTTTGAGGGGGGTGGAAAAAAAATGCAAATTATTTTTCACGTTCGTTCAGCCCGAATATAAAAAAGCAACGTGAGGAGAAATGATGATAAAAGAAAAAGAAAAAAGACATATTTTTTTACATTTGGATCAATGAGTCTTTTGGACATCTATCCTCGCTAATGGCAGCCTCCATGCTGCGCCGCCGCCCTCGCATCTTCAAAACCGCGTGGGAATCTACAAGTATGCCTTTGTGTGTTTTGCCGCACATGTTTGGACAACCCCCGGAGAGACCCGCCCCCCACCCCGCTGCGTTCGCCACCGCCGTCTCCCTCTTTCCTTATCTTCAGGCGTCCGACGCGAGCGTGACGTCGGAAGGTTCCTCGGGCCAGCGTCTTCGACTCCTAATGATCTGATAAGTTGACCGTGGGGAGTATCGGCCTAAATTCAATCACGGGAAGTCAATTAACGCCCTTCCCGGGAGAAATCACGCCGCACTGGCTCTTGTTATTGGCTCGCCTCATTACGGAGGGCGAGGAGATTGATATCAAAGCGGCGACAGGAGGTGAGGAGATATCTGCACTTGGTTTGACTGTATGACGCTCCAAAATCATCTGTACTAGTTAAATAACCAGCAAATCCTTCTATGCGAAATGAACGCGCACTCAAAGAAATGCTTTATCTTACATATGTCTCGCACAAGTTGAGTCACATCCAAACCGCTTGCTGTGTTTGCCTCACTGATGGGATTGGACTTGACCCGCAAGTGGCCGATATTTGCACACGCCCAATGCCCACTTCTTATCGCCGGAGGTTCATTTAAAGTAACTAATGGGGATTGTCACGTCCACCAGTACAAACAGAACGCTTGGACTACACGGGAGTTCTCGCCTTGCGAGGAACTCTGCAATTACGCTGATAAGACTCCCGCTCAAACATGCGACGACTGGAGATGTTGGATGAATAGGAAGGTTCTGGATGTTCAGTGCCAGTTGCATACAAATAGGTTCCCCGAACGTTACTTTCGAGTCACCTTCTATCGTGGGCAGCCAAAGGTGCACCTGTGCAATCGGCCAATTATTATTTTTGATGAACGAATTGGGAGTATGTAATACATATTAGCTTGCTAGTTTTTTTTTTTTATTGCAAAGAATAATTAGGAACAAAATATGTTTAACTTGTGTCCATTCTGTTGTTTTTTTTAATTATTTGGTTTTATCCTAATTTATTTGAATACATTTTTTTCTTATTCTTTTTATTTTGGGAATTTCTGATCAATATTTTGTTTATTATTCACACCTGTATTTTTTTTGTATTTTCTATTATTCTTTTTTTGTTTGTTTTAATTTTGATCTAGGTTTTCATTATTTTGTGTGTGTGCTGTTTTGCATTCATGTGTGACCTTCGCAAAGGCGTGACGCGTAGCAGGGGAGTTGGCCGCGCGACTGCGGCACATCGATCGCCGACCCCTGCATTCTCCGAACTCGACATCGCACGCGCTCGCCTCATTGACCAAATAGACTTACATATGAGTGACGGGGCCAATTTCTCCCCCCCGTTCGCCAATTTACGACCATTGATCTACACCGGGCTGAATTTATACACACTCATCATGCCTTCATGCTCGCTGCACGCCCCCCCCCTTTTTTTTAACACTCACATCCACACGTAGATCCTTTGTGTGGCTAACACCGCAGTGCACCGACACACGCTCCTGCTGCCTCAGCACAAGCGGCCAAAAGAAGTGCAAAGGCGAGCTGAAGGACGCAACCTGAAGTTGGGTGTCACTCTCGTTTTGCCCCCCCGCGCAGGTTTGGCCCCGTGCTCGTCCGACAGCCAGGCCATGGGCGATGGCGAGCGCAACCGGGAGCAGATCCTGCAGACCCTCGGTGACCTGTGCAGGGGCTTCCAGGACATCGCCAACCGCTGTCTGCTCACGTTGCACCTGGAAGTCAGGTACGCGTGGATCTGAGGTGCAATCACGAAGAATAGTCTTGACATATTCACATGCTCAAGATCAAGCCAGAGATAATGAATTATTTGCCTCATTTAGGGAGTTATTCCATATTAATCATATCACCGTTTAAAAAAAATAAATTAATTTCTTTTTTTATGTAGTCTGTAAAAAGCAGCACATTTATTATTTGTATCATATATTTATATATTCACATTTGTCATTTAAATTTATATGTATACAGTATTTTTAAAAATTCAAAATTATATGTATAAATATTCACATTTGTCAATTTAATTAAAATTTGTACATAATAATACATAATACATTTAAAAATGTAATCCGTGACCAGTAGCACCTTTTGGCTTTTGGATACCAAATCCCCCCCCACCCCTCTCCAAAAAAACCTTAACCACATCCGGTTTTGGCAAGACGACATTCTGTTGCCTTTTGCACAAAGCAACTGCAAAACACATCCTTGGCCGAAGTTTGTTGCTCAACCTCAATGACAACGCTTTCCGAGTGGGAGCAAAGGACAAACTCGACATTTTCTGTAGGTGTAACCAATTATTTGTCCCATCCAGTGTAGGTGTTTTCAATCTCTTATAATATCCGAGTTAATTTACCACACCATAACCCTTCTCCCCCCACCCTCCCGCAAGCCTTTAATAGCCCCCATCAAACCACTTCCTGCAACTTACGCAACGTTGTTTATGCTTTTGAGTCAGAAAAAGAGATGGGAAGGGGAAAAAAAAACCGTCCCCCACCCCCACCCACCACCCGCAGGCGTACGCGCTGCAATACGCTACACTCCATTGGCTCCCCTCATCCGCAGAATTTCCCCCGATAGTTGTACCAGTTAAATGATGCCGTGAAGAAGAAAGCGCGGGGGGGTGAGCGCCGGGTCAGAGGAGGCGAATTGCAATATATTGTTTCTTTATGTGGGCTTCTTTATGAACCTTTACGATATGGATTCTTTTTATTTCTTTTTGCAAGGTGCTGTTTATTCAAAATAACAGGCCAATGACTATTTTTGGAGCAAAATATATTTTTCTTTTGTCACGTTTCAGGCATTGCTGCACGTTTCTGGCGCCATCCCGCCACCTGTTGCTTTTCGTGAGGCGTCCATGTCAGTTGCAGAAAACGCGGTTGCACGTCGAGCGAGCCTGTCCCAGATTGAACCTTAAAACTGTGCATTTCCTATTAGCTGACATTAACTACTCAATATATTTACCAGCGGCATGCACAAAAAGTGACCCTTCCCCATCAAGCA
Organism: Hippocampus mohnikei; assembly: GCA_026261675.1. NCBI lineage: Eukaryota > Metazoa > Chordata > Actinopteri > Syngnathiformes > Syngnathidae > Hippocampus > Hippocampus mohnikei. The sequence continues at coordinate 6,870,988 of JAKGUB010000345.1, forward strand.
GTGTCGGCTCACTTGGAGCTGAAACAGATCAAATGAATAAGGAATGAAGTCGCGTTTGCCGAGCCGAAAGCTTCATTTTGCTCCGCATTCTTCTGCAATTAAATGCTTTTGAACCCAACAGTTTGCTCCAGGGCCTGGGAAAAAAAAGCTTTTGTGCTTTAAAGGCTGCGGGGATGTGTGTTTACAGGAGTTTTGTCGTGTGCCGCGTTTTCACCTCCTAATCATATTTCCCCACTGCGACGGCACCCAGCTGCGATGAGCAGCCGCGAAAACCGTCATCGTTCAAGAGTTTGAAATCAAGGCCTCTTTTCATGCAGGGTGCACTGCTTCCACTACCTGATCCCGCTGACCAAGCAGGGCAACTACGCCATCGTGGCCAACGTGGAGAGCATGGATTACGACCCGCTGGTGGTCAAGCTCAACAAAGACATCTCGGCCATCGAGGAGGCCATGGCGGCCGCCCTGCAGCAACACAAGTTCCAGTACATCTTTGAAGGTAAATCAGGGGCTGGTTATTAAACCCAGCGTGGTTTCATCTGGAGCTGTTTGGTGGAACACGATGCTGTCGTATGAATGACACCGCGTTCATTTGGCACAAGAGCAGTCACAGAAGTGCTTGTGTGTGGTTGTCCCAACAAAGGTCTGGGCCACCTGATCTCCTGCATCCTCATCAACGGCGCCCAGTACTTCAAGAGAATCAGCGAGTCCGGCATCAAGAAGATGTGCCGGAACATCTTCGTGCTACAGCAGAACCTCACCAACATCACCATGTCCCGGGAGGCTGACCTGGATTTTGCCCGGTATTCTCATCTTCTCCATTTTTATTTTTTTATTTGTTGGGTGGGAGGGAGAGGAAGGCGGTTAAAAACAACCCAAAGTGGCGGCCAGTGTGGAGAAAAGAGCATTGATCAGCGCCTTGTTCTTCCCCTCTGTCAACTTTGATTACGATTGTCAACAGCTTCTTCGTCGTCGTCCCCCTCCGCTCTGATTGCGCAGCGTGGGCGGCGCTGAGGCCTTGATTCAGAATTTTTACACTTCCCGAGATGCGCCGGACACACGCAAAAGCCCTCTTTTTAATTATTCATGCCGCACGGCGTTCGATGAGTTCAAACACGAGAAAGACTGTTGGGCTCACATGGACGGAGGGTGTACCTAATAATCTGACCCTTTTCTATGCGTATGTCTAAAACTGAGGCGGTAACAATTTTTATTTTTTATTTTTTTCCCCGGAAGACTGCTCTTGTGAGAGGCGGCAGATGCTCCACTATGTACACACGTGCTTTGCATGCGTGCATTTGTGTGTGTTGAGGACGTGATGTTTTTCTGCCTCCGTTTGGGGAAAGAGAGTGCCAGTCAGAGCGAAGGAGAGACCTGGACAAGGGCACAGTAATAAGCATTGATCTGAGTTAAAACTGAGCCGAAGCCCAGCAGCCAGCACTGCAGAACGCATGAAGAACACACAAAGAGAGACACACACACACACACACACACACACACACACACACACACACACACACACACATGCACACACACACTTGTTTCAACATATGAGATGTTGAAACATTGCCACCATGTGGTTGAGTATGAAAACAGCAGCGTCTCCACTTGGTGCCACTCACGGTGAGACACACCGAGCCGCTCCGCGATCCGCTCTCGTTGCCCAACCGTCCCGTCCATCTCCCCAGCAGAGACGAGAGGACGAGAACCCGAATGAAACGTGGCAAAAGTTAGCGCGGCGTCGCCTGGCAACAGGCCACCCTGGACGCTGCGATTTATTTAGGTCGGCACAACATACGTCAACGCCTTTTAAGAGCCATATAAAGATATCATTAAGTGTTTTCTATCCGCTCCCGGCGCAGCTTCGGACATGTAAAAGTTATTTTAAGCCTTCGCAACTGTTCTCGATTATTTAAATGAGTTTGTTTCTCTTGTGCTCCCGGCGTTGGAGTGGCCTGTCGCAACTCATGAGCGGCTGCTTTTAAATCCACTTTGAATCGGGTTTCAGAGGGCCAGTCAGTCTTGCTAAAGTGTGCTATCGCAGGTCGATTTTTAACATCTCAACACAGATTTTTAAAATGTGAGTGACTCCACACAGGCTGAGGAAAAAAATATATATATGTTTTGACATTCGCCACCACCTCGCTTTGGTTTGTGCTCGAGCCCTCAAATTAGTTCCGGCCCGCAGTCCTAAACACTGTTCGGCGACCCGTGTCTCAGGTAGAAAGGGCCTGTCATAGTCCACCTCTAGCTCGACTAACACCTGTCTGACAGGCTGGTTTCCAAACTGCCTGCTTCGGGAAACAACTCCACTCGGGGGCGTGAGCCATTGTGGCAAGCAAGCCAAAGTGCTGAGCCGCATCTCTGGTGGAGAGCTTGTGGTAATAAGTACGGCTGACAGGCGTGTCAGAAGCTAGTGGGGTGTCAACAGATAAAACTGTTTGTATTTAGGGGCACCGGCTGCGCCGCACTGTCATTTTCATCGTCGTCTGTCTCGGCTCCCTGTCACCCTTTTCTTCCCCCTTTTTTTTTCTGGCCGTTTTTCTGTCATCATGCCTCTGTTTGCAAACCAGCAACTTCAGGCACCGGCCGTAATCCAAAGAGTGGCAGAAATGCAGCTAGCCATTAGCTCTTAGTGGCTAGCACAGAGCGAACCCTTACAGATTTCTTTTATTTTAATGTTGAAGTCGTTGTTTTTGTGTTGTGGTGAAAACACGATGATTTTGAGGGCCCTTGTTTGGAAACTCATTTTTCAAACTGCGCATGGCTGCACTGCGAGGCCGAGACGAAGCAGACTCATCGCTCCAGTCGGATGTTGTGGTCGTGGCTGATGGAGAGGATCACGGCCGGCGGCCCCATCCATCCTCCCCCTTGCCCCAATCCCCCGCCCCCTCCCTGACTGCCTCCCCAGCTAACTAATGTGCGACAGCAAACGCGCTGACAGAGGCAGCCTGGAATGGCCTCCTCACTCACTCATTACTCCAGCTGCAAATGAATTGTGATCCCTCTCTTCTTCTTCACACTCAAGCTCTGCGGCGTTCACACAATTTAAAGCGACTTCATATTCATTGTAAAGCGAAACCAGAGTCTATGTGGGAGGGGTTGGTTGATTAGATTGTGATGTAAATTACACCACAGGGAAACATGGGCAGCTCTCATGTGGGTTTAATAATCAACAACTTGCGGACGCAGGTGTTAACAGTGCCTGCGTTGCATTACAAACATTAGTCATAATATTATTTGTGCTCGGGGTTTTTTTTTTTTTTGCTTTCTCTTGGGAGGAAAAAAAATACTGGGAAGGTGCAAGTACGAGATGCTTACCAGCAAACTCGACTCATGAGAGATTCTTAAAAAGGTTTCCTATTGCCACTCCTAGTTGAAGATTACTGTCCTGGCGAAACATAGAACAAAGAGAATTACATAGACGAGGTCACGAAAGTAGCATTTGTCACTTTTTTACACTTGCGAAGCCATGGAGAGCAACAGTGTAACAGCATTCATAGGCATGTATTCTTTATCCTCTGCAAAGAATGACGAGCATTACAGCAGCTTATTGAGCAGTTGTGACTGTCTTCTTCTGTACTATTTTCACATTGTATTGCCACACTGTGGCTAGTTTTGTGTTTCCGCAAAGAAAGTATTGGGCAAGGAGATCGCAATTCCTGCGAATAATCATCTGTATCCATATTTGACGTCAAGTAAAATGGCTGACTTCCTGTTCAATTTCTTGAACAGTTATTAGAATGTAGTCGCATGTTCCTTGTCAGAGCGTTATTGATTTTCATTGTGACCTTTAAATGCAACGTTCCTCATGCACTACTCACTCTGACAACAGCATTTCATTAAAAGTGTGAAGTAGACTTTTTTTTTAAATTCCACTGCCAAATTAAAGACACAAAAACAATCTTTAATTTTCCATTCTGTCCTCTCTAGGCAGTACTACGAGATGCTGTACAACTCGGCCGATGAGCTGCTCCACTTGGTGGTAGACCAAGGCGTGCGCTACACGGAGCTGGAGTACATCAACGCCCTGTCACTGCTCCACCGCAGCCAGACGGGCGTGGGCGACCTGACCACCCAGAACACGCGGCTGCAGCGACTGAAGGAGATCGTGTGCGAGCAGGCTGCCATCAAACAGGCCAGCAAGGACAAGAAGATCACCACCGTGTGATCTGACGCCAAACTTTGGTCCAATCTCATCTCATTTTCTTATTCCAGGCAAACTGCCATTATCATCGGCCCCACTCGTCCTGTCCGGTATACAGTACGAATGTCATGTTCAGGCACCTGAACCCAACCGCTCCCTAAATGTTTATAATGGACAATGGGTTTGTTTGCAGTGGTGCCTTGAGAGTTGAATTTAGTGTTTCAAATAATCTTTCCCCATTGAAATGAATGGTAATGCCATTAATTAGTCCCCCCGACCCAAAAAGTGTAATTCTATTTGTTTGAAGTTTAGTTTATGACTTCTTTTCAATTTTTTAGAACGAGAAGAATAAAGTCACAACTCCCTGGGGGGGAATAATGGTCATGTTGGGTGGTTGGACTTAATCTCAAACAGAAAGGGGTCTTTTTTTATTTTATTTTTTATTTGTTGTGGGGTGGAAATAATTCTGTTGCTAATATTACATTTGAAACTTCCTCTTCAAGCGGCCCTTCCCTGTGTTTCAGTTCATTAACTTGGAAAGGAGTACTTAACAAGAGCAGCAGGAGGAAGAGGGCTCCGTCAATACCTCACCGGCCCAACACAATCTATCATATTGACACTTGGGGCCGATGGGAAAACAGCTGCGGGTTCCTCTTGGACGGGTTTGACGAAACTTGCCGTAAACCCTGAAAAAGCTGCTACTTGATGCAATTCAATACATGGGAAACTTGAGTAGAATTGTCAGTGATAGGCACTAAAACATGTCAACACTTTTGCTTTATTTGCGTTTTGTTCAATCATCACACTTAATTTCCTCACAATTGTTTTTAGATATCATAATAAATGCATATAAGTATAGATGCACCACGCTGGTCATGCTTGCTTGTCTCCTGGTTAATATAAACGGTTACACGACACACAATAAACATTCAAATGAGTTTTGTCTGGTGTTTTTGCTCAGCAGCCATTTTGATTTATTTACAAGGAAAACGTTTACATTTTTAAACACAAAATCAATAATGATTTCAATGAAAGATTAATATCAGCATCGTTAATATTTTAAATACAGTACAACACATTTTGACATTAATTTATTGAGCATTTGACGCGTTGATTGCGTCATCTAGTCATGTGACTACCTTACAGGTGTCGCTGATTGCCTCACATCCGGAAAGACCCTCGTCAAAAGACGGGTGTTGTGTTTGTGTCTTTTCTCGTCTTAGTAACAACAAAAACACAAACATTTTGGTTTCGTCATTTCTCCCGACTTACAGGTAATTCATATCACTTGTTTGTTGTGCCATTTCCCTTCGTTTTGAAGTGCGTCTGCGACTTTTTGGGCATGAGTATATTTCCCAATGGCTGTAGCTATAGAAAACTACACTACCCACAATCCCCTTCTACGTCGTGCCACCTACGCGTTGCTAGGAGACACAGCCGAAAGCCTTGGTGTGCTAATTGCTAGACAGCTAGCTGCATTACGTCACAACGGCAGCGTCCGAGTCCGTGTCTGGTGTCATTTTTTGACGACTTTTCGTCATCTAATAATTGTAATAACCAACCAATAGTTAAGCTGAGCGGCTTACGAAGTGACAACCAGGTGTGTAGACATGGCGGAAAGGGTAAGTGTGACTTTAAATGGAGATATTTGCCCTGTCCCTCCTTTAAATGTGTCTTTCCACTCAGATTCATTTCTAGCCTAGTGATTACGAAGTTGTATGTGAGTTGGTAACACTGTAATAGGTCTAATTTATTTACAGCATTTTAAATGTGCCATACGCCCTGGATAATTAAGAACACCTACAAGATAATGACTTCAAATACAGATGCTGTAAAAAAAAAAAGCAGGAAAAAAATCTGACTTGACAAAGATATGCTCCATTTTGTGCTTAGAATTTAACAATCTGCATACATTTGTTTCTTTTTGAAGTCTGAAGAGTACTTGAATTTCTGATCTTAATGCACAGCATGTTTGCTGTGTATTGAGAGAAATAAATTTCATCCATGCTGCATGTCAATGTATGCATATTTGACAATAAAGTTGAACCTTGAACCTTAATATCTAATTATTAGATGGGAGCTGTTACACTGCTCTACTTGTACAAATGTGATTATTCTTCATTATTTCTGCTCACAGGATGTCGTTTTAGGTGCCGGGTTGGTGTCCAGCTGCGTGGCCCGCCTTGGACGCTTCAACACTGGACTTCAGCACCCATACTACCACGTGGCGCTTCCCGTAAGATGCATTTTTTACATCATGTAAAGCCGAAATGAAAATGTTCAGGTGAATTTTCACTTGTTTCTTTTTTTACCAGGGTCGCAAGCTGAGGGACATCTCAGTCTTGTCAAATTATGTTCACCTGCAAAAGCTGGAGCTGTCAAACAACAGAATTACAGGTAATCATAATAAAGCAATATTCTTGGGGCAGCGGCTTTATTCATAATTTTTCCATGGTCTAGATCTATCCTGTGTGAGCCACATGCCCTTCCTCGTCATCCTGGATGTCTCTCACAATGAGATCTCGGATTTCTTTGGCTTCGATCCCCCGAAGAACCTGAAGGTACCAGCAAGCAGGACCTTGAGCTTGACAGCAGAAGACATACTTTGACTGGTGGCTGCGTTATTCCCCATGACGGGCCCGCATGCCATCTGCCGTCACTCCAAAAATGCTTAAAAGGCTTTCGACGCCCTTGAATGCTCAGCTAATTGAATATCCTTGTGGAATTAGTCAATCTCCGCCTGCTGTTTTTACAGGAGGTCAATTTCTCCTACAACATTTTGACACAAATGAAGGACATGTCGGCCTACGAGGCACTCGTCAAGCTAGAGCTGGACCGTATCCTTTTTCATATGCAAGAATGATACACAGGCATGTTCATGCAGTGCCCTTGACTTGCTACAATTCAGACAACCGGCTGAAGCGGATCCACGGTTTAGAGAAGTGCTGCAAATTGACCTATCTCAGCGTGGCGCACAACACCATCACCACCATCTGCAGTCTGGACGACGTTCCGCTTAAAGACCTCAACCTGGTCAGTCCTTGGCAGAGTCCAAGATGTGATTTTGGGGGTTTTTTTCCGATTCAAAGTTTAGGAAGCTATGCTGATTTTGTTTGGTTTGGATGAATCGAGACATGAATAAGAATTTTATTAATTAATCCAAACTAATAATAAACATAATAATAATAATAAACATTATTAAAAGTCATTATGGATACATTCTTATTTGTGGTAGTAAGGGGGCAAAAAATAACATTTAAAAGTTTAAAAACAGGACAATAACAACGTTCAAAATAAGGGATCAAGTTTCATACTCTGTGGAACACCAACAAATTAAAATGTCCTTTTTTTTAATCCAGCTTTCTACATTAACCCTACCCATGGCCCCCTCTTCTCTTCCCATTTCAATTCCTATCATATGACCAGCATGGCTCCAGTGGCCCACCAGTCGTGGTCCTGGCTGGTCCATCATGCACCTGACACCCCCCTTCCTGACACGCTGTCTCTGTGAAGAGCCAAACTTGTCCCGCAGCACGTCCCGCCCTCTTCCGACACGCGGAGAGCGGCCCTCTGCCAGGCCTCATGCTCGACGAGCGCTTGCCAGGCAGCAAGATAATGACTTTAGTCAAAGCATGTAAACTAGCAATCGGTGCCTGCGAAGGTTTGGCTTTGTGCTGAATGAGCGCCTTGCCAGCTGCTGGCCTGCCTCATCTGTTAGAATTTATGTAGCAGGGGAACCCTGACCGGGGCTCCTTTCTAATTTGAACTACAGAGAACCATGGAGTACATTTCTGATCTTAAACACCTTCTCCATTTGTGTCCAGAGGGGCAACCATTTGACAAGCATGGGAGGTCTGGAGAACCTGAAGAGGATACAGACTCTGGATCTGTCCGTGAACCGCATCAGCAGTCTCGCTGGCCTCAACAACCTCCACCTGCTGGGCTCTATCAACCTGGAAAGAAATCAGGTGTTTGTGCAGCGCCAGAAATGAAACACCGCTGCACACTTTGATGCAGTAATAGCTTTTTTTTCCTTCTTCTTTTAAACATAGATTTCTGAGGTTGAGGAGTGTAAGCACATTCAGAGTCTTTTCCTGCTGAGGGAATTGAATCTTTTGGGGAACCCTGTACAGGTAATGAAATTAAATGCCAGATATGGACGCTATGAGAGGTTAAAAAAAAATCTGCCTTTGCAAATAGAATAATACTTCATTTTGACTCTCAAAGACGTACTTATATAACAAGATGTTGAGTATGCTGTGTTAGGAGAAGCCAGAGTACCGGCTGTCGGTAGTCTTCCTCATCCAGCATCTGACCCTGTTGGACCAAGAGAAAGTCACCATAGAAGAGAAGGTTTGTCATGAACAATAAAAAAAAAGTACAGTGGAATGGGTACAACTCGTGATACATGGACACCCTTTAGTGGTATGCTAAGAATCGGTTAAAAAAAATGTTCAAAGTGCATGATAAGTATAGTTGAGTTGTGTTTAACTTCGATCTGCATTCAAGCATTTACTTTGGGCCAAGTTTTATTTCGTAAGAGTGAATCATTTTGAGTGGCTGGGGAATCTGAATGTTGTTTTTTTGTCTTCAATGTTATAATGTGACAGACAGTTTCCCCAAAGTGAAGCCTTTTTTTTTTCTCATAACAGCCTTTGCGACTTCGAAATTAAGTTTTATTACAATTGCCATGTTGATTTGAATTTGATGAGTGTCTTAGTATATATTTTTTTCTTAGTCAGTACAAAATTGGCTAACCACTGATCAACTGGATGTGTCTCATTCAGGTGTTGTCCATCAACAAGTATGACCCGCCGCTGGATGTGGTGGCGGCCAGAGATCACATGACCCAGCTGATGTATCAGCTGATGCAGCCTCAGCATCTCTATGACACGTTGGTATCCCCGTCCTTTTAGCCTCCGACAAAACTTTCGCTGTCTTCCGCGTCTTTATGAGCGATCCCCGTTGGTACGCCATTACTCATCGTGTCTTGACATATCTTTTGAAAACTCGCCGCAGTTGTTCTTCGGAGAGAGTCTTGTACCGAACAAGACTCTGCTGCCTTTCCTCTTATCTACTCGCTCAGACAATAAAAAGACAAGTACATATATCATCACTTAAAAAAAAAGCCATGGGCTGGATGATGATTCACCTGGAATTATTATTACAGTGGAAAAAAATGACACATCCGTTTTATCTGTTTCGCATGTTAGGCTTCTATTTTAAGTTGAATTGCATGATAAAAAATTGTGTTGTCCATGCAGCACTCTCCCCAGCGATGACACTCCATATCCGATGCTAGTTCTGACCGGCCCGCAAGGCTGCGGGAAAAGGGTGATGGCCCATCGCCTTTGTGAGGACTTTGAAGACTTTTTCGCATACGGGTCAGTGTCTTATATTCATGGGGAGAGATCCCACATTTTCCCCTCGAGGGATAATAGTTCACAGTTGGTGGTTTTCAGTTGTCAAAATCCAAATGAAGCACAACCTGAACACAAGACGCATGCAATGACAAATACTTCGTAGACCTGTCATGAGTGTTCCATTCTTGAACAGGCATTCCACTGCCAAAGGGCTCTTGTCCTGAGACTTAACCCCCTGCTGTCAGTCTGGTATTCCTTGCTGTAATTTGCGCGCTTCTTCCTTGACATTGTTTTTTTTTGGGGGGGGGTCCTTTTCATGCAGGGTCAGCCACACCACCAGGGAGCCCTACTTTGGCGAGGTGAACGGCAGCGACTACCATTTTGTCAGCGAGGAAGAGTTTGAGCTACTCGTGCAAAGGGTGCGTCTGTTGGGCAATTCTATGTCGTAAAAAGATGTTTTTGGAATGCTTTTGTCATACTTGAACTGCTGAATTTTGCTTTCACTGGTGGAAAAGGTGAAAAAAAAATACACCTGTCATTGTTTCAACACGGTGCGGATGAGGACTCGCAAACCCTTCCGTGATTTACACTTTTGTGGGCTTGCACGCTTGTTTCAGTGCCTTCTCTCAAGTGTCATGTGACGCTCGTCTTGATCTGTCTTCCAGCACTTATGTTGTCAGACACCTAATTTATTGCTCACAACTCTCGTGCCTTCCCCCCAGCCCTGCTTCCTCTTTTGTGCTTTCCAATGGATAATCGTGTGTGTTTCAGCACCATATTCCTACCAACACATATAGATTATAGTCCTCATTTCTGTTCACTGTAACTGCTCCTCCTAACTGGACTGGCCGTCCCATTGCAGGGGGCTTTCCTCCAAACTGCCCAGTACGGTGGCCACAAGTACGGTCTGAGCAGGGACGCCATCGAAGATGTCGCCCGGGAAGGACTGGCGTGCTGTGTGCAAATGGAGCTGGAGGTCATTCATTCATTTTTATTCAAAGCAGCCACAATGATTTAAAAAGGAAAACGCCTTTTCGAATGCGTTGAGGCTCAGCCACTGTCCTCCCATCATCTTCACAGGGCGTGCTGAGTCTAAAGAAGAGCATCTTTGAGCCCCGCTACATCCTGCTCATCCCCACCATAGCGGAAAACTACAAGGCCATGCTGAGGAGTCGAAACCTCTACACTGACGCCCAGATTGAGGCAGCCTTGTCGCGCATCGAGCTGTACGACAGCTTCAACAGGGAGCGGCCCGGCTTCTTCGACAACGTCATCCGTTGCGGTACGCCTCACCCCGAGCTGTCCTTTTGCTATTAGTGTCAACGCCGCGGTGGATATCATTTGAATTTGATAGCAACAGACAATTTTGGATTTTTTTTTTTCTTCTGTCATCACACTGCCCCACAGAGACAAACCACCTCCTCTCGTCACTGATAAGGCCTTAGATAAATGAACGCGCCTCGCAAAAAAAATCCATACAGCACAATTTCATTCCCATTACCGCTTTGTAATAAGGCCGCAGCGGCAGCGTCAAACAGTTAGTCATGCCGGTGCATTTTAGCTCCTTTCTTAATGAGACCGACACGCGGGGAGGGCAGCACACTCATCACTTTTATGCACCGGCTGACGTCCCCATCGCTTTTGCTTTCATTGGCACTCGATGGGCGGTGCAGCGGCCACCTTGGTGAGCATATTTTGTGCTTGCAGATTACTGGGACAGAGCCTACCGCATGTTGGAGCGGGTGGTGAAGAACTACCTGTTGCTCGAAGACCAGGAAGAAGAAGGTATGGCCACCTTCTCTCACTGCTGTGCGTGCCAACTGCAACGTTTGGTGTGCTTGTCCTCCACCAAAAATATTTTCCAGCCTCAGGCGAGGATAAGGAAGATGAGCCCCCCAAGGAGCAGCAAAGGTCGGACCCATCTGCACCGCCCGACCGAGCTACATCCTCCCTCAACCCCTCAGAGCCCCTTGACATAAACTCTTGCACCGACGACCAGCAGCAGCTCTCCCCCAGCAAGACTCCAGCTGTGAGTTTCCGATGGAAAATTACCCTGCAATGAAGCCTCTCGTCTGCCAATCATCACTACTTTGCGTTGTCTTTGGGTTTTTTTCTTATTTTTGGTCCATGTGTCTCCTCTTCAGGAGCTGGCTTCCATCCGCAGGCGGGAGCAGCCGGTGAGAGAGGCAGTCGTGGGGAAGAGTCCGGGGGTCTACAGTTGGCTCATCAGAAGGTTCATTTTGAAGCAGCACACACTTGACTGGGCTCTCTCAGGCCTAATTCTGAGTGGAGACCCTGCCCTCCCTCTGCCAGGGGGCCCAAATTGGCTTGATTGGCCCACTTGTCCTAACTGCTTTTTGGTGGGTTGTTTGGACTTCCTGACCTTGAGTGTGAAGTGGCCCGTTGCTAAAACCAGCAGCGAGGCTAATTCGATGGGCTCGTTGTAGAGTTTCCACTCAGCGCAACACCTCACCTCCACGAAAGCTACAAAATGAACACGCACGGAACAAAACAAGACTTCAAATAGTACAGTGCCCTGATACAATGAATCAATTCTCGTCTGCCCCCCCCCAAATGTATCTAGGAAGGAAAAGAACACTTATACTGACTTTAAATAAAATATGCTCATTATGCGCCCATTTGTGTTGAAATATCTGTTGCTTCGAGTTATCACGACAAGTGCAACTATCGACAACTGATCGATTATAACGTCAATTCATAATCATCGTTTTGGAGACCTTGTTGACCTTAACGTTGTCAAGCGGCTCAGAAATTGAGCTTCTCAATGGTAAAATGGACTATTTTAATTTTGCCTCATGCGGTCATAAAAGAATATTTTTTTTTCAGCAGCGAAAAATAATTAAAATGAGTCACTCATGCTGAAAAGGTTGCAACCGACATGTAAGAAATGTCTCGAGGCTTGCACTTTTTTTCCTTGTCCTTTCTCACCCCAAAATGTAATTACAATTGCGTCTTTTCTTCCGTATGCCCCCGTGGCTTCATCTCGGCGCGCAGAGTCGCCGTCATCCATCCGAACGTGACTCAGCCCCGCAGTATTTGTGCAGAGGATTCCAGACGTGTCTTCTTGTCTGCACTCATCTTCGCCGGGATGCGTCTCAGCTTGCGAGTGTCTTCTTCACGTATTGTCACCGCGCATCACGTAACTGTCGATTAATTGAGTCCCAGGGGCCATCGTTTTAGTTTCCAGGCAACAAAACAAAGTGGAGCTTAGGACTCTTTGACTCCTTTCATCTGGGAATCTGCCATAACTTCCACTTGTCATCTCTTTTTTTTTTCATCTTTTTTTTATCAACAGCTCAGATGAATCTCCAGGACACTCAGCGGATACGATTAAAGGTTGTTCCGCCGAGAGCCCTTTTCACATCACAACTCGATTTCTATCTCATTTCTCATCATGGCGGCGTCATTTATAGGTGACAAGCAGCCGCACCAAGCGCCAGCCGGCATCACGCCCCTTTCTGACAGGCGGCCCGGATCCGGCGTCAAACCCGTCTTGCCTCCAATCCCGCCTGAACGCAAGACCCCGCAAGTCGGTAGCCCGCTGCCATCGCCCAGCCGCCGCCGCCGCCGCCACGTCCAGGCCAGCACGCAAGGATAGCGTCACGGTTCTTAAAGACAAGAAAGCACACCGTGATTCATTTTAATTTTAACAGCATGAGCGAGTGACAACTGACCGCATGACGGCACATTTCTTACTCTCCTCGCACATCCGTCAATGGCTCTGCTCCAAAACAAACTATTGGGCCTCGTCTTTCCATGCTGCTCATGCGCAAACATGTCAGGATACTTTTTTTTTTTTTTTTTTTTTTTAAAGACCCAGTCCTATACTTTGGGTTGCAATTTTAATGGGTCATCAAAGATAAGATTGCAGTTTTAACGAATATGACTCTGTGTGCGCGTACACGTCAGTTCGGCTTTCAAACAAGGGTTTCAAAGTGTTAACAGGGAGGCGCACCTGGCCATCCATCAATGTCTGACTTGCTCTGGAGGCAGCAGATGTTACAGGGCCGTCATAATTCTTTGGCAGATATTGTCTACATGCCTGCCTGCCCCCGAGATCTAACCTAGTTACACCGCAGTAGGCGCCGCTTTCTACAAAGTCAGTGTCCACAATCAGTGGCCTTTGTATACAAGGGGCAGCGGCTATTTAAGTCTTTACACACAGTACGAGGAAAACTTGTACTCTCATTCCCTGGTGGATTTTTTATTTATTATTTTTTTGTCAGTGTACAAAAAAAAACGCTAACTCTGCTGTTTCACTGGCAGTGGGGATCTGCTGGAAAACAGTAGAAGGACAGGGAATTGCAGGAAGATAAGACAATGACTGCAATCTAATTGACTTGCATGAAAATAAAAGGTATATTTGAATTAGAACTAACAGCTTTTTCCATCAGCGCTATCTACTGGATCGGGTGAGCCACTGTGCCCTCTACCATTAAATGGATATTTTGGCTAGTTAAGTTGGGTCATGTGTATTTGTACAGCCCGTACTCACACAAGAGTCTCCAAGCCCCTCTCGGCCCCTTGCACACACAATCTGGCTCAGAAAAAATATACATAATTATTTTTGGGGGTGGGGCTTAGAGAATAGATCCCAGATTGGGGGGGAGGTCAGGTGTTGTTACTTTAAACAGCATAAGACTCCATGCTGGTGGATGCCAAATCCTAACTGGAACATACTCACTTTGCTCAAAGCCAAGGGGTGCAGGGAGAGTAGAGAAGCGACAGTGAAACAGGCCAAAATCTGCAGGGAAATGCAAATATCGAAATGAGTCATGCACCTGTGTGACATCTAAGATGATTGATCAGGCCCCCTTATTTTGACCATCGCTTAATCTTCAGTCTCCACAGTATTTGTAACTTTCACTGATGGGTTATGCGACACCAAGGCGGTTACGAGGGAATGAATAAACCCTGGAAATCGACTGTGAAAGCCCAATAATATGTTACAGGTGCAGCGTGTTAGTGTGTTTTAGTATTGTCAGCGAAATAGCTACGCTGAGCAAATATTGGCGTCATGAATCTTGTACCGTTACTGACGGAGCGGCCGCATTGAGTGCTGCATGATGTGGCGCAATGCTCAGTCGCCATAGCAACGGCTCTCTTCCCCTTCCCCTTCCCCTCCCTCTCCGTCCTGGTGCGTGTGGACGTATAACTCCTCGCCGCCTCTTCCCTGCGGACACATTCATTCGCTGCCAGATTCATTGGCTGTCAACTTGCCGGAAACAAAAAAAAAAGTTTCTCTTTTAATTAGTTTGGCGCAGTGTGTGTGTGTGTGTGTGTGTGTGTGTGTGTGTGTGTGTGTGTGTGTGTGTGTCCGCGTCATCCATCTATCTGTCGCCGCCTCCACCTACACCATCGCCATCCTCTCCGCTGCTCTCTCGTCCTCGTCCACGCGCCCCGCCGGCTCTCCAGTGTAATTAAAGCCAGCCAGTGCGGATAATAGAACCGTAATGGTGTGTAATTGTGATAATCAATACATAGTGCATACTAAAGAAGTCAGCGTTTATAAATTTAGAGCGGAGGAGATGCCGCTTGGTCTCACACGACTCATAAAGCCCGAGTGACCTTGAAGGGGACTTTAACATCGTTAAATCACATTTAGGCAATAGTCATCCTGCGCACACTGTAGCGGAACTTAGCGTAGCGTGAGCACTCTCCAAGGGCAAAAATGGAAGATGGCGTTGATGTATATCCTTTGTATTGTTTGTTAAAATTGGTGATGCTATGAGTCTTGACCCCTTCGACCCCTCAGCTTTTGGCCTCAGGGGTTCTGTGGAGGTGGGCCAAAGGGTGGAACGACCTCCGCTTGGAAAGCAGGGAGCGGGGTCACCAGCTTGGCTGTGCAGGTAAGGTTACCTCGAGGTGGTGTGAAGATGGATCATTCACTGCCTTTGACGGCAGTAGAAGTCAAAAAGTCCATTGTTTTACCATGAGATAGCAATGATAGAGTTTAATAGTATGAAATCTTCCCCCAAATGTTTTTTTGTGTGCTTTCATCTATTTTATCTACTTTGTCACTGATCTGAGCCCCCCACAGTACCCGGCCACTCGCCATCAGCGCCATTGATGCGTCCTTGTGCTTCCCTCTGACTCCGCCGTGCATAGCAAAACAGGTTGACTGCGGGACTTTTCAAAAGCTCGCCATCTGCTTCCCGCCTTAATTTCGCCTCCCGTGCCGTCGTATCGAAACACTACACTGCAAGTAAGCTCATGGCCACATTCGCCTCCCTGTGTCGGCTGTCGTGTTCCAATGCCTGAACACTTGTATAATAAACAGCAAGCAGCCTCTATCAGCACTTCACCCAGGCTTCCTGCAGCCATTTTCTATTCTAGTGAGCTCCGGCGCAAAAAATTGCAATGACCCGCTCGCAGCAGGCTTGTCTCTGCTTGTGTACGTGTGTGTGTAAGTGCTAGTGTCATCCCTCAACCGTGACGGACGCGCAGTTTTATACAACACACGGAGACACATTCCAGTGAGCTCACTCTTGACAGGTGGACATGTAAAAAAAAAAAAAAAGAAAATCTATTATTTGCATTGCGATAATGTAAACAATACAGCTAGCTAGCTTCAGATAGTCCGCTGGCTTTAGAGCGCCTCATTGTCCGCCATGAGTGCGCGCAGGTCACAGAGAAAGCGTACGCGCAACTTGATTTTATTCATGTTTGTTGTGGTAGCCACCGTGTGGACAGCGGCTTTGCATTTAGAACGCCTCGTCGTCCATTTTTAAGCCTCATTTTGTTCATCAAACCAACTTGATGCTTGTTGTTAACAACTGTCTTCTCTGTGCTATATTTTTGTGTTCACTTTAACAGGGGCTTCAAGTGACGTTCACTCTTTTGGAGCAGGATGGCCACACTCCTTTGGAATGTTCCAGTAAGTTCTCATGTAAAATCAAGCAGTACACGTTTGTTCTTGCTTCCTTGCGTTCTGTTTTCTCAGTGTTGATGGGGTTTAGTGAGCCAATGCGCTTACGTTCATTATTTGGAGATTCTCATGTCGGCTCGGGAGTGGTAATTGGACACACGCTCGTGACTAATTCTCTCGGCTGCGTCTCAATCCTCTGTTCGGGTCTAAAACACAAACCTCGCCGCGCAACCTCTCTGTTTTGCCTCCCGTTGCCATGACAGCTCGCGTCACAGTCGCAGGCGGCTAATTAAGTGAATTTATCACGGCGGAACCAACAGGGGGGCAAAAAATGTCTTGCATAGCATGGCTGCGCTCTTTACTTGTGTTTGGCCTGCACTTGTTATGAAACATACTCCAGCATGCGTCTTTGCACTCATGCACGCTTTGAGCTGGAGCCAGTCAAAGTGAAGATTTGAGAAGTCACCTGCTCGAAAAGCTGACACGGGGCGGAAAGCCCAGTGACCCGTGTGCTTTTAAATCGAATTTTAATTGGTCATTAAAACCACGCATGGACGCCATTTTGAGATGTCATCGCTCGCCCACGGAAGTTGCACTTTGTTCGTTATTGGGCTTCTGTACAGTAATGCGTCCTTGAATCACATTTCGGGGTGAAATATCGTGCCGCATTTAGACTGCCGCAAGGGAAAGGTAAATTGCTCTTGTGGAATGGCCCAATATTTTTGTCCATTTGGCATATTGCCGTAAATGAGCCGTCTTAGTTGTAGTGTTGGCTTTAGTGTCTTCCTTCTGGAGCTAGTGACAATCATCTGTTGCCTGCAATGTGTATTCCCAGCGGACCGCACCGCCCACTCTGAAGCCTCCAAACTCTCACACCCTTCATCCTCAACTCCCAGCGGCTTTCCAGATTTATTGCCCCCCCCCTTTTTTATATTTCCTCTTGCTTGTTTTCTTCCTCCTCCTTTGTCTTTTTGTTTCCCTTGCCTCCCAATGCACACACGATTGCGTCCATGTTACCCTGCGGCGTGAATTTAATCACAACTGCACCGCCACCTCTTGTCGCCAGGGGAGTGAGTGTGCTCGTGTATGTGCTGGGGAGGGGGGAGGGGGGTATGGCAGTTGAACGCAAGCCCACTCAGTGTAAACAGCGCGATTAGTGGTTAATATCCCCCGCCGTGTGAACGCATCCAACAGGTTCCACGCCGCAGCTCTCGTATCCGCGCGCACACCTGCGGCTTCACGTGTGAACCACCGGTAATTGAGCCTGCGAGAAACGCAACAAGAGGTTTACGTGCCATATTGTGTGTTGGAACGAAGTTTATGAATGACAATCGGGCATTAGGGCGTACTGAGTCAATTAGTTTTTTTTAATATTGCACAAGATGGCAGCGCATAGTGTACTATAGACACATGAGGAAGAGTTTCACAACGAACTCTGTAAGCTGCAATTTATTTATTTTTTGCAGAAGATAAAGAATATATGATACATCAGGGTTGGCACTGGGTCATGACACCTTTTAGCCAATTTGGCTAAACAGTCTAAAAATATAGACACATGAAGAGTTTCATAACAAGTTCGGTAAGCTGCAATTTTTTTTGCAGAAGATAAAGAATGTATAAACGTATAAAAGTGTAAAAATCCCCTCGCCGTATTTCAGTGTCGTTAGCCACAATAAAAAGAGAGATACTTTTCCCTTCTCTGGTTGAAAAAGTCTCTGTCCTTGTTTTTGATGACCTACATTACAACTCGTGTAAAAACAAAAGGCCCCAAAATGTGTTTGGCAACATCAGTGTTTTCACATTTGCTTTATAGCCCCTTTGCGACTCTTGGAGAGAAGAACACTAACACGCCTGGAGACAACCTCCGGCCCCATGATTTCCTCTTTGAGCGCTCCAGTGGAAGCGGTCCAGGACGCCTCACCCTCAGTCTTCAAACTCTCGTTTGATGTGCGAAAGGTCATCGGCAGGGCAGGCTGTCGTCCGTTGTAGCGCATATGCTTACGTTGCCGTAAAACACAATTTGGCTCGCCAGCCGCATTTATTTTGAGACGAAATGGTCCCCAGTAGGTGTGGATCGATGACGACTCAAACTTGACAACATGCTTCTGGCTTGACAACGTGCGGTTTGAGTCCGAGCATGTCAGCGCTCACAGCTGGCCGAAGCCCATTAAAACTGGTCATTGCATTCCTCCAAAGGTGACCTGGTGTCCAATTCCAACAAAGGCACCAAGGGGGCGCTTGTAAAACATGATTTAACCCGACTGCTTTTTATTCCTCAAGCCGTTTGCTTGTGGTGGTATTCGGGGCAGGGTCAAAGCGTTTTAAGTCACCCCCGCTTCTTCCCTAAGGGCAGCAAGTTGCGGCAGCCCCCACCCCTCTTCCCAAACGTTTTTTTTTTTTTATGCATGTTAGCCAAGCCCCAAAAAAATTCAAGTGTCATTCATTCATTCACACACACACACCTACCTCCTCCTTTCACACACACAGATTCATGAACGACTGCCTCACTTGGATTTAACATTTTTGTGTTTTAGGGGATTTTTCAACCCCTATCTGGAAGTCTTCTGGATAATTCTAATGAACTCGAGCAGAGAGGTAAGTAGAAGGCCCTTCAAAATCCAGTCTGCTTTAATGTGCTGATTTAACAAGCCAAGTGTTAATCTATTTACAGCAGTGCGTAGTTTAAGCTCATATTCTTTTTTTGTGTGTGATTATGGATGCACTTGCATGTCTTGCACGCCTGCACTATTGCAAACACGTTGTTGTCTGTTGCTCGGCTGCTCCTTCAAACTTTCTGCTTTTGGCTTTCAAAATCTGAATTACATCGCCGTCGTCTTTTCCTTTTTTTTTCTGCCACTAACCGTCTCGCGGGGATAATCCATTCCGAAAGGTGGCGAGGTGGAAAATGCCATTATGGAGAAAGAGCTGACGTACGGCTACACTCGCAAGGCCGCCGCCGTGTGCGAGAGCAGGAGAGAGAGAAAGAAAGAAAGAGAGTGAGCGAGCAAGAAGCAGATAACACCTAGTGAGTCCGTGAAGTTTGTTTTGTAATATTGTTTAATCTTCTCGGGGTAGTGATAAACGCCAAGTGTTACGCCACCGCGTTAATATGCACCATGGCGGCGTTATTGATTGTGGCTGTCGGTTGCCCCTGTGCTTGAGACACGACTAAGGCCACAAAAGTAAAAAGGACCGCAGCATATTGTGGCATTTTTAAGCGTGCCGGCTGTCATTCATAAAATCCTCCACACCTGACTGGCTGCTCTCTGCGCGAATAAGATACATGCAGAGACATATCTGCATCGGTATGCGAGGAGGAGGTGAAGTGCGGAGTTGCGCGGGCCCTGCCAGCCTGCTCTGGCTCGCACAGGTTGTAAATGTCATCCAGCCTTCAGCCAGGCGGTCAAAGCACGGCGAGGAATTTCCCTGAATGGCTCCCCATCGAGCCCAATCACTTTTTATGGCACTTTTACGCTCGTGTTAATCGGCCGAGGCGGACTGACAAAAATGGGGATGAAAGAGTTGGGACATGCCTATTCATTGCCCCCACCGCATCTGTTTTCGTCGGCTTGCCAAGACATTGGACACAATTTGGCATCGCTTTTAATCACAGAACACAATATTCTTTGGGTCTTGAAAGATTTTTTTTTTTTGTCAAGTATGTCGTCCAATTGAATATGTCGCCCCTCATTAGACACCTGGTACTCTCTGAAGTAAAGTAAAAGAATTGTGGCGCTATCTTGGATGTTCTTGTTGTCTGTTCATTCAGATTTGTCACGCTTGTGTGCATCATCTTCTCAGGAAATAATGAAGCTGTCAGTCTGCTCGAGCTCAGCCGATATGACCGCACACGTCGTCTCATTTTCATTCACAAAAGAAAACACTCCATATTTGGACGTGCATGAAATCCCAAGCACATCCGTTATCATCATCAAACATCCTCCATCAGGAAAGGTGAAACATCGTACCTGAATATTACCCCTGCCTGGCCACAAAAAACAAAACAAAAAAAAAGGCTCAGTTGAGTCCACCTTTGCAATGTGAGATGTCCCCTTTTGGATTATTGGGGTCATAAATTTCAAACGGCGGGCTTGTTTAGACGCCGCGGTAATTGCCTCTGATAGCTGGCGCAGAATCAAATGATTTAAAAAGCTGCTGTGTGAGACGTGTACACCTTTTTTGCCACCGTTGGAATGTGCTGAAAAACAATCTTTATTATCCCCCTTCTCGCCTTTATTCGGACAATATGCAATAAATAGATCAGAAATAGTGTGCGATTTGCATGCGCCCCAGCCAGTGGCTGGCAGCCACGCGCATTTGACGACGCGCCCGAATCCTAGCAAGTTAAACACAATGTTAAAAAAAAAAAAAATGGCTGCTCATGTTTTATCTCTCTTTGACTTTCCCTGTCTCAGATAAGAGGGAAGAAGCGCGGGAATTGATGATCCCCGGAGCGCCGTCCTGGAAGGGGATTTGTGAGGCGAGGCGGGCGGGAGGAGGAGCGGGTGATCGGAACGGGGCGGAGAGGACGAGCGGGAGAAGAGTATGGGCCGCTCTTCCGTGTGCAGGGTTCTCCTGTTGCTTTGCCTCCTGTGTCGTCGCAGCGTCACGGCACAAGCCGAGGGTATGACATCACTCTTCCCCTGCCTCCGTGGAAAGTAACACACCGGCTAAATTGGGATCAATAAAACGGCGCCTTATTTAACTCTTCTTGCTCCACTTTGATTGCACACCTCATTTCAGGACACGCCATTTAAAAGGTGCTTGAGGAGGCGGGCTAACCGCCCGCATAGCGGGCGGTGTTTACCTTAGTATTCTAAGCGCTCCTCGTTGCTGTGCTAAAGTTTTAGTGCCGGAGTGTTTGGAATATTGATGCTCTTTTTGGGCTGACTTGTGTGTCAATAAGCATTCATGGGAGTTTGTGGAGCTTGCTGCAGATGTGAGCAGGCGCACGTGATGAGGCAAGACTGCCATCTAGTGACAAGACGAGTACAAAGCTGTTGGTAGATTCAGCAGCTTGGGATATTGTGTGAAATCCTTTTTTTGGGGTTCAAATTTAAATTTAGACTGCTGGCTTTGTTTTTTCCCCCCTCATTCAAAGCCTATAGCGAAATTTCATTTGTATCTACGGTAGCCTGCAGGACGGTTGTGCAAGCAGACATCGTTTTCCTGGTGGACGAGTCTTGGAGCGTCGGCGCAGGTGGCTTCTCCGCGATGAAAGACTTTATCTCGGAGATGCTCTCCTCCTTCAAGGACAGCCCCGTGGGAGCCGAGGGCGTCCGTTTCGGAGTCACCGTCTTCGGGGACGTCCCCAGGTAAAAGTCAACATGCAAGCGCGTCACTTTTGGATCGCGCCCAGCTTCCTGTTTTGGATCCCAGGATGCGAATCGCCTTGACGGACTACGGCTCCCTGGAGGAGGTGCTCGGGGCGGTCAGGATGCTTCCCTATGAAGGCGGAGCCAGGAAGATGGGCGCCTCCCTGCAATTTCTCGTACACCACGTTTTCAGCGCCGCCATCAGTCGCGACCACGCACCCAAGGTACTTTGTGAAGCCACCATGATTAAGTATAACACATACATTGGTGAAGCAATGGAAGGCCATCCATTTTTAGATAGCAAAAAAAGAAAAAGCGCTTTAAAGTCAGCCGCCTGCGCCAGACGGCAACTAAACTTGTCAAGTGATAAAATGTGAAGTATTTTCCTTCTCTATCAGTGGCGGGGAGACTCGAAGTAACGCTGCCGGTTAGCATTCCCATCAACCCGCTATCTTCTGAGTGTGCGTGTGAATAATTTTGCACTTGACGTGGGAAGGCAGCGGGGAGAGGATTAGGTTGATATATTGAATTTGTACCGGCGGGGCGCATGCGAGCGGCAGCCACAATCTCGTATTGATGCTGTCCTGCCTGTTCCTTCTTCTTCTTTCTTGAACTTTCCATGAACTTTGCTTAATTTTTATGAATGAGCAAATAGCTAGTCTCGGTCGCATGCGTGCATCCCGCTTGTTCTTTTCGCTTGATTTATTCAATTATGAATTCAATTATAAACTAAACCATGAACAAATCTGTGGGGGGGGGGCTTTAATGAGTGTGATGCTGTTTTTAAATTACTTTTTCTTTTTCTCCCAAACAGTGGTGTATTTATTATTTAGCTACATAACTGTGCAAATGTTTAAACAGTAGAATGGATTGGAACAGTAAAACAAACAGTCTCTAAATCTTGATGGGACTTTAATCTTTTTTGTTTAATTGAGCTGAAATACATGGTGTGTTTCTGGAAATTGGAACAAGGACATTTTCATCGGCAATACAGTGGTGCCCAGATACGAGCCGTTGTTCAGCCGATTTTTGACTCTTTTATAGTTTAACATGTCTGCACTCAAGCAGCAATTTGGCAAAAAGTAGACAACTTGTCAAAAAAAAAAAAGGAAAATGAGGCTCTAAACTGTTGATTGCCTCTCCCAATTAGTTTATTATCAAACCAAACATAAAGCAGAGACAATTGTACAGTATACCTATTTAGCTTCATGCTAACAAACAATGCAGAACGCCACAGGCGGGCTAGCAAAAAGCTCCAGTGTTGCGATGTCATAATCTTTCAAGCGGCAGATAGTTGAACACAGTGGTGAAACACATGAAGACAGTATAGCACTCACAGGTATTCTTTATCCTCTGCGAAGAACGACTATGACTGCAGATTACTAGAGAGACCATCTCTCTATATATACAAAAGTCTGCATTATACGTGTTCACTTTTTTTAATTTTATTTATACAATGTGTTAATTAAATAAAACGCTATTTTATCCATTAAAAAAACCCACTAACTTTGACTGAGACAGAAGTGCTTTGAGTTTTGAGCATGGTCATGCAACAAATTCAACTTGTATCTCAGGGTACACCTGAATACACCCTTGACCGCCTCCGCTTTCTCTTTAGGTGGCCATTTTGATCACAAATGGACCTTCGGACGACCCCTTTGACGCCGCCGCCAAAGAAGTGGCCGACAATGGGATTTCGCTTTATGCTGTCGGTGAGTCCAGATTGTGAATTCTCTCAACATCCCCACTGCAGTGGTCCCCGCAGATCTTAGCGGCCGCCATCTCGCCCGCTGTCAGAAATTCATGCCCTGTACAGTTGCGATTCATTGGATTCCTCCCCAGAACCTTGTGACTGTGCGAGAATCATATTTCAAAGTGCACTTGCGCAAATATATACAATCCATATGCAGCACACTCACTCGCCACAATATTAGGTAAAGCGTGCCTCCATATGTATTGCTGAAGAAGTGCTTCATTCAACCATACGTCCACTTGCACTCCTTTACATACATCTCGCTCCCCTTGCTGCGAGCGCTGCAATAATTACCGCTCATTAGCCAATCGCTCTCTAATTGCGGCCATTATTCACCGGCCGATTCATCTGTACAACTCTGACACCCGAGTGGCGCTCCTCTTATTCATCACCACCGCGCCGAAGCAAACCTGCGGGTCCAGGCATGTCAACAAACATCAAAAAGCAAACGACAGTCTCGCGGGGCGTACAGACTTCATGAGTCAGTGCCGCAGGGCAAATTGGTGAAAGCCCTATCATGCCGGAAGGAATTGAAAGTCTCCTTTGAACATCCATGTGCACAGATAATCTAAGTAAACAACGTTTAAACGCGTACACCTGAGTCAGCTTGTAGAAAATCTGCTGTTTCGTTATTTATTTGATGGCTGAAGGCTCTGCACAGACTTCACTAGTGAAGCAATTGAAAATGCCACAGCTCCCCCCAGTGGAAGAAACTATGTAGTGCCAAAATTGTGATCCGCATGCTTTTTGTGTTCAGGCGTGAGGGGAGCTGAGGAGGCCGAACTGAGGACGACGGTGTCCCAGCCGCATGAGGAGCACCTCTTGATGGGTGCTGACTTCCCTCTGTTGGAGGCCGTCCTCCCCAAATTGTCTCGCCGAGTGTGTTTCACCGCCTCTGAGCCGCCGCGCCCCGTCAAAATCTTCCTGCCCGGTGAGAGAGATGTGCATAGCATCAAAAATACAATCCATAAAATGAATAATATTAACAAGCTTTTCTCTTTTTGGAATCTATTTCACGGACTCCTTGCGTCCAGTCAAAGAGCCCATCTTGGGTCCAAGAGATCTGCGTGTGAGCGAGCTGGCCTACAGCTCCCTCAGACTGACGTGGACGGCGGCCACGGGAGACGTCACGGGCTACCGACTCACGGTCGTCCCTCTCAGCTCCAGAGGACAACCCGTCCACGCGCAGCAGAGACAGGTGAGGGAGGTGGGAAAGGTCTGCACATCTGGGCCGGATGTTTATTTTGGCCTCTGCTCCCTTAAGATTGGTCTTAAGGCAGATGTGACGACAATCGTGGTGGCAGAGCTCAACCCAAAGACGTCGTATTCCCTGACTGTGTCTGCCGTATATCCCAGTCTCATCGGAGAGTCTGTGATGACTACTGCCCAGACGAGTAAGTGGTAAAATCGCCAAATATCACTTTATGCCATGAGCACCAAGTCTTGTTTTTCAGCGCCGTTGCCTCAAGTGTTAAATTTCCGAGTTATCGAAGATGGTCTTTTCTCGCTACGTCTGGGCTGGACGCCTCCTCTCAAGAAGCTTGACGGATTCAGGGTTCTGATCCCAAGACGTACGAAAACAACATGCATTGTGATTGACGCTGCTTGTATTTTCTATGGATTGACATTGTACGGTTTCTCAAATGCAGCCGACCGACCGGGCTTCGTGTACGAGCAGCTGCTCCCGGGAGACGCCTCCTCACACGTCATTGACAGCCTGGAGGAGGACAAAAAGTACAACATCAGTATTTCGGCGGTTTACCCGCAGGGGCTGAGTGAACCTGTTTCCGTCGTGGGAAAGACATGTAACTATTATTACATCTGAATTCCATGACAATAATTACCATGCTTGACACTAAATGTCACGAGATAAAACAAAATGGATACAAATTTTACCCTTGGTGTGACGCAATGCTTTTTAAACCACAATTCCGTTGTAGTACTGCAATGTGTCCACAAGAGGGTAATGTTGTTCTATGCCAGATTTCTGATTTGTCTGATTGATTTTTTTTTTTTTTGAGTGTGTGCAGGGATTTCGGATTCATCATGTTACTCCGAAAGACGCAGCTTTATGTTCT
The DNA here is from genome assembly GCA_026261675.1 of Hippocampus mohnikei. Lineage (NCBI taxonomy): Eukaryota > Metazoa > Chordata > Actinopteri > Syngnathiformes > Syngnathidae > Hippocampus > Hippocampus mohnikei. Next base: position 6,896,530 of record JAKGUB010000345.1, read on the forward strand.
CTGATCATATATTTATTTATTTATATTTTAACATCCTCTTTTTTGGGGGGGGATTTGTTTGTTTATTTATAGTGAAGCTGGTCGCAATTCAAGAACTCTTGGTCCAGAATGCAACCACTGACACTGTGCAAGCCAAATGGACGTCAGTTAAAGGCGCCACGGGATACCGTCTCACATGGGCGTCGCCAGGTAACGCTACCCCTACAAATACGACACCAATGCCAATATTTGCTATGCCACACCAATATTTGCTATACCACTTACAATGTGTCGTAATGCATTGCTGTCAGAGGGCCACATCGAGAACATCAACCTCAGGGACACCTTTGACTTCTACATGATCCAGGGCCTCCACGCGGGCGCTGAGTACACCATCACCATGAACCCCATCTTTGGTGACATCGAAGGGCCCGTCACCTCCGCCAAAGTCAAGACATGTAACTATACTGCCCTAGAAAGAGACCAAGCGTGATGGACTTTTCCATGTAATGACTCCTTATCACCCCTGTCAGTGGAAAGCAGTGCGGTGCAGACCCTGAAGGTGTCAGCTGTGAGCACCAGCACCGCTGTCATCACGTGGAACAGCGTGCCTGGCGCCACTGGGTACCGACTGGCCTGGGGACCCACTATAGGTGTGTTGGAAGTTGGAATGGTCCCGGCAAGAGCTGCCTCTTATGCGTCATGTCCTTTCTCAGAGTTTGTAGGTCGGGACCGTCCCAGGCAGGTGGCTCTGAACGCCACCACCACTGAGTACCAGCTGAAGAATGTCGCCCATGACACGGAGTACGCCCTGACTCTCTATGTGCTCTTTGGATCGGTGGTCGGGCCTGGCATCACCGCCACCTTCCGAACATGTCAGTACCTGTGTTTAAGTTGGGTCATAGCAATAGATATACCCAAATATTAGCATCGAAAGACGGATACTGATGTTTTGTCTCGTTCACTCTCAGCTCCTCTAGGTTACGTGTCCAGCTTTGAGGTAACCACCTACACCAGCACCACCATCGAAGTGCAGTGGAGTCCAATAGTTGGCGCTACGGAGTACAAACTTTCCTGGAACACTGGTAAATGTTGATGTCGCTAGCATCCACCTTCCCCCTCCCACGCCTGAATTTTGTCACACATGTGCATCTCTACGTTTGCAGACAGCGGCAGCTCCCAGTCGCGCTACTTGGACCACAGCGTTCTCTCCTATCACATCACGGACCTTAGCCCTCACACCACCTACACCATCACAGTCCGTGCAATATACGGCAACACGGAGGGGCCTGAAATTTCCTTAAGTCAAGTCACAGGTAGTGAACAATTGGATCTTCCTCTTGGCCCCAGTGGAGATTTCGGGATGTAGGACCTGCCTTGATTGCTTGTTTAATTCGTCAGCGGCTGCCTTGGACTCAGAACCGCCCCAACTGGTGAAGGAAGTCAGAGTTGTGGACACTGGTGTTAGCTCTGTCACCCTCTCCTGGAAACAAACACCTGGTGCAACCGGCTACAAAGTCTCTTGGATCCACTTCATGGGTGAGATTCTGTGTATATTGTGCTCAGAATTGCTGTGGTATTGTTGTGGCTCTTTTGCGGCACCAGTTGGGCATTAGTGGCTCGAGCGTGGTTTCAATCCTATTTGGTAGGCAGGTCTTTTTGTGTTATGCTTAGTTGCTCTGAATCCAACTCTTGCCCCGCTGTCGTTTGGTGCTCCACATGGTTCAATTTTGGGGCCCATGCTGTTTACATTGTATTTGCTCAGTTGGAAAGCAATTATACTGTACATTGGATGACAAATTGGTGCTGTGGTTAAATCCAGCTCTTTTTTTTTTAACTTAGGGCAACTGGCGAAGGTAAAGCCTTTCTTTTCACAGCAACACTGCCTTTGTTCCATCTAGGGGGAGAAGAGAAGTCCCATATGGTACCAGCTGGTGTGACAACCTTCACTATCCAGAACCTACGCGAGGGCTCGTCCTACAAGATCCAAGTGTCCTCCATGGCGGGCAGCCGGGAGGGAAGCTCTGTCCTGGTCACAGCACGGACCTGTGAGCCGTTCTCATAAAAATTTCTCGACGTGAAGACCGTAACAAATACACCCTTTTAACTTTTCTCTCATTTGCCGGACTTTAGCGGACCTTCCAAAAGTGACTGGCTTCTCAGCAATAAATACGACGGACAGGAGCACTGTTCTGAGCTGGAACCGGGTGGCGGGTGTCTCCGGGTACCGTCTAAGCTGGAGGCACATCTCAGGTCTGGAGCCATCAACGTCACGCCTGTGTCATTCTGATGTGCTGTACTCATCCTTGTTTATTGCGCCTTACTCATCTTACTGTTTTCTCTGAGTGTTGTTTTGTCTCTAAATCGTCCCCCAGAGTTTGAAGCTGATATGCCTTGCATGTCATGTTGATGCAACGAATGTATAAAATTGCAGCGTAAACACTCTCAAGTGGTGGATTGAAGCACATTTGATTTTCTCATATTTTCCTTTCATTGTCTTTGTCTGTATTTTGGCAGGAGCTTTTAATAACCGGTAACCCCCCAAAAAAAAGATTAATTGAATTGCCTCTGGAGAAATGTGAAATAATGACATGTGTTTTGTTTCAGTGTTTGAGACCAAAAAAGAGACGCTGGGTCTTAGTTTCACCTCCTTTAAAGTCGGTGACCTCCTGTATGGCAGAACATATATTTTCTCCATTCGGCCTTTGTATGGGCAAGTGGAGGGACCGGTCAGCACTGTATATCAGAGGATTGGTAAGGAAGTCTCATGAGACTCGTGGACTTTTTTTTTTTTTTTTTTTTTTTTTTAATGTAATGATTGCATATTTCGCTACCGTGCATCTCAGTGGGACACCACCCTTCGACGTCGCAGCCAACAACGGTGGCCCCGTATGTCACAGCCAGCACCTCAACCCCTCAGAGAACCACTCGAAGCACCGAGCACCCTAATGTGCTGCCCATTACTACCGTGAAGACGACCCCGGTTCATTCAACAGCGGCCTCCCCGCAGTTCACACCGCCACGCGCAGTGACTCCTGATCCATCGAGAGCAGGTATTTTATTTTGGTCCTCATCATACTCTGATTGCCGACTCACATATTTGGCGTTTTTGCCAGAGTGCGGCCGGAGCAAAGTGGACATTGTGTTCCTGGTAGATGAGTCGTCCAGCATCGGCGCCAACAACTTTAACAAGATGAAGGACTTCATATTCCGGGTGGTCACCTACTTCCCGGTCATCGGCCCCGAAGGCACTCAAGTTAGTGTCCGCTAACCGAACTGCACTTCATCCAGCTCAAGGAGTAGGAACATAATCAGGTTAAAATTCTCTCTTCTGCCTTTCCAGATAGCCGTGGTTCATTTCAGCGATGAGCCTCGAATTGAATTCCGACTCAATGATCACAAAGACCGGAACTCTGTGCTTTGGGCACTCACAGGGTTACGCTACGGAGGGGGCAACACCAAGACAGGTTTGTGCCGCACAAATCCCCAACCGCACATTTGTAGGAATCGAATTTCTCGAACTTTGATGCCTGTCTAAACGCAGGGAAGGGCATCAGCTATGTCCTGCAGGAAATGTTTCAGGAGTCTCTGGGCATGAGGCAGGATGTCGCCCATGTTCTGGTGCTGATAACTGATGGCAGGGCGCAGGACAACGTGGAGCCCCCCTCCAGGATCGGCCGCGCTCTTGGTCAGTCAAAATCCCATCACGGTTTCAAGCTTTGTCCTCATTCCACATTAAATCTTCATGTTACGTTTCACGCAGGCGTCAGCATCCTGGCAGTGGGCGTCGCCAATGCCGACATGGAGGAGTTGCGTAAAGTCGCGGTCCCCGGCAGGTACAAGAACGTCTTCTACTCGCCGACCTTTGATGACTTTCCCTCCGTCGAGAGAGAATTCATCGGGAGCGTCTGCGGTGAGGAGCTGCGCTCCGAGTTCAAGCTGCGCCTGGATGAGGAGGTGAAAGGAGAACGTTTCATTTTTGTGCTTGAATGTCACTTCAGTTTCCCCCGCATTTTGTTTATTTATTTTTTTGACTCAGCTGGACACGCCCACTGATGTCCCAACGGAGGTGGCAAAACCTCAGGCCCCCTGCCAATGTATCAAGGTCGGTCGATCAGGTGCAATACATCAAACGTTTCAAACACAATCAGTGAAAATGTCGTGAAATTGTTTCTTTCCGGTGTCTTTCCCAGGGCCAGAAAGGAGAAAGGGTGAGATGAAATTTGTCAATATTGCGTGTCAAAACAATATTGATGTGTATGGACTTTACTCTTTCAGGGCGATGGTGTAGGAGGCGGTCTGGTAAGTTTGACTCCAAATATTTTATATTTCTGATCATTTTCAACACTGAGATGTTTGTTGTTGGGGTTTTTTTTTGGTAGCGATTTAGGCAAACTCCCGGGCACTTTGATCCTTTCACCTCGACCAAGGGAGAGAAGGGTGAAAAGGCAAGATGTGCACACTCACGGACAAATCAAATCTGGATTTTTTTTTTTTTTTTTTTTTTTAAACGAGCGTGATGTCGTTTCATTTGATTGATATTTTCTTGCCGATGCGTCGGCCATATTGCTTTGACAGGGACCTCCCGGAACGGACGGCGTTCCTGGGCTGCCCGGACGCCCTGGACGAACTGGACCCCCAGGTTCCGCCGGGCAACGGGTAAGTGAACACACAAGAGAACAAACTCGGCCTAAGTTTATTTGTTTTAACACGTGTCGTCATTGTTTTCTGCAATGCATCTTTTTGTCTTTTTCAGGGCACTTCAGGCATACCGGGCGATACGGTAAAACTTGGAATGATGAGTAAAATGTCTTGAATGAAATGATGACTATTCTTGTCTTCTTGCAGGGTCCTCGTGGTCTCACCGGTCCCAAAGGCCAGAGAGGAGAGAGAGTACGTTTTGGGATATTTTAATGTATTTTTGGAACAATCATGAGGAAATCAGTATGATGTGTCTCATCACAGGGAGAGCCTGGTTATGCGATTGCCGCCCCAGATGCAAACTTCGTCCCCGGGCAAAAAGGAGAACCAGGATCTTCGGTGAGACACCCGCTCAACAATTTTGGGAGATTTTTCCAGAAGGAATTTTGGCCTGATGAAATGTAATGTGACAGGGTCCCCAGGGACCTCCTGGTATTCCTGGACTCATCGGAGTCCCGGGTCTGCCCGGTCCAGCAGGACCACCAGGAATAACTATCAAGGTAAGGAAAGGTTAGATGTCCAGATGAGGGGTTTTAGATGTACAGCCAATCTTATGCATCACATCTTTTGAAGGGGGACCTTGGAGAGCCAGGAGAAAAGGTATAACAGAATTCTCCCGCTGCTTTTGTTGGACTTGAAATGACATCCTCGTATGTTTGTTTGAAAGGGTTTACGAGGGAAGCCGGGCACGAAGGGCGACACAGGAGAAGCCGGGAGCATCGTGAGTGCAGATACGATCTCCGTCAACGCTTTTCAAAAACAATTCATCTTTTTTTCTGTTTCCCAACCAACCATCAAGGGTGTGGCAGGGTTGCCCGGTCCAATCGGCATCAGCGGCGTACCGGGTTTACCGGGTCCGAAAGGAGAGAAGGTAAACAATATCAACGAACGTCATCTTGCTCTCAAAATGTGTTGACCCTCTCGAAATGTGAACTTTTGCAGGGTGAATGCGGACAGAGCTTTTTAGGGGGTCAAGCCCTTCGCGGAGAGCCGGGGGAGAAGGTACCACACGCAAAATTGCTCTTTATGCTCTCATACGCCCTCTCCTGAGCATATTTGCACACGGAATTGCTTTGCTATGCCGACGTCTTAGCCGTTCTTTGTTCTCCTGCGGTCATTCGTGTTCAGCATCTGCGGTGACTGGACTTTGTAAGCATTGATAAGTGGACCGCGATCCTACCATCATACATATTTCAATACAGTTTTGGGGGGTTTTTTTGCAGGGAAACGTGGGCGTTGCGGGACCGGTCGGCCCAAAGGTACTCAATACTAACTTCATTTCGGTTGATTTCGGTTTTATTTGGGATGATATTGTGCATCTGTCCAGGGTGAACTTGGAGAACAAGGCACCCAAGGAGCTGTCGGACCTCGGGTGTGTATGTCATGATTGACCGTCCCACCCATTCGTATTTGACGTAATGCTAACGAGATTAGCGTGCTAAGAGCTGCTTTCTGATTTCAACAAATTGATCGCCAGTATTTTATTTTGTCCGCAGGGGAAAAAGGGGTTCAAAGGGGAGCAAGGGGACAAGGTGAGTCCACACACACACACACACACACACACACATGCGCGCTCTCATCTGTAATGCACACTAGACAGAAAAATACAAATGTCCCGATCCATTTTGTCAAAGCAAATGGCTCATCAGCCAGACGAACAGACGGAAACCCAAAGTGAGTCTCAAATGAAGAAATGCATTCCTTTTTAGGGAGAACAAGGCGAGAGGGGGCCCAGTGGACCGCAAGGACCAACGGTGAGTGTGATTAGCGATGATGATAAAATGCACTTTATATTTGACTGAATAGGCAGAGGCATTACGGTATATAATCCCTTGAATCTCAGAAATTAGCCTCCGTCAGAGATGCCAGCGAAGAGCCAAATCGGCAAAGCTTCAATGGATATCTCTCACGCGTTTTTGTCCTGCGTCACTGAATTTAATTTGAGGCGACCCCCCCTCCCCACCCATCACCTCGCTCACCTCCCCTCCCCTCCCGGTGAGGAGGTCGTCACAAAGATGCTATCTGGCTGTTTGCTTTAATGCCCTTTTTTGTTGAACGCTTCTTGAAAAGGTCTCCGAGATAACCGCTAATTGCGTCACCTCACACAAAATTATTTCATTTGAGATATGTCATGCTATGGAAAGGTAAAATGGGCCAACCACGACGCATAAACAATTTTTTTTCCCAATTATCCAGAAGCCTTTACAAAGATGATAATGCTCAGTGTTTATTATTTTGTTTGTAGAATATATCGTGATGAATGTATGCACAATGTCAAAGTTATACACAGTGTGCCTTATTATTTCTTCCAGGGACCAACAGGACCGATTGGCCTTAAGGGAGATGTGGGACCAAGAGGAGCCCCCGGCGACACTGCCAAGGGTGTAAGACTACAATTTGTGATGTTTCTTTCATTTTTTTCCTTGGGTGCTAATTAGCATTGTCATATTTGTGTCCCATCATAATAGGTCATCGGTCCAACCGGCAAAAAGGGCATCCGGGTGAGTGCTTCACGCTGTTTGTGAAAGCGCATCTGTCAGTTCGCGGGGTAGCGATTATTATTTTACAAGGCGGCGGGTTCTCCTGCGGGCCCGCCAATCAAACGCAATTAAGAGTTTCTCTCATTAGCTTTGTGCAGTTGGACTGAATGACTCAGTGAGCGCAACCCCCGTCAGAGTCGCTCGTTTCCTTTTGAAAAGTCCCCAAATGATGTGTCGACATTTCCAACAGGGAGATGTCGGTCCAATCGGTCCCGTGGGCCCTCTGGGAAAAAAAGGGGAACAAGGAGACAAAGGAGAAAAGGTTGGATCGTTAAAAAGTGCAAATTGAGAATGTGCAGCTTGAGTTGAATTGATGTGTGCCTTTAGGGGAGCCCTGGTTTTGGAATTCCAGGACAGGGGGGACCAAAAGGGGAAAATGGCGAGCGGGTGAGTCCCTAAACACCTCAGCCGCCATTTTGTTGCTACATTCTTTTTTATTTTTTTTTAATATATGTATTGCTATCATTCCCAGGGAAATGTTGGTTTATCTGGAAAACCAGGAGCAAAGGTATCTATCGGAAGCAATCGATATAACGTGTAGAAACAAAAACAAAAGAAAATGCCTGACGCAAAAAAACGATATTTGGTCTCGCGTCATCCATGTCATTCTCCTGAACAGGGACAGGATGGCTCCAAAGGTGACAAGGGGGACGCGGGCTCGCCCGGAAATCCCGGAGAAGCTGGCTTAAGAGGTAAAGATGTAAGTAAATCACATGAGGTTGTCCCAGCCCTCATAACAGGCAGCAAAAAGTCACATTTCGGTGTCCCTCGTGTCATTTTCCAGCGCCGTATGACAAGTGTTGTTGTTGTGTGTGTGTGTGTCTAGGGTGGTGCCGGAGTTAAAGGAGAACAAGGGATGAAGGTGCCCTACCAGTCCCACCCCCACAAAAAAAAAAGACCACAAAAAAATTGCAACATGCCAAAACATAACATTTTCCTAAACTCGTTTTGTCCTTCATAGGGGGAGCGAGGACCGCAAGGAGCATCTGGTGGCCCGGGACAGAGGGTATTATTTTTCACCCCTTGGGGTTTTGACAAAAATATGAACCAGCAAGTCAAGGAAATGAACTTAAACTGGTGATGTTTGATTAAATTTTCACTCAGGGCCCACTCGGGCTCCCGGGGCAACCGGGAGCGCGGGGAGAGAAAGGAGATATTGGAAGGGCTGGCCTGCCTGTAAGACCTTCTGCAATTAAAAGAATAAAGCATCTTGGAGCGTAATTGTCGCTCGTCAATGCTAACATTTCATGTTTACCTGTAATGAAATTTCTTTGTCTTCCTCCAGGGGCTCGATGGAGCAAAAGGCGACAAAGGCGAGCCGGTGTGTGTGTGTGTGTTTGAGTTGATGATGCCTTTGGCGTCTTTCTTGTTCTGATCTGCCGCTTTGCTTTGTCATTGCGATTGCTATTTTGATATCTTTGTTTCGGCTTTTATTGCGCGTGTCACTCTTCAGTGCATCTTCTATTTCCTGCAAATATTGCCCGCGACGTTCTATTGATGTGATTTAAACAGTTTTTTTCTCTTTCTTTCTTTCTAATCTCTCTCTATGCCCGTATGTGTGTGCCTGCTGTCGTCACAAAGGGAAAACCTGGACCTCCGGGAACGCAAGTAAACAAACCTTTTTATCGTCATGTGTGACAGCTTCTCATCAGTCCAGTCATGTTTAACAGGCCCATTTGTTTTGCGGCGGCGCTCGTAAAGTCGTTAATACGCCAAACAAGAAATGAACGCTCAATTTTTTTCATTTATTTTTTTGCCAGGCGGTACGAGACAATATCTTCGCCCGAGTGATCAAGGTGTCTTTTATCGATATCACATTTGTTTTATTTTCCCCGCGGAATTTTCTTCTCATGTCTCCTTTATAAACGGCTTATTGTGTTTCCGTCAGGGCGAGCCGGGTGAACCGGGTTTAAGAGGAGAAATCGGCCTGCCCGGACCGAGAGTGAGCCTCCTAATTTCGTAAAGAAATGTATACATTGGGCTCTAGGGAGCCATTGAAGGTTTGTGTGAAACGTGTATCTTCAAACTTCATGTCTTCGGTTTGTTGGCAGGGTCCTGAGGGTAAACCCGGACAACCAGGATCGTCATTGGTAAGTGTCCAATTTTTTTTTTTTTTTTTTTTTTTTTGATCGTGAGCGGTAATTGTTAAAATTATTCACACTTTCCGCAGGGTGGTTCTGGCCTTCACGGTACACCGGGAAAACCGGGCGAAAAGGTCATGTCAGCCTCCCCGCCCACGCACACGTCCTCTTTCCTAAACGCCTAATGTTACTTTTATTTGAACTACAGGGGGAGCGGGGACCAAAAGGAGAGCCTGGTGCAGTAAGTGTACAAAAGTCGCAGTGGAGAAAGACTTTTGACCCTTTGATGCACAGTTTGATTGCCTCACACTTATGCTTTTTGGTAGACAGGCGAGAGAGGCGAACAGGGCCGCATCGGGATCGCCGGAATGCCGGGATTACCGGGAACTCCGGTGAAGCCCGTTAGAAGAACCGTAGTTTCTTCCGAGAATGAGAGGCATCCCGCCGTGGGGTGTTCACCGATTGTTCTCTTTGCTTTCACAGGGACGAGCCGGCATCGACGGCAAGCGAGGACTCCCGGGGAAAGATGTGAGGACCATTTCGGCGTGCCAACCGTTTGGTTGCGCTAGCGTGATTAACATCAGTTTCTTTTTTTTTTTTTCAGGGGGAGGGAGGACCAAAAGGGGAAGAAGGCAAAAAGGTCCCCACGTGTATCACAGACAACTAAGAAAAAGTATGAGTTGGCTTTTCCTCTGGACATTCATGGTTTGCTCTCATTCCAGGGAGAGAAAGGCGACACGGGGGCAAACGTAAGTGGGTTTGAAGTTGAAAATAATGGTGGCAAAAGGAGCAAAAACTTGAGTCGCACTGTTGAATGACAGGGCAGAGACGGCAGCAAAGGAGAACCGGGACCGCCAGGTTTGCCCGGGAAACAGGTCCTCGTCACCGCAGAGGTAAAAGAAACACGTTCGCCTCGCTGCCTTTTGCGTCCAATCCAACTTCCGGGACGCCCCGTTCGCAGGGCGCCACCATCGACGAAATCCGCCAAGCCTTTCCCGTCCCCATGGGTCCTCCGGGAGCTACCGTGAGTGTCTCGCCCACCCAGGCGCTTGCTGCCGTTGTGCCCAGTCATTGCCCAAACAAATATCGCCTTCCTCTTCTCTCGTTTGTGTTCAGGGCTCGCCGGGAATGAAGGTAGCACACAAACGGGTTGATTTCAAAGTGTAAATCCACTTTCTGATTTCCTCGCTTGTCTTGCAGGGAGAGAAAGGCGACATCGGCATGAAGGGCGAAAAGGTACAATCGGTCGCAATCCGAAAGAGGTGAAATGGGATGACGGTATTTCAGTTCTTGACGCAGCATTTTCTTTCCTTCAATAGGGTGATGTGGGAGCCTCTGGGAAATCCTTAGAAATGAAGGTGGATCCCAGGTTATGTTCTCTCTCCTTGCTTTCGCCTGAAAAGTCAACTGATTCACATGCTTGCTCTTCTCCAGGATATCGAAGCCATGTTTGACGCGTACGGCATCAAGGTGTGTCCCCGCAGTCCAAAACGCAGATTTCGTCGTCGCTCTTCCTCGTCCTTGACGGAGCCTTGATATGTCGGCTTGTTTCCCAGCTGCCCCTGTTGAAGGTTTTGATTGACAGGCTGCTGCAGGGCGGCACCGAGGAGCTCCTTCGCACACTCGGGAGCGTCGCGACAACCTCGCAAAGCGCAGGCACGCAAAACGAAGAAACGCAGACGTCCAACGCCATCACGGAATACACGGTATGTCACGCGAACTTCGGCACTTTTTAAAAGGACTCTTAACAATCTGCTCGCATTATGTCGGAAGAGCTCTGTCAAGATTGATTTATCCAGCCGCACGCAACTGGACACCTTTGAGGAATTTGAGTTGGACCAACCTACGCGGCCTGTGAGTGACGTTCCATCAAACAAACAGATTATCACCGACTATGCAACTTTCATTTCTTGTATTTTTTTTTTCCCCCGCCCCTCTTGAAGGACTCTTGGAATGAATCTACTGAGGGTCCAACGTTATGGACACCGCAGAAACAAAAGGAGGAGGGTCTTGACGGGCCGTCCAAAGCCAAAACAAATCCGACTCAAGTCAGCTCCACTTTCAACGAAACTTCAAACCAGGAAGGTAATTTTTTTTTGTTTTTTTGTTTTGATGCCTTTGCGTGTGTTTTGGCAGACGGTCTCCGCCCAACCAGAAAGTGACACCCAGGCCGTCCCGCTCAGTCTGCCGCGCGCGGGCAAGAAAAGCGCAGGGCACAAGAGGCAGAACAGAGGACGCGGGAAGGTAAAAGATCACCTGCCTGCGGCTAAACAAATTCCTCATATTTGACACGACTCTTCCCGTGTGTGGCGCCTGACAACCAGGGTAGAGGAAACAAAGGACGACATTCGAGACAGACAGATCCCCTGGTAAATGAAATCTATCTCCCTGCCGCTATCGCCAACGCCCAATGCCGATAACGCAACACTCTTCCTCCCCCTCGCCATCCTCTAGAAGAGCGGGCAGTCGTCGGAGGAGTTTTACGACGCCCGCCATTACGACGAGCAAGAGGAGGTAGGCGACCTCATTCAAAGCTTGACGGCAGATGACGTCCGCCCGCCTTCTCGTTAACGGGGCCTGTCGAACGCCGCTTCCATCGCATCATCTCCCGGAAGGCGCCGATTAATTGCAACACCTACTCCCGATAATATTAATTAACAAGCCCACCGAGTTGTCCTCGCAGCCCACGGCTTTGAGTCGTTGGGAACATGTTGTCTTAATATAAAATGGGTTGAGTGCATGCTTCTCAGAAGTCACAGCCGATATGTTTTTTGGTTCATCCTCCAGCTAAAACGTTTGGACGGAATCACATCAGAATCCAGCACCCTGATGCTAAAGTTTTTTTGTTTGTTTTTTTGATGCCCCCAACAGGAAGCGATGTCGCTGCCATCTCCTCCCATCACCACCCAGGAAGCAGACAAGGTAGAGTCCTCATTGGCCGAACACCAACACACACACGCGTGCACACATCCCTTGCATGCACATCACAAAATTTTCACCAGTTGCAAAAAAAAAAAACAACAACAACAAAAACCCCTTAGCTTTAAAGCATGAAACCCGCAGCATGATTTCAAGCTTGGCTGAATGGCAATGAGCACACTGATTCGTTTTAATGGGACAATAGTAACGCTACATATTTTTTCCTCTCTCTCTCTTTTTTTTCTTCCATCTTTAAACAGGATGCCTCTTAATTTGCGGCCTTAATTACAAGGAACACAAACTACAAAGGAAAATGCAAATAAAGTGGAGATGGCAGCCTTGGATGTGACAACCTACAACTTAGAAGTTATTTATAAAGACACATATCAAATTAATACAAAAAAAAGTCACTCCTTTTTATACATAATTTTTTTGGTGTACTTTTTATTTATTGAAACATGGATGTCAATTATAGTCATTGATCGTCACTGGTGAAAATTTTCAATATAAAAAATTTAACTCAGTCTCTGGCTTCTTTTTTCACACACACACATATGCAAAGTCGCTCTGCAGTATTGAAATATGTTGCTGAAGAGCATGTGGGGGCGCACTTGGCAGGTGCCGCCAACCAGGGTCAAGAGGAATTTGTCCGACGCAAAGGTAAGTGTCTGGATTGGCCAGGTGCTGACGCTAATGGAGTCTATGAGACTGCGCGCAAGGGCTGAAATGTAAATGGTAAATGCTGCTGGAACCACAACCTCAAGACCTCAAGTGCTAAGCTACTCTCATCCTATGTTTTTCCTTTGTTCTGACTGTCTCTATAAGAAGCCGCTCTAGCACAACTCTAATTGCCCCACGGGGATAAATAAAGTTTTCTGAATCTGAATCTGAATCTAAATTTACCACGAATCATTTATGACGACGTAGAGAAGCGCCTCCGATGTTGGAGGAGGAAGCCGGCGACGCGCCGTGATGGATCCAGTCGTGCAAAGTCCACCAGAGGGGTACGGGCCCGACGATGAGGATTGGAGTGGCGACTGGGAGACACGGGAGGAAGATGAAGCCGAGATGGCGAGGCGACGACAGCTGGAGGAGTGGAAGAGGAGGAGGGCTGACATGGAGAGGACGGGCGAAGGAGAAGGCGGGCGACCTTCCCCCTACCACCCTGACTATTTTTACCTCAAGGTAAATGATCAGCTCACGTGTAATCAGATTTGACTGCAAATTCAAAATAACGCGCTCATTCATACACTTGTGTCTTGCATTCTCAAGGGGCAACCAGGTGAGGACGGAATGCAAGGTCCGAAGGTAAATCGACGCCATTTGACTCAACGCTAGTCCAACGCCCGATGCGGATTCATTTTCATGATCACAACATTGAAAAGGAATTATTTTCCTGATCATGATGCCAAGTTGTGATAAATTACGGTGTCGGATGGGCTCACGTTTACACTGCGGCACAATTAGGATCCGATCTGGATTCAACTTCGTTTATCATACGTGCACGTAGAATAAACAATATATAAATACATATTTTACGGTTTTTTCAGCGCTGGGTTTTTCCTATGCCAACAACAGTGTGTCAGTTGTTGGCAACATCCTTTTAAGAATACATTTGACCGCTTTGAGGCAGAAACTGCGTATGTCCAAATATGGTCATTTCCATATTTGATCATAAATCGATTTGATCAACGTGGTCTTTTTTTTCTTCCCCTCCCCACAAATTATTAACCAATTTGAAGTGTTGAAAATAGCTTTGAGAGCAACTGTTGTCTCAGGGATGTTACTCAAACTCACTCGGTGGGAGCCGTGCAGCATTGCACTACTTTTTGGGGGAGATGCAAAAAAACCAAAACATGTTGGAATAATTCGTTTTGCTATATTTTCGGAGGCCCGATGCGATCAAATCGATTTTCCAATTACATAACTCATGACTCTTGAAAAATAAAGTTCGGGAAGATGCACACAAAGTCGCGTCCAAGCATCCCCTTCAACGTAAGCGCCTGGTCGCCGCCCCCTCGCCCACGTTCTTGACGTTGCATCAGAGCTGGGGGGCTCTTGGCTGCCGTCCGGCCTTCCCTGGCTCTTTTGATGCCGGCAAGATGAAAGAACGCGCATGCATGAATAATTCCCCTTGTTAAACGATGTGGACAAGTGCGGCGTGGATTTTTTTCCCCCTCATATTGCTCACTTTTAACAACGGCTAGGTGCTGATTTTCCCGTGTGCCTTGTCGATGTCTGCAGGGGGACGTTGGAGAGAAAGGACAAAAGGTACGCCGTACATATTCCCGTGTGCGTGTGAGTTATTATTCAACAATGAAGGTGATGGTCGAAGTCGTGTGTTCAGGGAGAGCCGGGCATCGGCCACCGAGGGCCCGAGGGCCAAGCCGGTCCGCCCGGCAACAAGGTAACACACCTCATTTAAAAATAATAATAATAATAATAATGAAAAAAATACAAATGATTCCAACACAATCACTTTGACTTTGATTGACTTTGCATCTGGCTGCCATTTTAATTGCAGCAAATTTAATTGGCTGAGTGACTCATTTAAAGCATAGCGAGCAAGCTTAACACATCATTGGAAAGCAATTATTTCAACGAATTAGTTTACTTTTAAAAAGTTGTCGTGCTCGTTGAAAGAAAAGGTCACCAAAATGCGTCGATGTGTTGTTCCGAAAGCCAAATCAAAGCAATTCTGACTCAACAACTTAGGGTGAGCCGGGAGAGGCGGGGCCGCCAGGCGCTCAGGGAATCCAAGGCATCCACGGGAGTTCAGGCATCCAGGGGCACCCGGGCATCAAGGGCCCCCCGGGAGACCCCGGAGAGCCCGGCCGGGAGGTATGGCGCCATATCAGCGCTCTGATTTTGAAAGTGATGCACAGGAAATGTTTGCTGTGTACACCCATGCAGGGTGAGCGAGGGAAGCGGGGGAAAAATGGAACACCGGGAGGCATGGGACCTGCAGGAGCACCGGGTCCTGATGTGAGCAGACCTATTTACGCTGCATCAACCTACCACATTTATATATATTTTTTGTTGCATTTTTTTTCCAGGGCTCTCCTGGTGTACCTGGATTAAAAGGACAAAAGGTAAATATGTTTCAAGAAGTCATCAGTGGAATAAAAAAAATCATAGTACCACTTGAAAAATGGACACATCCTTCGCAGGGGGACAGTATCCCAGGAGAGGCGGGGCCTCGAGGTTTCACTGGTTTCCCTGGAAAAAGGGTGGGATTTCTTTCTTTTGTTTTCAAAATCGGTATAATGCCATTGTTGTGTGCAAGTCGGTGAAAGGGCCTCTTTTGGTTTTGATTTCAGGGCGACCAAGGGGCCCCGGGTATGAAAGGAGGACCAGGACTCGTCGTGAGCACTTTGTGACATTTGAATTGTTTCGTTGCCACTTTTAGAAATAATCAACCTGCTCTTTGTTTTTAGGGCCCCAAAGGTTTACGTGGTTTCAAAGGCGTCAAGGTAAAAGGTCCCTCTTCCACAGATGCAGAGTTGTCATTGGCATCACTTTTTTTTTTTTAATGCCAGGGTGAACGTGGGATGCAAGGCATCAGAGGAGAACGGGTACGTTTATTTTTTGGGGATTAACTGATCCCCAAAACTTTTTTTTTTTTGTAATAGCCTTTGTTGTCTTCTGCACTACAGGGGAGTGCGCTTCAAGTTCATGGACCTCATGGATTGAAGGGCGCCAAAGGCGATGCGGTGAGAGCCACCCCCCCCGCTTGTTCCCGAGAACGCGCTTGCGATGTTCTCGATTGGGTTTGTCGCAGGGTGAGCGAGGCTCCCCGGGCTTTGACGGTGATAAAGGAGAGAAGGGCGAGGACGGTCCACCTGGAGTTAAGGTATCAAGACAATTTTAGTCTCTTACAACCTTACATTCCAAAGTCCACCATTTTTTTTTCCAGGGCCTGAAGGGTGATGCGGGCACAAAAGGCACTTTGGGACGCTTTGGCACTCGAGGACCAGGCGGTCAGAAGGTTTGCAAGCCCTCTCCCGTGACTCCCCAAATTTTCAAAGTGATTTGAAATAGTCCAACTGTTTGTCTGCAGGGAGATCCGGGAGAACCGGGCGACCCCGGAGTCATGGTAAAAACCGTCAGAAACATTCCGTATGCGAGCAAGATGGGGCGTCAGCGTGTCGTTTCAAATTTTAAGGGTCGCCCCGGAAATGACGCCGTGAATGGCACCAAAGGGGACAAAGGCGACGCGGGACTGCAAGGCCAGAGGGGTAATCAGGTACTGGACAGCAAAGGTGCACATTATAATCTCCTGACCAGAATCTGGGCCGTTTGGCATCGCTTTTGTTCCTTGTATGTGTTGCAGGGGGATTCGGGAGAAACGGGCTCACCTGGAGATAAGGGAGCCAAGGGAGAGAAGGGCTTCCGGGGCGTTCCAGGATATTTCGGGACTCCCGGTCTCAATGGCGAAAAGGTTTGAGTTCATCGGTCATCGATGCTCCAAGACCAAGTTTGAAATTGCTACTCCACAGGGGGACGGAGGCTCACCTGGCACCCCCGGCATCCCTGGCTTGAACGGACTTGCCGGAAAAAAGGTAAAATGGCCACATTAGCTTAATGCTGACAAAACGCCATCAATGGGCTACCGAGTGGCTTTATTGTTTACGTGACACCTGAACTCCAAAAGTGGAGCCAAACATGTCAACAGATAATATAACAATGCAGCTATTCTTCATCCTCTGCGAAGAATAAATGTGACTTTCTCTATGTATGTCTGTATCATTTCTCTGCGTGATATTTTATCATGTCATTTACTGTTTGTATCGAGTCCTACCTCAAGGCACAGCTGTGTTGATATATAACGTTGTGTTCTGTCAGGGCGACAAAGGCAACGCCGGCATCAATGGCGTCGGCGGTGGCTTGGGAGGGAAAGGCCAAAAGGTTTGGACATAAACATCATCAAACTTTAGTCAAAAATGCTTTGAAAAGTCCCCGAAAAGATGAATTGTGTGGCGTGTAGGGCGCGGCCGGGTTCCCGGGCTTTCCGGGATTCAAAGGCTCGGTGGGAAAACCCGGAAGGGATGGAGGCCGAGGACCACCAGGGAGTCCAGGACCCCATGGGGACCCGGGAGCCAAAGTACACACCCTTTTTTTTTCCAAATTCCTAATCGCATGTATTTTTCCACATGCACAAGTAGGGAATTAATCTAGATTACAACAAACAGTACCAGATTTACAATACAGCAATATTTTGGTCTTTTTTTGTCCAACCTATGATTAATTTATCAGCTTGGCGATTTGAACTCAGCCCAAGTATTTCCATACTTTGGGAAAAATATCACTTCCCATCACTGAAGTAAAGTTTGAGTGTCAAAAGAGGAGGATGAAAGTCGTCGGCCCCTCATCAATTAGCTACTTGCAGCTACAATTAGGACGCCCACAGAGTGTCTGCACTCATCTAATAAGGATATTGCCAGGATGGCTTTAATTGGGCGCGTGTCACGCTGTGCGCCGAGATGGGCTTTAACGTGCGTGTATGCCGTTTTTCCCCAAATAAGGGCGCGAGGGGCCGCAGAGGAAAAATGCAGCCGTGTCAACGGGGAGCGCCCGGCAGGCCCGGTCTCAGAGGCCAGAGTGTGAGTGCGTGTTACTAACTCGGCACATTGCAAATAACACTTTTTTTTTTTTAAACTATCTGTATATGTCCCTGTAGGGTGTGTTGGGAATCGGAGGAGCGAAAGGCGACAAGGGGGAGCCCGGCCTCTCAGTATGTGCTCACACACACACACACACACACACTTACTGTCATACTGTCATGCGCACGTTTGTCGAAGATACACACTGATGATGTTCATCTGTGTGAAGGCTCATGAAGTGAAGAAGCTTATCAGCCAGGAGGTGATGGACAAGTGTGGTAAGTGTGTGTGTGTGTGTGTGTGTGTGTGTGTGTGTGTGTGTGTGTGTGTGTGTGTGTGTGTGTGTGTGTGGGTGGGTGGGGCGAGAGCGATGGTGTGTGTGCGTAATGGTGTCACTAGTACATGGTGAACTCTGCTTTACTTGTGGCTGAGCCAAAACGTGCGTGCGCCTCCAAGAGCTCCCGTGGTATCAACGTGGCACCCCGTGTGTGTGGGACCATCTGTTGTTTTTATGTCAGAGGAACACACACACGCCACGATGCCATCATCGACATAAATACATGCCTACATATAGACACACGCGAACACATTACCATTAAAGGGGAGACATAATGAGGGAAGAAATATCGAGTGATGTCAAAGGCTGATTGTGCGTGTTTCACTGCAGGCTTGGAGTACAAGTTGATGGTGAAGTTGGTGGATCCCGACGGGAGCTCCGCGCCGGCCGGCCCGCACGAGGATGACGACGACGGCGGTGACGGCGGCGGAGATGATGCGGAAGAACATCCGAAGAGGCAGGCAGGGTTGCCGGCGAACGGCGTTGGTGAGTGGCACCCCTGTCACCAGTAGACGAGCCGAGTGGGGGACGAGGGTCAGCGTGATGCAAGAAGCGGCGGTACATTTCAGCCTGCTCATTAGCAAGCGCGCACCCGCTCGCACCCTCACGGCGCAAGATCAATCTGCGGCCCAATTTAGTGGCATCAAACGGCTGCTGTTTCCCCACTCAATGACACATTGCATATATTTTTGACACATTTGGCATTGATTCAACACCCTCAACATTCAACTTTTCCGACTATAGACCAAAAAATTTTTTTTTTTTTTTAAATCGCTGATTAAATCGGATTGTCCTGAATAGGGAATTGTGGATTTGGATGTGTGTCCTTTCCTAACCGGGCTTTTTTGATCGTTTCGTAATATCTGCTCGATGATTCTTGGAAACAATAACAGAAAGTTTCCCATATATCCTCCCCTTTTTTGTTTGAGATGCCGCGGAGACGCTTCAGAGGGAAAAAAGACGACTTTTTAGAACACCCTCCTCCAGTGAGTCTCGCTTTCTTCTTCATCTAACTTCCTGTTTATTATTTTTATTTCCACCTCATCATCAATGCGGAACGAATTGTTTGAAAGCACCCCAAAAAACGGAATCCATGAATTTTTGATGGGCCAGTGTGCTAGTTTTTCTTCTCTTGCGCTGAAGTAACACAATACAGACACTCCCCGAGTTACGAACATCCGAGTTACAAACAAACGGTACATACGAACATTTTCATGGGTCGGTCGAAAAAAAAAAAAAAGTTAGATTTTGTATTGCGCGCCTTTTTCCGAGTGCCGAACGGGGCGGAGGAGGACGGCGAAGGCGGCGGCGGCGGCGACGTTCGAAGGCGGCCGCGGGGAGAGGCGTGGGGGGCGGGCGTGTGACGGTGGAACGGGCGGGGAGGCGTCCGGCGCGCCGGTCGACGACCGGTCGTCTACTCTCCCCCGCTGAAGCCGCTGCTAGTTTAGCGGGCAGCTAACCCTCGAGCCCTGAAGAATGTGACGAAAAGCTCTCTCCCCGTTATATGGATGTCAATATAAGCCTTAAACATACATTCCAGACAAAATATAGCACTGAAGCAACTTACGAAAGAATTCACCTTATGAACAATCGTCCGGAACGTAACTCGTTCGTAACCTGGGGAGCGTCTGTAACCAGTTTTGTCGATCCTGCCGAGAGATGTTCCTAATATTTTGACCCAGCATCTCGCTCAAAAGTAAGCAAAGACACTTTTGCCCCCCACCCCGCAGGGTCCGAGGAACGCTGCCTGGAGCCCATGTCCGAAGGCTCGTGTTCCAACTACGCCCTCTTGTGGTACTTTCACGCCGGGGCGGGCGAGTGCCGGCCCTTCGTGTACGGCGGCTGCGGCGGCAATGGGAACCGCTTCGCCTCGCTGCTCGAGTGCCGCGCTTGCTGCGTGCTGACGCCGGAACGCGGCTGAGGAGGTAAGGCAGAATTAAAAAAAATAATAATAATCATAATTGTTGTTTTTTTTTTAAACAAACAAATCACATGATTTGTGTTTTCACAGACGGCGGCGGTGACTGGACATGATCAGGAGGCACTTGTTTGTATTCTGTAGGATTCTTAATTTGAATGCTTAATATGATATGATAATACTTAACATGAAATGCCTCTCAAGGCTTCTTCTTCAGCTTCCTGTTGTGACCCCCCACCGGGGGGTTATCATCGTTTTGGATTTCTCATGACGGTTATTTTTAAATTTTTATTTCGTTTTGATATCTGTATTTCAAATTCAATTTAATTTGATTCGCCATTTTGGTTTTATTTTATTTATATTTTATTAGTTTTAGTCTTAGTTTAAAAAAAAATTAATACACAATATTTTCTTGGCTTTTTTGTTCGTTTCTCATGATTTCATTTTGGCTTTTGTTGTTCAACTTGACTGAAATGTTATTTGTTCTTTGGGTTTGTGTTGTATTTTTTAGAGCGTACTGTACTTTGTTTTTATTAGTTTTGGTATTACTTTTTTTATACGAAATATTGCTTGGATCTTTTGGTACACTTTTCATTTTGTTTGGATGTTTGTCTTTCAAATTTTATTTTTTTTTGTTCTTAGAAGCGGCTTTGTTAGTTACTATTTTTTAAATTTTTGTTAGACATTCTATTGTACTTTAAGTTATATTTGTTTGTTTTTTTAAAACAAAAAAATAAGCAGGAAATTTTTCCTCTCATTAATTATTAGTTCCGGTTATTGTCTTTTTTAAAACATTTTTTTCCCTATTTGTTTCATTTATGAAAATATTTTGTAATTGCAGTTTCAGTTTTTGTTGTTGTTTTTCTGCTACAACAATCTTTATTGAGCCCGTCACAATTGTACATTGTCACACTATGAAACGCGTCGTTCTCTTGAAGCGCTTCTAAAAAAAAGCGAATCTGAAACAAAGTGCTGTATAGAAACATAAAAATGCAAATAATTCATATGTAACATTGCTGTCTTTATTGTTGAGGTAATTTTGCCACATAGAGAAGCATGAGGCTTCCCTGGAGGAGGTCACAATTTCATTTTTCAGGTATTCATTTCATTCTTTACAACAGGGGTGTCAAACTCATTTTTGTCGCGAGCCACATTTTAGTGACTGTTTCCCTTGGAGGGTCATTATGAATTAGGGTAAACCACATAAATGTTTAATCCCCTCCACATATCACAGATACAACGCACAACAAATTAATGAATAACTAGTTTTAAAATCAGAAGTCAAGAAGAATGACTGTTATTGTGGATTACATGTGACAATTTGAAATTTTGGTTCAGACTTTCGCAAGCATCATGGAACTTGACATGCTTGATTTGATTTTGCGGGCCACATAAAATGATGTGGCCAGCCAGATCTGGCCCCCGGGCCTTGACTTTGACACCTGTGCTTTACAAGAAAAGAAATTAAAGGGGGGGCAGAAAGAAGAAAATCAAACGTGGCAACTATCCTGATGACAAGTGATGGACGTTCATCCTGACATGGGAAAAAACCCACGTCATTTAATTTGAGTGACTCCACGAGAGTATTTTCCACGAGTACGTGATGTCACTCACGGGGAGCCCGAATAAAGCAGCAAGATGTCCCCGCCATTAAAGTTGAAGAGGCGTAAGTCATCCCCCCGCCCCCCCAACTCCACCTGGCAAGTGCGAGGGACGATGCCTGTCACCGCCTCGCCGTGGTTATTACTCCCGCCGCGCTCGTTGCATCTTGACCGCCGTGATCGCCGCCCGTAAAAACTTGCTAATGTGTTGAAATCACGTTGAGTCAACTGTTTGTCTCTCGGCTGGAGAAGCTGACGTGGGGATGGAACACGCCTCCTTAGCCGCACGACGCAACCGCGTCAGGAACCGCTTGGGTAAGAACATTTACTATGGTCTTGAATCAGTGAAGCGTTGCCTAAAGATGGCGGTAAAGCGCAACTTGTGTCGAAGTGAAGCTCCTCAATTCATTTTCCCCACGAAGAAGCCAGACATGGCGGCAAAATGATGTCCGAGATAACGGACAAACTTATCGAAAGGAAGCTCCTCAATTAGCATGGCACAAAATGGTGGTAAAACATTGCCCCCCCCCCCCACACACGTGAAATTGATCAACTATAATGTAGATTCTTGGCAGCAAAAGGATGCCCAAGTCTAAGTTTCGGTTTAGGAAAGCTCCTCAAATCCACTCACTTGACTCCAAGATAAATACCGCAATAAACGTTTGAAAACAGCGGCACAGTGCCGACTGGTGAGCGCGTCCGCCTCACAGTGCGCAGACCGCGGGTTCGAAGAAGAAATTTCATGGCAAATTACGTCGGACTTGAAAGTTAAACTACAGCTGAATTGTGTGTTTGATGTCATGCAGCTCCCCCAATGATTTTTTTCTTATTGTGTACGGAAGCGTGGAGCTGCCAGTCTAGAGTAAACATTTGGACAAATACATCCTCGCGATTACGTTCGAACACACTTGTAGGCTAAATGCTACAAAAGTAGCATTTCCTCGTAATGCCTCGACTTGCGCGTGTGCGAGTTTCTTTTTTCCTGAACAATTTACCAATACAGTATATCATACCACAACGTTAAAATATATAAGTACATTGTTCTTTCGTAATTTAAGCGTTTTATTATGTCTGCAGTGCATGCCAGTCAACATACTTTTACTTGACACTGGCAGCTCCAAGCTTCCGTAAATTCTGTCCTTCTCTTTTCTCTTTTTGTAGGCAATGGTGTAGAGCTGGCCGTGGTGCTGAAACCTGAACTTGTCTCCTCATCAAGGCACTCATTACTTCCAAGTTGAGCAGTGGTTGGTGTTCGTTGATGGTGGGCGTGGCGGTCGTTACGTCACCAGGTGACGTCACGAGTGCTACTAAATGGCAGGCGGCGGTAAATGAAGGTGCAAAGTGCGGCTCGCCACTCTCCCAAACGTGATTCTTGCGTTTATTTTGGAAAGACCTCCGTGTTTGTTTCTTTTGATTCGTGCGGTAAGTTTGAATAATTTCATACTTGCAAATTTGACACTGGAATTTAATTAAACATCTATTTGCATCCTAAAGTGAGGATAAATACACTTTTTAAACAATTTTAAAACATACAAGTCTGCCTTTACTGCTATAGTTACAGCAGATGTACTTGACAAAGTGTCCTGCAACTTGTGACCCCCTCCCCTTTTAAAAAAAATTTTTTTTTTTTTTTAGTGGACACCCCGCCACACACGCGATGTTGTCGTCCCTCAAGACCCTGCTGCTGCTCTCGGTTCTTTGCCCGCCCTCCTCCTGCTTGTGCCTCCGCTTGGCCCACGGCCGCTCGGACCTCCTGTGCGACAACCAGATGGCCGCCGGCGGCCGCTTCTCCTCCGAGAACGTCTGGGGCTCCCTGCTGCAGTCCTCCGCGGAGTACCTGGCCGCCTCCGCGTCCGAGGAGTCGGCAAGCCGGGAGAAAAGGACTTTCAACCCGGCCAAGTCGCGCTTCCAGAGCCGGGCCAAGCTCCGCGGCTCGCTGCTGCGGAACGGCGGCAAGGAGGAGCGCAGGAGCCAGCTGACTCTGTCCCTGGACTTGCCCACCAACATCATGAACGTGATCTTCGAAATGGCCAAGGACCAAAACCTGCGCTCGAAGGCGGACGAGAACGCGCGTCTGCTCGCGCGCATCGGTCGGAGGAAGTGACGCTTTTGCGTTGTATTCTAAAAGGAACTTTGTACGAATTGTTTGTCTTTGCGTTCGCGTTATTTTATTGTTGGGGACAAATGACTTCCAGACCGACGCCTCACTGAAAAATGGCTGGATTTGTTGTAAAGGCGAGACCGGCAAATCACTGCATTCCCAATTATCGCTTCAAGGAAGTCAACAACTCATCTCTTGATTAAATCTGTACGAACTGTTTCAAAGACTAAAGCTGACTAATGTGTTATTCGAGCATTCGCTTAACTTCCTCATGCAATTTTTTTCCCCTTCATCTCCTTTCCCAGCGGCTTCGTTTTTCATGTTTGCTGTTCAAAGTTTCAGTGCCCGTTGAAATGCACGGGAATGTCTGTGTGAATGCGTGCTCCTCAGATGTGTTATTTTTATACGCAAAATTATTTTCCCCAAATAAAGCAGACGTAACAAACACGGTCTCGTTCGATAGCATGTTTGTTCATGTTTACTTCTCAAACAATAAATCGCAATGACAAGTATTGTGGTGTGTCCTGCGCCGCCTTGTATTCAAACCAAGTAATCGATGGAATACAGTACAAGGGAAGACGTGAACGTTTCGAGAGAAATGAGGAAGAACAATTTATGCTGCCGCTCTGTGGCGAATCAGAGTAACTACATTCAAGTGGCAGAACACGTGATAATTTCGAACGTCACTGAATTACTGATGTTATACGTGGTCTTCCGTCTCAGATGCTCTCGCCATTCAATCCCCGGTCCTGACCTCATGTTTCAATTAAAAATAAAATTTTAAACAAGAACAAAAATGCGCTATGAATAAACTAAATAAATCGCCGAAATACTCAAACATGATGGTCGAGTGGTCTAAAACTTTGCGTTCGGTTCTGGCGACTCGGGTTCGATCCCCGCGCTCACCTGCATAAATACAAGTGAGCAGGAAAGGGGACTCGAACACGAGTCAGCTGAACCTAAAGTGTAGTTTTTAACCACTAGACCAACTCAGATTTAATAATTGACAATTTGAAGGTTATATTTATTCACAGTAACATTTGTATTGCTCCAAAATTAAGGAAGACAGTAAAATAAGACTGCTACTGCCGGAAGTTGTCAACATGATTAGCCTGAGCGTTAGAGACGAGCGGTACGGTCCGGTGAGAGCGTGTTCGAGCCTCACTTGGAGTTCACATGTACTTATCCAGATTTTTCTTTCGGCATCATTTCTCACATTTTTTTAACTTCTTTGTTAAATAAAGCTTTTGAAAAAAAACAACATGTGATGACGTCGTTAGCGAAAACCTATTTAAGCTGCGACTAATTGAACAAGCGGTCTCTTTCCCCTCCAGACTGACTTGCACGTCCACATCGCGGCAAGACGACCGCAAGGTGAACGCTTTAACTTTCTTTTTTTGTCTTGTCATTGCTAACTTTTGGAACTTTTAACAATAATTCACCTTTTTAGGCTGGTGAAACACTTCCACGGTAAGTCGCCTACAATTTTAAATGGCATTGTGTTCTTTTGAACCGACTCTCGTTTTGCAATTTAATTTTTCCTTCACAGCGTGCAGAGAAGGGTAAGTTGCTCGCGTTTAACAAACTGAACGTTTGAGCTTTCTTTTTCGTCTTTTCATCGCTAACCTTTTGTAACTTTTAACATTAATTCACTTTTTCAGGCATTTTAACTCTTCCGCGATAAGTCGCCTGCAATTTGCAACGGCACTATGCTCGATTGAACTAACTCTCGTTTTGCAATTTTCTTTTTCCTTTCCAGCACGCCGAGAAGGTAGGTTGCCAGGGCTTGACAAACTGCACGTTTTAAGTTTCTCTTATTTTTTATTTATTTATTTTTGTCCAGTCACTGCTAACATTTTGTAGCTTAACATTAATTCGCGTTTTCAGGCTGTTCAACTCGACAAAGTTAAATGTTTCAATGTGCCTCACAAAAGCCACGCTGCTAACTATTTTACTGTCTTTTTCAGCCCACCCGTTACGCTGCAGGCCACTGCCGAGGTGTCCAGCTCAGCCCTGCGCTCATCACTGGTAAGAGACAAAAACACTCCTGCACATGCAACTCTGAAATCATGTTTTAATTTTTCAGCACATGAAGATGAGCTACAGGCTGCGAGTGATGTGATTCTGGTAGGAACCACAAGCAAAAAATGTGTGCATTTTTTTTTCTCTTAAGTGGAGGATTTCAAAATTTGGTGCTATACACTCCTCATTGTAAACTGCGCTCCCCAGACGTCTTGAAAAAGTTGAGTCTGGCCTCAAGTTGCTGTTTTGCTCCTGGACAAAACTGAAGGAAGGTAAGGACATCGTAAATAACTACAATTCACTCTTTCTGACATCCTTTTTGTGTGTGCGCGCAGGTGAAACGGCATCTTGACTTCACCCAGAGCTGCCTGACGGACAAAACGGCATGAGGCCGTCTGCTGGGTTGGAGTATGCTGCAAAACAAAATGGCTGACGGGAACATTTTTTAACACATTTCTTTTGCAGGTTGCCCCAAAGATGCACTGGGACGAATGTCTCTCTGGACAGTTTAAAAAGTCCATTTAACATCCTGTACTAATTTTGTCTTTCTGCTCATGTCCACTAGGTGGTGCCAAAGCAGCTCTTGGCCCCGGCATCCACTCCGGGAAGACAGTGGACAGGCTCAAGTACCGTTGATCTTTTTCGCCAGTGATGCTTCTGTTGGAAAAGACGGATTTAAAAAAATAACTTCTTGTTGCAGGTGGTGGAGCGAACATGACATCATGATCACGTTCTGAGATGAGCCAAGATGCAAACAAGCATTGCCCCCCCCCCCCTTTTTTCCCCCCCCTGACTGTGCAGAGAAGCTTCCAGTTGGTGCCATCGTGGAGTCTGCACCTTGGCCACCAGGACGCTGTGCCTGCTGGGCAAAGAGTTTTGAAATTGCAGCTGAAATCTTTCAAGTTGACCCACATTAAAATGAAACTGACTTGAAAGCTTGACGGGTCCATTGGCTACCTCCTGTTTGTGTTCAGGCTTGTCCACTCTGAGGCCCTCGGAAGCGGTTGGACATCCCCTTCGCTCTGTCACAGGATGGGGAAAGAAGGTCAGACTTGAAAAACAAATACTTAGTTTGACTGCAAATTTCCCATTGAAGGCCTGAAAGATTTCTTACCTGGTTTCCCCTCCAGAAATCAAAGTTGGCCCCCACCATGACGTCAACGTGAGACTTTGTCGCAAGTAAGCGCTTGGTCGATTTTTGAGGGTTTGTATGCGACTCTGCTCATTTCGTCTCTTTGCAGAACTGGCAAACTGCTCCAGAAGATTCCAACCGACAGTCTACTGATGTTTTTTTTCTTTCCACTCTTCTCCCCTTTCTTCAGATGGTCATTCAGACATTGGTGACAAACGCTGCCAGCCTGTGAAGCCCAACATCATCAGCTTTCTCTTCCTCAGTCCAGAGGACCACATACAGATGGTGGAAAACTTTGAGGTGAAACCCACCGACTTCTCCCAAACGGTTTCCATCAAAACCACGCTGGGTGACTGTCTTGCTGTTTTCCAGAAGTGATGTCACGCTGCCTGGGAAAAGGGTCTTCCTGGATTTGGTGGGCTGAAGTGCACCTCTTTTCCCGCTCCCTCCTCGCGTTCTGCAACTTGACAAGGAACCCGCAAGTGAAATAAATGGTCATGTCAACAAAACCTTGGTTGCGCATCATACATTTTTGACCGCTTACTCTGCTTCTGTTTGGTCAGCTGGAGGATGATGTCTCGAAGGGGTTGAAGCCAACTTTGGAGCAGCCTACCAACAGGAAAAGTTGCACCGGTGCATACACGTGCGCACGATGCAACTTGGTGGTTTTTCTTCAAGGTCCGATGACTGCCTAAGAAGTCCCAGGTCATCTTCCTCACTGGTGGGTTTCTTCTTGTCTAAAATTTGCTGCAGCAAAAATGCGCAATAATCCTTTTACTTAGCTCCACTTGACCAGGCGGTAACTGTCATACAACACTTGGCTTGATGCAATCAGCTGGAAGAGGTTACACAATGGGCAGTAAGCTTTGAATGCTTGACAGTTTCCCCCAATCCTTCTTTAACCCCCTATTGTTTGTTGTGCAGGAGCTGAGCGTCATGGGAGCACTTGGTCAGAGTCACAGACAACTTGTGTGGCATCACCTTCTGTGCTGGTTAGTTTGAGCACATTTCAAATTGCATTTGTTGCACAAGAAGGGGACTTGAGACTTACAATGTCATTTTTTTTGTCTGACTTCACCAGGCAATGAAAAATGGAAGGCTGCAAAGTCATCTAACTTGGACATCTTAGTAAGGGAGTAGTTTTTTTTAACTTGTAATTTTAACGCTAACTTTTTTTACATCCTTTTTTTCCCCTTTACTTTCTTTTAACATGTATGCTTGTAAAATAAAATTAAAACAAACGCATCTTGACTTCCTTCATAAATAAACAGGGGTGGGCTGGGGGTGTGGCTATGCAAATATAGAAGCAATCCGATTGGCTTCTGTGAGTGGGTGGGGCTATGCTAATGAGGATAAATTGGTGGAGTTATGCAAAACCCGTTTGAATACAGCAGATTGGCTAAAGTGGTTAATTGTGGATGGCGCTATGCAAATAAGGGGCGCTCTTGTCAGTGGGCGGGGCTATGCAAATGTATATTTACATGCCACCATCTGATTGGTTGCACTGGATTACTGTAGGCGGGCCATGCAAAATATATTTGCATAGTGCATGCTGATTGGCTGTTTTATTTTGGTTTGTGGGCGGGGCTATGTAAATGAGCTACCGCGGAGTGGGCGTGGTTATGCAAATAATTTTACATGCCATCTTATGATTGGTTGCACCACCCGATTATGGCCGTTGATATGCAAATAAATTCACATGTCGGAATCTGATTGGGTATGCTAATCCATTGTGGGTGTTATGTAAATTTATTTGCATACCTAATTTCTGTCCCCCGGGTGGGCGTGGCATATGCAAATACGATTGGTTGCTTTGGGCAGGTGTGGGCGGGGTATGCAAACAATTTTACATAAAATTTTGATGCTCAAGGCCAGAAAGGGCGAGCTGTCTTTTCTGGCGTTTGTGCAACCCAGGAAGCCTGCTCGGACCAGAGGCCAAACGTCTTCCGGGACAAAACCCCAACAACTCTAGTTGCCATCCATAACAAGACCACTTTAAACTCAGTGAGACACAAAACACGCAGACTCTGATTCCAGCCAAACAATATATTGACAAGCATTTTTTTAAAACAATTTCACATCATTTTAGCAATAAAGCTTGACTCAGGGTCAACATCGACACTGGCTGACAGGCAGTACATTTAAGCCAGCAACAGAGGACGCCATGTTGTCTGCTTGACAAAGCATGGACTGCACTACACTGACACATGTGGAAGCTGGCAACATCACTCACTGCTTCTGAACATGTTCTTCGATGTGTGTGTGTGTGGTTTTTTATTATTAAGTTAAGTTATTTTTGCCAATTTATTAAACAAAAATATATTTAGTTTCAATTCATCTGTGCTACAACAATGTAATTTTAATAATAGCACATGTTCAGAAGCATTGAACTTTGTTCTCCCTTGTGTGCACTGTGTCGCAGATCAAGTCGAGGTCAAAAAGCGCACTTGGGTCATTCCATGGCAAATCACAAGTGGGTTCAGCCAAATGGATTTTGATTTGAATGAAACTTGATGTACTTGTTGACAGTGAGGGCACAACACTAAATCTCAAAATAGAGGTCAATCGGAGCATGGGCTTGGGAGCTACTGCATCCCCGAATTTTTATTAGCGCCGAAAAAGGGGGCGTGGCCGCCTTCCTTCCCAAGTTTACGCATAAACCCATCCCATCTTCACAAAACCGGTATTTATTTGGGAAGGGAATTTAACAAGAAATCGATATCTACAATAATTTGGAAGATTGATGCATATTTAAACAACTTTTGACCTAGAACTTCAACTGGAGATGGACCTTGGGTGACCTTGAGGATTACGTGACCAATTTTTTTTTCATGGAATGTAATCTCTCACGTTCTCTCAAACAAAGGTTTCCGTTTTTTCAATGTTGTTTAGCAGCAATAAGGGCTCATAGTATCCATATTGTCAGATTACCTGAATATTCAGTGACCTAATTGAATATGCAAATTGAAGGATTATTTTAGGGGTGTGTACCTTGACTTCTTATTGCTGCTATACAAAATAAATTACATCTCTGAAACTTAGTTTTAGTGTTGTGCCATCACCTTCAACAAGTACGGCAAGTTTCATTCGTATCAAAATCTACTCGGTTAATTTTTTAATGATTTATGACGTGACCGGACATGGAATGACCCACTAAAAAAATGGCTTCAAACAGCATGGCGTCCTCTGTGTTGAAAAGGAAAGTGCACACACCTGCCCAAAACCAGGTTTGCGTCATTGTAGTGCAGATGCATCCATGTCCTGAACGGAGTCTGTCCAAAACCTCCTCCGTCCTGTCAGGCAAACAAAAACATAAGCAGTGTCACGTGAGGGACGCACTTAAAACAGAAGACAATGGACAGTGAAAACATGGAAAAGTTGAGCATGTGTTACCTTTGCAGGTGGACGCAGGTGTTGACAACCTCCCTTCATTGTGGTCGTCTCCTGCGTATGTAAACAATACAAAAATGCCTTCATTAGCACTAACGTAGCTAATCTAATTTAGTTCTGGTGCTCAAATCACACGGAATATTAGCAAACAAAAAAAAACCGCCAAGCCAAACAATGGCTCGTTTCCGGTCAGCGTTTAACTCCCTGGTCGCAATTAAACAAAACTAAATGATCGACAATGAACGAACTGGAGGGACAAATTATCGTTAACACGCGACGAATGGAACACCTGGAATGTCAAAATATCGCATTTTAAAAGAAGTGCCGAAAAATGTCCGCGCATGCGTAAACGCTCTCTCCTATCAACGCGAGAACTTGGGTGTGCCGAATATTTTGATCATTTTGTACACTTGTTTCTATACGCTTTTTTTCATAGGAAACAACGCATCGTTATAATTGCATTGAAATGCTGTAATAATGCGTTTTTGCACCTTATTCGGCCAGTCAGGAGGGTGAAATAACATCTTATTTGCTATTTGATGACGTAACGGCCGGAAGTTCATTCCAATTGTGGCGACGTGGAAGATTTTGCTAGCATCCCGTCGACATCGAACGTCTGCCGCTCGTCAGCCAGTTTCGACACGATGATCAAGAAGTTTGACAAGAAGGACGAAGAGTCCGGTGAGTGTTGCTGAACGTTGTTCTTTGGCCTCGTAATGGCGACTGTGGTCGGTGAGTTTTATAACTCGTGAGGCTCGCAGGTTGGCGTGCTAACAAATAACTAGCATGGAAGCTGAAACGAGCAATCGGAGTGAATTAATGTTGCAACGTGAATTAAAATGACACTTTGATGTATTTATTTTGCGAATGTGATAAATAAATGCAGGCACTAACCCGCTGCTCTGTTAGCGCTAACGTCAGTGACGTCCATATGCGTGTCCTTTTTTTTTCTTTCAGGAAGTGGCTCAAACCCTTTCCAGCATCTGGAGAAGAGTGCCGTTTTGCAAGAGGTGCGTTTCCAAATGTCATTTTTTTCGTAATCAAAGATTGTCAACATAGTCATATGTGTGAATTATTCTCATTGTGCCCACAGGCTCGCATCTTCAACGAGACACCCATCAACCCACGAAGATGCCTGCACATTCTGACCAAGATTATTTACCTTCTCAACCAGGTAACATAGAATAACTTTTTGTTGTTTTTTTTTTAATATGCGACCCTCTGCCTCACATTCCTGGACTTTTATTTGTTTTAGGGTGAACATTTTGGGACCACAGAAGCTACCGAGGCGTTCTTTGCCATGACCAGGCTCTTCCAGTCCAATGACGTAAGCTCAAATAGTCAATTTCAAAGTGTTAACTTTAAGTCGAAATGTAATTTTTGTCTTCTTAGCAAACACTGAGGAGGATGTGCTACTTGACCATCAAGGAGATGGCCAACATCTCTGAGGACGTCATTATTGTCACCAGCAGGTTCACAAAGTTTTACGACGACATGACCTGTTGGGGTTGTGTTTCATAAATAACGGTGGTGTCACTGTGCCTGTGCAGCCTTACCAAAGACATGACTGGCAAGGATGACGTGTACAGGGGACCGGCGATCAGAGCCCTCTGCAGGATCACAGACGTAAGTTGTCTATCGAAAGTCAGGCTTCTAAGAATTCAAGGAAAAAATAGAATGCTGACTCTGCCCCCCGCGTTCCTCAGACCACTATGCTGCAGGCCATCGAGAGATACATGAAGCAGGCCATCGTCGACAAGGTCCCGAGCGTTTCCAGCTCGGCCTTGGTGTCCTC
This sequence comes from Hippocampus mohnikei, assembly GCA_026261675.1. Taxonomy (NCBI): domain Eukaryota; kingdom Metazoa; phylum Chordata; class Actinopteri; order Syngnathiformes; family Syngnathidae; genus Hippocampus; species Hippocampus mohnikei. The sequence continues at coordinate 6,928,649 of JAKGUB010000345.1, forward strand.
ACTGGTGAGATGCGCTTGGGTCAACGCTCACGTCACGTGACCAAAAGTTGTTTCACTCGGGATTATGAGTTTTCTTTTTAGTCGTCATTAGTTTTAATTTTTTTATTTCAAAAATTGCTTTCTCTTGCTTAGTTTTCGTGAACTCAAATAATCTTGGTTTCAGCACATGGTGAAGATGAGCTACGATGTGGTCAAACGCTGGGTGAACGAAGCCCAGGAGGCAGCTTCGAGCGATAACATTATGGTTCAGGTGGGCGCATGCTATATTCGCTACTAACCAGGCATAAAAGTTTGTCTGCTTACCCGGACGTTCCGCACAGCTGCTCCACACTTGAAGTGTCAACTTTGTCCTGTCGTGTTGCAGTACCACGCCCTGGGCCTCCTGTACCACCTGAGGAAGAACGACCGGCTGGCAGTCACCAAGATGCTCAACAAGTTCACAAAGTCCGGCCTCAAGTCGCCGTTCGCCTACTGCATGCTCATCCGCATCGCCAGCAAGCTCCTGGACGAGACGGAAGGAGGGTAAGTGGACACTTTTAAACAGTCACGCTGGGCTAGTGCGTCCAATCCTGAGAGATTTTCCGGGCGCAGTCACGACAGCCCCTTGTTTGACTTCATCGAGAGCTGCCTGCGCAACAAGAACGAGATGGTTGTGTACGAGGCCGCCTCGGCCATCGTGCACATGCCCAACTGCACGGCCAGGGAGCTGGCCCCTGCTGTATCCGGTAGGTTAGCGCAAACAACAGGGGAAAAATGGCTGACGTGAGTGAGTTCTTTTTTTTTTCCTCTCTCAAGTGCTGCAGCTCTTCTGCAGTTCCCCCAAAGCTGCGCTGAGATACGCGGCAGTCAGGACCCTCAACAAGGTACTTGCCATCCCGCCGCATCTCCTGTACGCTCGACTCGAACCGCGTCCCAAGTGACGTTTGGCGTGGCGCTCTCGGCCAACCAGGTGGCGATGAAGCACCCCTCGGCCGTGACGGCGTGCAACCTAGATCTGGAGAACCTGATCACCGACTCCAACCGCAGCATCGCCACCTTGGCCATCACCACGCTGCTGAAGACGGGCAGCGAGAGCAGCGTGGACCGACTCATGAAGCAGATCTCGTCTTTCGTCTCGGAGATCTCCGACGAGTTCAAGGTGAGGCGTCCGGGCGGCAGGGACGCACATGATCGATCCGAGGCACCGTTTGAGTGATTGATTGATTGATTGATTGATTGATTGATTGCGGTTGCAGGTGGTGGTGGTGCAGGCAATCAGCGCTCTGTGTCAAAAGTATCCAAGGAAGCACAGCGTCATGATGAACTTCCTGTCCAACATGCTGAGAGACGACGTAAGCGGGCAACAAACTACTGCAGAAAAATCATCACGTCAACATTTAAAAAGCACTCACCCGTGTTGTCTTTTTTTTGGGGGGGTGGCGGGGACGGCGCATTCAAGGGCGGCTTTGAGTACAAGCGGGCCATCGTGGACTGCATCATCAGCATCATCGAGGAGAACCCCGAGAGCAAAGAAACGGGTCTGGCGCACCTGTGCGAGTTCATCGAGGACTGCGAGCACACGGTGCTGGCTACCAAGATCCTGCACCTGCTGGGCAAAGAGGGCCCGCGCACCCCGCAGCCGTCCAAGTACATCCGCTTCATCTTCAATCGGGTGGTGCTGGAGAGCGAGGCTGTGCGAGCCGGTCAGCCGCGTTTCTCAGCGTCTGCGTAAAACAAGCACAATTTTTGGTTTTGAGACTTTTTTTTTTTCCCCCTACCTGATATCAGCTGCGGTTAGCGCCTTGGCCAAATTCGGAGCTCAGAACGACGACCTGCTGCCAAGTGTTCTGGTTCTCATGCAGAGGTACTTTTAAAAAAATTATTACCGCCAGACGCAATCTAAACGTGGCCTTTCTCCAGGTGCATGATGGACAGTGACGACGAAGTGCGTGACAGGGCCACGTTCTACATGAACGTGCTGCAGCAGAAGCAGAAGGCACTTAACGCTGCCTACATCTTCAACGGTGAGATGAGTTCACATGCTAATGATTTAGCATCTCGGGTTAGGGCTGAGCAATTTCTGGTTTTCGTCCTTCTCCCCCTTCCATCAAAACAAAAAGCAAAACGACATTTTTCAATACTTGGGAGATAGTGGCTCTTTAAATAAACATGACTTTAAATATTCCACAATTAAACAGATAAATTAACATGTAACATTTTTTTTGAGTCTTTACTTTTTTCTAGCACATCAGATTATTATTTTTTGAGACCGATAAAAGATTGTGCCATTATGGATTTTACCATGCGGTTTAATTTAGAGCTATGACATTTCAGGGGAAAAAAAAAATCAACCTGTTGCCCTACCTTATCGCTTAATTCATCAATATTACATGTTAGATTTATGAGCAGACATGGAGGCTTTTTTTTCCACATTATTTTTTTTAATTAAAAAAAAAAGTTGTATACACTTAAAAAGATTTATCGATTCAATCTATGAATTGCCCAGCCCTACCTTGTGTGTTCTCTCAACATTCATCTCTTGTTCAGGCTTGTCGGTGTCCATCCCGGTCTGGAGAAGTCGCTGCACCAGTACACGCTGGATCCCTCGGAGAAGCCGTTCGACATGAAGACGGTTCCTCTCGCCACCACGCCCATCACAGAACAGAAAACGGGTCAGCTCTTGGGACGGCAGATTCCGTTTTTCTGTTTGAATTACCACTTTTAAATGTCGTTTTTTCCCATTCAGAAATCACTCCGGTGGCGACCAGCAAGCTCCCAGAGAAGTTGGCCCCGTCCCGCCAGGATATCTATCAAGGTGAGATCTCCACTCCGGGACGTCTTCATTGACTTGACGTGATTGGAACTTCCTCTGCTCTCAGAACAACTGGCGGCCATCCCAGAGTTCCAGGATCTCGGCCCGCTCTTCAAGTCGGCCGAGCCGGTGCAGCTGACGGAAGCCGAGACGGAATACGTGGTGCGCTGCATCAAACACACTTTCTCCAGGCACATGGTCTTCCAGTTCGACTGTACCAACACGCTCAACGACCAACTTCTGCAGAAGGTTCCAGACGATACAGTTCATCGCGACACAATTCAATCAACCATTCAACTCATACCGCCGGTCGTCATTCCAGGTTCTCGTGCAAATGGAGCCGTCCGAATCCTACGAGGTGCTTCACTACCTTCCCGCCGCCAGCCTCCCGTACAGCCAGCCGGGCTCCTGCTACACGCTCGTGCGTCTGCCCGACGACGACCCGACAGCCGGTGAGTCGGGCGCCGCCTTTTTGATTTGGCCGCTCAACCACGACGAACGATTCAAACGACGCCATTCTCGTCGGCAGTGTCGTGTACGTTCAGCTGCACAATGAAGTACCTGGTCCGAGACTGCGACCCCAACACGGGAGAGCCCGATGACGACGGTTACGACGACGAGTATGTGGTAAGTGGCGGTGCGCCGTCGGTGAATTTGTTTGGTTCTTGCTTCGGTTTCATTCATGTGATCTCCCGCAGTTGGAGGACCTGGAAGTGACCGTGGCGGACCACATCCAGAAGGTGCTGAAGCCGAACTTTGGAGCAGCCTGGGAAGAAGTGGGAGACGAGTTTGAGAAGGAGGAGACGTTTGCACTGGCGTCCGTTCGCACTTTAGACGGTAGGCTCATGGAAATGCTCGTCACGGTCATGATTCCGACGGCATCTTTCATCCAATGTGGTGGTGGCGGCGTTCCGACAGAGGCAGTGAAGAACATCGTCAGCTTCCTGGGCATGCAGCCGTGCGAGCGCTCGGACAAAGTGCCAGAAAACAAAAACTCGCACATCCTCTTCCTCGCTGGTGGGTTTCATGGGGGAAAAAAACCCACACACAATTTTTGTGCGCTTTTTAAAGACTCACTCCGAATTTTTTTTTTTTCTTGTGATTTCACAGGTGTTTTCCGGGGAGGTCACGACACACTCGTCCGCGCTCGGCTCGCGCTGGCCGACGGCGTCACCATGCAGGTGACGGTCCGCAGCGACGAAGAAACGGTTGTCGACGTCATCCTGGCGTCTGTGGGCTGAAGCCCAACCCTCTATCGCTTCTAACTTTTTGTCTATTGCTAACATATGCTACTTAACATAAATCTGGAAGAGAAATAAACAGGGATTACAACTGACCTTTTTTGTAGAAAACTATTTATTTGATCATCAAGCTCTCGGCTCACTCCGCGTGTCAGTCAAGTTCAGAACGAGTGAATAAAGTTAAAGTAAGCCTTGAGGAAGCCCGCGGGATCTTCCAGCTGCGGGTAGTGACCGATGTGCTCGTCCAACACGCTGACGGTCGACCTCTGCACCAGCTGCCTGTGGGAACATTAACAGCGCGCACGTCACCTACTTACCAACGACGGCGGGAAAGACGAAGGACGCTCACTGGTAAAGGCGGATGAAATGGGGGTGGGGGTTGACCGGGTCGTGCGGGCCGTAGATCAGGTGCACTGAAAGACGAGGACGTCATAAAGGGGAGCCGACATGAAGTGACACTTGAGTGTGCGAGATGTGACTTACGTGGCACAAAGGTGGACGTGAGCGCGCCGACCCACCGCTCTCTGTGCTTTAACCTCTGGTTGATGTACTGTAGAACACTGACACACAGACAAAAATCTTTCAAGGGTTCTGTAAATATGGTCAAATGGTGCGTTACAAAATATAAACAGTGGTGCTGGAACCTACAGGTTTTTAAAGAGATACTATATAGCCACATTATACTGCCGCCTGGTGGACAATGTATTTTGTATTATTTACTTTTTTTTTTTTTTTTTTTTTTAAATAAAACATAATTTATACCTGAGAATTTTTTCTTACACACCTGTCCAACACATAGTTGCCGTCATTGTAGCGCAGACCGGTCCACATGTCCCAGAACTCTGCATCGGTCGGCTGCGTGTACGGCCCGAAAACCTCCCCGATCCTGCAATCAAAGAAAACCAGTTAGCAACGTTTTTGTGTGTGTGTGTCTGGATATAAAAAAACAACAAAGATACAGCGTTGACCCCTTCTGGAAGATCATGTAGTTGGTGAGCCGCATGAGGACGGGAGCCAGGAGCGTGGAGTCCTTAAGTAGCTTTAGGAAGACAAAATGGATCTTGGTGAGACATCACAACCTCCGCAACGTCAATGAACGCTTGTGAACAGGCGGGCGGTGGGACTGACCGTCTGCAGCAGACGAGGGTGGTTGGCTTCGGGAAACAAACCTGTGGAGAGCACGAAGTCCGTCACGGTGACTGCAAAAATGGGAGAACTTACTGCAAAAACACTCACCTCCGTTTGAGAGACACAGGCTGTTGATGTTCAGGTGACCCGTGCGGTTTTGGTCACTCCTATCCAGACAATAAAGCACAATCGCCTGTTGTTTAATTTGAAAAGTGTTGGCCAATTGCCAGACCGCACAGACACGGCGGTATTGTCTAATTTCTTTAAGACAACTGCAGAAAAATCATCTTGAAGTCTACCTGTGGAGCAGCTCCAGTGCCACCGTGTCGCCGTAGTCATGTGACAGCAAGTTGATGCGCTGGTTGGCCAGACCGAGGTGCGCCACCAGCGCCTCCACCACGCTGGCCTGCTCGAAGATGGAGTACCTGTGTGGTCGCTGAGCGCCACGGTAACAGGAAACCAATCGATTACGTTCAGTTTTGATTGATTTGATGGATTACACACACACACGCGAGACGCTCACCGGCTTGTCGCTGAAGCCAAAGCCCAAGAAGTCCAGTGCTATGACGCGGTTGAAGCGTTGGGTGAGCGGCTCCCAAATCTACTGAAGAATGGGGAGAGAGTAGACACATGGATGGCTTACAATAAATTTAAAATAAATATTCAAATAATAATTTGCTTATGGAATATGCTTATGTTGCTGTGTCGCTCCGACCTTGTGCCAGTCGTAGCTGGAGGTGGGAAAGCCGTGGAGGAGAAGAACGACGTCGGAGCTTCCCAAGGCACCATAAGAGTCTGTTTGGAGAAGACACGTTACACCTGCTGTACACACCTTGCAGTTCATGACTGTAAATTCAGCGCAAAAGCACTCAAAAAATAATTAGTGCGACAGTCAGGGGCGTCACTAGGTTTCAAGAACAAGGGGGGCTTAGCCCCAAGGGGAACACAGCCCCTTTCGGGGGGGTCCGGGGGCATGCCCGCCCAGGAGACATTTTTTCTACATTCTATTAAAAATCCATCAATTCCGTGCACTTTGAGAGCAAAATGAAGAGGCTATGAAGAACTACACACATCACATTAGTATCCTCTTTACTATGATGGGGCTTCCTCCCCTGGACTTTAACTGGACTAGATAATAGAAATTATAAAGAGTTCAAAAGTTAAATCTTGGTTCTTCAAGGGAATTAGAAGGATGCCCAATATTATCGTTATGTTATCGGGCCGATAACATAGCCTATATTCCTCTCTACCAAAATGTATTAATATATGCTGAGCCCTCAGAAGACTATGTATTTTGAGATGTCTGCCGTGATTTTGGTGTTATATAAATAAAGTATCATTATTGTGTCAACACGGTACAGTTGAATGTAGTGGGTAATAAAATAATTAACTTACAGCGATCTAGACTAAATAAATTGCCTTTCCACTTTCAGGAAAATTGAATGCTTTCATACTGTCCAACAACAAATGGAAGATTCACACATTTATAACCAACAAAAATAATTTTAAAAATATAACAATGTGCCATTCTTCACAGTTAAAAATTCTTATACTAATAAAATAATACAAAAAGTATTAAATGATTGCACCCAAGTAGAAGTAAAATACTTGTTGAAAAAATGACAGTAGTAAAAGAAGTAGTCATTCAACTGAAACAAAATACTCAAAAACAAAATACTCAATTAGAGTACTTTTACACTTAGTTACTTTGCATCTCTGCCCATCTCCAAGACTGTCCATTCACTTGGTGGGTGGAAGGGAACACTTGTTACAGTGCAGTTTCTGCTGTTACTGGAGATATTTTAGCAGACTATAGTCACGAGTTTTACCAGCATGGATGAATTGAATACTTAATTTACCTTTCGAAAAAACTGTCGAATATCCATCCTGTCGACTCAACCTGACTTTCGGCAATGAACTGTCAGTTGTTGCGTTAGCATTTGATGTGGCGATGGCGAGACTGTCACCATCGCCACGTCAAATGCTAACGCAACACCTGTTGTGTTAAAGAAACCTGGGAGATTTAACATTACAATAATGGCAGGTTATCGAAATATAATTGAAAATGGCCACATTACATTGAATTTGATGCAATATATTAGAAAAGTAAAGGAAAAATAAATAATACTTTAAAAAAAAATAATGCAATGAAATTATTTAGGGGGGCTAAAGACATTTTTAGGGAAGCTGAAGCCTCCCTAAAATAGGCCTAATGACGCCAGTAGCGACAGTGCGGTTCAGTTGTATTCAACTTTGAAGAACACACATTTACATTTTGTTTGGTTTTACACATTTCTAGAAGAACATTCAATCGTTAGTTTTTATGTGCAGTACTTTACAACTGATGGTGGCCATATGTTGTTGGGGTCGCACTTGGTGTAAAAACGTTTGGAAAACAGGATTTCATCTCAAGAAATCACTCATTACTAAACACCACTTTAGAAAATGTCACTTGATTTAAAAATAGTGCATTGTACCTCAGTTACATAACAAATACACTGGTCTAAGTGTACCTAGATGGTTACATCTCATCTATTCACCTATGTAACATTCTAAATGAAAGGAAATGTTTGTTTTGAAAGCCATTTGGAGGAGCTGGCCGTGTGTATGTTGAGCAAGCACCTCTGTAAAAAATCTCGCTGCCCCTGAAGTTGAAGCCTCTGCCGGCGTTGTGCCACTTGAGCAAAGCAGCCGACAGCTGAGGCGGCGGGATGTGCAGGTAGACGGCCAGCAGTGGGATGCACATCAAGCCGACGTGGAGCCACCACTCTTTCATCGTGGACCGCTCAGTTCATGTCAAAGAAACGACCAACACTGCCACACACGCCAGTCAATTTTCTGACATTTTGTTTCGATTACTTTTGTATGGACACTAAATGCTACGTTAGCATTAGCTAGCACTAGTGAAATATCGTCAAACCCTTTCAGCCCCACACTTAATAAAATACCCCACACATAATAAAATACAGGGCCCAAAAATATGACATGTATTTGCCTTATGTATATGACAGCACATAAACACTTTGAAAGGTTTTAATTACTCACTCAAAAGACATTCACTTGAAGACCTTCGGACTGTGATTAGCCTCCATAGCAACAAAGATAAGAAGTACCACTCAATTTCTCCCTCTTATATACTTCTCAAGGTCACAATTTTTCATGCATGGCCAATAGTCTTGGAGCAAAATTTGTAAAAAATATATATTATATTTCCAACACTATCAATAATGTCCTTTAGTCTGATTTTCCTTCAAATGTTACGAATTGTTAATACAGAGAGAGTGCGTCTTGTTTTATTACACGATCTGCGTTGTCCAATGAAGACGAGAAAGAAACGATAAGGGCTTTACTGCCGTCTTGTGGTAAAATGAGGTAAATACATCTACATGCACTGTAAATTTTTTTTTATGTGGCATTATAATAATGTGTAAGGTTTACAAGAGCGCCACATTTGGTTTCTTTGGACTATACCCTCTCATAATTTATTTTCTAGTTGCTTCAACCGCATTTTGATGTTATCCTTTTTTCTAACACCAAGGACTAACATACCAATTTCATTATGGACGACAATAACAAAAACTATTCTATTCCTTTTGTGATGAAAATTAGTTTTAAAAAATGTGAGATAAATGAGCCAAACACATTGTGTAAGACTCAATCATGAGTGACCTTTGTTTATTGCTAATCTTAACTGCAATGAAACAAATAAGTGCGATTAAAGATTAGACACTTTAGTGATTACTGTACATGTAATTGCAACACACCCAGCATCTCCAGAGAAAGTTTGAAAAAGAAAAAAGAACGATTCAAAAAAGGAACAGGGCTGCTGCACGTAGGCTAAATACATTATTTATTTTTAAAAACCAGACACATTACTCGACAAGTTTCAAATGTAAATCCAATCACAATATCCATTTAAAATGCTCAAGATAAACAGACATGAAGTACTTTTATTTCCAAATGTTAAATGATTAAAAAAAATGACAATCATAAAACAGATGGAAAAAAAACATTCATTCCTGTGTTTTACAGGAAGAAGCGACAGAACAAACTCCTGGTATGGATTCCGCTTTTTGTGTGTTTTCAAGGTCTTCCTAGCTGCTATTTTGTCATATCTGTAAAACCAAACAAGGACAACAGGCCAGCTCGCTCTCAATGTTAATTCCACGCGCCTCTGGGTGAAGAAAGCCTGGGGGGGTTGCATGAAGAACATGCAGCCTACAAACCAAAAATAAAAAATACAAAAACAAATAAAGAGGCCTATTCCCTCTCTCACTCCCTCAAACCTATTTGCACCCTGAGATGAATGTTCCAGACAACACACATTTTGAGTGGCCTCCCCGCAGTGTCAAATCCTCCGCAAACTGTCTCGTGAGCATGATGAAAGCTCAAGAAATCAGTTTATCGTCATAAAAATACAAAGGTACATTTGTCGTTTCGGTATCAAAATTCTTGCTAGGAAATAAAGTACCCTGTGCAGATGGATACCAGTGTATGCCTCATCTTTATTCTTTAAAAAAAAAAAGCGTAAATATATAGATTCTTTTTAGTGTTTCCAGTACATCAGGTGTCCCAAAAATGGTTCCTCTATGTGAGGGGAGGAAGAAATCGGAATATTTTAGAAGTTGCAATCTTTGATGGTGGCTGAGAAACACTAAAAGTGTTTAGCACACACATTCCAAGAACTAAAAACGAGTTTGGGGCGGCGGGAAGCGGGGTGAGGGTGGGGTCTATATTTAGCAAGCATCCACAGGATTGATCAAGCTTGAACGTTGACTCGAGCCAAGGCACATTCACTGGCTGATTTTGTCTCAATTGAACCCAAGTTGTGTTGTCCTTTTGTGCAAATAAATATCTGAAAATGTGTCACCTTGTTCAGAATCAGTTTCAGAAGAGGCCACGCTTGCTAAATACGAGCCCCGTGGACTCCTTTTTTTGTGTGTGTGTTGAGCTTTCAGCATGTGGAAATCTTTGAACACAAGATAATGGATGAAAATGAGGACTTTGTGTGGGGCGGAAGGGGATTTGTGCACGTGGAAACTATAGAGTAAATATTTATAGCGATTTTCCAAAACACGTCACCTGGGGGGGCCGGGCCTCCTCTCTATACAAGACTTAGTGTTTATTGGTTTGGCTAGAAGTTTCTATGCTTATCTACAAATATATAACAAATAAAACTTGCAGGCAAAAATACTTAAGTTTCAATAGAAACACCCTTTTTTTCCTGAAAATACAGCAGTATCTGAAATAATCTTCTCATTCATTTATCTTTTTTTTTAATCTGTCCCCACTTTTCTGCCTCATACATCAGGAAGCTCTTTTGCCTACAAACAGAAAAAAAAGTATCTACAAACTTTGTAAACAGACCTGCTTTTTTTCCTCCATAAACATAAATAAGTCAAAATATTAACAGCCAAATGGAGCAGAAATTCGTTTTGTGTGTGTGTGTGTGTGTGTGTGTGTGTGAGCGAGGGCCGAAGAGCAAAATATACAACACCATCGAGATTAAAGAGAAGCGAAAAGGTTCTGTTGTCTTCAAGCCGTGACGACCTCCTCCTCCTCTTCCTCGTCGACACAATTCAAATAATATTAAGAATAAGAGTAGAATAAGAAAAAACAGGTCACTTTCAATCAAGAGTTTATAATCGCGCCTTTGTCCAGCCAAAAGTGGGGTCAGCAGGGAGGGGGGGTGGTGGGGAAGCAGAGTCCTGGTGCGGTTTAAGAAGTGAAGAAGAATCTCAAAGAATTCACACAAGCCGATAGATTCCTCCCAATGTTCGTCCAGCACAGCCCAGTGCAGTCCCCCCCTGCCCCCCCATGTAGAAAAGTGGTAAGGTGCCTTTCAGGGAGGTGGGCGTGCTTTGTGATCAAAGGGAGGTTTCCAAGCTGTGTAGGGGGCTGCCCGGCACGGGGGTCTCGCCCACTTTGGTGGCCTCTGGGAGGAGGTGGTTGCTGCTCTCCACAGCGTTATTGTTCTGGTTTGGGGAGGCGGGGCTGAGGGCGGGGCCGCCGGAAGGCGGGGCCGCGCTGGCTGGCGAGGGCGGGGCGGGCGAGGCGTTGCGGGAGCTGGCCGAGTTGCGCTTGGTGGGCGCGTCGTCCTCGGCGTCCGTGTCGTCTATGAGGGGGATGTGTGGCTCCGAGTCCTCTATCCGAAACTCCGGGTGGGTCATAAAGTTGTGGATGGAGGTCCGCGACTCGGGCTTCTCCAGGCCCTCATAGAGGGAGATGGAGCTGCGGAATGCATTCACCACGCGGATCTGCAAGCACGGGGTGAGAAAACGTGGCGTTAAGACCAAGGGCCCGGCCGGATGGTGTCGGGGTGGAGGCGCACGTCAAATTGGGAGTTATTATTTAGTGACCTCAACACAACAACTCCGTCAGTCAAACACGTGCAAGTCCTTCTGACACGTCGTGTACGGGCCTCCAGCAACGGTCGATTTTAACATCATTCAGCTTCTTGAATCGCAGCCTCGGCTCAAAATGGAGGCCTTGAACGTTGCTGAGGCGGGCGAGCGGCCGTGTGTCGGAGCGCTTTTTTGGACAGTGAGTCGGTGGCACACAGGTGAGCGAGCGGCAAACCCCAAATCCAAAGTGCGTCAAGTGCGTGCAAGTACGTCACCAAATGCTCTGGGAGAGGCCAGCTTCTGATTATTTCATCAAAATGCAAAAAAAATAAAAATAAAAATAAATAAAAGGCCTAAAAGGTGTTGGACATGCTTCGAGAAGAGCAGGGAGAAGAAAGAAAGAAAAGGAAAAAGACAGGAAGAAGGGGAAAGACAAAAAGGAGACAGGAAGGAGAGAAGACAGAAGAGGGGAGAGAGGACAGAGAAGAGAAGATGGAAAAGAGAGGAAGACCAAAGACAGAGAGAGGATGGACTAAAAGACAGGGGAGCCAGCGGGTTGTGACTTCGAACAGATGGTCAGTTGTATGCATTTGTTTTTTTTGTGCTGTCCAAACAAACAAAATGAAAAAAAAAAAAAAAAGTTGCTGCAGCCAAGCACGTCCACAAGCAGGTTGGCCATTAGACAAAAAAAAAAAGAACTGGCACACGAGAGCCGAGGCCGAGTCCATGCAGAGCGTGTGCTACCTTTGTGCTCGAAAGGCAGTAAACCTTTGAGTATAGCCCATGACACATTTCACAGAATCGAAAGAAGAACACGCGGCCGGTCGGCGGGATGCGGACCGACACACGACTGCCGACACACACACATGGAGGACCGCCTTGCACCTTTTTGGAAGGACCTAGAATGGAAAGTTATTGACCAAAGCTCTTCCACCTGTGAGGGGAGGGGGAAAAAGCGCTGACAGTTGACAATCATCCCCTCCGTCAAAGTCTTCTCGCGCTGTTCCCGACCAGTCAAGAGCATCTGCGGGAGAGGAGAGCCGCGAGGGCGCCAATGGGGATTATCCCCCCCTCCCGGCGCCGCCGAGGAGGAAGCCTCGTGGCGCTTTTGAGGCGGTTCTTTAAGCGTGTGTCCATGGGCGTATACTCAAAACATTTACCCCAGCGAGGGACTGACTGAGGCGGACGCGAGCTGCCCAATCCGATAGACGCCGCTAAGAAAATGCACACAGTTACATACACATTTCCCTCGTTATTAATCACAGTCCAAAAAAAAAAAGAAAAAAACAAAACAAACCCTAACCACATTCCAAGCAGAAGCCGAACAGAAGACAACGTGATGACACAGATAGAAAAACACAGCTCCACGCCAGAAGCCACCTGGTCACATGGTACATAGATAGGAACAGCATCACGTGGCATCCAAGCTTGATGAGAGATGTGGGCGCCATTTCTTTTTTTTGGGTCAAAGGAGAGCGGAAGAAAGAGAGAAGGAGCGTCGAAGAGGGGGTTAGAGGAGAACACGTCTCATGCACGAGAGGAGAACACACACTCACACCCCACAGCGGCAGCAGCGGAGTTGGTGGCGTTGTTGTTGGTGGTGGTGGTGGTGGTAGTAGTAGTAGAAGGAGAAGTAGTAGTGGAGGAGGAGGAGGAGGTAAAGGCTACATGTGTAGGGCTAGAAACATTGGTTACATCGTGCTGCTGCTGGCTGGAGTTGGAGGCCTGCCGCCTCAGAGCCCCCTGAAAGGAAGTTCCGCTCTGGAACGCACTCACTACATCCATCTGCAAAGAACCACACAGCGTGACGGCAGAAAGCCCACAAGGACAAAGAGAGAGAGAGAAAGGTGAAATAAGAGCAATAACCATCAAGAGGGCACAGAAGGAACCAAAGTGCAGTCACTTTGGGATTTGACTTGTTAAAAGAGAAGGAAAAAAAACAAAAAAAGAGGGGGAGTAGTTTGGGTTTTCAAAGGCACTGATCAGCTGATAAACTTCATAATTCTTTGACCAATCAGCTGCTTCCCTTCCTCAAAAGCAGTACAGTGAACCTCCAACTATTCACGGATCGGCCCTGGCTGGAAAAACTCCATCGAGCCGCTGATGAACTATGGAGGCGTGAGCTGAGGAGCTCCATTGTGGCATCTTGGTGGCGAGGAACTATGCTACTCTCGATCGCGGCGAATAGCAGGCGGTTCACTCTACGGCGGTTAACAGTGCCGCTGCAACAGCAAATGGAGAGTTAAGAGGCTTTATGGCTTCGATTCCATTGCGAGTGGCGTCGGGATGGGCGACACCCCCCCCCCTCACCCCGCAGCGTTTGGTGCATCACCTGAGTCTGAATGCGGTTGAGGCCGCGGAACCAGAGGATCTGGCCGCGACGGAGCTCCCGCTCGGCGTGGTCGATCTCGTCCATGTCGTCCAGCTCCTCCAACTCCTCGTCAGGGATCTCCTCCTTCTGGGTGCCGTGGCCCGCCGTTTTTAGGAACTTTAAGCGGCTCGTGGGGATCGACGAGATGACCTGGGTAGGGGTGAAACGGACGCAGGATTAAAACAAACTGCAACGGTGCTATTTATTTGACATTCCTGCATTGAAAACCCCCCCCCATCATATTTAACGGCTCCCTGCACTACACCCATTTAACCACAGAAGGGCAGTGTTGAGTTGCAAATCACAGTCTTACCTGTCCCCACAACAGTGAGCCGAAGCCCAGGAAAGTGCACCAGAGCCACTGGTCGATGGAGAGAGCCACGCAGCTGAATGGCTTCCCTCCAAATTGCACGATGACGATCTGGACAGACGAGAAGTATCCCCATGAGAGGCGAAAAAGGCTCTTCGTGGTGTGCGCAGCGGTGGAAAATGGACGCGGTACCTGGATGACGAAGGTACCGAAGACAATGCTGCAGAAGATGAGGTTGTTGAAGATGCCGTCGAAGACGTTGCGCTCGCCGTGGATCTTGCGGGCGTTGATCTCGTTGAATAGCTGCATCAGGACGAAGGTGTTGAAGACGATGGTGTAGTGCTCCGAGGGCGGCGCTCGGAGCGGCGCGTTCCGGCCGCTATCGATGTCGAACATAGTCTCTCCTGCGGCGTCAACGGAACGTCAGTACCGGCGAGGACGAATCCAGCGGGCGAACTCAAATTTTCCCTTACCGGCAAAGAGCAGTGTGAAGATGATGACCAGCTGGTACACGCCCTGGCCCAGAATGTTCTTCATCATGGTGCGAGAGATGAGAGGCTTGTTGCGGCCGTATGGCTTCCTGAGCAGCAGGGCTTCCGTGGGCGGCTCGGTGGCCAGCGCCAGGGAGGCGAAGGTGTCCATGATCAGGTTGACCCATAACATCTGGACCGCCTTCAGTGGAGAGTCCTGGAAAAATATACAGTGCTGTTTTTTTAGAAAGTGTCCTCATTGGACATATTGTCGTGTCAAGGTGTCGGATGTTCGCGGCAGCGCAGTCGAGCAAATGACTGCAGGGGCTTGAGTTTTCGTCTTTGACAGTTAATTTGACACGTGAATTTTTGGGAAAGAGGTTACGGTTGAACAATGATTTAATTTATGACGTCACACTAGTTATTAAAAAAAAAAAAAAAAAAAAAAACTAAAGCTAAGACTAAAATTAACACACACCCACTTAAAATGAAGCTTATTCCAAAAAATACAAGCTACCAAAAACTAACTTGCTCTAAAAACGAATTCAATCTAACTAAATCTACACAAAATAAAAACAAACGGCAATGGAAAATTCAAATATATGACAACCACGTCTGTGGGCTCGTATTCAAAATGGCCACGGGCTTTCAGCCTGCGACGCAGACCATTAAAAAAATAAATAAATAAGATGTGCAGAGTGCGATACGGTAACATTTTGTTTCCACTCAAACAGTCAGAGTTCAAACATTCAAAATGGACGCGGTCGAGACAAATACGAGTGTATTTTCGTCAGGCTGACCTGAGTGATGCAGGCGCCCGTGAAGGCGACGATGACGGCCACCACGTTGACGGTCAGTTGAAATTGCAGGAACTTGGAAATGCTGTCGTAAACGTTGCGTCCCCACATCACGGCCTTGACGATGCTGGAGAAGTTGTCGTCGGTCAGGATGATGTCGGACGCTTCCTTGGCCACGTCGGTGCCGGCGATGCCCTGCGAGGAGGAAAGCGACCATTTCGTGATGTCACGTTAGCCATCATTGATATTTTTACGAGTGTGTGTGTGTGTGTGTGCGCGCGCCTCACCATGGCAAAGCCGACGTCGGCTTTCTTCAAGGCGGGACCGTCGTTGGTGCCGTCCCCGGTGACGGCCACGACTTGCCTCTGCTCGGCCACGGTGCTGTCAATAATACCTAAAGCGGTAAAAGACGTGAGCCGAACGCAAAAACTCTCCAGATGAACGTCCGACAAAGTCAACCAACCTTTGACCAAAGTGTGCTTGTCAGTTGGGGAAGAACGAGCCAGCACTCGTAGTTTGGGCCAGATCTTGTCAATGCGCTCTTGTTCGATCTGGAAATACAACAAGAATCCAAATGAATCACCTCAAAATATATTTCTGGAAGCGTCGGAGTGATGTGAGCTTAGTGTAGCGGTTCCGCCCACCTCTCCCTTTTCGTTGCGTATCCGCCGGTTGAACTCTTTGCCCTCCAAGCAGAGGAAGTCGTCTCCAGGCAGCAGGATGCCGCACTTGCTGGCAATGGCGCGCGCCGTGTTGATGTTGTCACCTGTCACCATCCGCACCGTGATGCCGGCGCGCTGGCACTTTCGAATGGCGTCCGGGACCTGAAAGGGGGGCGGACAACAACAACAAAAATGTTCATTTGTTTAGGACACAGTTAAAAAAAGCTGCTCGTCCCTCACCAGAAGCTACATATTTCCTTCACATTTGATATTGTGTAACTTTTGTGACCATTTTTACCTGCCAGAGGAATCATAAGGCCACATAGTTTTTATTTTATCTGAATATTTTTGTTCAGAATCCTTTATGGACGATTGCCTTTGTGATTTATTTGTTTTTGTTTCGTCAAAGAGACCTGTGCTTCACGTGACCAAATCCAACGTAACCACTTGCGAGGTTTGACTCCATTTCACCAATCAGAAGGAGCCGGGCAGTCACATGACCGCACACAAAGTCGGAAGCAACGCCTCACAGATAACAAAAAATAACAGCCGCATAATACCCTGTTCCTCTGTTGGCCTAAAAATATCCACATTCCAGCCTACAATGACTCCTACAAAGCACACAGATTTTTTTTCAATGCAATCTCTGCCCTGTGAGCCTGTTGTGCTGTTTCACGAGTGTAAACAAAGAAATCTAATTTAAGACTGACAATTTGATTTACTGTCCGAGATCACAGAAGATACTGTTGGGCAACATCTGAAGTTGCGCATTGTTATGATGATTTTTATTTTTTTTATTTCTGTGCACTTAACTATTGACTCATCTCTGCCGGTCACCCTCCAATTTACCTCAGGCCTCACGGGGTCTTCGATGCCCACCACGCAGATGCAAGTGAGCCCGGTGAGGATGTCGTTCTCGTTGTCCCAGTCGGGCTCGCCGTCCTTCACGGCGAAGTCTCGGTACGCCAGGCAGATGGTCCTCAGGCCTTCGGAGGCCATGGGCTCGATCACTTTCTTCACCATGTCGTCGCGGTCTCGCGGGCGAAACACCTTGGACTCGCCCGACGCCGTCAGGATTTTGTAGCACCTGGGAGCGGAAAAAAGGCGGCGATGAGACACCGAAAGTGGTTGAAAACGCCTCGAAAAAGTGAAACAGAACAGTGAGGTGGGGAGGTGGGGGGACAAAAGCATTTGAATGTGGAGCCGCACGGGTGTGACGTCACACTAAGCCCTCTGTGGGTTAAAACGAAGCACGCTTGGTTAAGAGGCTTACGGAGTTGTTACCAGCTCATTTTCTCAGCGCCTGTTTCTAAGTCGTAAAGTAAAGGGGATGCACTTGCACTTCTGAGCTGTTTTAAGACGTTTTGTATTTCGCTCACGGGCATCCGGACCGAGCGGAGACCTGTGAAATAAATAAAAACCGTCAAACGCTCTTCTCACTTTTTGAGGAGGATTTCCGAGGCGCCCTTGCTGAACATCCGGTAGCTGCCGTCCGCCATCTTCAGCACGGTGCTCATGGACTTGCGCACCGAGTTGAAGGTGTACACCTTGTGCAGCTTCTCCTCGGGGATCTCGTTGCGAATGGACTGATAGTCGCGCTTGAGGTCAGAGGAAAATCCCAGCAAGGCACATTCGGTCTTGTTGCCCACTTGCCGGGGCAGGCCGCCTTCTTTCTCCGGAGGCTGGCGGGGAAAGGAGGCGGCGTTGGCGACAGTCAGCGAGCAATTCGAGGCAAATTGACGGCAGAAAGTATTTTTGGTACCGGTGTATTTATGAAATACAAAAACAAGCAACACTTGTTTTTTTTTTCCGTACCATGATCTTGGTCGTGTAGGCGCAGTTGACGGCTATCCCCAGAATGAGGAAATCTAAAATGGAGGCCGGGATGCTCTCTGGCTCCGGCACCTTCTTGTAGTGTTTCTCCGCCACGTAGGCCTGCACCACCGTCATGCGGTTCATGGTGAGTGTCCCCGTCTTGTCCGAGCAGATGGCCGTGGCGTTGCCCATTGTCTCGCAGGCGTCCAGGTGACGCACCAGGTTGTTGTCTTTCATCATTTTCTGTCAACGGGGGAGGACGGTCAACAGCGACGCGCTAACCGCTTCCCCAGCGGATGACGCGGCGCGGGATCGTCGCTTTGGCTTCAAGGTATCACTCAGCAGGTCTTAACATCCCTGGCCCGCAGCTTTTAATAGGCTAAAGGCATAAGCCGGTGGCAAAGGGGCACGCGGCCGACAAGGTTAAGAGACTTTACCTTGACGGAGTACGCCAGCGAGATGGTAACGGCGAGCGGGAGGCCTTCGGGGACGGCCACCACCAGCACGGTGACGCCGATGATGAAGAATTTGACAAAGAACTGAATGTAGATGGGCGTGCAGGCCTTGACCCAAGGGAGGTTTTGGATCCAAAAGGTGTCGACCACAAAGAGCACCACCAGGATGATCACGGTGATGGCCGACATCACCAATCCTGATAGGGAGCGGAGGCACTTTTTTTTTTTATTATTTTTTATTTCAGTCCGTATAAATCTATAATCTAACAATCCAAAACATCGACATAAGGAATTTATCGCTGAAACTGAACATGGAAATGTAAACAGTTTAAGGGTATATCTACAAAATGTTTTCCACAAGTACAAATTCATTTAACACAGATGAAGATTGAAGCCTCTCACCCGCTTTGCCGATCTGGACGGCGAGTTTGGTCAGCTTGCCCTGGAGGACAGATTTCTCTTTCTTTGGCAGGTTGGTTTTCTTCTTCTCCTCCGCATCGGCTCCCTCGTCGCTGTTCAGAGGCTGCATTTCCATGGCGGCGCCGTCCTGCGCTTTGGCTGCAAACAAGAATCCATTTGACGTCGCGAAAATAACCCCCCCCCCGTAAATGATTGTATTTGTAAGACTAAACGCGCCTCCCATATTCAAAGCGCCATCCTCTCTTGCTCGCAGGCACAACAGACGAGGATCCCCGAGACACGCGAGCAGATAAAATATGAGGGCTGGTCTCTGCAGAGCCATGATGAAAT
Source organism: Hippocampus mohnikei (assembly GCA_026261675.1). Lineage (NCBI taxonomy): Eukaryota > Metazoa > Chordata > Actinopteri > Syngnathiformes > Syngnathidae > Hippocampus > Hippocampus mohnikei. The sequence goes on from JAKGUB010000345.1 coordinate 6,947,783, forward strand.
CATTAGCCATCGCGGGGCTGCGAGGATACAGCTGCTAAAGCCCTCCAGGACAAATTGTCACATCTTTCTTCCTCCAAACTTTGGATCCCCTAATTAAACGCCTCATGCAGTGGCGCACCCGTGACAAGGCTATTGTATTTGTGTGGATGGGGCCGAGGGGATGGGGGGGCTAGCGCTGTGCTACGGCAGCTGTGGTTGGTTCTGGAGTAATATCAGTCGAAAGGATTACAGTTTATTCCAGACAGACAGGGGGAATCTATGCACCAGGCGACGCGGCCAGGCTTGCGCTCGCAGACCCCGGCGCCGCTCTTCGCCGTCCCAGTAGGACGACCAAGCCGCGGGCTCGCCGGTTACCATGACCTCGTTATGATGCTTGTCAGCCTTCAAATTGGGACGCGTGTACGACCCGCAATACTGTAGTTCCTTCCGCAGGAGTCACAAGGTAGGGGGCGGGGGGGTGCAAGGGAGAGGCCAGGTCGGACGGGAGTGGGGGATGGGAAGGGGGTAAAGCAGATGTTCTGGCCGCAGAATTGTTGCATCGCTTTAATCTCTTCATCACTAATCGCTGTAACTGGATTCAGTAGCACCTGCTGCCCAAAGCACAATGTGCCAGGCGAGGAAAGAGGGGGTGACGGGGGGCGGGACAATCAGGATGCCAGCACAGCTTGCGCTGCGTCAAACGGGGTCGTGACAAAATGCAAAACCTCTCGCAGAAAAAAAAAAAAGCGCGGCAGTCAATTACACGCTGCCGTTAACTAGGAGGCAGGACGCCGGGTAATAAATGTGGGCGCTACGTTTGCGAGGCGATTATACACTTTAATGGGACCGCCTACGCTTTACCCGCTATTGCCGTTCGCATCGGCGTTAACAGGCTGCGGCGTGCGGTTGGCGCGGCGCTTCGCACGCGCGCTTTCCCGACTCGTTCCGCCGCATTCCACGTCAACTCTTCGGAAATGAATGACACAACAACGCGACCTTTTCCTGAGGCTTGGAACTTCCCAAGCGCTCATTAGCAAGCAGATGCTTTGAGTCAAACAATTTGGTCTATTTTGGCGTGTTGTTTAGGAAAGCCGATTTCAGAGAGAGAAATATTGGCTTCTTTGGGAATGTGTAAATGCTAATACAGGTCTGCTAATACATTCGGAATCAGCTTACAGTGCTTTCAAGGTCAACTCGCGCCAGCGAAAAGCAGGTGGCCTCTGCCAGTGCGCGTGTGTCGGCGCGAATATCAACTCACCTTTCTTCCGATTTTCAATGGAGCCGTCCTGCTTCTTGTCTGCAAAACAGAACACCGGAGCTGAATCGGGATGCATAACCAGCGGCGCCGCATGGAAATTACCCAAACAGAAGAAAAAAAAAAAAAAGGTCAACGAGGACACGCACTTTTCCTCTGTTTCTTCTTCTCCTCTTTTTCCTTCTTCTTTTCATCTTCATCATCGTCATCCTCATCGGCACCGAGCAGCGTGAAAATAATTCCAGTTTGAGAGTTGACGCCCACCGCCGTGACCACCATTTTCCCCGAGCCTTCCATCACGTGGGTGCCTGTCGGAGCGAGGAGGCATAGGGAAGCAAAGGCGCCGCTTGAGTTTCTCAGCGTTTGCGGACCAAAATACAAGCGCCGCTGGATGTGCTTGCCAAGCGAACGGAACACTTGACGCACCGCTTTTGACACACTCGTCTAAAAAGCCGCAAAGTGCCGTTCGTGGCGACATGCTAGCATCGCAATCCAACGCGGGAGGCTCGGAGTTACCCGACAACAGCATCAAATCTTTCTCTTGCGTCTTCTTGACATGATCCGACTCCCCCGTGAGCGAGCTCTCGTCGATCTTCAAGTCGTTCCCTTGGATGAGGAGGCCGTCGGCGGGCAAAAGGTCCCCTGCGAAGCGCACAGAGTTTCGAGTTAGCGTCGCAAAAGTCAAGCGAGTCGAGTCAAGAGTTGGCTCGGGTTGAAAATGTGGTCCAGTTTTCACATTGTGGATTACGTCAGAGTCTGTTAAATAAATTTACGTTAATGTTTGACCGGCGACCGGTGAGCTAAAGTGTGAAATTAATGAAGCTGACCGAGTCTTTGTGGATTTAATCGTGACACATCAAGTTTGATGTCGAAGTTGTATTTTCTTATCTTTAAGTTCTTTGAACTCTGTACCCGGTTTGGTGGCTCGCCAGGTTCGTGCACACACGTTAAAAAAAAAAAAAAAAAAAAGATTTCCAAATGTAAAAAGGCAAGCGATGTCGTCGAGGCTTTCTCAAGCTTCAACCAAAAAAGTCCGTCACTCTGAAAATGAAACGAGTCTCACCATATTTTATTTGTGCAACGTCACCGACGACGATCTCCGCCACGGGGATCTGGATGACCTGCCCGCCGCGGACCACGGTGAACTTCTGCTCCTGCTCGATGCGGCTCTGGAGGCCACGGAACTGCTTCTCTTTGCTCCAGTCGTTGAACGCCGTCACCAGCACCACGCAGATGACCGACAGCAGGATGGCGGCGCCCTCGATCCAGCCCGCCTCCGCCTCGTGCTCGTCGTCCGCGCCGCCGGCGGCCTTCCCACAGTCTGTGTCGAGAAAAAAAGAAAAAAAAAGTCACCTCCATAAACACAATTCTTTTGTTGTCTTTTACAATAAGGACCAAAAAAAAAGACGGTGATGATCATGAACCTACCTTCTCTTTTGGCATCTTGAGGTCTATAAAAGGAAAGGCCAAGTGAAATGATGGCTGCCACTTCCAGGATAATCAGCGTGACATCCTGCAGCGCCTCCCACACTAATTGCAAGAACGTTTTGGGCTTTTTGGGCGGTATCAAATTTTCCCCAAACACCGTTTTCCGCTTCTCGATGTCTGCCGGCTGCCCACTTAGACCTGGAGAGAGGGAGGGGGGAGGGCCATGTTGGTGGGGTGACAAGAGCGACACACGAGAGAACGAACGTCAAAATACAACAAACGTTTGACCGCATGCCTCCACGCAATATCCAAGAGGGGCCGGCACACAGCGGATGATCCGCCGCAGTTTTTCGGCGCCATCGATGCAGACGGCATCCGGGCCGGGTGTGTTTTGCGGGGGTGGAGAGGATGGAGCTGCGCGTGTGTGAAGAAGTGAGGAGGAGGAAGAGGAGGACGATGAGTGGAATTGCGAGGAGTGGATGACTGCGCGAAACCACTTCTGACGGGATGGAGCGAGGCCGCAGGGGACGGAGAGGACCCGACTGGGAAACGTGGGGTCCTTGTTTGAACTATTTATAAAACTCATGACAAGTTACTCAACACAGTAAGAGACAGCTCCATATTTAAAACAAAGCCCCTGAAGCCACTGGGTGTGTGTCATGCTACACATAGCTGACTTCATAGTCTTTTCTATACAAATGCAAAATTCATCAGAATAGATTTCAGGCTAGCGGGGCCTGTGAAAAAAAATTTGACGACACATTTTAAGACGGCATCCCCACATGAAAACACAACTGGATCCCTTTTTCTCAAGGTCCATTACCGGTGGGGAGCCGGAACGGTGAGTCACCGGCAGCGCAGTCGACAAGCTGCGGGGTTTTACCCGCCAATAATTGCCCGTCGCGGCTCCCCTTCGCCACCTCATACCGTCTGCTTTGATTCTCTGAGCCACTAATGAAAAGACGCTGACAGCAACAGGCCCGGTTCAATCTTACGCCACATTTTCCCCGGCCGCTCGGTCGCAATAAATGTTCGGCGACAGAGCAGTCAGCACCTCATCCTCGCCGACGGAAAGTGAAAATAGGCAGGCCCCGCAGCCCCGGACCGTGAGCCTGCGTTGAGCGGCTAATCATTAACCGTTTCGTTTGTCGCGCTTGTCCCCGGCTGGCCTCGCTGCTACTGTCATCCCGGCCGCCGGCGAGGGGGTCAAAGTGAGGATTGGCCTTGTTGCAATCCACTGAAAAATGGTCGCCGTTTGCCTTTTTTTTTAATTTTCTTTTTTTTTTACTGCCTCGGGATTGAAAATGGGGTCAACGGGAGAGCAACTACAGAGAGACGACACCCACAAATGACAAACCGCCTGCAAACAACAACAAAAATGTCAATTTGAATGAGTCACGCCATTGGAGTTGAAGTAGTCCCTTGATAAGTGGACAAAATATGCTAATGGCCAAAACCAAAGTTTTGACAAGGAATCCCTCCCTGACCGTCCTTGTTTGTGTTGCCTCACCCTCTCGCCAGGCAGGCTTTTATCATGCAGCGAAACACACTGACCCACAAGAGTCCAAATGTGCTGACCAATCGCGGCTTTTGCGGCAAAGAGCAACATCTGACACAATGAGGGCGATTTGTGAACAGCATTCCAATGGCGGAGGCCTTCTTCGTGCTTGCGCAGCCCGCGGGGGGCCAGGGCGCTACAAGCCAAACATTTGACTTCACGGATGGAGAAATCTAACTACAAAAAAAAGGGGGGAGGGCAATAAGTGCTGTCAATAGACTTTGAGAAGCCTTGCGAGTTTCATGACGCAGAGGATCCAACACGACGCATTGATGGAGTGACTGACGGCCACCGTTCCACATGATGACCGCCGGTTGACATCTGCGGGGGGCATCTGAAGCGGCGGAGATGCGCTTGCACTTAAGCCCGGCGACGCGCTTACCCTGTGATGTGACATTCAAAGTGGAGAAAAAGCGCTGAAAGGAAGGCGCGGTATGTGTTAAAACGCCGCACGTGTCCGAAGGGACTAAAAATAGACCCGCACAGTCGACTTGACGGTCTTTACAGTCAGACCCGCCGCGGTCAGGCATGGCTCCGCTCAAAAATGCGCACTCAAGCCCACCCAAGGAGAAACCGGAGTATTATCGATGACTGAACACACACACACGACATGACAACAAACGGTGCGCGTCACCGTGGGCGGAAGCCGCTGCAGTGACAGGGAAAAGTTTGAGCGCAAGTTCCCCGGGTGAGGAAAATGAGCTTGGAAATGTGGGGGGGGGGGGGATTAGGGAGGGATCGGTTAAAGAGGGCTTTAGATGGAACCGTCCAACTAATTAGAAATCCCTTTTCAATTGTCAAGCTGCTGTAATCCCGTGCCAATGACGAATGAGCTCATTGCCACTGTTAAGTATCAAAAGCGAGCGCCCCGTCGTTGCCGCGCGCCTCGCGTTGACAAAGTATGACAGGACCCTTCAGGGCTTCCCGTGACACGGTCACATACGTGTGAGAAACAACTGGCACCTCAGCAGAAGGATTCGCCGCTTATTCCCCATCGCGAGAGCGCGCTTGCCGGTGGCGGCGGGGGACGGGGGGATTCAGGAGATGGCACGGTGCGCCTCGTGCAATTGTCGCGTCATTAAGGTAACGATTCTGGCAGCGACCGCGCCCGATTCGTGCTGCCATGCAGCGGGGTATTTACGGCATTCCCTCTGGCGGGATGAAGCCCGGGGAAGGATTTTTTTTTTAATTTTTCCCCTCCCCCCTCGCTCTCCCTCTCTCCCTCTCTCACTCTTCGCTTTGAGACTCGGCGTACAGAGGACTGTTGCTGCGATAGCGAGTATTGCGGTGCCGTTTTAATCTGGGATCAAACTGAAAATCCTCTCCCATAAGAGTTCAGTCAAGGTCACACTGGCGATTAGGCAGACTGTCTATAGAGAGATGCTGAAACAGAGTAGCGAGAGGGGGGGAACGAGGGTTGGGGGGGGGCTGTGCTGTCAACCAGTGAAGCTCCACTGTCGTCAAACATCTCATTTTCGCAAAAAGCCGGATGGCGAACAACACGCTGACGACAGCTGCAATCCAAAAATTGCTTCCCCCGAAGATGAAAGTCGCTCCTTCCGCAACACGTTTGGGCCTGAGAGCCTCCTGTTGTGCTGGCCCACATGTGTGCCGTGAACCCGGGGTGGACCGGGTGCTGCGAACTGATGTCAAGGTGCACCAAATCCGTGTGCAGTTTCAATTATTATCAAGTTTTTGGTTTTTTCAAATTCGTTCGGCAACAGCCAAAACATCCGACACGAAAACGAGGCGAAGGTTTACTTTACCGTCCGTGGGCGAGGTTTTTAAGCGGCCGCAGAGTCCGTGGACGTCCCCGTAGGATTCCCTGATTTTGTTGAGGGCCTCGGCGCCTCGCAGTTCCATGAGGGAGCGCAGCTCTTTGAGCGTGCAGCTGAAGTCGCCGTCGTGGTTGGCCTCCATGATGGAGTTCTTCACTCCGCTGTACGAGTTGTTCGCCATTGTCTCGCTATCTCCCACCAAACGCAAAGCTCGGCGTTAACCGTAGGGGTTTAAAAAAAAAAAAAAAAAAGTGTCCCAGAAAAGCTTAAATCCCTACGTGCGCTCGCACGGCGGTAGCTCCCATAAAAAAGGCGACAGGGCCGTCAGAGGCAGCTGGAGTCATGCGGCAGCGGGTGGCGGCGGGGCAGCGCTTCTACAAAGCCGGCCATGGCCCTCGGAGACTTCGGTCTTCTTCCTGGCCTCTCATGGCGACGGGAGGGGAACTCGCGGAGCCGGAGATCAGCATGCAGTCAGATCTGGAAAGGCACAGGAGCAAACACACTGAGGGAATTTACAAAATGACAGGTCAAGTACAAGTGAGGAGATGATATTTCGGCCTAATGCTTCAAAATTTCATGCCAGGGAAGATTTCCAAGTGCCCCAACTTACACGTTGAGTGATATCACGAGACGAGTTTTTGCTTCGACGGCTTTGGGTCAACTTGGGGCAGGAAAACTTTTCCACTCTTATGAAAGTCGAATTGGTTGCGGTGCAAAATCTCGTTCACAGGCCTTCATCCTGGACGTGTTGGGTCACGTCGCGTACCATCAGCAGCCCACCGCTCTCCGGGAGCGAGCTTCCCCCCCCCTTCTGCCGCGGCGCTGGCGGCGAGCTGGAACCAACTGAATGATTACTCCGGGAAAAGCCTGGCATGAAATCTAATTAAGGCTATCTGCAGCATCGGGGAGCTCCGCCGTGGTGGAGACCATCCCGGACTTCCAACGCGAGCGGCCGAGTTGCCTTGCAGAAAGAATGTCCGGATTCCTCTGTGACGAAGACATCTATGCTTTGCTCATCTTTTAAAAAAATAAATAAATACATAAAAAATAACGCGCCTCTAATCTCTGAAATAGGTGGCGAGATAAGAACGCGACAGGTCGCGGTTTATCTCCAAATGTGCCAGGCGGGACGGCAATGCAGCACAATAGATAAACGGAGGCCGCATCGGCATGTTGCTCGCGCCGATGAAGATTCTTGGAAACGATTCCGTCACACGTCGATATTCGACTTGGGGCCATCTGCCGTGGAAGGAAGGGGGGGCCGGAGAGGAATTTGGTTTTTATGGCTGCGCCGCTTTTTTTTTTTTTTGGGGTGGCTTCGCTGGGAAAAATGTATCCCCAAATTATCCACGAGCTGCAGAATGTCAAGTATTTCTCGTAATATTGTATTTTAATTCCAATGGCTTATGGATGTAAAGAGATGACTTCCTCCTTTGTTCATCGGAGTAAACTCCGTGGCACGGAGCAGCTAAAGAAAAGAAAAAAACACACACACAAAGGCGGCAGACTCGTAATTGTCATCGATGCCTCCTGGCCCAACGCCTGGGCTGCCTGCCAAGCTAACACAGGTTTGTCAGCATCGGGAACGCGGCGCACTATTAATGGTCCATGGCAGTGACGTTATGCAACACGGGACGGCATGAGAGAGACGTGCGCGGAGCTCGCCGCAGATGCTTGGGGGGCCGCCGCTCGGGATGCCCGGGGGAGGGGGTGGGCGCGGTGTCTTGCTCAAGGGCGCCTGGAAATACTCCCTTCTTACGCTTGGATCCAATTACGGCTCCGAGTTTAGAGTTGTACGAGAAGTCGTGCCGAGGCAAACTTTCACGAGATGGCTTTTCACAGCCCCGCTTTGTTCAGCGAAAAGGTTGGTGCTGATGGACAGTCTGCAGCTGGATGGATGCATGGATTGAGGAGTCGACGATGAGAAGAAGGGAGCGTCAGCGCAGAGCGCCGATGCGTATGTGGAACTGGGAGTCGAGGCTTGAAATTGAAGCGGACTTACATGGGACAGGAGAAGACAGACAATCTCTTTTTCGTTAATGGATGCTACTGCTTCTTGTTGCTTTCAAGTTTAGCTTGTAGCAGACGTGTGCACATTGCAGCATGACGTCTTTAATCCACTGGTGAAAAGGACACTTTGATTCGCTCCTCTTTCATCTATAACTGCTTCAGACAACAAAGTGTATGCAGGAAAGTGGTTAAGAGTGCACGATTGTCTGTGTCTCATGTGTTGTTTTGTATTTTGTCTTTTTTTGTTAACTTTTCTTTTGATGGCGGCGCGGACACCCGCAGCGGCTCCTCTTGTTTTATGTTGAGAGGGAAGAAATTTCATCTGTGCTGTATGTTCACATACAGTACATTTGACAATAAAGTTTATCCAATCCAATCCAATCCAATTGTCTGAACGTTTCGGTGCTCAAATACACCGCGTTTCATTTGTTTGTTTTATGTGCCAGTTTTGCGGTGAATTTCAACAGGGAGGAATAAATAAACAGTTGGAAGCAAGAATCCTTTGCTTCTTATTTGGAGAAGTGGGAGAGTCTGGATCAGGATTACTTTTAAAACGATGTTTTAGTACCGAGGGCCAATATTGTGCATCTTGTACTCGTACTCTGACTACGAGACGAAGACGCCAATACCGCTTTTTTACGATCCTGACATAATTTCTGGGCAGCTGGAGTGGGCGTCATGTTCCGCCGTTCGTTTTAACGTTCAGGCGGTGACACCACATAGCTGAAATGTTTTGTGTTACAGGCTAGAGTGAAGCAGCACTACATTATCAAGTATGGATACTTGGGATTGGCGGGTACTCAAACATCAGTACTTGTACTCCCCCCGCCCCCTAAAAACGATCTCACACTCAAAAGGAAAGCCGGCGTGTTTTTTGCAATTAACATTCCGATTTAAATCCAAGTTGGGCAGTCGATCGCGTCGCACGCGACCGCCCGGACCGACGTTTGCCGCGCCGCAACAGTTTGGGGTCGTGGAGGCGGGTCATGTGTCACGACTGCAGAAAAACCATCGCGATCGGATCTCCTCGGACTGGCAGCTGGTGTGGGACGGCTGAATGACGGCGGCCGGAGTTAACCCTGCGCACGCCGCGGTCACGCTCGTCTGAAATAAACGGAGACAATTAGCCAGAATGGCGGCCAGAGTCTACTGACGAGCATCCCCCCCCACCCTTGGCAGCTAGCACGCCTCCATCAGCCAACCGCGGCAGTGGAGGAGAGCAATTCTCGGGATCCCTCCGCAATGGAGCCGCCTAGCACGAGGGGTGGTATTTTTAGCTTTTCGCCGGGCTGCCCCTCCCCCCACGCCGCAAGCCCGCCGACGAACTGGGTCAGGCCATGTAAATGTGGAGGGTACAAAGTGGAGTCGCCCGGCTCACCTCTCCCGCAGCCGAGAGCTACTTGAGCAGCCCTTCAACGCCGTCCGAGGTGTCGGCGAGTCAACACGCGCTTTCCATCTTGGAGCCTTTGAGACCGGAGACATTGACACAAATAGAGACGAGCTAGCGCCTTCAAACATGAGCACTTCTTCATACTTATATAGCTAATAGCGAAGATTCGTTTTCTAAATCGTTCACCCCTGTGAAAGACGATTTTGGTGGTAAGGGGGTTGGCATGTGTACTACAGATATGAAGTGTGAAAGTGTTACGCCGGCGAAAGGTTACGTTGTTGCTATGTGCCGGCAGCTGCGGACATGATGCGTCTTTCAAGAGCGCCGCCTTTGAAGATGAGAAAGCGCGCCGTGTTCTTTGTAACGCGCCGCTTGACGCAACCCCCCCACCCACCCACCACCGACGCGGGGCGGTCGACATTGTGACACTCGTGACGAAGAGGAAAGCTACTTAAGCATTGGGACCAGCCAATCACACATCACGAAGACAATTTGTCTCATTCATGAAACAGATGGCAAAGAAAAAACTAGTTACATCATAGGACTGCATCCATCAAATATATTTAACTCCCAAAGATGTATTTAGATGTATTTTCAGACTGCATCCATCCATCCATCCATTTTCAATGCTGAAGACAGACGGTCGCGGTGATGGCCGGAGCACGACCCCCTCGAACTGGTCGCCACCGCACGAGCCGCTGAACTGGTCGCCACTCAACCACAGGGCCCATCGAGAGACAGACAACCGCTCGCAGGAGATGGACAACCACAATCACACCATCGCTGAGTGGGAACCGATCGCACGCCGCGCGCACACAAGTCAGGCGAGTGGACAGCTTCAAAAAGGTTCTTGTGTGCTAATTGCTTAATTGCTGTTTAGTTTTTTTTTTCAATCACAAAAACAATCGTAAATAAACAACAATTGGGCAAAATCAAAATTTATCCGATTATTCGATGGAATACTCGATGCAATAATCGATTTTGAAAATAATCGAGAGGGACAGCCATACATGCTATGCCCCACACAGCCACTAGGGGGGCAACACTGCGTGTTATCAGACCTTCTTGATGAGATGCTACTTTTGTTTTTCCTGCTGCTTTGCTTCTGAATGCCAGGAACTGTTCTGCGTGTAAATGCTTTTCGGTGTTCTGTCTTTGCTTGCGTGAGGCACAACGAGTTGCCCTGGGCAACTAATTTTGGCACCACACTGTCACTGTCCCACAAGCGTTTTGACACCGAACACTGTACCGACGTCATCACGTAACTCATCATCTGAACGCGGGATGCAGTGTTGCTGTGTAAAAAGCAAATCGTTTGTGAAAACGCCCCCCCAGTGGGGTGCAGTCACGCTGCACCCCACGCCGATACAAAATGTGAATGTGAAAGTCTGGATTCCAAATGGAACAAGTGGAACCGCAACCATCGACGTCCGGACAGGCCGTCGGCAGTCTGCTGAGAGCAAGACGCCGCCGCGACGGAATATGGAAGGACATCACTTTTTGTTCGTTCTTTCATTCAATCCTGAGCGACTGCAACAGTCCAAAGGCCTCAGGCGGAGCGACACAATGTAGTTACTTGTTGCTTGTACATCAATCATTAAACACGCGTCGTGGCTCTCCATAGGCTGAGAAAGGCATCAAGGACGCGACTCAAACGGAGAGAATAAAAAGCGAGAATGTACACAAAAGGACCAAATATGTCACTGCACAGAATGATGGCAAAACATTTTTTTTCCATTTCATTACCGACAAAAACATAGTACAACTTTATTCACCTATGTGAATGTTCTCTTCGAATGTCAATCTACACAAATAAGGTTGCCAGGTCACCTCATCCTTCGCAACGCATCTCTTGGAACATAACAATTTTGGACCTTTATTTGTCAGAGTTACCTTTTTGTAATTGCAACGGTGAACATTGATCATGGTCCACAATCCCACCGCTTGCTCAGCAAAGTGCTTCGCTGTCACCGCGTGACGCAATGCCCAAAGATAACTGGACCAGTGGCACACCTCGCATCATCTCCCAGGGCCAATTAACTCATGAGGCTGATCGTGCATTTCGCCGATAAGAGAACGCGACGGCGCTCGGCTACAGTTGCATCAGTAGCGCTGCCCTGAGCCGTTTGATTGGATCAGCGTTGATCCCTTCATCCCCACACCGAAAAGGGGCACCGCGGCTGCAGCCCACCTGGAGGCTTGCAGTCAACGTGAAGGAATGAAAAAAAAAAGAAGCCACCAAGGTCGATGGGAGAAAGTTAACGTGCGTAATGAGGATGCAGTGTAACCGGGGGTGTGTATGGGGAGGTTGGGAATAAGGAGGTTGGGCTTCCACGTTTAGTCATGGCACTCAAGTGTCATACCCGGTTTGACACTGCAGATGGTCGGCTCCATCGCCTAGACAGGCTCGGTGGTCTCCGCGGAGGGATCAAGTGCTAGTGAATACATTGGAAGTAGTAATAACCAAGGTATTGCTTTAAAAGCAGCCAAGTTTTTTCCCCCCTGGAGCGTCATTTGACGTACACATTGACGCATCGTTGCATGCAACTCCCGTCATGTCACGCACGCTCCCCTCCACCAATAAAACGAAAAAGAAAAAAGAAATCCCGTCAATCAATATCTCGTTTTAATAGCCCACGGGGTCCCACGCTAGCGCGGTTAGCTTCCTAGCTGCCGGGCGTTAGCCTATATGTTGATTGCAAAGAATCCACAAAGGCGACTTTACCAAACATTTGACAGCTCCTCGCGACTTGACCCCAGGCGGGGAAGACAAGCGAGGAAGGCGCGACGGAGATTTTTGTAGCATCCCGGCTGAGAAGCCACCAGGGGCTCCCGGAGACGGGGCGCCCCAAAGTCGGTGCCTCTATCCCGGGTAGAAGGTTAGCCGCGTTAGCTCGGCGTGGAAGCTAACCGCCGAGCGGCAGCCGCACCGCGCTGGTTGAAACGCTGCCCGCGAAACGGCGGCATTCGCCGCTTCAGGCTTCCGCGCCAGGCGTCGCTCGGAGCCGGCCCGCGTCGTCCGTGAGCGCGCAGCATTGTAGCCCGAGAAGAGGGAGTAAGGACAGGCGAAAAATACTTACTCGGTTCTCCGAAGAGCACCCTCAGTTCCTGCGTCCCTCTCTCACTCCCCCTCAGTCTCAGCGACTTCAAGGATCGCTCCCCTGGACTGAGGTACAAGTCCCGCCTGCCGTGACGTCACAACTCTACCAAAGAGTGCGTGCAGCGTTGCGAATTCAAAAAGATGGTTCTCCCCTTTTGGTAGCCACTGAACGCCTAATTCAAAATCCCGTTACACGGGCGTTGTTAACATTTGAATATAATAACGTTACTACTGATATGTGTTAAAGAAATTATACCAAATGTGTCATCCCATGCTCTTTGCTTTTGGTGTCTGGGCGTTGTCTGGGACTCCCCCGCCCTATCAAACTGAAGGCCTCGGGGCCAGATCCGGCCCGTCACATTATTGTCACTTTATTGTCACATTATTACAAGTGGCTCGTGAAATCAAGTTATGGTCACCACCTTCATGTCTCTTGCTCAAATGCCCAAACTGAAAATTGTCTACACTTTTAAAATCGTTGAGATATTGCAAAAGTGTTTTTGGTTTTTAATCCCCCTTCGAAATTTAACTTTATAAAATGACAAAACAAAAACATGAACCATTTAAATAGAATCACTCAGTGAGCATTTTTGCTCACGCAACCATTTTTTGCACCGACCAACCAATCAGGGGAAAATAAAAAAACTGACATCCTTGGCTGCTAGCGTTTTGGCCCACTGAGGAATGAGGATGAATTTTACAACTGATTAGCTAAAGAAACAGACCCAGTGCTAATGTAATTTAAATTTCATCTGCCAGGAATACTGATTCTGAAGGCCCTCTGCAAATTAGATTGTCATGGCAACACTTCTGATTGAACTGACATAAATGCATTTGAAAGAGAAAACATATTGGAACAAAATATTCGAATTTGTAAATGAGGGTGATTGATTATATACTCATCCCAACATGTTATTGGTATTTATTAGGTGTGGTAGTCACACAAACTAAAGTTAAGAGCACATTTAAGCGTCATGTTTAAGGTTTACTTTAGTGGAAAGAGCGTGTAGGCGAAAGCGGAAATTCCAGTCTATGATTCTCTTGGTTCTGTGTTGCTTTTTCCACAACTCGACCGGGTACATGTGATGCGCGGCAAAAGGGGGCGGGCCCTAGGCCGCTGGTGTGAAATTCCCATTGGCTCAGCCCGCATATCAGTCGCCTATGGAAACGGTTACGTCATGAATAAAAAAATGATTTTCTCGTAGTGCCTCTTTGATCTCTGGTCTCTGTGTAATAACGGGATTATTCAAGAGTTCACACTAGCCTGTGATGCAGCATACGCAATGCACTCACCGTCACTTCAATGCAGCATCGTTTTTTCCCCTCTCTTTCTCGAAAGACAGCATCGAGTGACTCCACCTAGGCCACTCTTAGCTCGTCCCCTCATGCCACTAATCTAACCTGACGTCATTCTTTCCATGACGTATCGCTTTTTTTCTCTTCTTCGCCTTCAATGCCTGTAGTCAATGTGGCGAGGCGTGTTTTGGAGAATTATGTCAAATCCCATCAAGTGCATTTGCAAGGGAGGTGAACCCCGTAATTGGCTGTGCCGTCAAAGATAGGCGCCCAGCGAGATGCATGCGCAAAAGGAAGCCTCGTGAAAGCTTTAAAAGCCGCCATTTAACGTTGGTTGATGGTAAACAGAGAGGGGTCAAGCCTCCGTGTGTAATACACTTGCTGTCTCGACATAATGGGACTTATCATTAACGCCTCAGAGTGCGTTCAGCGCACACGGGAGGCTCGGCAGAAAGTTCAAGCGTGCACGCGCGATCCGTGTATTATGTGCAAGTTTGAAACTTTCTTCGTTGGGAACTTGTGAGTCACTAGTAGTTTAGGTGGTGGAGGAGGAGGAGGATTTGGAAAGAAAATAAGAGGAAGATTGATGCAAGTTTGCTTGAGCAACCGTGGCGTTATTTACAAACTGTGCTAAAATAGCACAAAAAAAACTGAAGAAAAAAAATCTATTTACAGTACACAACATGAGCAATTTGTAGGGTAAAACAATGCTAAAAAGGTGCAAAGACTGAGAACTATGTGATACTCAGTTGTGGGCATATCGCAAAAATGCACCTTCTCTTTGGATCGTCCACTGGCGTGGCCACTTTAGAATGCCTCGTTGTTGGCCGTGAGTGTGGGCACATCGCAGAGAGGAGGTAGAAAAAAGAAGAGGGAGGAATTTATTAGTATTTAAGTCGGAGTTGACAGAATATGTGTGGACCAGGGCTTTGTGCTGGTGTGGTCATTTTTAAAGCGCCTTGTTGTCAGCTGTGAGTGTGCGCACGTCATGGAGAGAGAAGGCAGAAGAGCAAGGGAGGGTGAAAGTCAAATTTACAAGACACTTATTTCCAGTTCACAGCGACTTTAATGGCTTTTTATTGTGGATTTCATAGTCTACTCTGTGATTTGGGTGCAATGCCTCACAGCCCAATGTGACACTATTCCTCAAATTTTCATGAAACCAAGCATAATCGCGTCTAAACAACGCAGATGTGACTAAGCTGCATGTGAAACCAAGTGTGAGGCAACGGAATGTACCATGAAACCACCAAATCTCCACTTCAAATCTATTACACGCTTAACACCCCGCTGCAGGCTGGCTACACAAATATGTCGTTTGTTTGATTTATTTGCTGTTGTTAATGCGAATTATTATTTTTATTATTATTATTATTTTCTTTTTTTTTTAAGTCATTTATCCCACCGCTGCTGTATTGTGTTGACTCAGTTCCTCGGTGGAAACATGCCACATGCTCTGGAGCGTCTTGTGAACTACAGTAAATGTCAAGTGTCGTTAGTCCCTGTGCATGCTAATGTGTTGTCACCATAGCTGACTGTATGACTCACTTGGACTGTATCACTCCCCCCACCCCCCCAAAAAAAGGACTGCATACGGTGAACGCTTTCACAGATTAAAAAAATACAAACGTGCTGGAAAGTAGCGGTTTTCACAATGAACCAAATTAGCTGTGGTTGAGTGCGTGCGCGTTCATCCCAACATAGAACTTTTAATTGCTAGCGAAGAACTTCCATGCAGGATATATATATATATATATATATATATAGAATGCCTCGTTGTTGGCCGTGAGTGTGGGCACATCGCAGAGAGGAGGTATATATATATATATATATATATATATATATATATATATATATATATATATGGGCTGAGACCAGGTGCTTGAGGGATGCCACTTCCCATTGACTGTTATGATCTGACCACTCCATTAATTGCTGTTTTGAGAGTATTTCAAGTCAATCCTAAAGGCCATTTAATCTACTTCAGAGACCGTTGATAGCGACAGTCCATTCTGGTAAGGACACTCAATGACGTGATCACTTCCACCCGTTGCGGTGATCTTATCACATGTTCGAATAATAGCTGGCCGCGTTCAAGTGTTTCGTCTATTCACACTGGGAACAATGTGTCATTCAGAGAGGATGGAAAAAAAGTGCATGACACAGCACAGCTTGTCAGCAAAAAATAAATAAATAATAAAATATAGAAACAAAATTTACATGCTGACTGGAGTGGGATATTGTTCCCCTTTAGGTCAAGCAAGCGGAAAATAACAATGTTGCTGTTCTTACTCAATGGCTGTATGAATATGGCTTCCTCGAGGTCACCTGATCTTTCTACACGACGCCGTGGCTCCAACGGACGTCGCTTTTTCCACTGGCTCAGCACATTGGCACATGGTTGGAAGGCTTTTGCGGGCTTCCTCCTTTTCAAGAGGGAGGGGGAAAGCGAGAAGTGTCGCATACTTTTGAGACACATTATGTGAGTGCAAAGTTCTGAAAACATGTCATCTGGGGTGGTTTGTATTGATTGTATTCTGCAGTTTGTTTATATGCCCGAAATTTTAACAGCTCACTCATGCCGAGATGTCATAAAGTCCGCCAAAATAACTGTAATCGCTCCACAGCCCCGCCCCCAACACGTCTGCTAATAGACTCCAATTACAATGATTAGCAAAAATGTCAGACCGTTTTTTTTAAAAAACATCTGTCCAATGAGAATGAATGCATGATACAGGTGTGTGAAGGGAGAGCTTGTGAGCGCGTCGCACAAAGCCGCGCTTGTGTCGTCGCTTCTATCGCAAACGGCTCATGTTTGTGTTTCCAACCACCGCAGGAATTTACTGCAGGCGCTCGCGAGGGCAGCCGCCCGGGGCTGACCGTCCGACGGGACAAAGGCCAGAGTTGTCGGGAGAGAGGGTGGAAAAAAATAAAAATGAAGAAGAGAGCGGACAAGGAGTTATTGTGCACGTGGACTGGAAATAGGAATGACATTCCACAAAACCGAATTATTGACCAAATGTTTTTCTTTCTCCAAAACCATAGGTGGCGCTAAGCACCATTTGTTTCATTTCTCCAGCTAAGCTACTCAAATACATGCCAAAGTGATTGTATATGCTACACACAAACAGTTAATACAACAATTCACACAGGCATATATTCTTTATCCTCTGTAAAGAACAGTTACCATGACATAAACCTACGCCAATTATTCACAAATTGTCACTCCAGCCCGGTCCCTACCTACTTGTCTGCAGACTGCCCACAGGCGGCCAAGTCGCACACAGCAGAGGGAGCAGCACAAGATCCATTGAATTGAAGCAAAAAAAAAAAAAGTGGCATATATTCATTTACTTCATTTATGTCATTACTGTATGTTTTTGTAACATTTGATTTGAGGATAGAAGCACAATGAATGAGTGCACCCTGTAACCTGATCACATGATAAGCCGTCCACTGTAGCAACCGCTGTGCCTGAACGGGTTAATGCAAAAATAAGTTCAAAAAGAACATTAGCCTGTTAGCATCTGTTGACATTACGCAACAATATAACTCAACTGCTCTCCCTATTTTTCCAGATGTGTTCGCTCGGCAATGAGAAATTCAATTCGGTATAATTTAGTTGCAGTTTTCTGACCCAGTAATTCAATTTTGTTCACGGGCAATGCGGCCTAACAGCAGCGACTGAAACAACCTGGCCAAGTTTCCACTCGCCCACAATAAGTCACTACAAGTGCAAACTGTCAGGAGAAAGTGACCCACCCAGCCTAATAAGTACATGTGTGAGTGAGAGACTATATAGGGCCTATAAAAGTCTGATTGAGTGTAAGTGTGTGTGTGTGTGTGTGTGTGTGTGTGTGTGTGTGTGTGTGTGAATATGTGGGGCAGCACAGAAGTACCATAGAAGGGTGTTGGCGCGGTTTGGTTGCGGACATGTTTTCCACTTTCTGTTTTCCGTCAATAGCCCATGTATTTACAGCATGGCGGCGGCCCGCGGCAAAAAAATCTGGGGCACGTAAATAGACTTGATACCGCAAAATGCGGCTGAGACACCACTTGAGTTCCTTCATTTAGACCCACGGAGAAGCCCAAGTGGAAAACATCAACAGAAAACGCGCGAGACCAAAATATACAGAAAAAGCGGTGCAGTGGGAGAGTGGAAGGTGGAGCGAGAATAAATGAGACCGGAGAGGAACTCTCGCCTCTGGCTGAGGGCACTTTGGCTAAATTGGAGGCAATTAAGGAGTATTGTGTGAGGATCGGCTAATGTCAAATTAATTAGAACCTTCAGAGAACGAGAAGTGAGTTTTTCCCCACTGTGGAGTCTGGCCTGGCCTGGATCGGGCACAGATGGCAAAGACGGGGGCAGATCCAATGGGAACTCGGCGCCCTTTACACCCCATTTCTTTCCTTTCGCATGAGGGGGTGTGGGGGCTTCCCCCCAGGGAAGCGAGGAGGGCACTGAGAGGAAGAGCGAGGCTGGGCATATGTTGCTTGTGGGGGGGCATGGAGCAAGCGCTCTCTCAACACCAACACACACCTCACCCTCCTCTTTGAGGTAATATCCTCAAGGATACACTCACAAATTTAAAGGCACACATATTTTCATCTTGCCGCACTCCCGAGCGTTGGCGAAAGCAAGTGAAACTGTCCCTTGACAATCTCGCCATGTTTTTTAGGTCCAATTGAAAAAAAATACTCCTACACATTTTACCTTTCATCATTCAGGCCATTTAAAAGACACATGGGCAAAAAAAAACCCCATCAGGAACAACCCCGGCATTACACAATGTTCCATTGTCACTACCGCTGACACCCCCCCACCCTCCAACCCCGATTTAGCAAGAGAAAATAGGGGAGGGGGGAGGTGGGGGAATTCGGCGTGATCCTAGTGGAGCAGATGGATATGTCAGATATGCCCGCATGGGTTTATGGAGATGCTTATGGAGACGCTTAGTGGTAATGTAATGACCTCCGCGTGGATCTGTGCATGCACGTGTGCGTGCGTGTGTGTCTGTGAGTGTGTGTGTCAATTACCCCTTTGGTTTGTCTTGGGGAAACTCGCTTAGCTGGAGCAAAAACAGCAGGCTGTGTTTCTTCTAGTTCCACACCCGTGTGTCCGATAAAACAAGATTTGGGATTCAATCATCACAGATTGACTTGGAAGTCATCAATCAATCAATCAATCAATCGGGGGTTTGGCAAAGGCCCTGCCACATTTCGACTGTCGCTTCAAAGTTGCTGTCCGGTCCCCCCCCGCCCCCGTTGGTGTTGCGGTCAAGCGTCCCGATACTTTTGTCCGTTGAAAAAGACAGTGGGAAGTTCCTTCAGGCACACTCAGAAACGCATGAACCCTTGACTTTTAACACACAATTTTCCTCCGCCGTCATCTATTTTCTACCGAGATGGTTTATGGAAACTTTCCATCCCTTTTAGTGTGTCACGTGACGTGCGCTCGGAGTTTTCCGAGGCCTGCGGGTCATGTGACACACCGCCCCCCAAGAGACCAGACCGCGTGATTATCATCCGTGGCCCACTTTAACGGCTAGCCTACTTTCGGCTAGCCCAGTTCCCGAAACCACCCAGAGGAGTCCAAATAAGTCATGGCAAGTGTGAGCTCACGCCGGAGACCTCGCCCGCCCTTAAAACCAAGCAGTTGCGGGGGCACCAGAACCGCAGCGGAGGATTTACAACCGATGGAGCCGGCGAGTTTATCCTCAAGGTCTGCTTGGCCAAGATTGATGATCACCTCCAGGCCGCATCTTCTGTTTTACTTCCCGGTGTCAGTCGAGCGTCAAACACAAACCGGGCAGGCGGACGGTGGGGGGGGGGATGAACGATTAAATACATTCCCCAGAGCAGTAGCATCTTGCTAAAAAAGGGAAAGGGAGAGCACATAAGTCTGCAAGTCGTCATGAAGGTTGTTATCTGGGTATTCGCGAGTCGGTTCAAGGCCTTGTTTTGTAAGGTAGTAAATTAATGTAAGATCGCCAAGTCTGAATAATAAAAGTGATCTTTTTTTTTTCCTATCCTCCTGTTGAGTCATCTCCAATTATCCTTGTTTATGTAGGTCACAACCCTCGCGAAGCTCCAAGGAGCTGCGAGTCAGCGTCCGTCCGGCCCGAGCCGCCGGGAGCGTCACTCGGCGGCATTGTCGCGGCGACATCCATCATGGATGAGGCCCGGTAATAATGGATGAGACCAGTGAGTAACCTGAGGATGCGCCGGGATACGGAGACTGCTCACGGCTTAGTTGTCTCCTTTTCCTCCTCCTTCCTTTTCGGGCCTGGGCACAAACAAACATGGAGGCGTCGGAATAACGCCAGGCGGAAGTGTCAAGGAGGTGGTAGGGCGGGCTCGGGTTTGGCAACGCCGTGTCAGGTGGCATCTACGTTGTTCTGGAATCGACAGTGCACGGTTGACGAAACAGGAGTGGCTATTGATCTTATTAGTCGTTGAATTTTGGATATTGCGACCTCGTGACGTGGACTCGTCCCCCGATCAGGGAGAAAGAAAGGCAAGGGGAGGAAACCCAAAGACCAAAATGCTCAGGGTGAGATGTTAGTTCCCCCCCCCTCCCAAAAAAGTCAACTTGAGCTCAAGCATGGAAGTATTCAATCACAATCCTCTGATGTCCTGGGAATGAGCTACTTTGTACATTTCCTTCCAAAAGGGGGGGAGAAAAAGATCAAGGTCAAGTCCAGTGTCACTGCAAGGTCATAGCATGATCTCAAGAGTCTCATCAGATGGCTCTGATGACAAAGACTTACAATTTGTATCAGTCCTGGAATTTTAGATGCTTTAAAAAAAACAGACCAAGGATAGAAAAGAAGCTACAATGACATGATGAGTGTCCAGTCAAATCTGGCTTCCGGCTATATTTCAGGGTGATTTGCAGTCCAATTTTAATTCCATGTGAAAGGACGAGCAAGTCTTATTGACAAAAAAAAAAAAAAAAATCACTTTTCACTGGCCGGCATGAATCAGGCCGATGATCCAACACGCCACCATTAATTCTCCGTGATGAGATCTTGAAAGTTAGCTGGCTGGCCACAATGGCAACCCTGTGTCCAAACAGCTGCCGTCGCCAAAATCTCCCCCTCGCCACCCCCCCTGCCCCGACACACACGCGCAACAGTTGCGTGAAATCTAATCGCGACAGCGGGGCCACCTTACAGAAGGCAATCGATGACCAGCACTTTTGACAGGTGACACTGCGGTCCGCCGAGAAGCGGGTGACAGATGGGGGACAAGGGAAGCCTCTGTGTGCGCTCGCGTGGGCGGAGGCACTATCGAGTCTCATCCTCCATCACGCTGACAACGGCACGCTTAGTCACACACCTGATGGACTGTGAGAATATGTGTGTTTATCACCACAGAAGCAAGCTAGCCTGGGAATACCCCCCCACCACCCCCCCTCGACCTCCCCTGCCCCTCTGCCACTACACACACACACACACACACACACACACACACACACACACACACACACACCCACACACACTTTTCTGCGGCGCCATGGTGAGTGGGCAAAGAGCTGAGGAACCTTTCGGTGTCGGAGTCAAAACGGATTTGCGGATAAATCGGCCAGAAAATGGATAGTAACCGCGCGAGGGGATGAATCAGTCAAGTGTGGGCACAGAGTGTCTGACGTGAGGGGGTGGTGGGTGGGCGGTGGGGGGCGGGGTGTCTCATTCATCGGTCGCTTATTAAAAGATGCAACAACGTGGTGCTCGTTGGAAATCTCGAAACGAAGACGTACGGGCAGAATCAGTCACGTGTCATCATGTGACAGGACGCACTGCCAACACAACAAAAGATTTCATCACGGGGGGGAGGGGGGGGTGGAAGGTCTTCGACTGGCCAAGTCAATCACTGGACCTTAACTCAATAAGGCATGCATTTTTCTCAAGTGTCCTCTTAACGACCCCCCCCCCCCTCACAAAAAAAAAGACAGGCCTTTTGTCCAAGGCTGAGTGTCCGGCTGATAATTCTGCAACATCTCACACCTTGCTTTTGCACATTCTGTGTCGCTTCAGGGAGAACGTTACCGAGCTCGGAAGCACGCGCTCCCCTCAGAGCTGCGCTCACTCGCGTGACGGGATTCGAGCGGAATAATTTACTCGTGGCGGGACAACACGCAACCCCAAACTTTTTTTTCCGAGGCCACCTCGTTCAACTTCTCCATTCGAGCCGCTCGGATGATTAAAATCGGACGTCTTCACGCGGCTAAACGGAGTGCGAACGCAATTAAATGTGGCGACGCGACAACACCGCTCTCGCCAGACGCAAGCTTGTCACCAAATCCGGCAGTTAATTTTCAATATCTAATAGTACACATATCCCCCCGGCGGGCTTCGGCGACGTGCGGTAATCCAGCCTGATGTGATTGGCGACTATCTCAATACAGTGACCTATTTTATTTCCAGGAGGTGAACGCGGCTGGCGTGCCAGCGCGTGGCTTAGCGGATCGTATCAAACCGAGAACGGATGCTCTCTTGTGCCCGCCGGGATGACATTTGCGGCGCCGCCGTCATCAAATTTAAAACCAACGTCGTCCGGTGCGATCGAACCGACGCGGATCAAGCGCCTTTCATATTCATCAACGGGCCGCACAAAAGACCACTCTCGTGCTAACAGTTAGCATCGACGGTTTCAGAAGCAGTGGGGATGATCAAACACGTGGGAGCAGCACATGAACTCACAAGCACATATTCTTTATCCTCTATGAAAAACGACGAATATTACAGCATCTGAAGAGTCGACACACACCTTGTACGTATCCTTGGGCACAAAAATCACATTCTAAATAACGGGAGAGACGCATGCTTGCACGTCATTAGCATTCCGGCACACATCAGCCGATATTGGACTGCGTCCGTGTCGAAGACCTGATTGATTTTTCAAAAAATGGCTGAGTGGAAATGTTTGTGGTCAAAGTTCAGCTGCGCGTCAAGCCTTGACAAATCAATAAGAGCAATAAATGAGAGAGTTCGGTGGAAGATTGGAGAGACGACAAAAACAGCAACATTATTATTTTCAGTTTGCGCCAAAGGTTGCCTCGGGTATTTATTGACTTAACTGCAGATGGGATTTATTTACCCGGCGACCCCTTGCTTGAATTCATCTGTGCGTTTGGTGCTGCTGTTTTGGTTAGCTAGTTAACCCGTTCACTTGTGCTGGAAAAGGTAAAAGCAATCGGCCATTTGGACGATTATTTTGCCCGATTGTTTTAAGGGCCATAATCGGCCGATTCACCGGCTTCATGCAAAAGCGTCCGAGCAATATTCCTACTACACGCGCTGTAATCAGATTTCTTTTGTAGGTAGCACACGAGATTATAGTGAGATTACGCAATCCGATCTGCCCGCATCCCATGAATTCCATCTCGCATCGCCGCCGAAGTGCACATTCCTGTCCTACGAGGGGGAGCGAGCACACGGGAGGGCCTTCTGGGGGGTCTGTCCCGACCTGACCCTGGCGCAGCGATAACATCATTCCTCCGGAGAGAGCCGCGCTCCCTCGGCTGCCCGGTCTGCCGTTTCCAAGGCGATGAGCAGCTCGCTTTCGCCTCTCGGAAGGCTTCACAAGATGCGTCCATAATGGCTGGCTTATTCATGTAGAACAATGAATGGCGAGCGGGTGAACATTGTGTCTCAAATGATGTACTGTACTGTATACACGTGTGTGTGTGTTTGGAGGGGGGTGGGGGGAGGGGGGTGAGCATCTTATTGGGCTGCGAGGCAATTTGAAGCAACAGAAGCCGGTACGTTCATCGAGCCTCAGGGCTGGACATAAAAAGAACACGCAGCAACACACTGAGCAGGAAATGTGGAGCCAGCCCCCACAGGACTTTTTTTTTTCTTCCAATTACCCCCCTTTTTTTTTAAATGCAAATTTCCGAATGTGTGCGTTTGCATATGAGGTATCCAGTCGACCAACGAGTGCTCCTATTGTGCATTTGCGTCTTTACTACACGTTTAATTGGACAGGGCAACGCCGGAGGAGCTCGCAGAGGTCGTTTACGGCTCTTTGGGCGGTTCTTGGTCGCCGACGAACGAGCGCCCGACGGCGAAAAATGGAGCGGGCGATGCAAATGAAAAATCGAGGCTTGATATTGGCGGCTTGATGAAGTTACACGGCCGCAAATGTTATTTTGTGATGGAAATGAGATGATGCAAATGGGAGGCATGACTTGGGACCAGCGCGCAGGAAGGCGACTGTTTATTTTTGGGTGTTGATTCAGTGTCGTCACAGTGTGCATATTCGGCTGCATGAGGATGCAGCGACCGCTGATTGTTTGCCAAAAGACAAATACGCAAACATGACTTGCTTGCGGCGGTTTCCAGGCTGAAAAATAATAAATGACGAGGAAAACACAAGGTCAGGATATTTTCGGCAGGAGTGTTGATACTTTCGGTTAAAATTAACATTTTACGAATTTGGCGCACCGCAGAAATTGAGGGTGACTGTTACGCGTGCCAAAACCACGCCCTGCTCAACCGTCAATCAAATACCACGACGATGACCGAAAAAATGGATGCTATTTCGTCTTACATCTTTCTTCTGGCAACACGTACGATACATGTTTGATCAATGAAAATATATCTGCTAAAATCCTTCGGTGGCTTGCGTCGATGTGAGGCTCGCCGCAACAACGAGGCGCTCTAAAGTGGTCGTGCGCGCTAGCTGTCAAGTTGGACTTTAAAAATGTTCTATAATAATGCACTCACAGCTGACGACGAGGCACTCCGTGGCGGTCAATATCAAGCATTTCAGACCACATAAGTAAAGCGTGTGATTGAGTGCATACTATTCTTATTCTATCAAACCAAGGACACGAAAATAGCATTTTTTTCACCACATGCCGGAACTACACAATATTGAAAATGACGAGATAAAACATGTCCTCGAAAAACAAACGGGAGCGTATTAGTGACTGAAGGACATTCCTTACTCTTGACATTATTTCTTGTGTAATTGCAATTTCAAACCTTTTGACCCTTTCGGCAGCTCGTTCTGCTTCTCGCCGTTTGTCCTTGGAGGGAAGAACACAGACACGCTCGCACATCTAAGTCAAAAGCCCCAATAAATTTCTGTTGTCGCGTTGATGACATTTTACGCGCTCTGGACACACTCGGGTTGTATTTTTCCAGGTGTGCATCCTGCGTGTCATCTCGAGCCTCCAAAACGAGAATGTGACGACTGGACTGCAAACATGCAAGTGGGCGTTGGGCGAGCGCCACCAGGCCCTGCCGGGACCGACCAGTCTCTGAGTAAACAGATGTCGCTCTCGATGCGACCGTGGCGATTGAACTCGTCGCCGGCAGAGTTAAAGATGTGCGAAGGGGAAGTAAGTGAGAAAAGGAGAGGGGCGGATGCGATGAAAACAGACAGGCACACGGATACAAACGCACACACACACGCGGGACTTGCGGGACGTCACCGCACTCGCTGCCTTCCTGTGTGGAGTTTGCATGTTGCCCGCGTGGCTTTTCTCCGGGTTACTCCCACATTCCAAAAACATGCGTGGCAGGTGAATGGAACACTCTAAATTGTACCGAGGTGTGACTGTGAGCGCGAATGGTTGTTTGTCTATGTGTGCCCTGCAATTGGCTGGCAACCAGTTCAGGGTGTGCCCGCCGACCGCCCGATCACTCCTGCGATCGGCTGCAGCGCACCCGTGACCCTCGTGAGGATAAGCGGATTAGAAAATGAATGGATGGATGGCTATTGTTAATTTGTCTTGGACCCGGGGTCCCATTTTATCGTATGGGTCCCCGATTGGCAGGCCATTGTCTCATTATGATGCGACAAGGTTTTAATTCATCCCGCTTGGTCTCTTGGCGGCCTCCAAACAATTAAAAGGTGCCGAGCCTAAACACCCCGTCATAAAAATACGGTTTCGATTAGCGCGCCGCGTTGCTGGGGGACGACGAAGGCACAGCTGATTCCGTCGTAGGGAATACTTCCTCCTTTTGCGCTTCCTGTTGTGTTTCCATGGCGCTGCGTACAAAAGAGGACAAGCTCCTCTCTGGCAGGAAGCCATAAATAATTGATTGGCGTGTGGCTTAATCAGGTCCGAGGACCGCCTGGCAATTCCACAGCTGGCTATAAATAACTCAGGACGCCACACGTCGACATAAAAAAAAAAAAGTGATCAGGCAGGACGACGGCGGCTTCCAAATCTCAACCCAAAGTCGCTGACCGAGTTGTGCAATGAGAAATCGTTTTGAAAGCCAACGTCGGTCTTTCGTCTAGATGCGGGCAGACCCGAGACGCGAATCGGGCAGCCTGCCGAGCACTCAATGTCCACTTAGGTCCACTGAAGAAGGTTGTGGAGTCAGCACTTAGCCCACACGCATGCAAGACCCAGACTCCAGCCGACAGACAGGATCAGATAGGATATCGAGAGCAAGATGCTGCAATTTTCCGGTCGGTTTTCTCAATGCGCTGGACCAAGACTGACCCCGCAGAACATTGTAAGAGCAGTTTCTCACTGACCACAACGGCATACAGTATGTGGTCGAGTCATAGCTTGGTATGCTAACTGTGCGACGCAAAATACTCCAACGCTCGTCCAATGACTTTGCCACATGGGATCCGTTTCCGCAGCAACGTCGGCTAGCTCAGCCCATAAAAGTCATTTATACAAGGCTTCTAAAAAAGGTTTTTGATGTTTATCAAGCCCGGTACAAAAGGGAGAAGGTCAAAAATAACCACCGAAGATGGGAGGCGGACTGGGGGGGGCCGGGGAGCTGTTCCTTTTTCCCGGGGTCACTGCCAAATACGGTCATGGCACGAGCTCCCCCACAGTGCCATCAGTCACTTGGGTCGCGGTGCATTCAAAACGAGTCCACAGCGAGAGGGAGTTTTTTTCTTTGTTTTTTTGTGAGGCCTCCCAAATGCTCCTTTTGGAGATACGTCCCAGGAATGCACGGCAGGTTCGCAGGGCCTGAAAAGGAAAGCCGAACTGGGTAGTGGCCACTGGAGATTAGGGGCACTGCCTTGCCAGATGCATCTTGCAATGCTATTTTTTAAATATTATTTTTATATTCTCTTCCCAAAATGTATATAAAAAAAAAGTCCTATACAAAAAACAACTCTGTAACAGTTGTACTCCTGATTTTTACCAAGGTCTCATTAGTGCGTTTTGTAGGTGCACTCAGCCCCGTGGGGATGGCTGGCATTCACTTTTTTTTTTTTAATTAGGGCTTGCCAATTCTGCCTAGCAACAAGTGACTAAATTTGTGTGACGTGACCAACAAAAAGGTACTGCCACAAATCTATTGTGGCAGTATCATAAACAATGTGCTGCTTTGAGCGATAAAATAAAAAAAAAAAAAAACGGACTACATGTCGTATTGTTGGTATGTAGCCTGAGGGATGCATCATGAAAGGTACCACACGCAGAGAGGAGCGCTTGCCTTCCTGAACTTTGCCCCTCCTGACAATTGCGTTCCTTCAGGACTCACGACATTAAGTGCCTGTGTGTGTGTGTGTGTGTGTGTGTGTGTGTGTGTGTGTGTGTGTGTGTGTGTGTGTGTGTGTGTGTGTGTGTGTGTGCGTGCGTGACGTAACATAAGCTATGCCCTGATTCTGCACAGCTGGGCTTCTCAGTATTCCAGATTACAATAACGTCACCGCCTCCCTCCCGCCCCTTCCTCATCACTCCCGGTTGCAGCACACGCTCCATTGAACTCACATCCACTGGCAACACATATCCCCCCCCCAATCCCTGCTCCACCTCCACCCCCCACCTCCCAACCCACACACAGACACACACACTCACACAAAGTCCAATGATGTCACTGAACTCGCACTCTGTCTCCATCTGCTCGGCGCATGTCGCTTCCACTCTGCATATTTACCCCTTATTTAATTTTTTCTTTTTAAAACTTTTTTTTTTAAACATTCCTCTCTCTCGTTCTCGCTGACTCACATAGCTCGTACGCGGACGCCCGGCAAAATACAACGCACACCGCTGGCCAGATGCCAAGCTTTTATTTAGACCCAAACGCACTCTTAACTACAGCATTGTCTAGCATCTTGTCTTGCCTACACTTAAATCTCACTGAGTCGTTGCGGGACTTCCCACGCCGGAGCGATCGGCGCTAGCTCAGGAGCTAACAAGCTCGGGGCTGAAGCTGAATAACCAAGGCGCTCGTGTCTATGCTAATTTCCGTTAGCTTGACAATAGCATTTCCCATTAAGTGTTAGCATTAGGCTTTCATTTTTGCACGTGTTCGTTTGTTGCCACCGGGTCGTATTGCTGTCGGGGGTGCGAGTGACGAACCTGTGAAGCATCCTAAACTGAGCCGCGGGCAACATGTGCCATTGACGTCAGCTATATGGCGATACACAGAGCAACTACCTGGATCAAAGCTCCAGTGAGGTAAGCAGAGACGAAAACAAGCTCACAGTGTTGAGGTCTCGGGCGGAGATGAAGCTCCTACGCCGCCTCCTCCTCCTCTTCATGGTGTCATGAGTCAACAGGCACCAAGAAGCACGAGAGGGGATACGACACTGCTGCTTAACTGGGTCAGCCGGGGACATAATACTGCGGCCCGTCCATGCCGATTGAGGTTAACCTCCAAATCGGAGCGACCGAAGGATTAAAATAACACTTGCCAGTATATGAAATTAGCAATGAATCAAGAATTTGGGGACATTTAGAAAGTCAGTCGCTCTCTCTGTGTACTCATACACAATTGACAACACAATTTATTGGCCTTCGAAGTGGTTTTGCACCGTTCTTAATTTCGTAACAACGCTCCCTCGTTGATCGGACGCCGCTTTGCCATCTTTGGCCGTACCGAATCTCCAAACATGCCTTCCGCCTTGCCGTCGGTCTCCTCCTGCGTCCCGATAAAAGGCTTAATGGTGTCATTTGGCCTGCTAATGCCTGTTTATTGCTAGGAAGGAAACAATTTGCTAAGTGGAATATATGATGAGCGCAGAAGTGAGCTCAAGGAGTCTGACTGTACTATAGCTTGCCTGACTGGCTCCTTTCCAGGAATTATTTACTCCCGGGCAGTAAAACAATAAAGACGCCGCATATTGATTGGACAGGAGAAGCCGGGAAATTCTCTTGCAGTCTTCATGGAGCCTTCATGAACAAACGCAAAGAGGGCGTGACTCTGAGGGTTTTAATTCACTTCCGGTTTGAGAGAGAGAGAGCGACAAACTGGAAGCATCCAGTAAAATGATTTTGGGGGGGGGGGTTTAAAATAAAAACACAGCCGCGGCTGGCGAGTGGAAGCGCGAGCGCGGCTCGGGCGATGTAGCGATAACGAGGACGCAGCAGGTTAGCCATTTTTGTCACCTGGAGAACTGGAAAATCAATTTTCACACGCGATTGAGGAAAGGATGTGAATTCATGGCAAGGCACATGATAAAAAAAAAAAAAAGACTGTCGGCTGCATTTAGCAATAAATTGCTAACTGAATCCAGAATGCCGAACAGTTGCACAAATGGTCCTTGGGCTTTGGACAGAGTTAATACATGGAAGTATATCACAGCAATCTTTAGATTAAATGCGCACTAGTGCATTTTTTTCCAACATTGTCACATTAAAAATGTAAAAAACAAACAAACAAAAAACGGATGCACAGCTTAATTATGTACTTTCTGCCATCTAGTGGCAGCTAATTGTTCTGCTAATCACTATACGTCGCTGGCATAGATAACTCAACAAATACGTGAAATTGGCCAGGTTTACCATTAGGCGGTGAGATTTCCAAACTTTTCCCGTCAATTAAATGTTTTTTGTCTTAATTCACTCCAAAACAAAAAAAATGCTTCATATATCTCGTGATTGTTTGGAGCGGCCATCTTAGCCACCGGCGGCACATCACAAGCCGTCAACCGATCGGGGCGAGGCCGGCGAGGAAGGAGGAGGAGGAGGAAGGCTGGGGGGGGGAGCAATGGAAAAGAAAAAAACACGCCTTCATCAATATTGCAGCGGCAAAGCTGGTGAAAGGCAATACCGAGCGAGCGGTCCACATCTTCCATCATGTCATCGGGACAGCGGATCGAATGCCTCAGCCTGACATGCCAACATTGTTACCTGAACAAACCATGATGCAAGGCCGCCTTCATTATTCATGTGCGGATTCTTTTGAAGGAAAAGCTGAGCGAGCAACCGCTTTGGCGTTTCAAGTATTAGCGACAAGGAGGTTAGACCCCGAACGTGAACGTCATGAGCAAAGATTGATTGTCGTCATTTTCCGAACGGCCTCAAAAGAAAACACTCATCAATAATGCTGTGCGGAAAGTTTCACGCAAAGTTTCAGTGTGGAAAAACAAGAGCAGGAGACAAGATGAGCACTTTGAGAATGGTCTCGTTTCCCAGGAGTAATGTCGACAACCTGGCTGCAGACAGCAAAGTAAAGCTAAGCAAAAATATAAACCAAATGCAGATGCGATTAAAAAAAAAGGGTGCAGAAGAGGCTCAACTGCTACAACCCAGAATGCGGGTGATGGTGTATGCACGGTGAGCAAATGAGTGTTGTGTCGATAAACATGGAGCGGTAAATTAGTCTTTAAATTATTCTCATATGTTACTAACGTAGGATTTGGAAGTACAAAGGCATTGATTTTTTTCAAACCGAGTCCATTCAATGCATCACGGTGACAACTTGAGATGACGACTAAATGAAGGAATCCATCTGAGCTCTAATTAGCTTCGCCCGTGCTAATTCCTCCACTCCCAACAATGACGCTAATTTGAGCACAGTGGGCATTACGTACGCGCGGCGAGCATTCGGCGGCTGCCTCTCATCTTATCGGTCCTTGTAAGAATGTTGTCGGCCCTGACGCGTGTTTTGTGTGAGCGTGTTTCTTTGTGTAGTCTGACCGAGGTCAGGGTCCATGCGCTTTTAATCCGTGGCTATTTTCCAAGACACTCCGGGGACCTTTGACGCATCACTTTTTATATCCATAATTCAAAAGTGGCAAGACCTTCATATGTGTGTGAGTGTGTGTGTGTGTGTGTGTGTGTGTGTGTGTGTGTGTGTGTGTGTGTGTGTGTGTGTGTGTGTGTGTGTGTGTGTGTGTGTAGTTTGGAAGACAGCATGCCCCTGCAGCGCGGTTCATAATTCTCCTGCATGTTACTCGCTGTTATCATGTGAAGAACCCCTGTTGCGTAATCGCACTGCGGTTGCGCAACCACCTCAGAATTTGGGGATATTCGAACCGGCCCGGTTTCATAAGCAGGCGGCTAAGCCTTTAACGGGAGGGAACAATGCATTTTTGGGGGGGGATCCTCTATGCAAGGAGCAAAAAGGGCGGAATGTGTGTCTGTGTGTGTGTGTGTTGCTATCAGGCCAAGCGCCAAGGCGGGGTGACTGGCCTCGGTGCTATCAGAGCAGCGCAGCTTGTTTACCCGAATGAACACGACACGGCCAATTGCATGCCGATGCCACGGCGAGGACAATGCCGGCGCACCTCATCGGGGCGCATCAACAATGCGGCCGCGCATTGACTGGACCGTTTGATTTCTTGCGTTGGGGCGCTTAAGTAGGTAAAGACTTTTGGTTTATTGTCTGTATTCACGCAGACCCGTGCTCATATAATACTGCAGGGGCGAGTGCAGCGAGCACTCAAATCCAGTAGCTAAAGCTTTAAATCCATCCAAACATGTTTGTTCTTTTTTTTTTTTGACTCATTTTGGACCAATAGGAAAATAGTTAATATGAGAGAAGGGGGGGGGACAAACTCCCCTTCGTCCAATCATAGAGCTTCTTAGTTGTTTACTCAAATCTCTAAAATCCCTCTGTGAGCGTTTATTCAGCCAATGTGAGCGTCTGTGGCGATGCGGCAGAGCCATGGCGTGCCTGTGCCCATTACATCATGGTGAGTGGCAAGGAGGCAAGTCCCACCCCCTGTCTTGCACAGACACACACAGTCACGGATATCGCTGTGAGTGCTCACAAGCACCTCCACGTTGGATCCAATGATACATTTTTGTGGTCAGACAAGTCCCATCTCCCCTGCTTGGCATCCCCTTGACTTCCTCGTAATGTCATATTCCATAGTTCACATTGTGACATTTTTATATGGACAGTCCCCACTCTGTGCCAAAGCGGCTTTGAGCTCTTTGCGCTGACATCACCCTTGGTTGTCGTCAGTGGGCATGGGCCAGACCATTCGGTGAGTGACGGGGGCCAGGGGGAGATTACGCGCAGATCCCAATATTTTTTTTCACTCAGCTTCTTTAGAATAGAACAGGCCCTGGGAATCAATTTTCACAATCAACACTTGGAAATCACCATAGACAGCGACTGACTCACCTCTTGAATGTTCTTCCTGCAGAAATTAGAGCAGCTAGTTTCATTCACCTGATAAATTGAAGTCTAATTTCTCCACTCTTGCCATTTGGTTGAAACCCACTTTCGCCCTGCCTCATCCACTGACATCTGGATTTCGGCCATTTTTACTGCCGCTTCTCTTCGTCGACGACATGCTGGGCTCCCTGGGAAGGAGCCAAAGCAATAACAAATCCCATCCGTGTTTATTATAGCATAATAATTGCCACATTTCAAAATGTTCCATTTGTCATTCCATCTATCGGGGTTGCATTTTCCTCAAGAGGAAAGTTTTGACAGTGACTTCTAGCGGACTATTCCACAACTACTCTGCATGACCGAGGCTGGATGGATCAGAAAATGATGATCATATGACTTCACTTACCTTAACTTTGCGCTTTAAACAGCAACTTGTTAGCCTCGTAGCAAAATTGCCTTCATCGGTCCACTTTCTGGCATCCGAAGTTTGCTTCAGATTGTTTTGTTTTGTTTTGTTAAGAACGGACCCCCGATACCCTGCAGCCGTGACTCGAATCGAACCATTTTCAGGCTGGAGTCGTGCCGCAGTCGTGTGCGTCATCGTGTGGGCCCGCTCGCGGAGCTAACTACTTGAAAGTACTTCGCAAAGCCACGCGTCGGCTACTTGACCATTCAGTCCACGGACGCAGCCCTGATCCGAAACAAGGTGCAAGTTTCAACACAAACAACGCGCACGCCTACACCAACATTTTCTTGCCTTCTGCGCCAAATAACAGAACTTTGCATACATTACGTGGCATTGTGACGCCTACAGGAAGTGCAGCTTTTAACCCCTCCCCTGTATCTTCTCGAAGGACTTTCCAGCAAGCTGATATGATGCGACATTAACAGATCATGTGCTCGGCATGGCTGGCGTTCCTGGAAGGACACCCCGGGCACAAGAGCTGGGAAGTACCCCCACCTTTCTGGGTGGATGGAAGTTCCCCCTTGAAAACTTCCCCCTACGCCAGCTGCTCAACTTCAGCCCACCGTTGGTTAAAAATAACTCCCCCAACCCCACCCTGAAGATGCCACACTGGTCCCGATGACAAGCGCCTCTGTGGCATTGAGGGATAAGCGGTCATCAGGTGGGTCAGAGGTGGGATCTTCAGGGAAAGGGTTGGGGGGGGGGAAGAAGGGCAGCTGCACCGTGAGGAAAATCCCACTCATCCACATCTACTATTTTGTGAGGGGTGTGAAAGTGCAAATGGGAGGAGGGGGTTGCCCGTGAGAGGGGAAATCCCGAGGGTCCAAATATGAGTCTTTTTACATCTTCTAACTCGGTTACCCCCCCGCCCCCCTTCCTCACTTTACCCCCGATGTGAGAGTATTTTGAGCACGGCAGTGACCCCTGGCTGAGCCCAAGCATGCAGTGGATATTTTTGTCACCTTTTGGACGCATCTCTGGCTCGTTAGAAAATCATTTACATTTGAGTCTTTCTCCCTGTTGGCTGTCAACACCTAGCACGCGTTTCATTTCATTCATTTTCCCCCTGACCGGGACGCCAAAGATAACCTACTCGTTCTGAAAGCAAGCTTGGACAAATGGGCGCTGTGTGCATATTTCAATAAATATGAGATTGAATAAATGCCCACACGCTGGAGCACACTCAAATGGGTCAGGAAATTAATAAGCGGCAATGCAGAAGAAGCCATTTTATATGTGTGTGTGTGTGTGTGTGTGTGTGTGTGTGTGTGTGTGTGTGTGTGTGTGTGTAGTGGAGCTCTTCACATGCTAATTGGATAGGGATGAATGGGGCCTTAGCATGGTTCCACTACACAGCAGTGACCAAAGGCAATTTGGCGCTCTAATTTACGCTTTTCGATGGCTCTTAGCTGACAGAAGGTTTTGACTGCGAAGGCATGCGCAACAGGAAGTGCGATGCGGCCGTTCGGCCGCATGAAGTGCGCATGTGTGTTTGCCTAATGGGTCGTGCTTGGCAACGTGGCTAATGGAGTGCGAGCAGAGGGGTTAACATCATTCCTCAGACTCCATTCGAATCTCCTTACGCCGGCGACAAGATTGCATCGAAGCCGTCGCGGCCCGCTGTGGGTTTAGGGTACCCCCCCAAGGACCCGCCTGGCTGCTGCTAAGAGACCGAGGCACAACACGCCGTGCCGCTCACGACAACGGCAGCTACACGGGAGGATGTGACCATATGCACAATATCTATTTAAGTCCATCTTGACTGTTATAATATTGCAACATTTCATATTCATTTTTTCTCAATCTACAATAATTAATCCTTTTATTAACACTTATTCTAATTTTTCTTTAAAAAAAAAAATCCAACATACTAAACTAAGAAATATCATCTGACCTCTTTTTCAACTTTACCCTTGAAATCCTTTTCAAGTTAAAAAAAGCATATTTAAGAAATAAAATATGCATTTAGCATTAAAAATATTTTATTCTTCTAATATTACAGTAGTTTGCTGAGTCACTTATTGTAGTTGTGAAACTCGTCTTCTTTTGTATGTGCCTGACTGTATTCAAATCCGCCCAGTGGCTAAATTGTGCATAACAGAAGCCGGAAACTGTTTAATTCTTTACATTTTATTTAGTTATGTTAAGAGTGCATTATTTTATAAAGTGCAATACCATTAAGCGCTACTTTCCATGACAAAAAATTGGGATTGTTTTTTGGGGGGAACGGATTAACAGCATTTGCATTCATTTCAATGACAAAAGATAATTTCAGAATTGAATTTGTATCTCTCAGCACTTCCCTATTGCATGTTTAAGCGGGCACTTGCAATAGGGTTTATTTCGAGGTCTTACACACACACACACACACACACACACACACACATTTCTTCCTCCCTGGCGTCTCTCGCTCCTGCCGCCATCCAAACAAGCCTGTGAGGGTTGCAATTACGGGAAGGAAACCGTTTATTTATAGCTGGCCCAGGATCAGCGGCAGAACAACTCGTCGTGTGGCACTGAAGGAGGCCAAGAGCGAAGGGTGGGTGGGGGGGAGTGTCGTTTTTGTGGCTAGCGAGGGGTGGGTGTGGTTATATTTAACTGCACTGTGATGTCAACATGTGGCATGCGACGTTGCCATGGTTTCCCCTCTCCAAGACGAGCGACCGCTTGCTTATCAGCGCGACACACAGGCGGACGAGGCAAGGGACGGACGCTTGAACAACATCCCACTCTGAACTTCACCTGTCATTGACTCACTCCGGACATCCGACCTCTGTTGTTCTTTTATCTGGCCCTGCAATGTCCAGCATGATGAGGTCGCGGTTCTCCAAAGTGTTTCAAAAACCACAGACATTCGCCTAATTGTAGACTCTTAATTGCCAAAAGGTGTGAATTTTCATGTAAATGTTTGCCCGCCTCCTCCGTGAGCCGTCACCTTATCGTGGTGGAGGGGTTTGTGTGTCCCAATGATCCTAGGAGCTAAGTTGTCTGGGGCTTTATGCCCCTGGCAGGGTCACCCATGGCAAACAGGTCCTAGGTGAGGGACCAGACAAAGCACGGCTCAAAAGACCCTTTATGATGAACAAAACAAATGGACTTAAGTTTCCCTTGCCCGGACGCGGGTCACCGGGGCCTCCCTCTGGAGCCAGGCCTGGAGGTGGGGCTCGTTGGCGAGCGCCTGGTGGCCGGGCCTACACCCATGGGGCCCGGCCGGGCTTAGCCCGAAGAGACAACGTGGGTCCCCCTTCTCATGGGCTCACCACCCATGGGAGGGGCCAAAGGGGTCGGGTGCATTGTGAGCTGGGCGGCAGCCAAAGGCGGGGACCCTGGCGGTCCGATCCTCGGCTCCAGAAGCTTGCTCTAGGGACATGGAACGTCACCTCTCTGGCAGGGAAGGAGCCCGAGCTGGTGTGTGAGGTGGAGAAGTTCCGACTGGATATCGTCGGACTTACCTCCACACACAGCCTGGGTTCTGGTACCAGTTCTCTCGAGAGGGGTTGGACTCTCTTCCACTCTGGAGTTGCCCACGGTGAGAGGCGCAGAGCAGGTGTGGGCATACTCATTGCCACCCGGCTCAGTGCCTGTACATTGGGGTTCACACCGGCAGATGAGAGGGTAGCCTCCCTCCGCCTTTGGGTGGGGGGATGGGTTCTGACTGTTGTTTGTGCGTACGCACCCAACAGCAGTTCAGCGTACCCACCCTTTTTGGAGTCCTTGGAGGGTGTGCTAGAGAGTACTCCTGCTGGGGACTCCCTCGTTCTGCTGGGGGACTTCAATGCTCATGTGGGCAATGACAGTGAGACCTGGAGGGGCGTGATTGGGAGGAACGGCCCCCCCGATCAGAACTCGAGTGGTGTTTTGTTATTGGACTTTTGTGCTCGTCACGGATTGTCCATAACGAACACCTTGTTGAAACATAAGGGTGTCCATATGTGCACTTGGCACCAGGACACCCTTGGCCGCAGTTCGATGATTGACTTTGTGGTTGTATCATCGGATTTGCGGCCGCATGTTTTGGACACTCGGGTGAAGAGAGGGGCGGAGCTGTCAACTGATCACCACCTGGTGGTGAGTAGGCTCCGATGGTGGGGGAAGATGCCGGTCCGTCCTGGCAGACCCAAACGTATTGTGAGGGTTTGTTGGGAGCGTCTGGCGGAATCCCCTGTCAGAAGGAGTTTCAACTCCCACCTCCGACAGAGCTTTTCCCATTGAGTCCGAGTGGACCGTGTTCCGCGCCTCTATTGTTGAGGCGGCCAATTTGAGTTGTGGCCGTAAGGTAGTTGGTGCCTGTCGTGGCGGCAACCCCCGTACTCGCTGGTGGACACCAGCAGTAAGGGATGCCGTCAAGCTGAAGAAGGAGTCCTATCGGGCCTTTATGGCCTGTGGGACCCCAGAGGCAGCTGACGGGTATCGACTGGCCAAGCGGAATGCAGCTTTGGTGGTCGCCGAGGCAAAAACTCGGGCGTGGGAAGAGTTTGGTGAGGCCATGGAAGCCGACTTCCGAGCGGCTTCGAGGAAATTCTGGTCCACCATCCGACGTCTCAGGAGGGGGAAGCAGTGCACCACTAACACTGTGTACAGTGGAAGTGGGGCGCTGTTGACCTCGACTTGGGACGTTGTGAGTCGGTGGGCGGAGTACTTCGAAGACCTCCTCAACTCCACCAGCACGCCTTCCTTGGAGGAAGCAGAGTCTGGGGACTCTGATGTGGGCTCTCCTATCTCTGTGGTTGAAGTCACCGATGTGGTTAAAAAGCTCCTCGGTGGCAAGGCCCCAGGGGTGGATGAGATCCGCCCGGAGTTCCTCAAGGCTCTGGATGTTGTGGGGCTGTCCTGGCTGACACGCCTCTGTAACATCGCGTGGTCATCGGGGACAGTGCCTCTGGGTTGGCAGACCGGGGTGGTGGTCCCTCTTTTTAAAAAGGGGGACCGGAGGGTGTGTTCCAACTACAGAGGGATCACACTCCTCAGCCTTCCTGGTAAGGTCTATTCAGGGGTGCTGGAGAGGAGGGTTCGTCAGGAAGTCGAGCCTCAGATTGAGGAGGAACAGTGTGGTTTTCGTCCCGGCCGTGGAACAGTGGACCAGCTCTACACCCTTAGCAGGGTCCTCGAGGGTATGTGGGAATTCGCCCAACCAGTCTACATGTGTTTTGTGGACTTGGAGAAGGCGTTTGACCGTGTCCCTCGGGGAGTTCTGTGGGGGGTGCTTCGTGGGTATGGGGTACCGAGCCCCCTGATACGGGCTGTTCGGTCACTATACCACCGATGCCAGAGTTTGGTTCGCATTGCCGGCAGTAAGTCGGAATCGTTTCCGGTGAGGGTGGGACTACGCCAAGGCTGCCCTTTGTCGCCGATTCTGTTCATAACTTTTATGGACAGAATTTCTAGGCGCAACGAAGCGTTGAGGGGTCCGTTTGGTGGCCTCAGTATTGCATATCTGCTTTTTGCAGATGATGTGGTACTGTTGGCTCCTTCAAGCAGGGCTCTCCAGCTCTCACTGGAGCGTTTCGCAGCCGAGTGTGAAGCGGTTGGGATGAGGATCAGCACCTCCAAATCTGAAACCATGGTCCTCAGTCGGAAAAGGGTGGAGTGCCCTCTCCGGGTCGGGGAGGAGATCTTGCCCCAAGTGGAGGAGTTTAAGTATCTTGGGGTCTTGTTCACGAGTGAGGGCAGAAGGGAGCGAGAGATCGACAGGCGGATCGGTGCAGCGTCAGCTGTGATGCGGACGTTGTATCGGTCTGTCGTGGTAAAGAAGGAGCTGAGCCAAAGGGCGAAGCTCTCAATTTACCAGTCGATCTACGTCCCGACCCTCATCTATGGTCACGAACTATGGGTCGTGACCGAAAGAACGAGATCCCGGATACAAGCGGCCGAAATGAGTTTTCTCCGCAGGGTGTCCGGGCTCTCCCTTAGAGATAAGGTGAGAAGCTCGGTCATCCGGGAGGGGCTCAGAGTAGAGCCGCTTCTCCTCCACATCGAGAGGAGCCAGATGAGGTGGCTTGGGCATCTGATCCGGATGCCTCCTGAGCGCCTCCTAGTGAGGTGTTCGGGCATGTCCCACGGCGGAGACCCCGAGGACGACCCAGGACACGCTGGAGAGACTATGTCACCCAGCTGGCCTGGGAACGCCTCGGGATCCCCCGGGGAGAGCTGGAAGAAGTGGCCAGGGAGAGGGAAGTCTGGGTTTCCCTGCTAAAGCTGCTGCCCCCGCGACCCGGCCCCGGATAAGCGGTAGAAGATGGATGGATGGATGGATGGATGGATGGATGGATGGATGGATGTTTGCCCGCCTTTGTGCGCTATTGTTATTTTAGAAAGGTGTTATGGTATTAAAGGACCGCGTATAAAATAATTAGCATGCGCGTCTCCATTAAAACAACTTGCGCGAGCAGAAGCCGCCTCAGGCTGAATTGGTCTGCAGAACTGTTTAATAACTCCCCCCCATGCGCCCCCCTCGGAAGGCGTCACGGCTCCTGTCAGGCGTGCGACACGGATGCCGCCGTGACACATCCGCCAACGCTCGCCGCGTTATCGTCGGGGTCCAGATGGACCGAGTCCAAACGGGCAGTAAAGCGTGAGAAGGGAGAGACGCCGGGGACAATCCTCCTCACTCGGCGCTCTTCAAATGGCGTCGATTAGCCAAAGCTCCTTAAGCTAACTGCTTCCATTAGCAGGACATTACAGAGGATGAGAGGTGTCACCGATGCTGCAGCTGCAACACTTGAGGGTAGAGTGACATGTCAAGTGGGCCACGTGCAGTATTTACTCCTGACTCGAGCGTATACAATACATACGGAAAGGCGCCCACGCTGAAATCGGCGTAAACTGATTTCCATGAGAAAATAAAATATTTCTCATTTTCAGCACTGTCAATTTGAAATAACGTCCCGGCTTTGCATTGCAGAGGATGGATATTTGGACAAGGTCAAAGAGTGAGTCAGAATGAAATGAAAACTGGGGAATTAAAGTCATCCCCGTAATCGTCCCACCGCCCCACCCTCTTTATTATGCATGTGCAGCTTTTTGCTCCCCCCGCCCCACCGCACGACAAAGCGCGGGTTCTTCGTGAGCACACGAGTCCCATGTGACGTTTGCACCGAAATAGATCACAGGACTCCTCCGGCGGGCTTTTTGACTCCTCAAAGTGAGTCTAATCTCTGTAAATGCTGAGCCAGAAATACAACCGAGGTGCATTGACAGGGGTGTGTCGACCTATTATACTTGCTGTACTAACTGCGATACCCATTTTTCGATATTGCGGGCGTTCGCTGTATACAATGCCAACGTGCTTAAGCTCCATGGTTTTATTTAAATTAGAAAAGAAATCAAGCTGGATGAACACAACCTGAAACATTGCACTCATCACAAATGACCCGTAAAGCTAATGTTGCTAACGTTACCGATAGCTTAGCGCTACTGGCAATCGCGTAGCATGCCCCCCACTTAGCACCGCATGCCGTGCTGAAGATGCGGCATAATCTTGCAATATGTTAATGGGACACCGTGCGTGCACGTTTGCAATCAATTTTATTTGTGTTTTTTTTTCGCATAGCCTTGCCCACACATCCACAAACACTCATACTCACACACAGGGACACACAGGAGCGTGCGATTCTTTTCCCAAGAGCCTTCAAATTGATTTATCCATTTGATGCTCAGCGAGGTGTGAACTAAGCCCTACACACAGCCCCAGGCAAAACACACACACAAACACACACACACACACACACACACACACACACGCACACACCTCAACCACAACAATTTATGGCCCTAATAGCCTCCAATTATTTCACAGATAAATATTTGTACCACATGTCCTGACTTTAACTTTCCGGTCGATGAGTCTGATATTCTGTTGCCGTGGCGGCGGTGCGACGTGAGTGTGATGCAACGTGATGGGCTGCATTAAGGAGCCGCAACCCACGCGTGGGACCCTACGCGCTACAAGAGGGGGGGGGGACATGGCGCATACACGATTCCCTTCACGGGCCAGCACACTAATGCGTTGGGATGTGAAGACCACGCTGCCCTCTCCTGCTCATCTGTCTGATCGGGAATGGCAAGAGACCCACGCCCCCTCGTTTGGTGCACGATGGCGAGAATAAGTCTCCGTGCTATTAAAAGCGGCATCTTTCTAAAGCGGCATGTATTTGGGGAGTAGAGACGGAGTAGCTTTTCGATGTTCCAGTTAAGAGGCGAGCAGCAGCAACTGGAAATGGCTGACTCCAAACTGAAGTGCATGACGTTAAACGCGACCATTTAACAATTTCCGCGCCAAACAAAATTGCAACCGGGTTTGGGCTGTGAAAAAAAAAGATAATTGAACAATATAACCTAAATTGGAGTCATGTGCTCCCTCTTACGTGCTCCAGTTAAGAGGAAGAGCTGGCTGACGAGTTGAGAATTTGACTTTGGGCTAGACTTTTTTTCTTTTCGGGTTCTGTCAAAAATGATGCAGGATGCTCAACTTCAGAAGCGACGCGTGTCGTCTTGGAAATCAAACAACAGGCGCACATCGTGGCACAGGCTCCTTTTTTAAAAAATGTAATCTGTCATGGATTAGCGGGCGCCCGAGCTCGAGATTTGACCCAGCATTCTAATCCTTTGTGTTGATCTAACGTAATCTGATTTCTCTCAATTACTTTGTCTCCCAAATACACGGAGGCAGACGCTAAAATGAACAATGGAGCCGGCCGGCACGCCGCTTGACTCGCCGGTATCGTATCGCTCAAAATCAAACGCGAGACGAGCTACGACTCGAATGCAATATACCCCACGCCTACCCACACCTTCTTGGCGCACAATCTAATAAAATCAAATAGTTAATGAGTCACATGAATGTTGGAAACCATTTTCAAGTGATTGGTCTCTTTTTGTTTTCAAGAGAGGGTGTTTAGACTTTTTCTACCCCCTGCGCTTTCAAACTAGACCGACAAGTCAGCAGAGCTCGAAATACTTTTGACGCGCATATTACATCGGCACGGCCGCCCCACCCCTCCCCTGATGGGAGCTAATCTTTTAGCAGTGGGATCATCTGACCTAAAAATGACATCAATGGCGGATTTTTATCATATTCAGACAAGAGGAAGATCAAATCAGAGGACGAACGAAGAAGCAGAGCCAATGTCCAGACAGCGTTTTTATAACCTTTGATTACACCGGGCAGCCGGGCCCCTCGCTATCGATCCGATCTTTCAAACTCATTTGAGGCCAGAGCCCGAGTCTATAACGGTGCCCCGCTAATGCAATATGGGACGCGCGGCCCCCCCCCTCGTTCGTCATAGTAACCTGACTTGGAGGAGATAAATATAGCCGCTTCCGGTTTGGCGAAGGAGGGATTTCAGGCTCTATTCTTAGCGTGCCGCCCCGCGCATCAAAGCCGACGGACATGCGTGAAATCAATGTTGACCGGGAAATAAATAATTGCTGAGGCGCGGGGACAGCGGGTGATAAATGGCCTTGTTGCAGAAATATTGCATCTTGACTAATAGCACGTGCTCATTTCATAACAGCCCCCCACCCAATACTCGAATATCTAATTTGATGAGATTTTTGCATCAGCCTCCCCCCACAAAACTATCAGGAAGCACCACTGCATATTTTGGAGTGCATGATTTCAGAGCGTGCTTGCAAATGTGTTACTTGCGTTCTTGCCAGTCGCAAAATTGTTGACTCTGCATTGCTTCCGTGGTATTTGACTTCGATGCTACGCTCCGCTGCTCGCACTGTGGGGCTCAGATGGTTTTGGGCATGTGCTTTGTCTCAATAACTGGATGTCACACACAAACAAGCGGTGTACACAAGAGTGACACACAAGCGAGCAAACCTTTTTTTTTCCCCCCGCTCTTCCCTCTTCTCCTGGTTCGTTGATGCCAAATTGAGTACAGGATAGCAATGTGTGTGTGTGTGTGTGTGTGTGTGTGTGTGTGTGCGTGTTGACAGATGATACGCTTAAAGTCGACGCCGCCCACACACACTCCCGGTGACAGAAGGTTTCATCACAAGGCCACCGACCTTTGTCCACTACAATCCACATG
Organism: Hippocampus mohnikei; assembly: GCA_026261675.1. Lineage (NCBI taxonomy): Eukaryota > Metazoa > Chordata > Actinopteri > Syngnathiformes > Syngnathidae > Hippocampus > Hippocampus mohnikei. The sequence goes on from JAKGUB010000345.1 coordinate 6,990,367, forward strand.
ACAAAATAATACGAAACCAGTTTTGTCATCTTCACATTCAATTTATGTCCATCATTAAAAAAAAAAAAGTTTCAATGTTTTTTTTTTTTTTGGTAAGCCACTGTGACATTATGCAGTTTGAAGATTTAAGACAATTTGAGGCGTTTTGATTGTCATCTATAATTCAGGAACATCTCTGGGGATGGTAGGGGCGACAGGAAAATAAAACAGTAGATGAGCGAGGTTGATCTATTTCGGGGGTTGGTAATCTGCGCGCGACGGGGCGTCTTTTACGTCACCGTGATGCCGCTGGGCAACAAAGGGAACTCGACGGCAGAAATCAATAGACGGCGGGGCCTTTCCTAGCATGATGTCACATCACAGACCTCCACGGTATACATCATGTGGTGACCACATCCGGGCGCATTTGGGAAAAAAAAAAAAAAAAAAAATGGAAGCGGTTGACGTGGGTACGATGTTGCTGCCCGATGATTCTGACATTCGCATCCGCCCTTTGAGGTTTAAGGATGGAGGATGTGAGGACGGACCTGATGGATAAACTGAGCGTGGCGTGAGGTTCTGGCATCAAGAGCGGAGGCTAAGAATAAGAAGTGGAGCAATCCCCATGACGGGCGTAAAATAGAGCAAATGACCGCAAATGTTGGCTTCGTCATGGTCACGACTTCCTCGAGAGCCTTTGTGCCGCGATACACTCCGCTGGCTAATCTGTCGCACGTACAGAATATTCCACTTTACTATTATAGGGCTGCACCGATGCTGCACAATGCTTTCAAAATTAAGAGCCTGAAGACGGTTTCGGCCTGACATTTGGTGGGAACGTCGTCGGTCATAAGGAGACCCACAAAAAAAGTCTCGAGGAGCCAGTTTCAGCGTGAAATTTGGTTAGGCACGTCGATCATAAGTCGACCCACAAAATAAAATCTAAAGACAGTTTCAGCATGAAATTTGGTTGGGCATGTCGATCATAAGTAGACCCACCAAAAAGTCACAAAAAGCCATTCCCGGTAAAACCACAGGGAGTCTGCTAATTTTTTTGCCTTGTACATAGCCGTATCGATCGACTCGTGACGTTACTCGTCCGAGCAAGTACGGCCTCCGCCATGCAGCATCAAGCAACGCTTCAAACAGAGCCCAGAGAGCAGCCTCATTCGTGTTCCCCACGGCCTGATGCGCACACAGTCGTTTTTTGTAAGGGCCAAATGCGAGCCTTGTAAATCAAGCCTGTTGCACTTATTCAAGCAGCAATCACGGCGGGCATTCAGCGAGTGAATGAAAGCCATCTTCCTAATAAAGACAGAGCAGCGCATTATTTCTCGCTCTCCGGAGGGCACGCCGCGTCTCCAGCTTGATGAAAAGAACGCAGCTACCTTGGCAAATAAAGTGAGCTTCTTTTCTCTTTTTTTTTTTTCGCTGCTGTCGTCACTCGATTTTGTGGTGCCTTTTCAATAGACCTTTGTGAAGGCTGCGCTCTAATGCAGCATGCGTCGCTGCTTGAGAGCAAGGTCCATTGTGCGTGGGGGTTTTTTTTTGGACAATAAGAAGGTGATGATCTTTCAACCATGGGGAGAGGAGTCGTGACCTCTTCCAAGGGCATTCGGGGGGAATTCATAAGCATGTGTGGTGAAGGATGTGAAACACTTGACAAATATGCCTCTCGATAAACAGTGGCATTTTCTATTTTTTTGACACATCCTGTCGACACTGGCTGGTCTTTTTTTTGTTGTTTTTTGTGCCACAATGAAAACTAAATAGGCAGGTGCCACGTTGATGACATAATTTCTGTGCTGCCCAAAGTTGGCAAGAGCGAGTGAAAGCGGCCGTGCTGCGACACAAGTAATTGTCGGGATTAATCGTGGGAATAAGTGGACTGTTTCCATGGCAACCGCCGCAGGACCGGGGCCGGCCGGCGAGGGATTGATTGACGGCCGCGCGCGCCCCCGATGTTGCAAAGTGTAATTTAAGGAGCGATATTTGTGCGCCTCCTTCCGACTTTGTAGTAAACAGTAATTGATTGGTGATTACACGCTGGAATTGTTTTCTGTCATCAGCGAAGCAATTAATTAGATGACTAAAAGCCTCGAAGGATGGCTTGTTGGGCACAGGGTTTCATTACAAGCGAGGCACAGCTCCGCCTCGTTTTTTTCGGAGGGGAGTGTCAGACCACTGCGGGGGTCCCTCCATTTTCTGAATGACAAAATAACACACCCCAGTTCAAAAATAGGCATCGTCAGACGTGTATTGGAAAACATTTTGTGCATAAGATGACACATTGAAAGACGGTCAAAGCAAGCGGTGAGCGTCAAAACAAACAATGCAGTCCCCTCGTGTCTCTCGGGCTAATTGCTAATTTGCGTCAGGTCGCCAAGATGTCATTTTTAATGCTCGCATACAGTAAATGCCTTGCAGAGGTCGACAAGTTTAACACTCACGTAACCTTTGGACGACCTCTAGCATTCTGACTTTCAAGCATCTTATTCCCACCCCCACAGACACGAACCGGCTGATCATTGGTCATTTTAGTTGAATGTCACCCTTGCTTGAAGCCAAACTGCCCCGAAACAGGAAGTGTGAAGTTCTCACCTTCGCCAACCCCCCTCCAGGTGTCAAACACCTCACGCCCACTGTTTTGCCTCCGCGACTAGCGGCGAACTTTCAATTAACGCGCACGCCAGGCAGAACGACATCCCCCAATAGCTAAATCAGCCTCGGCCGCGCCATAGTTCTCCAAATGTCACAAGCGAGGTGTTAGCTTGCCCCAGGGGACAATGAGCGGCGTTGGGTTTCGTGGGGAGACTTAGCGGCACCCAAACTTAGCACTGATTCCCTAAGGAAGGACATACCGCTACATGTGTGCGTGCGGATATCCGCAGTAAAATTAGCTTGTTAACAACTGGATGATGTGCCATTGATGTAACTGGTAGGTTGGCGACATGGCACGGTACATTTGACACATTTTGACAATGACTTTAGAACTGGAAGTTCTTATTTGGTCCTCCGAGCTGATAGGGGGCAGCAGGACACAAAATTCCTGAGCATGAACTAACCAATGGAATTCGGATTCAACACTTACCCAGCTGCGACTTCTTTAGTTCAGCTATGATGTGCTCCTGTGGAGGAAAAAAGTAAGTAGTAAGTCTCATATTCTGATTAAAATGACTAGCTTTTTTTTTTTTTGGGTGCTGTTTGAGATGAGAGTAACCGATTGAACAACAAGGTGGACATACCGAAGACATGAATGCTACTTTCGCCGCAAAGATATTTCCTTTCATCGGCTGCGGTTCCCTCTCAAATCCATATACCCCCGTTACATGAAACGAGTGGCGAGTCCGACCGAAATAGCGATTGCCTCATTTACTGCGCGGCCAGGAAGTCATCTTTAAGTTCCAAATAAGTGATCAGCGAGGCCCATCACAGGGAGCGACAGCAGGTGCAAACGTGAGGATAAAGGAAGCATTTTTCCCCCTCCTCCGAGCTGCCGTGTTGTCACGAGGGAATAAAAGAAAAAAAAATCCTGACAATGAATCTTTTCCTGGATGGTGGTGGTGGGATTTGTATGAGAGGGGTGGGGGGGTGCTAAAAATAACCCCAGTGTGTGCTTAGTGTGTTTACCGTGCTGAATGCAATCACAGTCAATCTTTCCTCCGACTCCAAATCACAACATTTGAGCACCCTTATTAAAAATCCCCCCCCCCCAGCGCTTGGACACACACACAACCGTGCCAGCGCTCATCACACACACTCCTCCGCAGGGCATTTCACCGCACACTCCCAAACGAGAAGAGACAGGTCCTCATGTTGGGACCAGAAGGCTGAGACAGAACCAAGAAAGCTCTTCGCTCCCCAGCGCTGCCCAACGCCATCGCTGGCGTGATTGTTTCCGTTACGCTATTTGCAAAGACAACACGCGCACCTTTTCATGATGCGGCCGCGACGAGCGGGCATGGATTCGGAGTGCCGCCGTGCGGTGGGCGCCGATGCCTCCGCTGGGAGAGAAAAAGAAAGAGCGATTGATTTTCCACACAGTCGACAACATTATTTTGTCATGCGGGGTAAATAGACAGCCTCCCATTCTCATTTCTCATTTATCCCCAACATATACACACACACACACACACACACACGCGTGAACACGCATCCCCGCGGAGAGAGCGCTACCAGGCAACGCCACGCAAACACAACACGCACATGACTCACACGTCGTGGCAATGTGCCGCATTTTGGCTTCGGGAAATTGTGGAATGTAATAGACGATACAATACATCCTGGTGGGATATGACCCAAAAAAATTGTAATATTGAGCATAATATATACAATCGGTGATTCTCAAAGAGCAGTATGAGCACGAGTGGTGTGCGGGCTCGCCCTCTAGAGGTATGCAACGGAATAACAGTTCAGTTGTATTTCACTTTGAAGTAGGTTTGCATCGAAACGTTCAGCGTCCCTCCATTTCAAATGAATAGATTACAATGAGTAACGTGCTTTGATCGTTTCATTTGGATGGATTATTATTTGACCCAAAAAATTTGATCATATTAAAACTGTGTAATAATATGACGGCGAAAGTCATCGTCCACTTATATTTGAATTCAAAACGTGTTTCAATATAGAATACGGAAGGTACGATACATATAAATGACAGTTTAAAAACGATATATAAAATTAGGAAAGTGCACAGTGACTTTCGGAATTTACGATTAATTTCCGATTCCATATACTGTACTTCTGACCAATTGCTGTATTTATTTTCTTTTTCACAAAAAAAAAAGAAACAAAGAAAGCCAAGTGTTTTTTCATGGAAGTTTGTGATTTTGAGAAGCTGCAACACACAAATGATCACTTGTTTAATGACCTTTTGTGCCAATATGGGGAAATTAATGAGCCGTGACATTCAATTATACGCCGGCGCCTCCAATCACGGCGGCACTTTGGAGAAACAAATACGGCGAACGCTTGAGAAGGACTTGCTTGTTTATGAGTGTCTCTTTGGCAGGGGGGGGCATATCATTTGCATAATCATGAATAGCAGATACGGTTGTCAGGGGAGACGCACCGGAGAGAGAGAAAACGAGCGAATGCTGCAGTGATGAGCAAACCGCAGAGCATTCCGCAGCACAAGTGGGACGACCGGTTTTTGAATGGGGTTTCGCGGAGTTCCAATGCACAACTGAAAGCGAATACAGGAAAAATAAATTTCGTTCGCCTCACGGCATCACGCCGAAGTCATTTTGTTGGCATAGCCATATATATATATATATATATATATATATATATATATATATATATTGTATTTAAGTCCAGCGGCGTTTTGAATTTGCACTTCAGGTGGACGTTTTTAGAAATATTTTTATGATGGGGGGGTGAACATTTTTTTTCAAAAAATGATGTGACAATTTTGTACAGAACCTTGTTTTTGATTAAGTGAATTTTCTTTTCAAATTCTGAGTTTGCATCGCAAAAAACAACCGAATTGTTATTGATTGATATTTAACCTTAATTATTGTTGTAAAAAAAATACATTAAAAAAACAAAAGACTGTCGAGTAACATTTAACATAAAATATATTAATACCGTATCTTGTCTTTTTAACGTTCACTTTAAAAAACATCTGCAAAAATAAAAACGCTTCCGAGTCGACGCAACTTTATTTGTTGCTCACTGTTGCCACCGTGTGGCAGAAAGTAGTCTTGCAGGTCAGGGCATAGCCCAAGCTAACGTCATGGCACAAAAACACTCTTAACAACTTTTGACTGTGATTTTTGGCTGATACTTCCCCTGTTTCCCCGTGGCACTTGAATTGCTATTGTCAGAGTGCTCTCGGCCACTCACTGTCTTTGCGCCGCGCCGCCACATTGTTTCGCCGTCCCTCAGATGCCCTCCTCTCCCATCTGTGTCATCGCCCGCCCACGCCTCGTCAACCTGCCTCCCTCAGACAGCTCATTCCCTCGGCCTCAGCCAGCCTCCCACGGCCATGTTCCCCGTGGCTCAATAAAAAATGTTTTTAAAAAACACTCCAGAAAACTGGACGGGTAAGATGGACGCCCCTCTGCGCTGTGCCAGAGGCCCATCTTTTTTCCCCGCAAAGAGCATGATGACAATTGTGTTTTGTTTTTCTGTGCTGTCGCTTTGCCATTTTTTTTCTATCTCCAGGCGGCGAGACAGTGAGTCATGCTTCACCGCTGAGAATTTAGCAAAAATCAATTATCTCTCTTTTTTTTTTCACTTCTCTCTCGCTTCTGGGGCCCAGTGAGGCAGCGATGGGATAATCGATTGCACCGCCTTTGTCCTGCATCTGAGTGTCGTCCATAGTTTAGAATATAAGCGTCTATTTTTAAAAATCCACACGACTGTCTCAGAAATTCTAAGGTACAAAATGGTGCTGGAAAAAACTCTATTGTTACCCTCTAGTGGTCTAAAGTGGAATTGCAAGGTGGGGCAGTGACCCAAGCTAATGCGGATTTCTATTTGTGTTGATTCTTGTGCATATTTATTGGAAATTTTTTGGGGGGGATACTTGTTAATCTCAAATAAATCAGTCGTGAGGAATTTTGAGAAATAAAAATGTTTGAGTATACAGGTTTCGGTCAGAAGCCAAGGCCAAATTAGGTCAAGAAAAACGGGGTGTCTTTCAACTAAACGGAAACATAGTTTCTGATGTGCTAAGGGCATCAGTGGGCCGATGAAAAATTGCGACCTAGTTATCAGAAATTTCTGTTGTGATTTGGATTGTGACTGAAATGTTATGAAAGCGTCTTGGGAGAAGTGGACACGCTGAGCTCACATTGGCATGCCTGCGACGGAATACAAGCGGCAGGACAGCGTGTGACTTGTAGCGCGCTGGGTGACAAATAGTTGACAGGCCTCGTGTCTGGTGGCAGGTGTTGGATTGGTGGTGGCGGGGGTTCGTGCTCGTATTGTCCTTGGCGCTCTGCGCCGTATCGATCTGCTTCAATCTTATTTAGCCACTGCCAAAAACTCACAGCCCCACATCGACTTGAGATTATTACACCTCGGTTTTGTCACGGCTAACGTCCTCGCAGGCGGCGGCGTCTTTATCACAACTTGGTCACTCGTTGCTGGGGACTTTTTTTTTTTTTTTTTTTAATGAGGAGATTGGTTCAGAGCTTTTGAGGCTAAATGCCTGTTAATGGAAAAAATGGAAATCACATTATGGGTGACAGCAAAAGGGTCCTGAAGCTTTCGGGGGGGTGGGGGTGGTGGTTTTGTTTTAGTTCAAAAAAACAATTTGTTCATTTTCATTACATGGAAGCAAAATGGAATCGCTGGCCTGGAGGTGTTGAATCAAACCATGACAGGGTGTCATTAACTGCTGCTTGGCGTATTTCAAAGAGCCACTTAGAATGTGAAATATTCCAGCTATGAATCATCATGCACTTCAAAACAACGCTAGCATATCCATGGTCAAGTTTTGGTTGGATTGGGGTTTTTTTGTGCGGGTGTACCTAATGTTATGGCTAGTAAGGATACAGTTGGCATGTTGGACGTTTTTTGGACCCTGGTCCATTTTTAGCTCAAACGACGGCGTTGTTGCTGTCCTGTGCTGATGCAATGTGACTAGTCAGGTAGATATTTGTGTGTGTGGGGGGGGGGGTTAAATCGACAGTGGCCTCAGATGGCATCTCCGCCTAATTAGAGGCCGAGAGGGTACAAGGTTGAGATCAAAGGTCAGAGAGGTTTACAGGGGTAACGTAACGTGCACACTCACTACCCCCGTGTACGCACCTGAGCCACACGGCGTAGGCACGTCAAGGATGGCTGCAGACTTTTTCCTGGCGCGGGCTCGGCGCTGCTGGCGAGGCGCTCAGGTAACGGCCAGCTGCTGTTTACTCGCCGCCGCCCTCGACGACATCTGACAATGACACAGCTGCCTGCGCTGCTGTGCTGAAACGCAGAAAAACACACGATTGCTCGTTAGCGGGCCCACAAATTTATATGTAATTACCGGCAGCTTTGGTTGACTCATCTGATTGGATGAAAGAGGCAAAATATTAGAAACAGCTCTAGAAAAGCATGGATTGCGACACACAATACTGCTGACTAATGTTGCTGCTTTTCACCAATTTATTTTACATATTCAATCTCAATTACTCATACGGGTTGACATATTTCTTGACACGTAGTAGTTTTGGTAAATGCAATACTTTTTTTATAGCTACACAAACAATTGTGCTCAATAGTATTTCTGCATAATAGTATGCATAGTCCCTCATGATGATTTGTACTCCTGTGTTCTGAAAAAGCTTATTTCGAAAAAATGGGACAAGGAGAAGAAGGGGCTGTTACCTCTGAGGGAGTTGACCCCTCCTGTCGTCCCGGCTCATTAGTCAGGAAGGGTGCGAGGGACGCTTGTGCCACATCTATTTCCGTCCTCATCCCCCTCTATTTTGGCCTCTGCAGAAACATGGACGGGGAGGTTTGTGACAATAGGAAGTGGCATTTCTTTAACTGTGTCAAGGACGTGAGATGCATTGCGGTTCTCGGCGCTGGAATTAGACGAAGGGGGTGGCTGCCATGGTAACCATTCAACTAATTGATCTATGCATGGCGTAAACGATAGTTAGTAACACGACAAACGAGACACCTGGGCCAATCCTAAATTGATGGATGGCGTGGCAGCTTTGCAGGAACGTTCATTAATCCTGCACTGATGGTCCCGTCCAAGTGTCGAAACGCACGTATACGCAGTCGGATGCATGCGTGTCAAGCTTCAGGTTGAAATTGGCTGGCCGTCAGCGTTAGAAACTGCACACCGCCAATAAAGGCCAGCAACCGGCGGTGACGTCACTCCAATTACAGGTCACCAGATTGACAATTCCACACGTGAAGCTTCAGATCAGGCATTAGAGGGTTCACAACGACTGAAAAGAGTATTTACATGGAATATAGCTATCCAGCAGCCGTGGAATTACGTCTGAAAGCCACGTGAGAGGTGGCTGCTTTTTGCGAGACGTTACTGCCATCATGCGGTACTTTGGTGTACTACAGGGGCCTAATGCTGTACTCCATTCACTCAGATTTTATCATTTTAAACTACAGAAAGCACATGCAACTGCGCAATAGTTTGGGTATTTTTGTAATCTATCCACCAATTTGATGGAAATTATGTCAGAGCTCATTTTAGTTTGTGGGTGAATGACTGCTTGCCAAATGATGAATTATATAGCTGTTTTGTTCTTCCCAATGTGCATTTTCTAAATTGTTCATCAAGCTTGAACAAGATGATTTTTTTTTAAACTCCTTATTTTTGCCTTTGTTTACATGACCGATGCATCTGTACTGGAACTGAGGACCAACATGGTTCCACACCTGATTAATGATCTGCCTTTTGCCGCCATTATTTTGGCATTAAACAAGTAAAAGTCAAGTGCACTTTATTGTCAAATGTGCTTTATGTGCAACATACACCACAGATGAAATTTCTCTCCTCTCAACCACAGGACAGCGAGGAGCCGCTGCAGGTGCCGTCCCGCGATCAACAGAACAGTGAACATAAAATGACAAAATATAACACATAAGACAAAGAAAGTTGTGCAATCTTTTTCTGCATAGACTTTAAACCGGTGATAGATGAAAGAGCAATTCGATTCAAAGTGTCCTTTCACCAGTGTATCAGAGACATCCTGAAAATGTGCATTAGTCTGCTAGGAGTCAATTTTGAAAGCAAACAAGAAAACAAAGTTTCAGTATAAATCATGTGCTTTTATTTTGGACAAACTGCACACTCATGATAAATGATTAACATTGCTCCACGCCACGTGCATTTACAGAATAAACATGATCCATAGCTGATCCGCAACTCTCGTAATCGAGCTCAGACCAAAAAAAATGTCTTCGATCGCATTAAAGTCACCTTTCAGGAGCTCCTGGGTCTCCCGCAGCAGAGCCTGCGGTCCCCGGTGGGCAGACAGGCAGGGCTGACCTGGAAAACGCTCACAGTGACAGAGGGTTGCATGGCACCATTGAAGGACAAAGCAGTGCAATAATACCTGCCCTTTTGCTGCTTGGTTACCTGACTTTTCAAGCAGTGGCCACACCGCCAGCTCAGGTGCCTTTTGCTCCGCTCGATCGTCGAGAGGGGCCGGGGCGGCGGGAGGCTTTTTCTGGGGGAATAGCACTCCCTACTGGGCGCTCACTGCGAGAAAAATACACCCCATGAATCGTGCGACAACGACAATTGACATAGACTGCATCGCTTTTGTTCAACTCGGTCCAACAAAAGGTGCAAATGCAGTATTCACACCTTTTCCGAGGGGGGAAAAGTTGTTGCTTCGTCTTTCCGTCCTGGCTGCTACCAACACGGGCCAAACATTTCCTCAAAGTCCTTATGTTGGAAAGCAAGACAATTGTCATAATTATCAGAATCCAACGCTGTGTACACACTGCTGGGTGAAAGGCATTCGCCGTAAAGAAGAGACGAAGTACCGGGCGCAGGGGTTTCGTTCTCGTGGTTTTTGCTACTCGTCGCCATGTTGTCTTCATGCTCGCTTATCAGGTACTGCGTCGTGTTCTCCGGCGCCATTGCTCCCGGGTGAAGCCGCCGAGCACAGGCCGCAACTCGTCGCTCCTCTCTCGTCTCTACTTTGTAAGGGCCATTGGTCAACTTTCGACGACGGTCCCGTCCCTGGCGCTTCCTGGTACCCGTGGACTTGACACCGGCGGCGCTGCGTTGACGATCTCCGAAGGCCTCGTCCTCCTCTGCGGCCACGCGAAGTTGAGTCCACCGTAGCTTGGTTGCAGGCTTCAAGGTTACCCGCACGGCGTCCATGTGTTTAGAATTGGTCATTTCCATTGACGCGATATACATTTCAAAACCTGCGGGGTTCAAATCAAAATGATAAAAATGTGAGGGGTTTTCGGGGGAAATCGGATATTTAAGCAGGTCGTCCAACACGACGTGTCCGCGTAACTTGAACGTCGACCGTGAGGCTGACGCACGTCGCTTTTATTCAAAGCACATACCCATCATGCATTGCTTTAGTCGCCTTTATGGCGTTGCTGCCACCAAGTGGAGCGGAGTAACGTCACCCTTTCCAAGATACCCAAACGAATCGTAAGGGGAACAGATTCTACATTTTGATGTAACCCGTGTCGGACAAAGTGAAACCTGATGAACCAATGAGACATTGTCTCTCAATGGTTCAGTACTCGATGTTTCATTCATTTAACTCTGTACACAGTAGATTGCAACTAAACCGAACGGGTGAATCTCAAATATTTATCTGTGGAAACGTTCTGTTCTTATGCGCCACTAGATGACAGTGTCTGGTCATAAAAGGAGGCCACCTTTTAAGGAGAGAATGTGTGACACAAGGGGGCAACAAACAGCTAGTGCTGGGTCTGCAAATTCTCTGCAAAGAAAGTCCACTTTCTCCCTATATGTCCTCTGGTTGTGCATGTGTGGTGCCTTTGTTCTCCTTTTTTAAGGCAGCAGGATGAGTAAGCAAAAGTAACACATGGTCTGAAAACAGTCCTTTGATGACTTGTCTAGGGTATTTAAAGCCACGTGTGAGCTCTTATTGGTGCAAAATAAATATGATTCATCGAGGTTGTTTACAGCCCATCGTCTGTTCCTTGATTAAGTAGCCACACTGCAATCAGTAGACTCTTAATGATGTACTGTACCCTAATGAAATGAAGCGGTGGCCGATGTACCACATACAGTAGAAGGAAACCAGCAAAGTGCTCCGTTGTGTCCCTGGAAATCACGCTTTATGTGTAAACGTGTGGCTTTAGTGCGACTAGCGAGATACTGACGGAAGCTGGGCACAGTTCAAGTATCCTCTGCAGTGCGGCGGCTCGCTAGGGCTGAGGGAGGCAGAGAGAGAGAGAGAGAGAGAGAGAGAGAGAGAGAGAGAGAGAGAGAGAGAGAGAGAGAGAGAGAGAGAGAGAGAGAGAGAGAGAGAGAGAGAGAGAGAGAGAGAGAGAGAGAGAGAGAGAGAGAGAGAGAGAGAGAGAGATGGCACCAGGCCCAAGGGCATCATCCCAAAAAGACACCACTCAGTCAGCCAGTTCGCACTAGCCCAAATGGATGCATCGCTTCATGTGCGTGTCGGGATAAAACTGTGAGCCTCCACAGCCTGCATGGGACCTTGTCACGTGATGCTTGACCTCAAGAGAAATATTTGACTGTCATATTTGACTGTCATTTCCGCATGTATCAATCCAGTCTGTGCTAAATTCCTTCTTTCGAATCTCCCCGTTCTTTCTTTGCTGTGTGTGGCAGCTCCTCGAATTCTGCCTAGCAACAAGTGAAGCAAGCACGGCCAGACGCTTTTTTGTTTTGAGATGACTCATGTGACTTTTAAAAAAAAAGGCTTCCCTTCCACCGGAATGCATGCTGGATTTCATCAACAGCAGAAAGTGAGTGAGACCATGTGCATCGGCAGGAAGCTTCTGATTCCGCAAATGTGAAAAGCAGATGAAACATCCGCAGGGCTAATTTGAAATGCTCTTGCACATTTTCTTCTGGCATCTTAAGTGGGCACAAATCTGCTATCTGTGTGCAGGCTTATGTGTGTGTTTTGAAACACACACCATTGTGCCGTGACCCTAACTCGAGCGGGATGTGTCTAATGAGCTCTATAAATATCTTGAAGGAGACCTGCAACCTGCAGACACTCACGGACACAAAGACGGATGCACTTTTCTTCGGCATAATTGTGGTGAAACGGGAGAGAACAATTCAAATTCTGTGTGCTATGGCTTGAAAAAAAATTTTGGGGGTGGGTCCACTCATGAGAGACACGCCGACCAAATTTTGTTTGGTCAAACTCACTGCCACCAAAATCACTGTAGAAAGCCAGTTTCAAACCAAAATGGCAGACTTCCTCCATGTTTCAGCAAATTGGTTTTGGAGGCTTTTTTTGTGGGCCACCTCATGATAGACATGCTGACCAAATTTTATGTAGCAAAGTGAAACCAGCTTCAGGTGCAGTCTTATTTATTTATTCTTAATCCAGAGAGCACTACTGGGGCTATTTTGAAGGTCACATGACTCTAATTTGCGGCATGACTAATCCAATTCCTCGTCTGCGCAACGCATGACTGTACTCACGCATCAATTTTGCACCGAATTGACCAGGTCAAATCAATGTAACACCCCAACCTTTCTTATTGGGTTGACATGCAAAGGTAATTTCTCAGACCAGAGAACAAGGGTCCTGTTCACCTTTGGTGCCAGATGACATAGCACCGGATTTCCCATGATGAGAAAATGTCAAGCCAAATGTTGCCAGTCTGCAAGAAAACGTGGAGACGGCAGGAAGGTAAACGGGAATCTGCAAAGACATTTCCCCCTCGAGAGAACTGGGTGACTTATTGTTCCGGAGAGAACTGTTGACAGCCCCTCTGGCATCCCCCCCATTTCCTTTCGGGACTCGTGCTCCCACTTGACTCCATCCTAGCTGCTCCAAACATAAATAGGTTGATATTTTGCACAAAGGATGTCAGAAACTACAATCAAGGTTGCTGCCTTTTAAACGAACCCTCCACGCTAAGCTCCTTTTTTGGAAATCACCCAAGAGGCATTCCGGCGGCCGCTTGAGCCCTCTATTTCTCCTCCCGTTGGCTGTGGTAAATTATGAATTCGCCGAGAGGGGAGGAAGGGGAGGAAATGGCACAGTCACTCGGATACAAGACTTCTGTGTCTTTTTTTCCCCCTCATATGGGAGCATGTGACCTCATCCTCTGTGAACACAATGTTACAATTTAATCTGTTGAAAAAATATTCAATTTAGATGTAATGAGAAGACGATATTAGATTACGGCTGGAGAAATGCATGAACAACATTCCCCCATGTGCTAATATCCCTCCTGTGAGTCTTCTCCCCCTACGCTAGGAAGGTGTTGGGGGGCCATAACTCCATAATTGGCCCATGGGGGTTGGTGGTAATCAGATGACGTTTGGGAAAACGGATGCATTTGAATGTCTCAAGGGCCTCTTTTTGAGGTTACTACTTTTGTCAGTGTGGAGCATTGAAGCTAGCATTGCTCCTGCCCCCCCCCCCCGACTCTGCTTTAGTGGCAAGTGGTGAGCAACTCTTCAAAAAAAAGAAGCTTCCAAGATGTTTTTTTTTTCTTGCAACTCCCGGTTCAAAGTTTCCTGTCAAACTAAAGATAACATGAAAAAATTCTGTACTAGAAAACAACCGCACAGCTTTGTCTTTCAGCCAGCTAGCTTAATGCTAATGCTGTCACCCTAATAGCAACGGATTCAACACAAATGACAATGTAACAGCGCTCAGTTGTGCGTTCTTCATCTTCTGCAAAGGATGACAAATATTAGTGTCGTACCGATGAGCTGAAAGGCGGTTGAGAATGGTCATTCCCATCTGGATACGCCAGATAACATGAGCGATAACATGCGCTACAAAATGAAGCTTTAATCTAAATCCAGAGCGGTAAATCACATCACATTTCCCTTCAAATCCCAACTGCCTCTCAGTAACAAATGGGATGGAACGAGCACATTTAAAAAAAAGGTTTCATGATTCAACAAAGCAAGTGTCATCCACCAGCGCACACCTTTACACAATTTACATCTTGTTCAATAAGTTAACAGAGATCATGTCATCAGGCTGATCAACAGCGCCCAGAAATCGAATGATCTATTCGCATCGATTTTTTTTTAAAAAGGCACTCAACCTTCATCTTGACCAAGAAATCATAAAGGAGAACTAAAGAGAGAATGGCACATTCTTGTACAAAACAACATCAAGTCAGCAGTCCTATCAGGTGCACTCTTTGATCCGCAAGCTGCTCTGACACATTTTTTTTTTTTGGCCCCTTGTGCACGTGCGCCAAATCACATTTCAATACAAAAACAACTGCGCACCAAATGAGCATGAAATCCATACATGGCAGCTCCGCTTTCATGGAACGGAACTTTGTGCTTGTGGTGAAAAAGTTTCATCGTGTATGTGGAACTGACGCTTCCTCGTGGATCCTGAGCAAAAACAACAGCAAAAGGTAGTTCCCTTTTTTGGGGTGAGGTGGGTGGGGGATTGGCTAATGGCTCCCAAAAAGACAATTTAATGTGGCATCCAGACAATTTCGAGTCTTCAGTGGACCTAGCATGCATGTTTTTGGAATGTGGGAGCAAAACACCCCACGTGAGCACCCGGTGGGGTGGGAAAGACGGGATTTGAACGCGGAACCTCAAAACTGTGAGGCAGACATGCTCACCGGTCGTGTGGCACCGCGGAGAGCCGTTGGGGCATTTTTTTAGATCCTACTAGCACGCATATGCTCTTTGTTGTCATTTGTAAAAAAAAAAAAAGTCAATCCAGAACAACAAAGGCACACTAGTAAAACAACTCTGAGTGGTTAGTGAGGAAAAAAGTGCACAAGAAGACAACTGCGTGCTACTAGTGGCATCATAAAATACTACGAGGTAACTTCGGATGCTTCTCTCGTAGTGTACAGATGTTAGTGAATCCCCCCCCCATCACTGGTAAGGTAGTAGTTGTACTAATGCCCAATCTACTAGTGCGCAGAAAATGTCAGACAGTAATGGAAGTCAGTAGTGGGGAAAAACAGTCATTCTCCTAGTGTGCCAAAACATCATAGCCGTAAAACAAAAAACAAAAAAACATTTTTAAGATACAACATGTCGTTCTACTAGTGCAAAGAAAATGTCATACAGGAGAGGAAGGAAGGAGTGGGGGAAAAATGTCACTAGTAAGATGAATTTGTTCGACTCGTAAGATGTGGAAGAAAATTAGCATACAGTAGTGGAGGCTAGTCGTGAAAAAAATAAAATACAATACTTGTAAGATACTCATTCCAGTGCACCCTTGTTCTACTAGTTCACAAAAGTGACTATAGAAGTGGAAAGAAATCACTTTCGTAAGATGTATCCGGTCTACTAGTGCGCAGAAATGTCACACAACAGTGATATGGCTAAAGTCATTTTCCAATCGTACGACAGAAATGCTGTGTAGCAGTGTAGTGGGGGGAAAAATGCAACTAGTATGTGTCAGGAAGGAGTGAGGAAAAAAAAAACCACCACCAGGAAGATAGAGTCATTCTACTAGTGTGCAGAAATATTATACAGTATGGAATGAAAGAGGGAAGAAAATAAAGCGTCGTGAGGAAGAGATAGTCCTGCTCTACTCGTATGCCATAGTTGTTTGACTAGTGCGCCGGAATGTTATGCATTCGTGAAATGAGTCGTTCCACTAGTAAGTTTTTGTTTTGTTTTTTGTGGTCAATGTCGATTCTGATATATTTGGCAGAATAAAATTCCCATTATTCGTCCGATTGATTTAAAAAAAAAAACAGGTAATGACTAATAGAACTTACTTTTTGGTCCCTTAACGCTGACAACATTTAAGATATGAATTACATCACTTTAG
Organism: Hippocampus mohnikei; assembly: GCA_026261675.1. Taxonomy (NCBI): domain Eukaryota; kingdom Metazoa; phylum Chordata; class Actinopteri; order Syngnathiformes; family Syngnathidae; genus Hippocampus; species Hippocampus mohnikei. The sequence goes on from JAKGUB010000345.1 coordinate 7,006,740, forward strand.
TGTTTAACTTAACAGCAGAGCGAGAAATCTGCAAAGATCACCACCCCCCCTTCGGGAGGGAATGTTTTCCTTTGTTTTCGAGAGCAAATATCGGTTGATTATATCGGCCGGCCGATGAACTGGTTGGACTCTACGTTGTCTTACTCATGAAAACAAAGTTCATACTAGTACATGGGACAGTGCGACGCACTAGTAGGATAGTCAATCAGCGCGCAAACGTCTCTCCGAAAGCCACCGTGCTTCCTCCTTATCCCCCGTCATCTGGGGGAGTTTGCGATTCCCGAAGCTCCTCCTCCCTGGCTTCTGCTGGACAACTGAGAGTTCATTAATGGCCACGTCGGCAACGTCTGTTAGGAAGATCGAGTAAGAGCACCCCAGTCCTCGCTAGTCCCATGAGGGCGACTTGAATATTCGGTGCCGGGAGCGCAGCCACTTAATCGCAGCGTCCCAGATTAACGCGCAGAGTCCCGCTCTTGTGCAGCTCCCACAGCTGCACAAACTCTTCGGACATGGCGTGGAACCAGCGGAAGGGCTGCGTGTCGTCGTAGTAGTGGTGGCTAATGGGTCGCTGGGCAAGGTCCGAGGGGAAGGGCCAGAAACCGTAGACGCTCACCTCTTCGCACAGGCCAAGCGCCAGGCTGACTATGAATAGGCCCGTGGAGAGGCGCCGGGCGTGCACGCCGCGCGCCTTCCAGAACCGGCCCACGCTGCGCAGGAAGGCAGGGTTGGCGAAGAGCATGGTGAGGTCGGACGAGGAGTCGGCCAGCGCGTAGGTGGCGCGCAGCGACGGGTCGGTGCTGGGACGCATGGAGAACGCCGGCATGTAAACGAAGCCGGTCCCGTAGGCTTTCATGCTGTCCACGAAGGCCTTGCGGGACCACAACAGGTTCTGGAATCTGAGGGGACAATTCATTAGGTACACCGGCGCAACCTACTGGGATGACGTCCTGCATCCAAATTGCGTGTGCGCGCACAGAGAATCAACTGGGTGACAATTTTACGTTCAATGAACTTTACAAAACTATTTGCAGGCTATTTAGTAGTAGTAGTTTTTAGTCGTGTGTGTGCTATGCTTCTGTGTGTGTGTACACTTCAATTGATACATTTAAATAATCTTTGTCAACCCTTTGTTTTGGATTTAAGGTGACAAACACTTAGATCATCTTGGGTCTGATATGCACTCACCTCTTCTCAATGATGCTCGGGTTGGCCGTCACCAGGTGGGTTTTGGTGCCAACGTCCTCCACGTATTCCTTGGAGAGCGGCGGGAGGTTACACCTGCATTGCCCCCCAAAAAATAATAATTATCACAATAATCAAACTACTATCCTTGTGTTGCATGACATCAACATTGGCATAAATGACAACTGAACATGCGCCACAACTGGTTTGGGTGAGTCATGCGTACTGAGTCGTTAGGTCACACTCGCATGACTTGTTGGGCCAGGGTTTTTCTTGGCTGAAGTTGAAGCATGGGAGGGACGGTTCTAACCGGCACGAGTACTAAGCATGATCTCATTGGTATGTTTCAGTCTTATCACGAGATGCCATCATTTGGTTTAATTTGGACGCTGCAACGTTTTTATTTATTTTTTGGCGTGGCTACGCAAAGTAACCGCCGCCATGCTGGGTTTCAGTCAAATAACTGGAGCAGCGAGTCGAACCGGAGTTTCTCCGCCGGCAAAGTCCATCAACGGTTTGGAAGACGGCGGCGGGAGTCACCTCATGACAAAGTCGGCCCGGTCGATGTCACGGCCGCACTGGCTGTGCTGGAGGATGCCGCCGTTGCCCACCACTGCACACTTTTTCAGGGGGAGCGACAGAGGGTTGGACTGCGGGAGAGTAGAGGCGGAAAAAACAATAAATGGTACCAAATTGATTTCATTGAATTCATTTTTGGGTTAATTTAAAGTTTTATTTTCACAGTGGTCTGCCGCATTTAACACTTTAGTAGGATTCTGGACAAAAAGTTATGTTGCGTTCGTGTTAAAACACTTTTGTAGAAACGTGTGCAAAAAAAAATGTAACTAGTTACGCAAACACACATCTGTACTTCCTTCTTGTAGTGCCTGATGAAGTGTGTGTATGTCCTCATTTTCCTGGAATGTTTATGACATGACAACATCCTCATCAAACACTTGCGGCAGCCAAGTATGTACACACTGTTTTAAATATGGAGTAGTCTTAAAAAAATAAAATAAAATCAACAGACTCCAGCCGAAGTAAAAAAATGAAACACAACAAAGCTGGGCCTCGCAACTAGCTTAGCACCTTAGCGTAAACCAAACAAATTAGCAAACTAAAACCGTTCTATTGCTATTTTATTTTGTTTCAAAAGACACAGAACGCTCAATAAATGTTCCACTCCAGGCCTGTTGGTGGCAGTAATGTGTTTTACGGATTCACTACCACTTGAGTGAAGGTTCTCTCAATTTTTTTGTTGTTGTTTTTTTTTAACCAAAACAACAACTATACTATGTGAATTGATTAGCATAACACGTTAAAAAAGAAGCATTAAAGCATTTTCTGTGGTATTCTGCAAAACCTTCCATCCTGCAGTCAACAGCAACTACAAAACTCCAGTTGGATGGACACTTTGAACCAACCAGTCTCGAGGTTTGCTTTCCTTAGCTAATGCCCAAATATGATAAGAGCACTTGGAATGGACGCTCATCTGTGCTGTGAGCATTAAATTGCAGCTCTTGAGGAAGAAAAAAAACCCCAGACAGCCTGAGTGTGCATTCAAAGTAGCAATACAAGCCTGTAAATGAAGCACTAAAAATAGACGCACGGCGCAAAGTCACGCATAAAGCAGAAAAATAGGCAATGGAATTGGGGTGGGGGTATGTAAATGAGGCGCTCTCTGCTCTTGCAACGGTTACTGTACTCATGTGTGTGTGTTTTTTTTGTTTTGTTTTTAATGTGGAGAAAAGCTACAACTCACTGCAATTGACATTCCAAAACAACAGGGGGCAGTGTGCTTTTTTAAAAACAATTTGGGAATGCTACAGAAATAGCATGCTAGCTACAATCCTAAGCATCTTTTTTTGTCACTAAATATAGTGCATCTGCTTCACTTTTGCTATACGGTGTTATTTTTTTTCACCTCAAAATTCTACAAACAACACATTATGGCAATGTGAACATGCTAATTTATTAAAATTTAAAAAAAATAATGAAATAAAAACACATGCAAGTTTTTACACTCTTTGCCATGGTAAATGTGAAGTGCTGCAAAATAAATGGAAAATAGTGCCATTTAAACTTAAGATACTGCTATGCTTTTGTACAATTTCCTCCTCAACCTTCTAATAGCCCCCAGCGTTACCTCTCGAAGGTTCAGCATGGCCACTCTGCTTCTATTATGCCTTTTTCTATTCACCTCCCCCTTCATGAATGTGCATGCACAGCTCGCGCCTGCAAATTAGGGTCAGATATTCATCTCACCCCCCCCCCCACTCCCCTTCCCCTCCGAGGCGTTGGTCATTATCTGAATTATTAGAGCAAGCCCAAAACACCTTCAAAAGAAGGAGCCTATTTTTTTTTTTAAACTAAACAAAACATCCGTATCAGACCCACAGCAGCGTCATCTTGCGTTGGAGTGCACGAAAAAACTAAAACAGTCCCCGCCTCTTCTTTGCTCACCTGCACAAACAACGAGTGGGTCTCGTTGTTGACCGTGTGCGAGTGGTAGAACTCGCCGTCGTACCACAGCACCTTGCCCACCGGCGCGTTCTCCTTGGTCAGCGCGAACAGATGTTGCGGGTCGCAGCAGTCGCTCAGCAGCTTCCTGGGAGAAGCAAACCAAAACCGGCTCACGTGTTGCCATTGAACGCAACTCCAAAAATATTTGGGGTTCTAATGCAAATATACACGTGCACACGCATATCCGATACAATAATCCTACAAACATAATGTTAACAGTGCATGAATATGGCGTCAAAATGAAAAAGATATACTGTATACAGTTGAAAGCAGTGTAAAACATTGAGTCAGATTTGTGTTGATGCAATTTTTCTGCTACTATGTGACATCAGTGTTTCAGTGAAATGAATTGGACATTTTCCTTTTCAAATTAAGAGCACATTTTTGATCAAATGAAAGAACCACTGGACTCCTGCCAATCGTGCACGTTGTAAATTACAATTTGTACACAGTCTCTATTGAAGGGAAGGAATGCGTGTGTGCCTGTGTGTACGCGCGCGCTGGCGCGTGCTCGTGCTCGTGGGTACCTGTAAAGGTCGATGCCAGTCTGGTTCTTCTTCCACACGTGGCCCTGCTGCCTCAGCACCTCTTCCACGATGTCCTTGTCCCGGGGCACTCGGTACACGGGGAATACGTAGTACCAGCCCAGCACCAGCACGCACAGGGCGGCCCACGCCGACAGCTTGGCCCGGTAGCACCACCGCATCAACATCCTCCCCGCTTTGTCTGTCTCCCCACGCCGCCTGTCACACGCTTATAACGAGCGGAGCGCTGGAACGCAGCCTCCGCCTCATGCCGAACACACGGGGCGGAGTGTGACAGTCAGGGGCGGACGAGTCGGGTCGGACCGGGTCGGGCGCGACGCCGCTTGCCTTGCCGGACCGGTTTTGATTGATAGCCGTTCCGCTCAAACCGCGACGCGCGTCGTTTGCGAACCAAATGCGGGCTTTGCCTGCTTCGCCATCGTTGCAAGAGGGGCCCGTCTGTGGTCTCTCTCAGCGGGTGTCCCGCCAGATCCCCGACCGCAACGCAGGCGCTCCTTACGCCGCGGCTCTCCCACTCGTCTCGCGGCCTCTCGTGGGGCCTCTGCGGGGTGACTACATTGAATCTCACCCCCGAGTGCGGACCCCCTCTTTTTTGCAAGGGAGGTGCACTGACAGACCAGGTGCACTGCCAGGCAGGAAGTGGTGGGATATAATTCAAAATAAAAGATAACAGGAATAGGTGGTGGGATAGATTAGAAAATAAAGGCAATACGGTTTCAGACCAACTTGTAAAACAGCGTTTACGGCACTCATTTTTTTCTTCCTTTTTGTGACTATTAGGCATTAACTATACTGGCTGCTACATAAATGATAAAAGCCACAGCATATAAAATCGCAATTTATCAATCAACAAAGTGTCTGCTTGATGGGTTTTGTACTGCACCGTTTGTTTGGACTGGGTGACAGCACTTCGGTGAATTAGGACACACCTGCACACTTGCATCCTTGACGAGAATGCGCAAATGAGGGGCAAACGCATGAAAGTACGAGGCAGGTCATAGACAGACGTTACGGGGAAATTATAATTGTTACGTTGAATGTATTTGAAGGTATGTCAAAATGTTGCATTTTTAAAATTGTTTTTGAAAAAGCTTCTTCCTGTCTGGAAATTAACCCGTCTAAAAGTCAATCTATCCAGCGGAAGTTAGTCTCACAGTGCATCTTTTCGAGACAACCATCTTGGAACGTATTGTTTTGGGATAATAAATAAAAAGTAAGTTCTTATTGTTAAAACACTTCTTGTGCGTTAATTGAGGAACGGTATTATCTCCGAAATAAAGTAATTTTGTGGACAGCTGGATCAATTTCTGTGGAATTTTACCACAGGCTTGACTTAAACCCAGTTGTCACGTATTTACTAGGTTTTTAGATAAAAGCGTTAGCTTTTTTCAGTCATAGAATTCAGCGTGGTTAAGAGCACGCTCATCATTTTTTTAAACAGTGAAATAACTTGTCTACAGGCGGTCTGTTTACGGCTGCTGTTTTAAGAATTATGATTTTTTTGGGGAGGATTAAAGAAGTCATGGACAGACCTCTGCATATTCGCAATTTAGCGTTCAGCAATTCAACTAATACAATTTTGCCTCACTCGTAACACGTAGTCGTCTTACTCGTTTGCAGAAATGTGAAAACCGCGTTCCAAGTAAGATGACGTGCACACGGTAAAATGTGAAGCCGAAGGAATGTTTTATTGTGAAATATCTGGTTTAACTTTCGGTTTCGTGATTGCGAACTTGACGGAATCAACGGCAGATTTTAAATGAGGTGCTCTGCTTCCACCTGCTGGCTGATTTGAGTACTGACACCTCAGCACAGTTTTGGAGCTTTCTGAACTGACGATTGCATTCATTCCGTTTTTTTTAATTCGTCATATTTTCAAGTAATCCATTAAAAAGCACACATAAACATAATTTATTTAACGATTTGACATTTTAAAAATGGGTTTAAAGTCAATTTGTGGCCATTAAAACGAGCATGGTATAGAGAAAAACAATGGCAGACAATGACAAGAAAGTTGTGACATCATCTGCTCTTTATGTGAGCGCATGTGCGGAGTTGGGTTGCATCAGGAATAGCGCGTCCACCTGCTGAGGATCACTGAAGAGCAGTGACAGAACACTCGGGATGGATGGATGGATGGACGGACGGACAGACAGATGATGATCCTTCCTGTATTTTGCTGATCTCCCACTCTTTATTTTCCCCTCATTTGCATAAACAAGAGCCAAAAATGTGTCAACAACATGTGCTGAAGTAGCCGAGGCTCGTCATGATTTATGCTTCCACTTTCTTCCCCACTGTGGCGGCGGTGTCAGTGCAGGTCAGATGTCAGGCCTGGGCCCGTGCCAGCACATTCTTGCTGGACCAGACGCTTTATCTCACCGTCCGCTGGCTCATATAAAGGCACACATTGTCTGAGGGGGTCCACTGTCCCGCGCCGTTCAACTCCAAGAGCACTCCAGAAGCACCCTTGTTCAAAGTAAGGACTCAATTTTTTATTTTTATTTTTTTTGGGGGGGATTGATATTTTGTGATTTATGCATGACTGATACTGTATATCAGAGATATACAAACATATATTTTTTAAACTAACTAACATGCTAAAATCAAATTCAATTTGCGGTAGCCTCAACATATTCGAGTGCAGTTTTACACATATTTAATATTAGTTTGCGACTCCACTTTCAAATCAAACTAATGACGGTTACCCCATCCTTATTCATACCTCATTCCATTTTTTTTGTTTTTTTTTAGATGCAGAGCAGAACAGCAATCAATGCCAAGTGGGATAAGGTGAGTGTTCACGCACCGCTAATTCTACATGTCAGGGAAAAGGGGACACGGCGTCCTTGTTGTGGACATACGTCAAATTACCGGTTTGAGCTAATCTGCCTCCAACCCTAACAGCCCCCTCCCCGTTGTTATCAGCATCCACATGAGCGTACAGCCTATTAATACAACTTTTTATCTTTTCACATGCCGGTCGACTTGCAGTTCAGCATGTGTGGTTTGGCCATATATGACATGGGCTGCTGTTAGAAGTGCTGGTTAGCAAAAAAGGGGCGTGTAAAAACGACAGCAAATTGCTAGTGTTCAAGTGTTTCTTTAGATGTATTCCATCAGAATTTCGAGGTGACAAAAGGCTACAAAGTTATGAATTGTAATTGAGTTTTTTGTTTGTTTGTTTGTTTTTTAATATGCATGTCTGACAGAAGTGCATTTTGAAGACCCCGAATGTGGCCCTTCTGCTTTTGGTGGGGGCATTTTTGACAGAAACAAGTTAAAACCTTTCTATTAATATATTTTTTACAGCATTTTGTCTATTTTTGAGCTGGGGGAGGTGCAAATATAATCTTGTGGTACAAAACAGGTACCACTTCATGTTTCTTACCATGCAAACATGACCCTCATGACCCCAACCTAATTTTTATTGAATATTTATTTTGTGTATGTTTTTTCATGCATTTACTGTCTTTACTTTTGACATTAATTTTTGTTTTATTTTAAAATGTAAAGAAAACAAAAAATGGTGTTCTTTTTATTTTATTTTTTACATTTTATTGTGTGTATTTATTTTACCTGTTCAAATATTTTCTGAGCAATTTCTGCATTTCATTATCATTTATTTAAATGTTTTTTATTCAGCAATTGTATATTTAGCAATTATTAATTTACTTCATTAATAATGAATATTAAAAAATACATTAATAAAAATAAAATACTAATATCATTTAATGTGTAACTTGTGTATTTATTTAAAAAATATACAGATGTACTGTTATTCTTCATAATTTACATTAATACTAATATTTGTTTATGACAATATATGATTTTTGTGCAGCCGAAGTCAAAGATCACGGCTTCCCGCAAACTCTCCTTAAAGGTGAGTCCTTCGCCATATGACGACGTCGGGACTTTTTGATTGACGTGCCCTTCCGTCCAATCAGATGCTGCTCCTGACGAGAGCTTGCGAGGATCTGGAGAACGAGAGGCTGGAGCGAGAGGAGGAGAAAGTGCGCTACCTGGAGGAGAAGCTGCCTCCTCTTCATCTCTCCGGGTTGTCGCTGGACGAGCTTCAGGTACGTCAGGGGGGCAGGGGGATAAAAGACCCCAAAACCGTCTTGAAATTGTTCCCGCCTCTTCAGGACCTGTGCAAGCAGCTGCACGCCAAGATCGACGTGGTGGATGAGGAGAGATACGACTGTGAATACAAAGTCGGCAAACACAACATAGACGTGAGTTTAATTTTTTCCGGGCCTGGTGTCTAGTTGTAATTTACAAAGAATAAAATGGGCAGGAATTCACGAATTGCTTCGTGAAATGCTAATGCCACCTAGTGGCAGAAAAAAAATAGTTCGACACAAATCTATGACTCAGCGTTCAAAAACTTTATGAATTACTATAAAATGAATTTATCCATGAACTAAAAGAACCATATTGGGATTAGGTTAACATATTTGTCCAGTTTAATATTATTTAAAAATAATAGTTAAAAACTTGTTATACAGTACTGCCCTACGGTGGCCAGGATATGCGCATTACGCAAACAATGACTGTCGTGTAGATCCGTGAGCTGAAACTGAAGGTGCAGGACCTGGGGGGCAAGTTCAAAAAGCCCGCCCTGCGGAAGGTGAGGGTGTCCGCCGACGAGATGATGAGGGCCCTCCTGGGCTCCAAGCACAAAGGCTCCATGGACCTCCGCGCCAACCTCAAGTCGGTCAAGAAGGAAGATGTCAAACAGGACAAGGTATGCCACCCACCCGCACTCCAATGATCCCTCGCACATTCACATTACGAATCTCCCTCTTCCCCGTCCAGGTGCTCACGAGCGAAGTGGGCGACTGGCGTAAGAACGTGGAAGCCATGTCGGGCATGGAGGGCCGCAAGAAGATGTTTGACACCGGCGGCGCCGCCCAGTGAGGATGATTCCCAAGATGGGGTCCTGAGGTGGAAAATGTAGGAATTAGCCTTCATGTTTGATGGACACTTCTTAAGTTCACAACGAAATTTCAACTTGACACAGGTTCCCTTTTGTATTGTTCATTGGCCAGTTAAAAGGGAAATAAATTCTTATTTTTTTGTCATTTGAAAGAGAGTTCATCATGTTTTATGTGCAAGCTTCCAAGAGCCACACATTTACATTTCAAAGCAAATATATATATATATATCTATATATATTTTTTTTTATATCAACTGCATTTTTCTCCGCTGTGAGGCCCCGGACGCAGACGGCGAGCACCTGGGCTGCGTATTTTTAGCCTCCTGACTTTGTCTTTGGAAGGCACCATACATTACACGCATGTTTCCCAGTCTCCGTGCTCACCGGGTTGGCTGGCTTTTGTCCATACAGCCTTCGTCATCCCAAGTATGACGCCCACATCGGCAGTAGCCTTTGGATATCCGCTTACGAAGCATCCCAGCATCTCCTCGTAAAAGGATGGATGAGGGGGGACGCTCGCGTCCCGTCTGCCCTTGTGTGTTACCTCTCGCTAAGCCGGTCATGACAGTCTCGCCTATAAATAAGTACAGCTGTCACATAGAACAAATGCTCCAGATGTGCAAAACACAAATGGTGCCGTGCTGGAGGCTCATCCAGAGATGACCGGCGCATGCCAAGCGTGGCAAAAGCGAGGCTATTCTCAATGAGCCACTAGATAGCAGCAGAGATCCACGCGAGTCGGAACTGAGAAGGAGCCTACAAATCAAACTCTTGATTACCATCTTTTTGTCAGAAACAAAGCGTCTATTTACCGCTGCAAGGGGCTGACAATACTGGAAGTGGAGTGGTGGGCAACTGCTGATTAGAACCCCCGTGACTTGACGCCTCGGGCTCAGTTTATGCACGAGATAATGTTGTGTTTGCAGCAGTCACGTGCTCTGTCAAAATAACCTCTTGGGCTGCAGGGTGATTTTTTTTTCTTCCGTAAAGTATTTATGATATCCTCCATTCTGTCGGCCATGGCCTGCCGACAGCCAATGGGTGATCCATAAATCACAAGAGTCTCTGAGCCAAGGAGCGACATGAAAGCATGAATCCCAACTCGATTTGACCTTTGAATGTGATCGCAGTAGCCTGGTTACTCATGTTGTTGTTGTTGTTTTTTTATGCCCATTATCCAACAACAATTTGTGTCACCAAGGCATCCGTAATAGGAGTCTGTGATTAATAGTCCCTTTGCTTAAGGTCTGACCTTGGGGAGCTGATTTTTGGGGTTTTGCGGCGACTCCTCAAACTTTGCTGCCACGCTCCGCCCACACGGTATGATGAAAATCCCAATTCTTGACATTTTAGCATCGTCCATCTGTCTATTATGGTTTAAAATTCAAAGCAGTCGATCGATTTTGAAAGGGCACTGCTTCAAAGCAAAATGGCAGCCTCCCCTGGTGGGGAGTTTTTTTTTTTTTTTTTTTAATGGGTCTCCTCATGATAGACACGTCTACCAAATTTCATGTTGTTCAGCGAAACTGGCTTTGCGGTCTGAATGATCAAATAATTCTGTAGGTGAGCACTTGCACATTAGACTCAGCCTAAAATGGTGCTGCCTCCCTCTAGTGGTGAGTGAAAAAAATATCACTGGCAAAAATGCAGTGGGTTGTATTTAACTTATGAGTACATTTGAATGTGATCTTTAGAAACTGTTTTAATTTTTTTAGATTTTCAACTCATATGTGCAATCTTAATTTAATTATTATTGAACTATGAAAAAATACCCCATTTAAGTGGAGTTTTAATGTTGTTATAATGACAATAAATACGCCACTGTATTTAATGTTGCCCATGTAGAGCCCATGTAAGTATTTATATATTTTTTGCACAAATGCTGGATTGGTTGGTCTATTTTTTTTTACATGCTTCAGGGTTTGTTTTGCATGTCAAAGAAAGCTCCACGGGGATTAATACTGTGTCTGATTGTTATTGAAATGCATTCAAGCAGGTCATGCAAATGCAGAAATAACAGAAATGGGTCAAAATGGTGATTCCCCCACTCTTCCCCTGCGCGCCTACGCCGTGACGTCATTGGTCGCCCGTGACCACTCCCCCTCACTCCACCGATGCCGACACTCCCACCCCACATCCCCCCCACCTTCCTTGCCCATTCGAGAAAGAGCGAGACGACACAATCCCAGCGTCAGTCTCCCGGATCTGCCTCCTCCTCCGTCGACGCAGCCGAAAGAGAGCGCCGGCACCGCGGCCGCACCTCCCCCCCGCCGCCAGTGATGGAGAGCCTGCTGGATAACCCCATGAAAGCCGTGCTGTACCTCAAGGAGCTCACCACCATCGTGCAGAATCAGCAGAGCCTCATCCAGACGCAGCGGCAGCGCATTGACGAGCTGGAGCGCAAGGTGGAGGACCTGATCGGCGAGAACCGACAACTGCGGGACCCCCATCAGTACGTGCAGCATCAGCACCGCCACCACCACCACCCAACGCCCCAACCTCAGCCGCAGCCGCCGGCCTCCCAGCCGCACGCCCACCCGCATCAGCACCACAACAAGGCTGCGAGCGGCCAGCATCAGCATCACCATCAGCAGCAGCGTTCCTCCTCCCCTCCTCCTGCGGCTCCTCCCGCCGCGACCCCCGCGCCGGCGCCGCATCATCACCACCACCACCACCACCCGCAGCATCTGCAGCTGGTGCCCGCCGCCTCGCAACCGAGCCCGCAAGCCGGACAGGCCAGCCCAGAGACGGCCGAGGAGGGCAAGAGGAGCCCCTGCTGCAAGTCGCTGGTCCCGCAGACCCCCACCACCACGCTGTGCCGCTCTGTGGGACTGGCCAGAAAGGCGGAGTGAGTACAATGCAAATGTTGTAGGAACAGTTTCAAATGACCTTCGCACCTTGACCTATCAAACTCAAACTAATGCACTCAAAAATAAATGACACCACATGACAAGTTAAAGCTTCGTTCCAAACGTCCGACCCGCGCAGTGGCGTCGGTCACCCCGGCTGTCCGCGGCTTAATCAATGAATGCTTAATGGCTATTGATTTTTAAGACCACGGCCGGATTTTTTTTTCTTGATTGCAGCTAAATGAGTGCAATCGAAGTGCCTTTTCACACATGATTCAGCATTTTCACACTCATAATCCATCATTATTGTCAGATTATTATCACATATGGCCTTCATATCATCGGTGACACAAACCGTGTGTCCAAATATGGTCAGTTTCCTATTTTTCACAAATTATTCCTTGTGGTCTGGTCACACGTCATTTGGAACTTTGTGACCCTTTTTAAAGTGTCGAAAATAACTTGAGAACAAATCGATTAGCTGTCGCGGACACTCAAACGCAGACGTGTTGTAAAACTCCACCTCTTGCTCACTCTGCGGGAGCCGTGCAGCATTATGACGCCTGTAGATTGAAAATCTGGATGGTGTTTTTTTTTTTTTTTGGACAATCATGAGTGAACAAAGTTCTGAGAGAGCCTGTTGTGGGAAAAATGGATTGCTGTCAATTTTGAATCAATTTAAAATCAATGTTAAAATGTTTTGGTACATGATAGCAATTGTGACAAGGGTAAGCACGAGTATGGTGTCAAATCCACGTCAGAGCTTGTTTGCCCGCCGCCGTGCACTCAAGGTCACCAGCTTGGCCGCCGAGCTCCATCTGCTCCCCTCGGCTGCATTGTTTGATCGTCCTGATTGATTCACAAAGACGTGATTCCGCAAACGCGGAGCGCGAGGGAAATGAAGCGAAGGCTGAGACGTGGATGCGAGTTGACGAGCGAGGTAATCGTGGTTGAACTTTAGATGACATCACATAAGCGAGCACCAACAGGAGCCCGGGTGACGTTTGACGGGCCAAGCGGGATGTAAACAAGAAGGTTACCCCGGCAACCGGAGCCGGAATGACTTTGAGGGGCTGTGTTTGGGAGAAGATCACCCAGATGTGTCACGCAGATGCAACCCGGGTGGAAAGGAATTGGATTGTTTTGACAGATGCCTCAACCTGACATCAATGCTCAGGATCGGCTCATCGCCGGGATTTTTTTTTCTCTTGCTCATTTGCTTGATTAAAAAAAAAAAAAAAGGAGAGGGCGGGTAATCTATTTGCCAGGCAGTAAATGAAAAATGAAATGCTCGTGCACGTCATACACCTTCCTCCTCTCACGCTTTGATGAAGGCAACTCGCGAGGGACTACAGTCTCCTCAAAAATCAACCCCCCCCCCCAAAAAAAATTGGGACCGTGCGGAAAGTAGCACTCAATATGATTGTACTTCATAAGTAAAAATAAGGAAATAATCGTGATGCGAATAGACTGTAAAAGGTTATCTGGCGTGCTGATTTGCCCACAAGAGGGCAGCATAGTTGAGACAAATAAAGACAAGTTTCACCCCTAAAGTGACTCAGGAAGTGACTCAATAAGCTGCAGTAAAATCAACAATACAGTTAACTTAAACTCTGGGGGCCAGGGGGGGGGCATTAAACAAGTCAAAGTCTCTTTTTTTTTTAAGTGTGTGTTCTTCCAATGCCAAATTCATCCAAACGTACCCGAGCCACCTGCCAGCCGGCATTTTATTCCCTCCCCCCGAGGCCTCCGTTTCCCTGCAAGCATGTCATCTCGCAGGCCTCTGCTCCCTCGCCGGTCCCCTCAAGGACCAAAGTGGAGAGATGCGTGGCAATTAGAGGCGGCGAAAACAACAGCGCGTCGTGCATACTGAGCGGCCCCGCTGAGTTCCTGCTGCTGGATCCTGCCGGGTCTTCTTGTTCCGAGTCACTTTAGATCAAGACCAGCGTGTCAGTCATATTCATGGGCGCTTTTGGCATGATGTAGTATTATGGGGCCACTCTGAAAAGAACAAAACAAAAAAATACAGTGAAATAAAATCCACAATGTTATTAGATAATATTTTCTCATAATCTTAAATTTAATGGCAAAAAAAAAACCCCCAGCTTTCTAACTTCAAGAATAGAGTGGTGATTTTAAAGACGTCAGATAATCCCCCCCAAAAAATCTTACATTATGGAGGAAAAAAAGATTTGCGCATATTTAATGGAAATTTTAATACATCAAAAAGGAAATGTAAAGATATTTTAAAAGACTGTCAAATTTTTATCCGTTTTCCATTTTTGAGAAAAAAGATGTACATTATTCCCCAAAAGTAATACAGTATCGTCTTTAAAAAAATCAGTCCTACATTTTGAAAAAAAAATCACACGTTTATCTGAAACCCATAAAAGACACAAATACTTGGTTTATTCAAGTGCCACAAATTTCCCAATCAGCCAATCGCAGCCCCCCAATCGTGACATAAAATGACTTTGCTCGGTTTCTTTGCGACCTGGACGTCGTCATGCCTCAAAGGAATGAAGGCAAGTTGTGTGTAAAAATCAATAGCTTTCTGCTTTTTTTCCAGTAAAACACGAGCGTGTACGGAGGGGTTGGAGGGGGACTGAGATAGATTGCCAGCTGATAGATGGGAAGGGTCCGGGGATGCGTGTGGAGTGTTCCAATCTATCCTCTCCATCTCTGCCTTCTCAGCATTAACACTCCAAAAGTTAAACGTTCATTCCTGCAAAGCTGTGCTTTTATCTGATTGTCCCCTCCTCCCTTTGGACGGAATGGGAATCACATCAGGGCTGCTGGTCATGACCGGGGTGACTCGGCACCGCTGGAATCCAACTCACACATTATCACATGCGGGTGCTTTGAAATTGCTTCCATTTTCAGCTGTGTGGACAAAGGCCGCCGGCGGGATGTGAGCAAGTTGGGCCGAGACATCCACGGGCCAGCTCTATTAATGAAACATCCCATAGAACAGCGTGATTCACAGTGATCAGCGGATCGGTAAAAGCGTGCCCTCTCCGGAACAATCCTTGAATTGCCCCCCCCTCCCTACCTCCTCCCATCTGTCGTGGAGATTTCACTCCCTGGAAGCTTAGCGTTGGAAATCCCTTGGACAATTCCGTTGTTTTGCATCCAATTAACTGAGGAAAACATGCAATCGCAATTCCTCAACTGACACGTTGAAGTCGAGCGGCGGAGACAACTGCTGGCAAGCCGTCCTCATCCTCTGAGAAGGAGATTTGCCCGGAAAACGTTGGAATGCTTCAGAGAGAAATGACTCATTTTTCTCTTTACAAAGCTGCACGGCTCAAATTCAGAGCAGTAAGCAATTTTTAAAGTTCATCGACCTGACAATGAGAATGCACATAACCACACCCTTCATTAGTAGACAGACAATGTAAAAATACTTGCAGGCATCTGTTCTTTATCTTCCGCAAAGAATGACTAATTTTATAGAGGCGAACATGTACACATTGTTTGTGCATTATAGCGGCGCAAGTGGCCTGAGGAAAGGTCAGGTATGGTTAGCTCCACCAAGGAGCGCTATGCTCTTTGCTGTCTACCTCAGGCCTTCCCAGCGCGACACAGGCAAGCAAAACAGGCATGTCGAGTCTAATCAACCTCTGATGCATCAACATTGATTTGTTTTAATTGGATTGAACGTGACCAAAAACAAAGTGAGGATGCAACTAATTAGCTCGCTGGACTGATCATTATCTCTCCTTAGGATCTTTTGCCTCGGCTACAGTACATAGGCTGAGTTAGCCATCCTTCAAAATCAACAGTCAGATAAATAATCCCCAAGTGGGCAAGAATTGCATGCCCCAAACTTCACTGCAATAAATCAGTGCCTGTCCGTGGACGGCAAATGAACTCCAAGAAGTAGTCTGGTCCATTCCCCGAGCTCCCCACGCTCTGGCTTTCTTTAAATGTCAGTTCTGTTTCTATTCGCTCTTGAAAAAGGCTTTCAAGTTTTTATTTTCCTGTGAGAGGGGAGTTGGGTTGTTGAGGAGAGTAAAAAATTTGGACTGAGGATGCTTGTTTGATGTTGAGGGTGATGACATGTGTGCTACGATTTTTTTTAACTTCATAAAAAATAAGAAATGATTAAGATGTTTTAAAAAAACTTTTTTGTGATATAGGAATCTAAATTTTCGGGATAAGGGGACCGTTTCAAATTCTGAATACAGTAGTGCTTGGTTTGATTGGTAATGCCCCGTCAGCATTTTTTCAAGTATAAAACAAAGCACTAATAAATCTTGCAACAAACATAATTTACCATTGTTGGGACTTCATTTAAGCATGAAAGATATTTTCGTCTTTTACACACGTTTATTGACGAGTGTATCACTGTTTACAGAGTAGGCTCGCTGCTAATACTTAATTGACATGAGTGGGATAACGTCGCTGTGTCATAACAAATATTTGTAAATTGTTAAAAATATATATACATACGTAAATAAAACGCTTGCTAATTTTCAGTGTTTGTCACTTTGGCTTATTATTTATTTATAATATTATAATGTATTATTAAAAAAAATTATATTTAAGGAGCGGGCGGCCCGGTAGTCCAGTGGTTAGCACGTCGACTTCACAGTGCAGAGGTACCGGGTTCGATTCCAGCTCCGGCCTCCCTGTGTGGAGTTTGCATGTTCTCCCCGGGCTTGCGTGGGTTTCCTCCCACATTCCAAAGACATGCATGGCAGGCTGATTGAGCACTCTAAATTGTCCCTAGGTATGAGTGTGGGCGTGGATGGTTGTTCGTCTCTGTGTGCCCTGCGATTGGCTGGCAACCGATTCAGGGTGTCCCCCGCCTACTGCCCGGAGACAGCTGGGATAGGCTCCAGCACCCCCCGCGACCCTAGTGAGGATCAAGTGGTTCGGAAGATGAATGAATGAATGAATGTTGTTGAAGTTTAATGTAATTGTATTAAATATTTTTTCACATTGGACAGTGGTTTAATCGAGTGTTTCGTCAAGAGTCGTAGCCTAGCTGCTAAAGACGCTGACTCACGGGAATGCCAATTAAAACGTCAATTAAAATGCTAAGCCAAATCCTTAGTTTTTTTTAATGTGACCGCCCCTTCCTTTTTTTTTTTAGTTCCATAAGACAACTAAAATCGAAAAAGTGTGAGTTGAAACCAAGCTCTATCATTTTTGTACAATGCATTTCCTATTTTAGAGCTCAATAGAATAGTGTGCTCTGTCTAGGATAACTGTGCCGACCTTGAACCCTTTTCTTTCTTTCTTTCTTTCTTTCTTTCTTTTTTTAAGGACAAAAGACACATATTTCTGGCGCTTTTAAGCTTGCTCTTTGTCCATCAGACTCAGTCTCTTGAGAGCAAAGCACTGACGCAAAGCTTTCAAATCTTTTTTAAGATCTCTATTTGCGTGTGTGTGTGTGTGTGTGTGTGTGTGTGTGTGTGTGTGTGTGTGTGTGTGTTGTATCTTAGAATGAAGTGAGAGATGTCTTTGGAAGGCCTGGCGCAATCCCCCGACACATACCTGCCCCACCGCCATGTATTTCTCTCCCTTTCCCTTTTGGCTCATCCTCATTCATTAGGCAGCACTATTTAACCAGATTCTCATCAGTGGAATTGACACCTGAGAAGCGAATGACGTGTAACAACCGCACTAATTGCCTTTCAGAGGTCGAGCTGACACAAACATGGCACTAAATGTCATTCTCACCCTGCTTTTTCTGTTCTGTGTGTGTGTGTGTGTGTTGTGTGTTACCGTTTAGGGGCCTTGTGAGCGGTGGCTATTGATACAGCAGTGAGCCGCGCGGAAACACATTAGTTACGGGAGGTTAAAGCAACGCAGTGGGAGCGAGCTGCTCAGATTAGACCCCCCACGTCCTCTCTCCTCCTCTGAATACACGACTGAGTTTTGAGGTTTTGCTGTCCAGGCGGTATTAGCCAGTTTTGGCCGGCAGGAGAAACGAGGAGGGACAGGAAGCGGGGTCGCGCAAGTTCAATTTAATCTTGGGAAGGCTGCATTGATCAAGCTTGTGTGTGTGTGTGTGTGTGTGTGTGTGTGTGTGTGTGTGTGTGTGTGTGTGTGTGTGTGTGTGTGTGTGTGTGGAGAGGCAAATGTGTCTTTGCATAGATATAGACGTTAAGTAAATGGGTAGAATATAAAATATTAAGTGGCATTCACAAGTGGCAGGTCACTCACCGGACCAGGCCACATCTTTGCATTTTCTTTGTGAGATTAATTAGTGTATGTAATGTATATTTCAAGACTTGCCCACGTCGTCATTTCCTCAAAAATAAGTGACGGTCCAAAGTAGCACAATAACCGAAAAGTGTCGAGACTGTTTTTAAATTGAAGGTTGTTGCTGCTATTCCACCACTGGCAACAACCTTTATTTATCTTCTTTGGAGAAGACAAAACGTCCCAGTAGCTCATTCTCTTGTGTTCTTTTCGTCTCTGCGAAAAGCAGAAAGTCTTTGTGTCTGTCACCATGGCGACGCCGTCCCGTCTCCCTCGTCTGAATCCTCGTTTCTGCTCTCTTTTATTTACCCAGCAACCAAACGGTGCTCCATCAGTTCTGCTGCCCGGCCCCGGAGGCTCCCGAGGGCGAGACATCATCCGCCTGTGTCCCCAGGTAAGATGCTTGTGTTGCCCTTGCACCACACGTGGAAAAATGAACCGTGTCTTAGATGTACTCGCAACTAGTCTCCATGCTTGGAAAATGA
Organism: Hippocampus mohnikei; assembly: GCA_026261675.1. Taxonomy (NCBI): domain Eukaryota; kingdom Metazoa; phylum Chordata; class Actinopteri; order Syngnathiformes; family Syngnathidae; genus Hippocampus; species Hippocampus mohnikei. The sequence continues at coordinate 7,025,479 of JAKGUB010000345.1, forward strand.
CACAACTACCCCCGGCGTAGTCTGCTGAAGTGGTTTGTTGGGTACGTTTGGGGTTGTGGCCCGATTTCTAATTCCAGTTAAGCTGTCCATATGTCTTCGGAGCGAGCGTGTGAATTAAAAAAAAAAAAAATGAAGCAGGTTCAAATTGATGCGCAACCCATTCCAGAGTATCATCTGGTTTTCAATTGTATTTTTTTAAACTGAGCGATTCATCTATCCAAAAAGCATCGATCACAATTGAGCTCCAGCCGCACCAAAATGTTTTTTTTTCACTCCTTTTCTCTGCCTTGTCAGAGCTAGCCGATAGGCTAATGCTGGCTTATAATGACAAGCATCCGCCCTGAAACGATATCAACCGCTTATCGAGATCGAACTTGCAAACCACCTCAAAGTAGGACTTTCCCGGGGCCAAGTCCTTTTTTGTTGTTGTTGTTGTTTTATGATCATATCTTGTCCCCCTCCCCCTTTCTTCCAAATGCTGTTTTATTGTTGATTTCCGCCTTGTTGTCCGTGATTTCACGCATCATCACAACACCCCCACCCGCTCCTACTCGCTCCTCCCTCTCACACACACACTTCCAAAGCGCTGCACCTCATCTCGTCCATTATGCGTCCATGCTCACGCCATGCGGGCCTTTTGTCTGTCCACTGTGGTCACGTTGAGTGTCCGATTGATTGTTATTTTTCAACCACCACAAATAGTATTTGTGCAATGGGGGGATAGGCGTGGCCATTGATGTGTGTGCTGTGTGTGTGTTTGTAGGGCGGGGTCTCATGCTGGAAAGTGGTGGTGAGCACATGTAATGCATCTGTGTACATGTGGAGGCACAGAAAAAAACATGTTGCATGCTTTTTTTGCTTGGCAGTGGTTAGAATGTAGCTCCTTGTCTTTTGTGTGCGTCAGTGGATGTGGCATACTTGACATACCGGGAAGATAAAGTACTTTTCAAATGTTCTTCTGTGTTTTCCGCCCTCACAGATATACCGTAGTCACACGTTCACCAAGTGGTAAAATGTTCAGAAATGTTGCTGTGATTTTATTTTATTTATTTTTTTAAACATCTTAATCAAAATCCTTGTCGAACGGTCATAAGGAAGTCTTATTTCACTCGCACAATTCATGACTTCAATATTCGATACAAATAAGATCGGGGAACAATTTGAAAAAAAAAAAAGAATTTTAATGCTGATTAAAACTAAAAGGTCCTCCCCCCCTTGCCACCCCCTCAGCCAATCAGGAGTGGGGATGTGGCCATCTTCCTCATGGGCTCGTCCAGTCAGCTGTTTAAAAATGGCCTCAGGGAGCCGCCTTGGCCTGAATTCATATTGAAACCCTCAGCATTGAGTCACTCTTAATTAGTCAGCTTCTGAGCAGCCCGAGGCTCGCTTTGACCAACCCACACATTTCATCGCCGGCATCAGAAAGGTGCTCATCACATCTGAAGGTTTCTCTTCCCTCTCAATTCCGCAGCTTATCTCCACCTTGTTACGTGAGCCCCAAAAGGAGGAGGCGCTTGAACACAGAAGAGATTTCATAAAAGCGTAACGTTTTGATGACTTTGCGGCAGCATCTCCCGCGTGCGTGCGCTGCATCTTCCCTGCCTCCGAATCAGCAGTTTGAACCTTTTTGCTGCCTCAACTCGTGTCGCGTTTTACAGCAATTTTTGTCATAGTTTGCGAGATTAAAAAGCAAGAATCGATTTGGGACACATTATTGTGCTATGTTGTGTCTGATTTTAAAACCATTTTTAAGTCTCACTATATGTTATGTATTGTAAAGAATTGTACAATCACAAATATTCTCACTCGTGCTAATCCTTTCAATTCTCCCTCCAGCACTGTTGAATGGTAAACACTATCATGTGCGGGCTCCGCTGTAATAGCTTTGCAAAAAAATGCTTTAATAAAGCCAAATGCAGCTCAAGGGCTCTTCCTTGTGCTGCCAGGCTGGAGAATAAACACATCAGTCCCGTTGACTGTCTTCTGGGATGATACTCTGCACGGCATAGACAACAGTTACGGCCGAAGCCAATGTCATTACGTGGCGTCTTATTCGTCTCTCGGGGGTACTCGGAACAATTGCGCAGGCACCGTCAATGCCTCAGTGATGCTGCCGCGGTACAATGCCCCGGGTGCGAGGGTGAGCGTTTTGTGCATGCGAGGGAGAAGAAAGCAACCACAAAAGAAAGTTTAGTTTGTTTCAAGTGCCCGCAGAGCCACAATTGCTGCGCTCTGAGGGTGACAATTAGGTGACGACCCGCATTTTGAATAGCCGAGCATTTGGAGGCCTTGCCTGTTGACGGAGCGGTAAAACCTGAAAATGTAGCGGAGAGGAGTCCTTTTTAATGACGTACAAATGATCCATACGGTCTCTCTGTGTTTCTTGTTTGGCTTTACAAGATTTTTTGTTTGTTTTTGCAGGAAAATCAAACGGCTTCTACCCGTTTACCTTTGTGATTCCTCACGTTGTCCTTTTTAGCCCCAAAGTATATGTACGTCGTCTGAAGCCACAGCCGGGCCTGAAATGGTAGTTCGGGGAGAGAAAAAAAAAAAAAAAACAAGCGCTGACAAGGCGTTATTCTGCTATAATGAGTCGGAGGAGGAGTGCGCCGTTGAGATCACAGAAGTGAAGAGAAACGGGGCTGCAATGAGTAATGGAGTAATTTGATTGCAAAAGGAGCAAAATCTCTGCCTCGAATCTTTGATGAAGATAAAAGTACAATGTGTACCACAACTGCAACTCCACGTTCCCCAACACAAAAGGAACGTTTTGATTTTAGCTTATTTAATGAGGCGTACCGTTGCTCGACGGTATCCTGCTGCGCTCTCAATCCTTTTATTGAGTAAATCAAACACATAGTAAGCACCTTGGTACTCCCCATTGATTCACCCAGCACGTTAACAGCCAACTCTACGTTCTCATTCACTGACACCCATGTCACTCACCAGCCCAGGCCCCACCTTCTAAAGCCATACACATGAAATCACAGATGCAACAGTAATAATGCGATACATGTTTTTGTCCCCACTACCCGATTAGTCAGTGGGGACAAAATATTAGCAACAGCTTTGCATTGTGCTGCGCAATTCGCTCCGTTTCCTTGTTCTTCCCAAAATAAATAAAAAGCGCCTGTGCGACACGAACATGCACGCTGAAACCTGATAACATGGTACGCTGTCCACTGTAGTTACCGCTGTCCCTGAAAGGGTAAAACAAAAAGCAGCCAGCGTCCTTTTTATTTTTTTCGTTGATTTTTTGGGGGCCGTGTCACGCTTTTGACACCAAGTGCCTAACCGCCGTGCGTTTTTTTTTCCCTGTGCTGAGTCATGCTTGCAGCATCACTCTGTCACTCCAGGTGTCGCCTCGGCTTTGGCTCAGCCTGTCATTCCGAATTATCTGTTACAGACGAGAGGGAAGAAGAGCCGCAGTGGGAGGGAAATGTAAAAAGAATGAAAATGAATATTAATAGGACAAATGCTAGCGCAGTGTGGGTAGGGGGCGGGGGCGAGGGGTCGCATGCTTGTTTGTTGGAGCCGTCCCCATGCAACCACTGTTGAAGCACGCGTTAGCCGGGAGCTTTAACTTGCAAGATGGGAATACCGAGCTCCAAGACGGCGGGGGTGACGGCGTACGCAGGTGCGCAAACAAAACAAAAAGCGCGAGCTTCCTGGTGCCCGAATAAATCTTATTTCTACCAGCTGGTGCACGTACACAGCTGCGCTTTCTGGCGTTTTACTCGACAACAGGGAGAAATATCTACACGGATTAGGAACCTCCCCAGTCTTTTGCCGGATATAGATTAAATCTTAAAACACAGATTCACTCTTATTTTTTTACGGCTACTTTGCTAAAGAGTGTTATTTACGAGGTCGCCCGAGCGAGTTATTGATCAGCGTCTCCGTCACGGAGCCAATCGTTTTTAGGATTCATCGCACGAGATGGCTACTGCTGATTTTCGCGCTCTGGGTTAGTGTTTTTCTCGTTCTAAAAATCCGATGACCTACAGTGTTGGCTTTTTGGGAACACAGTGTGTGCGCGCGGCTTTTTTTATTTTTTTTTTTTTACAAAAACAAGAGAGGTCGACAGCAGGTCAGGTGACTCATCGCCGGAATTGATGCTGCAAAGGGAAAAAAAATGTTTCCCCTCGTGTACGCTGGAGGCACGATAAGGTCTTTGAGAAGACGCAGAGATGAAGTAAAACAAAAACTTGGTGGCTTATTTCCTAGAAGTGCCTTCGGTAGAGGTCATTTTTGCACACATTTATCATTTGCCTTCTGTGACTGCCGCCCCCGCTACCTTCGGTTCCGTGTCTTGTTTCAAAGCAAAGTGATAATACAATACCAGAGAGAGAGTGGAACAAGGACTACTTTCCTATCGCAGTCTATGAGTACGTTTTACTGCGGTCCGATGGAATGTTTTCCTGGCCTGGTTTTCTGCCCCTCGTCGATTGTGCGAACAGATGCAACGCGACGATTGTCGGCTTGCTGTCCTTCCCGTTCTTCGAGGCCGGCCGGGCAAGTACGTCGCCATCTCTGAGCGTACGAGCAAAGAGATGCTTATGAATGCAGAAGCTTCCTCTCTGCATGAGTCATTCGCAGCGAGGGGCAGGAGATACTGTACATAAGAGGGGGATGGGAGAAGAGATTTCGTCCAAGCGACAAAACGCGGCTTCAAAATAAACCCAATTCATGTCTCGGAATCACACACGGAGGAGGCCAGCGCTCTCGTCCGTCTTCGCCCTCGTCTACACACGGAGGCGCTAAATCTTCCTTCCGAGCGGCGGACTGAAGGATGGACGGCGGGCGGCTTGACAGCGCCCGTGAAGAGAATACGGGGCCGGGCAAAGCGAACGCTCGCTGCTGACTTTCCAGCCGAGCCGTGTAAATAAGCACACATGTGGCGCGTCTCGCTGCGGCCGCTTTCAGTTTGCACGCTCAGTGATTCATTTCGCCCCTTTCACACTGGGCCCATCCGGCTTTATTATTATTATTATTATTTTTTAAAAGATTTTATTTATTCCCTGAGGAAAATGAGGTTGTCACGGCGGCAATATTCACAACATATAAACTAATACAGGAGCAGCCAACCAAGTGAAAAAGAAAATTGAAGGAAATTGAAATCTAAGCAAGAAAGAAAAAGAAGCCGAGAGGTGTCGCCTGGAACAGCATTACGTAATGATAAGTTTCTCTCTCGCATAACAAGCCACTTAGAAAACGGCAGGGCTTCACTTGAAAAGACGGCAAGTCGACATATAGCAGGCTACCCTTTCAAAAAGACTTCTTTGGATCCCGCCCAACTCTACCGCGTCTATTTTTTGCTCACCTGCGGCTGAGTGAAGAAGCCACTTTATTTCACTCTCCATTATTCATCCCACGTACGTCTATTTTCGAAGGATCCCCGCTCGAGCCCATTACAGATACTTTCCTGCGCGAGCTAAAGCTCCGCCATGTGCGCCGACACCGAGAATGAGGCAGGCGGATGGGTTCCTGCCAGACGGGCACATTTCGACTCATCCAAACGAAGTGTCGTCCAAAGGTTCGGCGTCGGCCGACGAGCGTGTCGCCGGCAGGTCACCCGCCATCTTGCGTCGTGATGTGCCAGCAGGCCGGCGGCACTCAGAGCAATCCGTGGGAGTCGTGTTCTGGCAACTGTGCTGTGTCAAAATAGCGACATTTCAGCGTGAGTTTCCCTTTTGCGGGGCGATTTGTGCGCCAAATCCAGCAAGTAGGTCAGGTGGAAAGCACTGAAAAAAAATGAGCACGCACAATATAGCGTTAGTGTTCAAACAACCGTATTGTCTGGGATCAATGTTAGGTTGTACTTTTGTTAATTTGTACAAGACTTCTAAAATGGGCAAAACGAAAGTACACACTTTGTATGAGTTGTGCATGCCCGTCCTGGTTTGTAATTTTGTGTGTGCGTGTCACAACTGGCTGTCAGTTTCACCTTTCTTTTTTCCTGAAGATGTTGTTGCTCTATTTCTTTTCCATCCAACCTTTCGTGCGCCAATCTTGTGGGCTTTTTTTACAGCTGCGTCCTTTCCTCCACGTTGTCTCTTGTCTGTCAAGCACAGTCAAAATAGGTAAAAAAAAAAAAAAAAGACACGGCCCCTCATCTTACCACTTGCATCCCAGAGAGAGAGAGAGAGAGAAGAGGTCATGGTGGATGCGGCAAGCCACCTCACTCTGCCTTTTCTCCTCCTTTCTGCAGCGATGACCTTTCTCCAGACCCGTCAGTGGGGGAGGAAGGGAAGGGAGGAGAGGGGGAGCTGCAGAGTGAGGCCCCGTCACAACCGCAGCCCCAACAAGAGGCGCCGCCAGCACCCGAGCGCGACCCAAGCCAGGCGCAGACGCAACCCCCGCCCCCGCCTGAAACCGAACCCGGACCTGTGCCCCAGACGGAAGCCGAACCCGAGCCCGAACCTCAATTTGATGCCCCGGCCGAGGAGGAGGCGCGGGAAACCGTGGAGCAAAAAGTGATGGATGAGGAGGAAGCGAAGGGAAAGCAGGATGTCGAGGATGCCCTGGAAGAGGCCGAAGTAGAAGAAGAAGAAGAAGCGCAGGAGGAGGAAGAGAAAGAGGAGGAGGAGGAGGAAGGTGAAGGAGCAAAAGGGAGCAGCACGGCGAGGAGAGCCAGCCTCCACCACACGGCGTCGCCCCTGAGGGTGCAACGCAACGGGGCCGGCTCGCACTCGGCCACCTCCGACTATGAGCTCTCGCTCGACCTCAAAAACAAGCAGGTAGGGGTGTGCTTGGGACGGGGCTATAACCTGGTGCGTGTGTGGAACCCCGGAGGTTTTTCTGTTCTTGTCTTTTGGCGCCGGTGGACTGGCCAAATTGTTTCTGCTTCCACATCATCATCATCACTAGCATGGATCCCCATCATGCTTTTTTTTTTTTCACGCTACGATGTTGAATGCTTTCATGGATATTTTTTTGTTCAGAAGGATGGAAATTCTTTCGTCTGCTCTCTGCCGCATTGGGATCACATGATTGGCTCCCCATCTTGCACACACACGCGTGCAAGCGCGCGCTGCCGCTCATGCCGTCTTGTCTTTCCATTCACGCCGTCATCCAATCGTCCCATCTCCATTTCCCGGACCCTCATCAGTCGTTTGCCTTGAATTGTTTTACGTCCGTCGACTATAACCCAGCATCTCCGGAGATCTCCATGCAGGTAAGGAAATAGAATTAGAATGTAGTTTCCCGCTTTACGTCTTACTTTGTCTCCGAGGCAACTTCCTCTTTCCGGAGTAGAACGCTTGCCTTTTTTTTTTTTGGTGCCGTCTTCACGACAAGAGAGACGTAAATTGCTTCCATCGACTTCCTGTCCGTGGAGAGAAGCGTGCGTGGAATGGATGCGTCCTCCAATCAATGTTGGTCGAATTAGAATTGCGGGGGCGATACCTGATTATGGTGCAGTTTGTGTGTACTTTGCGTAAACGCATGGAAAATGATGCCTTAGCCATGTGGAGCCGAAACAAAAGTCAATAGGCAGTAAATATCCAATGGGGTCACAGGTCAAGTTCTTTGGAAGGCTTCCTTGCTTGGCAAAGGCACAGCGTGACAGGTTGATGCTAAAAACAAAACGTATCGCATTCTTTTTAGCCATGACACTCTTGTTTTCCTAAGTAGTTACTGCCCCTCATCGTTGCCAAAGATTCATAGGCAAAACAATAACGTCAGCTGTTGTAATTATCGTCTAGGCTTGGCACGATGTGGTGTCGCGTCCCACTTCTTGCCGTTGCGTAATCAGCTCGTTAATCACGCAGCTGTTTTCTCCGCTTTGAGTCATTTGCACGAGCGCAAGCTAATGACCGCGGATGCGCGCTCGGTTCGGCGGTCCGTCTTGTGTGTGTCGTAACACCCAGTACTTGGGAGCGATGATTCATAGCCGAGTGTTTTGGTTGTTTTGTAACACGGCTTGACCTCCGCTTGGACTCGAAACACTTGAAAACAAAGTCGCTTTATTCATCACGCCACCCGTCACACCTGGCGCCCGCCGGATAAGTCATAACGATTTGCGATGCATGGAAGGACTGGAGCTTTAAATGGTCCGTCATCATTGTGAACTTCCCCCAACCTCGCTTTTCTTGCAATTATCTCCCACCCAAGTGGCTTTGAAGTCTTTTGAAAATATTCACGTGTTCCTTTTATCCCCCCTCCGTTTATGTACCCTGTTGAAAATGCGGTGTTTACTTCCCCCTTATAGCTTAGTTTACCGCGCTGGGTTCAATCCGCCCCTTCAAAATCGATTGAGCGAGGCTGGCCGGCGGCAACCGCGATCTGCAGATTAATCTCTCTCCATCAGCGCTTGGTGAAGTGATCAGGACTCCCAAGTGACTGCTCGCTACCGACGGGGAGGGGCTTTCCTACCCGTCATCTCGTCCTACGTTGTCCCCGCTGCGCTGTTCACGTGTCATTTTGTCGTCTGGCGGAATAGTCTTAATTTGCCGAGTCTAAATGCCGGGCTAGTTTTAATCCTCTTTGCTACCTTCCCGGTGGCTGTAATTCCGAGGGTGTCAGACAGGGACAAAGAGAGCAGCGCGTCCTCAAATGCTTTCTCCAGAATCCCTGACCCATCTTACGTTGAGGCATATTTAAAAACAATATTTTATTCTGTCAAGGGCACCTCTCTAGAGGTGCTTAAGGGAGCCTTTACAAATAAAACAAAAAACCTTTGGGTTGCTGCATTTTGATGCCTTCATTCAAGTATAACCGTGGTTCAAGACGACGACCTGAGCCTCTCTCAATGAATTAACCCTTTCACGCACCCTCTAATCTCACAACATGATAAAATGTCCACTGTAGTAACCGCTGACCCAGAAAAGGGTTCAAAGGGGAAGAGTAATTTCGAGTCAATCTGTCACCCCATCAAGCATCTCCGTCTCCTGAATGACACGTTACTTGTGTTGTACACAACTGAAAAGTATCTTGAACGCGGTTATCTCGGCGCGCCACCACGTCCTCCACTTGTAGCTCTAATGAGGTTTACTGCCGCAACAGAAGTACACGAATCACCGTCCATTAAGTCTTAACAAGGGCAGGATTGGGAGGGGGGGGAGACTCAAAAGATGTGCTACGCACAATGTGACTTGCCAAGATAAGAGCTCGCACTCGGGTGTTTCCAGAGATACACAGGCCTTGATTGTTCCGGCGAAGAAAGGGGGGGGGGGGGTTCTTCAAGTGTTTGAGCGTCCGCCAGACAACGGCGCGGCGACGTGACGTCTATCGGTTTCCCACAGACGTTCAGCCATCTTTCACAGGCGAGATTAACGGGCGAGTTCGCTTTCAGACCCATTCGGAGGACCTCTCTGCGGACTTGACGGAGATTATGAGTGTTGTTTGCGGAGGAAATGAGCTGTGAGACGGCTGCGCGTTCGTTTTTCCGTGCGGCCGAAGCAGACTGTTGGTTGGAGATCAGTCCGACTCAACTGCGACTTCTCCATTTCCCCATTCATGTACCCCATCCACAGGGTGTCCTTCCCTTTTCCTGTTCAGCTCCATTCATCGTGACCTTTTTCTTTCTTGATATTCACCCTCAATGCTACACCGAGACTTGATAACATCAGAGTAAGGATGTTCATCGACACGGTCCCCATTCGGCCTCACTTGCAGGACACCACGATAGCTTGACACGTACGACCTGTCCTCTGTTTTATCAGTCATTCATTTATCTCCTCTCTATCCTTCTTTCCAGATCGAAATGCTAGAGCACAAATACGGAGGCCACCTCATTTCCCGCCGCGCCGCCTGTAAGATCCAGACAGCCTTCCGCCAGTACCAGCTCAGCAAGAACTTTGAGAAGATCCGCAACTCCCTGCTAGAGAGCCGCCTGCCACGGCGCATTTCCCTGCGCAAGGTGCGCGTGCAGAACACCGAGGGTTTCTCGGCTGAACGGGCCCTGGCAGAAGGCTGCAACTTGGCGGGCATCCCTCTGGTGCGGTCGCCGTCGCTGCCCGCCACGGTGGGCGGCAGCCTGACCGACCTGGAGGACTCCTTCACCGAGCAAGTCCAGTCCCTGGCAAAGTCCATCGACGACGCGCTCAGCAACTGGAGCCTGAAGACCATGTGCTCCCTACAAGAAGGCGGCACTTACCAGTTCAGTGCGGCAGCGGGCGCAGGAGACGGGTGCGTCGTCGGAGAGTCGTCCAATCATCAAGTCCCGTTGGACCCCAGCGACCTGTCCAAAAGCGCCAGCAAGCTCATGATGGCCTTCCGGGATGTGACGGTCCAGATCGACAGCCAGAACTTCCGCGTTTCGTCTTCCGTCATGGAGTCTGTCACGCTGGGCAACTGCGCCCAGCAAGAGGGAGCCGCAGCCATCGCAACAAACTCCACTCCTCAGTTTATCCCGCCTGAAGAACCACCAGCTCCCCCGTCCGCTGAGCTTATTGACCCCCCTCCACCCCCTCAAGAGCACCCGACTCCCTCAGAAATTGACTTATATGATCAGGATGTGGAGTTCCCCGCTCCCCCTCCCAGTGAGGAAGAGCTCAGCGGGGAGGACCTACCACCCTCGACCCCCTTGGACAAAATGGCTTCCCAGCAAGAGGCTGCGGTGGTGGCTCCACCTCCCCCTGAGCCCCCTCAACCTCCGCCACCTGTGTCCGAGCCGCTCGATCGTAGCGGCTCCGAGACGGCCGACAACAGCTCGGAGCAGATGAGCAGCAGCAGCGCGTCCACGGAGGTCCGCTCCACTTCGGAGGCCTCCTCCAAAGAGGCACTGCAGGCCATGATCCTTAGCCTGCCGCGCTACCAGTGCGAGAATCCCGCCAGCTGCAAGTCTCCTACGCTGTCCACCGACGTCATGCGGAAACGCCTCTACCGCATTGGCCTCAACCTCTTCAATGTGTGAGTCAGACTTTTCAGCCGTCTGAAATTGAAACCGAAAACGATATGTGTACATTTTGCACCGTACTTGGTCAAAATAGGCTCATAACTTTTTTCAGTCTTCACGGATGACAAAGCGACACAAATCAAGACGTCAATCAAGAGAGGGAAGGTCAACCGCGACTTCGATTTTTGGTGTGCTAATGAGTAAAAAACAGGGAGAAAAAGAGTCTCTTTGAGTTGAGTGCAGGTTTTGAATACTTCACTCTCTCCTGGTAACCACTGCTTCATGATTCTTAGTGAGAGAGCTATCCCACTTCTAAAAGAGCTCAAGCCCTTGCACGGATGGGAATGCAGCGCGGATTAGGGTCATGCAATCGTTCTTAGAAGTCCCTGAAAGTGTCTGCTGTCCGTTTCATTTCACATCGGCGACTGAAAGGGGAAGAAGGCAGCAGGCGGCCGGACGTGAAGATTCGTGACGGACGAGACCAAAGTGGTTTCTCGCGTGCCAGCGATAGACCTGGGAGATGGGGTGTTGCCATGGCGACAAGAGTGCAAGGGGGCGGAAGGCGCCCGCATGAAACGTGTCACGCTCCGTTGGACTGAGGCAGTAAAGTTAGTTGCGTAACACGGCATTGCTCTGACTGTTCACTTCATTAGGTACGTCGTGCAATTCGACCGTAGCAAAAAAATCGATCGAGTTTACTAAACACCAGTGCAGTCTTCCCTCTTACAAAAAATGTTGCAAAAAAAAAAGTATGTCTATAAATGTACAGTAAATATTGCTGAGTGGGACCCCATTAAAATACGTTACGGTCATATTGGTTGTCTCACAAATCAAGTCGGATTAAATTAGAGGTCAATCCGCAAACCGTATGCAAGAAGCTCAAGTGGTCATTAGCGGTCGTCGCTGTGCAATTCAGGATGTAATTTGAAGCTCCTTCGGCGACACGTGGCTCATCACCTACGGCTCGAAATGTCGTTAATGTCCCCGCCCCCCCATCATGGGCTGTGGTGTTGTCACGGCAACATGTCTGTCAAAAGCTCCTTGTCGAGATGGATCCTCTGGGAGCCGCTGACAAGATTTCACAGCGATATTGCCCCAATTAAGACTCCTCACACAAATCTGGAAGAGGCAATAAAAAGCCGACCGTAAAGCCGATTAACTTGCGCTTCGCAAGCGTGACGCTCGGAACAAGAGAATGCGGGAGGAGGCAGGAGGAGTGTCATCAATATCAAAGGGTTTACACACTTCAGAATATTAACATTTTAAGTGCTATTTATGGGGAACAACACAGGCTTCTCCAAAATGTATATCACTGAGAGTCATTATGAAGTCATGATTGTTTTGAAAATATTTTCAACACTTTCAAACTTGACTTGACTTAATTCCACCAAAATGGTAGCCGTTGCTAATGCTAGACAGTTAGCATCTTAGCAATTCTCATTTGAATAAAAGTCATTGAACAAACCATTCAGCTCACTCGGGACATTTGTGCGGTCAGTACCCGAGTATTTTCATATGTTGGTGTACCAGCTGTTAGCACGTTAGCATTTGATCAATTTTTCCATTTGAAATAGCACTCGGAACACAGGATAAGGTGGCACTTTTGTGACTTGATATCTTGCTCTCTGCTTCAAAGCAGAAAAAAAAGTTTTGCACGTATGAGATGGAGGCAGACGAAATGATAGAGAGGCAGACAACGTTGCGCATTGATGCCCTGACAATGGCGGCGGAAAGGCGGGGGATTGTCAAGGGCGATGAAGAGGCTGCTAGTAGGAGGCTGACGTTGGGGTGACACATTGCGCTTCCCGTGTGACATCCACTGCTCCTTTAATTGACCTTTCCCCTCCACTCAAGCTGTGCTGATTCACCATCTGAGTGGGCAACGACAAAAAACATCGCGATGACTCGCCATCAGATGATCATAACGCACAGTTTTGCAGAGTGTTGGCTTTCAGTCAATATAATGCGCTACACATTTAAAGCAGGTGAATCAATGCAAATTAACAAAATTAGCGAGAGAGGATATCATTTTGTAATCCCCCCCAAGTGTGTGTGTACGTTTTCACAAATCCCGCGTCAACATCTCTCCCCCCGATTCCGCCATGTTAAAGACCCTGTGAGTAATTGCAATTGCCTGCATCCAGATGGTGAGCTGGGCAAAGCGAGTTTTCTCACGGAACCCAACATGGTGGCCCTCGCCACACTGCATGTTCACACGGGATTTGTGTTAAAAAAAACAAAACAAAACCTGAGTTGTCGCTTCGAAATGCTCGAAAACAGTCTAATCAACAATAGCAAACTGAGCTCATCAGAACACTCCAAAGCGCTCGCGACGCGATGCAGCAATCACAATATTGATCCTCACTTTGCCAGGATTGTCTCTCCCTCATTCTACGCCACTTATCCTCAATTCGTCTCGAATTTGCCATCGCAAATGATATTCAGCGTGTGGGATTGGCGCGCGTGTTGGGAAAACATCAAGTAATCTGCCAAATTCGCTCAGCGACACGTCAGCCGTCAGGAGAGTGGGCGAGCATATGCTTTCAGAGCCGAGACCGCCAGCGAGCTCATGCTGCCATTTGCTCACATCTGCTCTGTCTGGTCCTCTCGCAGCCTGCCCTTGCCCTTTATCCCTTCCCCCCCGACCCATCTATCCTCACCTAGCTAAACCCATTAGTTGGGACAGGCGCGTTGTTACATAAAGGGAGAACGCAGAGGGCGGGTGACGGCATTCACGCGCTCGTCTCCCTGGAGCATCTCTCCTTCCCTCCTCCGCACATGTCCAATCTCTTTATAAATACAGCGGACACTAGGAATCAGAAACGTTGTTCAGTTAAAACATGATTTTAAAGTCAAATAAAAATCTGAGACCTTGGTTTTTACCCTTTTGGCCTGTTGCTAATGCTAACCATCGTCTCCGCGGTCGGCTTGCACGATTTAATTCTGAATCACGGTTTTTAATTTTAACAGCCACTTCGTGCAATAGAAAGCAAACTTCAGTGGAGTACAAATGAATGGGAATTTAATACTGCACTGTGGTGAATTAAAAAAAAAATTGTAATTAAAGTGACTCTCATAGAGTGTGCCCGCCTCTCAAAATCACCCTTTAAAGCATTTTTCATTTGTACCTTCACCAGGAATCCCGACAAGGGCCTTCAGTTCCTGATCTCGCGTGGCTTCATCCCGGACACGCCCATCGGCGTGGCCCACTTCCTGCTCCAGAGGAAGGGTCTGAGTCGGCAGATGATCGGCGAGTTCCTGGGCAACAGCAAGAAGCCCTTCAACAGGGACGTCCTCGAGTGAGTGGACGCCTTCGTATGAGCTCGCCTCCGTTGCCGCGGGGATGTAAATCTCACCCGATCAAACGTTTGCATTTAAATGACCGTTTTTTTGAGGGGGGTTTTGGGTCGCTCGCGCATTTCCACATCTCAGTAATGGCCGCTTTGAGATGGTGATAAATCAATTCATTTCGAAGAGGACGGAAGATGCTCCTCCTTCGCAGTCTTTTGAGCAATTTGTCTTTTGCCGAGTACACTTTTAATATCGGCAAGGTCACAAATATGTTTTAATATCAGTCTAAGTGTACCCAATGTTGTGTTGGTTTGACCTCTAATGTGTCCCCTGCGGTGTGCCGACGATGCTTCATTCCCCACACGTTTCCTTAAGCATAAACTACGCGCATTAAAACGTCGCAAAGTCAATTAAGCCAAATAGTGGTCATGGATTTGCCCCGCGGGACGAGTTCCATTGACGGATGTTGAGCCGTAAGATTCTTGTCTGGTTTCAGCCCTGCAGCCTTCCGCTCATTTTCGGCTCGCAATACGCTTCCATCTGGCACCGTGTTGCTTTTTATGCGTTGCCGCGCTGCCTGCCTGACTGCCGGCTTTGTAAAAACGTTCATTTTTCAGGCCCGACAGCTGCGCCCTGCCCTGCGAGGTTGTGTATGTTACCGACATGTTTGGGATGTGTGTGTGTGTGTGTGTGGGGGGGGGGGGGGGTCGCAGCTGGAGAGCATCCTGTCTGATGTTACGTAAAGCGGGAGGAAGTGACGGGAGTTGGCGCTGTCACGAGGAGTCCGTCAAGTCGGATCAGACATTAAAAAGCCACAATATTAGCTACACACTTTGTTCCAAAACATTTAAAACACATCGAGGGGGATGCAGACTAACGCTCCCAGGTTAGCTTACCACTCGCTCGCCATTACAGCCAGAACACGAATGGATTTAAAGCTTCACCAAAAGCGGAAAATCACGGTAGGTTCAGGTCAGTCATTTTAAACTAAAATGGAAAACCCTTCCGTAGGCTGACACATCTACACTCCAATATTTTTTCAAAAAGTGAATTTGAGGCTTGGACATCTGGTATAGATAATATATACACTGTCAAAGAATCAATTCATCAGTTCAATCCTCAATATATATATTTGCAGATAACTACAACAAACAAAACACGATAATGTCTAAAATGAAACAAAAATACATCCTTAAAAGATGGTTGAATAAAGCTCAAGAAAAAAACAAACAAATGAGTTCTAAAGTCCATTAAAACTTGCAAACCTCATTTCACCTGAACCAATTTGTATCCAGCTTCTTGTGAACTCATGTCACAAACTTTTTCCTTTTTTTTAACATTTTTTAATTAAGGTAATTAAGATTTAGTTGTCAGGTGCGAGGAGGATTTTCCGCTCGGGGAGATTTCCACATGTTTGCTTGCCAGCTGCATCTTTATCCTCCTCCGTTCCTCCTCCTCCGCGTGCGAGTGTGCGGCGCGTTGAATTAGGGAGCCCTTATCTCCAGTCTGCATCCCCCGGGCTCATCGATCCCGTCGTGCTGGCGCACACTTGATTACGTTTGGCTCACTCCGCGCCTCCTCTCACCCGACGCTACCTCCACAGTTGCGTGGTGGACGAGATGGATTTCTCCGGAATGGAGCTGGACGACGCGCTGAGGAAATTCCAGGCCCACATTCGTGTCCAGGGAGAAGCCCAGAAGGTGGAGCGTCTCATCGAGGCTTTCAGGTCATTTGAAATTGATGTGTGCACTGTTGCTAGGATATGAATGTCATTTCAGAAGTATATTTGACCCAGACAGGTTTCATATGCGCTTATCAAGTGTATTTGGAAAGATGTCCAGAAATCCTTTTTCATTTTGTCCTTCTAGGGAATTATTTCTTTTTGAATTTTTCATTACTTATTTTTTTGTATGTTTTGAATTTATTACATTTTTGCAAAATGAAGAAAAAAAACAGAAGCTCCAATGTGAAACTCGCAACTCTGTGTTGGATCTTCCCTCTTGTTCCCATCACGGTTGCAAAATAAACATGAGTTGACGCCGTCTGGCATCTCTGGGCTGAACAGCCACCTGTCACAGTTGCCCGAGGTGCACGACAAGGAGGTAAACAAAAAGTGTGGTGAGGGACCTTGGCACCGGCAATGCCCGGGCATCTGCGTGTTAGAGCAGAGGCGTGAGAGCGGAACAAACCTGGGGGGGTGGGGGGGGGGGGATTTGAAAAGGGCACAAAAACAAAAGAGGGTTGAGGATTTATAAATAACCAATGTTGCGTAACGTGCACCCAACCCCCTCCCCACTCTCTTCCCCTCCCTGCTGAGATCAGAAGAGCCTCTAAAAACAAACAGGGGGACATCGACGCCATCTCCCAAAAAATTGTGGCGGGCATGGGAAGTAGCAGCAGCTTCGCCGATTGCTGCGTCAGTGGCCGAAATGAATGAACGAAATGGTGCATGCCACTCCTGTATGCGCCGTGTATTTGCATAATGTCGCATCCAACAAAAGGTTTTGTCCCACGGCGTCTCCGGCAGTATACTGGATACAGGAGTGCCCTAAGATAAGTTAAATTCATTCTGTGGGCACGCTTGAAATTCAAAATACTTTGACTATCACACATCATCATTCCCCACTAAAATGAATGGAACCGCGATTAATCCGTTCCAACCTCCCCGAAAAACACCCAACAGAAAAACGATTCCTAGGCACAGAAGCAGGAAGTAGTTCTCGTACCGAAATGACAAAAACCTGGACGCCTGCTAGCGAAGTGAGCGGAATCGGAATGAAATGCGACAAACTGAAAGGTCGACATCCGTACATGAGGCGCACCAGATTACAAGGCACACTGTCGATTTTTGAGATAATCAAAGGATGGTAAGTGCACCTTATGGTCCAAAAAATACAAAATCCTGTATTATTGTACCGCATTAAAATATATATCCTGTATTTAAAAAAATGCTAGCCTACCTCTTGTATCTGTGTATTTGATGAATACCAGAACGAGCGTAATAAATCCCACAGAGACTTTGCGCGGCTCAACAGCCCTGTAAAACGTCTCCACGCCCTTCGGTGTGCAACCTATGACTGCTCAAATTAACTATTACACGATGCACACATTTCATTCTCGACTTGCTGTCTGATTCCTCATACGCTGTTGTACTATTGTATTATTTATCCTCGAGCCAGGGAATCTTCATACTGTATCCATTTGACTAAAATAATCCCTCTCCGCTGGGTGCGCACACACGAACAGCCTCTTAGACCGGGGCCTCTTGATGACACACTATTGGCCGACTATATTCGGCGATGACTTAGACTCTTGCGGCGCTCCGGTATGATATGCTCTCCGAGTGTGCACATACTTGACATAAAAACTTTGACGTGTTTAACCACCGCCGAGGACGCAGTGGAGCGCCGTGTGATGTATGATGTGTTCAACCCGATAGGACAAATATGCTTTAAAGCCACAGAGAGGAATATTTTAGCGTCATACCAAGTCAAATGAAAGCCATAAATCCATACTTGCTTTCATCTGCTTCCACGATATTCCGACACCATTTATCTTTTGAATGGTGTGAAGCAATCCTTTTTTTTTTTCCTTGCACCGCAATTTCGGAGCGAGTCGAGCATTCGCGCTCATTATGGAGCACGGTAATTGTGTGAATTCCACGCAATGCGTTGCTATTCAGGCTGCAGAGAAAAAGAAAAGTCTTATTTTGTGTCATTGTTATCGTTCTGTTTGTTGACTGCCGAGGCTATTTGTGTTGTGGCCAAAGCGTGCATTCGACGTCAGGCCCATGTTTGTCCACATTCTAACGAATGCCGTCGGTCTCTATTCGCGCCTCTCTGCAGCCAGCGCTACTGTATGTGCAACCCCGACGTGGTGCAGCAGTTCCACAACCCCGACACCATCTTCATCCTGGCTTTCGCCATCATTCTGCTCAACACCGACATGTACAGTCCCAACATCAAGCCCGACCGCAAGATGCTGCTGGAGGACTTCATACGCAACCTCAGAGGTACGCGACACAAAGTGCCGATCAATCAGGCCCGCGGGAGTTCGATGTGCACCAACTTGAGTAACTTCATCCAGGCGGCGCGTGGTGATTAAATCAAGCCGGAAAAATCAATCCCGGCATTTTACGCAAATGAAAATATGCCGCGCCGTCCCAGCCGGTCTATTTGTCTTTGGAGTTTTTGTGTCATCTCTCCATCCACTACCCTTGTTATTAATCTCATTTTGGGCATGGATCCCCCACCCTCAAGCCCCAACATAGGTTGATTAATTGTCTTGAGTTTGGAGGCCGACATAATTTGAACCAATCATCCAAGGCTTCAACAGACCTAATCGGCTTTTTAAAACTTGATTCAGAAGTGAGCGAAGAGTACCGCAACATCTGGCAGCTTGACACGTGCCGCGCTCAGGTGTAAAGCCTTCACTCGGCTGTTAACCTCCTCTCCCGTGACCCCTTGTCATCGTTAAATGGAGACAGCAAGAAACAGCTGAGGTCGAACAAAGGACAGGTGAGGAAGGAGGAGTATTAGTCTGTTTATCTTGTATTTTGTTTGATTTTGCACATTTTTGTCCAAATAATGAGCAAAAACAAACGTCAAGCGCAATTGTTGAGCGCTTAAGCTAGTCTGCTGGCGTGGCCGCTTTCGAACGCCTCGTTGTCAGTCGTGAGTACGTGCAGAGAAAGACGACCGGTTACTTTTTTTTAATTGTATTTTTTTATTTTTTTAAGACCGACCATACAGTCAGCGTGCGGACAGCGGCTTCACCAGACCTAGTCGCTTTAGAGTGCCTTATGGTTGAGGAGTGGAAAACCCCCCATATTTATTTTCATTTTTTCAAGGACTTTAAAAATAGATGGTTGGAATCTTGAAAATAAAATCTTGTTGAGTAATAATCGTCTGACATTGATGTAAGATACATTGCATGTTTGTCAACATTTGTCCCCCACTTTCTCAGGCGTGGACGACGGGGCGGACATCCCCCGTGACATGGTGGTGGGCATCTACGAGAGAATACAGATGAGAGAACTGCGCTCCAACGAGGACCACGTCACCTACGTCTCCAAGGTGGAACAATCCATCGTTGGCATGAAAACGGTGAGGAGACACAAATCCCTCTTCCATGCCCCCGTCTTGCTCTCTGCCTCATTTCATGGACAACAACCATCGAGCGGTGCCGTAGCCGAGTGCCTGACGACGATTTATCACAAGTGCCGGCACTCAGGCGCTCTCCATGCCCAGTCAGTCATCACTCAAGGCCTTATCACTATCACCTAGCTTAAGTAGTGTTAGCGGAGCGCATTTGTTAACCATTAGAAGGCAAATGAGTACCTCAAACTCGTTACCTGTACCTGTGCTGCTTTTGTGGTCGAGAACAGAAGCACGAATAATGTGAGGATACGTAGTTAAGTGTTCTTAGTGTAGTGTACGCCCCCAATGCAGCAAGGTCGTTTTTGTTTTGTTTTTTCAGCGCCAAACATCACTTTAGCCATATCTTCTCGCCGAGCATGCTGAGGGCTTTCAAACTCAACAGCAATACAACATTCTAAACTCTTCACCTCCTCTTATTCCCTTTCAACGACGACTCGGAGGAAAAAGTTACTCTCGCTCCCCTCCTGTCGACTTTCTCAATGACATTGAGACTGTGATTGCTGCCATCTTCCTCGCCCCACCGCCTGCTGCTGCGATTTGGCCTTGCACGCCCCCCTCCCCTTCCCGCAACTGTGTCAGTGATGGATGGGCAGCCAACGGATGACAGAGAGGGAGCGTAGTCAGAGTCCCCAAATGATGGATCGTTGAGACAGGAAGTGACTCCTCCTGCCCACAAGGAGCTGTCAGCTCCACAAAAGGCAGGAGAGAAAAAAAAAAGTTTATTGTGGGCGGGCTACAAGTCCCTTTTGTTTGTTTTTAAACTTCAAATGGGAGTGACAAATAGATTGCTTGAAGCAAGCCTCTTTTGCGTCTTATTAGGAGAGCGATGCGAGCGCAAGATGTAGAATAGGTGCTGAGGAATACTAAAAAAAGTATGCTTTCATAAGTTTGGTGTTTAAAGCATGTGGAATAAAGATGTGGTCTCTCGACATCGGGAATTTACATGAATTGCTGATGGGCCCAAAACGTATAAATGGGAGTTCACTGCAATGGTTTTCTCCATCATGGAAGTTTGGCGGGTATGAATATTTTAAGACTTGATTAAAGCTCAGTCCTCGCTGCGTCTCAAATATTTGCTGCATGGTAAATACAACATTTCTGTCTCTTTAGGACAAACTCCGGCGGTCATATAAGTTCATCATAACACTGTCGGGTTTCATGCTAATGATGTCATCACATGCCTCTCTGACATGAGCCGAGACGTTAAAAAAAAGAGGCGAGCAGGAAATGTGCACCATCCCCGCGGCGACAAGCAGAAGGTTGTGCAAATTATCCGCAGGGGTGCTGGCGGAAAAATGAAAATCGGAAATGCCGGGCGTGCATTCTGATCTAATCACAAATGAGAGCCGATTGTGCTTGTGACAGCCCTTTTCCATTGCTTCCTTTTTATCCGAGGATATGATTGGAGCACACCGCAAAGGCAATTTTGTGCAGCCAAGCCTGTGTTGTGATAAACCTTTACGTGACCCCTTTTAATCGAGCACCGTGACGGGACCCACACGGCTCACAATCAACGCGGTCGGATTAGAGTAAGAAGGGGAAGCAAGGAAGACGCCGCCGTCTCCTATCGTCTTTATGTATCTTCAAGTTGGCCGGTATGAACTTAAAATGGACGCTGGGAGCCTGAGGTGGCTGCGATGTTAAAATTACAAATAAAATACATTCACGAGTACAGTAAGCATTGCTCAGTTCACCAAAATATTGTTAGTGTTCATTAGCACACTAGTTCCACTTGATGTCAACATTTCTTCCATCCTGCCAAGTAGCAGAAATGAGGCAGTATCTTTTTTTTGTTTTTTTTAATTTATTTTTTTAACAGTTAAGTCTCCTCTGTGGCGTGCGGGGGTTGATTAGTTGTGCCTGAACGTGTCCGCAGGTGCTGTCGGTGCCTCACAGACGACTGGTGTGCTGCAGCCGTCTCTTCGAGGTGACGGACGTCAACAAGGCCCAGAAGCAGGCGGCGCACCAGCGCGAAGTGTTCCTCTTCAACGATCTCATTGTGGTAACTTTTGAAAGACACGTCTAACTTTTCCACGCCTGGCGGATTCTGCCTGACGAATGACGGTTTCAACCTCCCTCCCCGCGTCAAGCGCGCGCATGAAAGCTTCTTATACTGTTGTGACACCTCTTTTAATTTGGACATCTCTGCATGTGTTTCTTCTCATAAAGTAGAGCAGGAAAGATTTGCTCCCCGCAGAGCAGCTGGAAGGTGCGGCGGAAAAAAAGGGTTTGACTCGGGCCACGGCGCAAATCAAAGACTTTGTGTCGGGCATAATTATTGTTCTCATTAGGAGTCACGTCGCGGGGTTATCGTCTCAAAGTCGTTCGGCAGCCGTCATTATGCAAAATGCTGATCTCACACAAAGGGGAGGACGAAAGTGGCGTGCTCATAATTAGCGGCTGCTGGAAAAAAAAAGGGTAAAAGGCACATTTCGTGCCGATCGTTTTCATGGCCAGTGAGCAGTGGGATGAATTCTCATGAGACGTTCCTTGCTCGAGTCCGAAAAAAGTGAGAGAAATGTCACCACAAAGTCGCAATGAGTGCATTCGTCGGGGAACAAAGCTTTGGTTTGTTCAAAATGTCCATTATTTTTCAAATTGACATGAGGTAAATACATTTTATTCAAAGTTGTTAATGTAATGTGTCAAGTAAAATCGTTCTATTTGTACCACAAGAAGAGACAAATACATTTTCTCTATTTTGAATACAATTCTTGAAAGGGTTTTTTTGGGGGCCATCCATAGATATTAAAGCTTTGTCCAAAGAAGAAGAGTTCGGCGGCCTACACGTTCTGCAAAGCCCTGGGCCTTCTCGGCATGCAGTTCCACTTATTTGACAACGAATGTGAGTCACCGCATCTGCATTTGTTGAGCACACTGGAATTTGCTTTTAATTCGTAATTAATCCCCCCCGCCCGGTCAGACTACCCTCACGGCATCACCATCCTGTCGCCGTTCGGCTCAGACAAGAAGCAAGTGCTCAACTTCTGTGCACAAAGCGCCGAGGAGCTTCTCAAATTTGTGGAGGACCTGAAGGAGTCCATTGCCGAGGTCTCGGAGATGGAGCAGATCCGCATTGAATGTAAGATTTTTAGATTTTTTTTCCCAACCCTGAAGTTCAAAAAGCCAGAACAACATTGCATAGTCAGCGTGATTGGCGGCGACGTGCAATTAGCATCAACTGTGGCGTTTAATTACCGCGATAAAGAGCCACGCCGTGAGCGGCGTGGGCGGTGCACGTCGACGCCCGTGCAATGCCGCCGCGATGATGCTGATGATGATGGGGGCGGCGGTGCGTGTCTTATGCTCTCGTTCGCTCACTTCAGGGGAGCTGGAGAAGCAGCAGGGGTCCAAGACACAGCCGATCAACAACGGCACGCAACTGGAGCTGCGGGGAAAACACGGTGACGCGGCAGGTAGGTCATATGAAGCTCGACTACGCCACTGATTTTAAAGGAGAAAAGAGCTTGTTAGCTTCGTGTGTTAGCATGACAAAACGGCGTAGACGTGCTAGCAAAATTAGCTTTGATGTGGTAGCATGATCATTACTTTATAAATTACAAAACTGGAGAGGGCTATTTCTCTTTAAAAAATTGCGGGTCAGGGTTGTTGCTTTGTTTTTTAATATGAGTTATTGTCTTGTACTGTGCTTTGCGATTTTTGTCATTTAAAATATGTGCCTTTGCTCAGTAAAGGTTGGGACCTATGCAACCTGTTAGCGGCATTAATGTAACAATGTGGCTTCAGGAAACCAGGAGGCGGAGGACAGAAGTGGACAAAATGCCGTGGAGGTGAGTGCTTAACGACAAGGCCACGTCCCCTACGACAGGTAAGTGCTCAAGCTAGCGTAGTTAGGAGGAAACCGGATCGATACAAAATGTATACACAGATGCATGAGCATCAAATTAAGAGTGGCATCCATGAAAAAAACCACAACAGCAAACGCATTTGGATCCCCTATTTCCACTCATCCAAAGGCCTGGACAAGCATCTCGTGCAAATAGAAGCCATCTCGACTACATTATCCTGGAGGCTTTGTCGCTACAGGATGACCTTTTCCCATTCTGCTTCTCTGCGGCGGTGCGCCTCCCGGAGGCAGAGGATGTGCACACAGCCTCAAGTTGACATTGAATATAACTCGGCCCTGTCTTTCTAGTGGCTTAATTAGATATTGAGCTTTTTTTTTTTTTTTTTTGCGGGGGCAATTGATTTAATTTGAGATTTCAAATGATTCTCATTGTGGGAGATTGTCCTCTCCGTCCTTCCACACCGACCGCTGCGGTAAATGTCAGCGGGCCGGTGTGAAGGAAACGTTAGCTGTCACAGCGCATTTGCCCGGGAGAGGAGAGGAAGTGAGTTTCCAGCGGGTGGGGTTGTCGGGCGGTCGCCGCAGTGCACAGCGCAGCTCTTCGGTCTCTATCTTTTCATCCCGTCCGCAGTTGGAGGAAGTTGCCGTGCAAAGTCACCAAACAGCTGCTCGCTGATGCGACACGACGAGACGGACAATCAGCTCATGTTCACAAAGTGGCGGGGAAAGAAAAAACGAGTACCTGCACGGTTCGCTGTCGGAATCCTCTCCAAGCAGCTTGTTGTCGGAAAGGAATCGCGGCTGTCCACAACGGAGTCAACAAGCTTGTCAAAATAGATTTATGGAATAGAAGATGAAGACCTGAGCAGGAATAAATATCACAAGGGTCATTACCTTGAAGAATCAATAACTGCCGAGGAGCCGCCAAACGCAGTTGAGACCATTAACCCGCCCTGAAAAACTGAAATATTACCGGCATGAAAACCTGCCTGGGGATCCAATCTTGGACCTACCACTGGCTGATTGTGTAAGAGCCACTCCCAATCATTTGCGCTGGAAGATGATCGGAACACTGTCAAGGGACGACCTCACCCATCTTGGATCCGACGTTCCAAAATTGGCGGAACACTCCCAGGAAGGTCTGCTTAAGGACTGGATGACTATCATGTTTTTGGTCTGAATTATAAAGGTTCGAACCAATTACCGGTACGGAATTATGACTTCCTACTTTGTAGAATGCAAAATCCCAAACTGTTCCAACTCTGGTGATGAGAACTTTATCGGTTGGATGCTCTATCTTGACGTGAAATTGCGCTGTGGCGCAAGAGAGGTTTGACACCGCTGCAGTGCGCTGTTATGTCATCGATTGATTGACTTTGTCTTCACTGCAAAAAATTAAAAAAAAAATCATCTCAGAGACGAGCTGCACATCCAATAGAAAAGAATAGAGTCTTAATCATGTGACTTGTGCATCGTGCCTCGTTGCTTGTTGGACGTCTTGTGTGCTTCCCCCCCCCACCCCCCTCCTCTTCTACCAACCGCACATGTTCTGGTTCCCTCCACTCAATATCCCTCCCCCGAGTATCCTCGTGTCCGCTGTCCCCTCCCGCATAGCGCCACACAGTGGTTTGGAAGGGCGATGCAGGTGCCCTCAGTGTCCCCTTTGGAACCACCGGGCTCACTTACTCCCCCACCCCTCACGCACAACTTCCATCAGTGTTGCCAGCATCCATGGAGGACCGCACCAAGCCCCCCCCCCCCCCCCCCACGTGTGTGCGTGTGTGTGTTCTGACTTCACCACCACCTCCACCCTCCCCCTCAAAAAAAAAAGAATAAAGAGGGCTTGACGGATCGTAGCAGAGGAACCAGCTTGATAACATTTGATGCTGTTCTCTTGGCTGTTTTCTAAACTAGGTGTCAATTCACAACAGGCTTCAGACGTACCAGCTCAGCAGCAGTCCCGAGAACGCGGGTCTTCTTAACCACGGGGGGGAGCTGCTCTTCCACCCGGGGCTCGCCGCCTCGCCCCAACACCCGAGCACCCCGGCCCAGCGGCCACGCCCCCAGCCCGCCGCCAGCGTGGCCGACCTGCGGCCCGAGGCGCTCATCCAGTGTCAGCAGATCGTCAAGGTCATCATGCTGGACAACGGCGGCCACGCCCGCATGGAGGCATTCCTCAGCCACGCGCCCCCCCACCCTCGCCCACACTCGCTCCCCCACTACCACCCGCACCACTACTACCAGCACTACCAGCTGAGCCAGTCGGCCACGTCCACGCCGCTGCGCTCGCCCGACGCCTCGCAATGCGGCGGCGGCGGCAGCGACGGCCACCAACCCCCTCTCCCCCCGCCGCCGCCGCCGTACCACCACCCGCACCAATACATCCCCCCCGACCCCCGCCTCAGTCTACATCGGACCCCTAGCGGCTCTCGGAGCATGGTGTAAATAGATTTCATGTCATTCACCCCAATCACACCATTTAACAGTACAAATGTACATACAGATGAAAGATATCATCAGAAGAATACCGAAAATACTTCTATAATTATATTTATCAAAATATGCTTAGATTTGAAAAAGAAGAACCAAGCAACGTCATGTGTAGATGACATGTGACTTGATTTTCAAAACACCTTTTTAACTGGAGCTCCAAATTGTGGATGGACAAAGAGCGGAAATATCCTCACCTGTGACTGTTGTGCCAAAAAAAGAAGTGACATTTGCAAAGCCAAACATTTATTCATGATGGATGGATGGACACGGCTCCCACGCTGGCTGCTACTTTTTTTTTTTTTCGCTTCTCCAGTAAATGGACTGCTTATATTCACCAGACTTTCAAAAGTGAGACGCACTGTGGCCAAAATTTCTCTTGTAGGGGGACGATGACACTTCTTCGCTTTTTCAGGCAATCTCGAATTTCCCGATTTATTTTTATTTTTTCTAAACCTTTGTGCGTGTTTGCCACCCACTTTCCGCGTGTTTTGTCTTCCCATATCTCCTGCTTATCTTTGTAGCCTGACATTTATCCCCAAAAAGCAAGAAAAACAAAATGGATAATCAACAGCCCCTCACGCTAGAGCTAGAAAATGGTGATGATAATAAGCGGGGTGTTATCTGATCTCTTTTCCTCGAGAGCCAATTGTAAATATCACATCCTAAAGATGTCGGAAAGGACAAGCAGCCTTTTAATAATCACATGACCCTCACTCTGAAACGGGTCACTCGATGCCCCGCTCCTCATCTTTTATGCATTAAAACAAAAAAATGCCCCAAGTGAGCTTGAGCTCCCAGACCCGACCAGTCAGCTGTCAGCCACCAAGCAGATTTATAGATTTATTTATTTTTTTAAACTCTGGGCGCCTGTTTTATTCACCGGTAACATCACATTGACTTAAAAGTGGGAAAAAAAGATAATGAGAAAAAAAAAGAAATGAGCACATCCTGCTTAATGAATCGGCACAATATCAGCGTTATTGCAGCTCTTTGTGCTATTTCGAGAGATTTTCGCATCGCATCAACACGCCAAGGTACCATAAAATAGCAAGAATTAGCACTTTGGTTGATTTATTTTCATTGGCTTGAAAAACATAACGTTAAAAAGCGTTTGTTCCTCTATCATTTGTTTTGCATGTTGGCCCCATGTGCATGATTGAAATAAGTGTGTGAGTGGAAATGTCAGGTTCTTTTTTTCTCCCCCGCCCCCCTCCTTAACTGTCTCGTTTCCTTGGGAGATGCTTTATGTCCGTGTGTGCGTGTACGGGACGTTACCATGGCAACCAATGTAGCATTTAGAGTGGCTGACTTTCACCTACGACAGGACACCGACCAAAGGGCTCTCCCATATATACAAGTGCACTGCTTCATGAATGACGTAATGACACCATGTTAGGGAATTTACATTTAATTAATTAAAAAAAAAAAGAGAGAAAAGAAAGTTAAAGATAAGGGAGTGTGAGAGAAATGAGCCATCACTTCCCGCGGGTGAATTCCTCTCTTGAACTGTCTTTGCAGTATATCAACATGCTATTAAACATCATTCAAATCCGTCTGCGTTTGCTATGCTCGATTGTTGGAGGGGTTTATTTTGTTTTTATTTTTTTTGAAGAGTATGAATATTTATCTGTCGGCATTTTATATCCACGTTCAATTACATTGCATTCAGGTTCAAGTTTTAATATACTTAACAGCGAGTTGGAGTGTTAAAATAGTACAGGACACTTCATTAAGCACACCGGAGAAATCGAACAATAATTTTCTGTCCTGATTTTTATTTTAGTTTTTAATTATTTTTTATTTTTTTATTTTATTACCACACGTCATTCAGCACACCAAAAACATGATTTGCTGACAACATATTTACATGCGTCTGCCATTGTAAATGTGGCGTGCATTGCTATTTTGTCCGTTTATGTCATCAAAAACACCAAGTATGGCCTACATTGTTATATACGCTAAAGTATCGCATTACTGTATGACGGCCGAGAATCGCAATGATTGACAGAATTTCCTTGTTTTTAAAGCTGTAAAACGCCCGAGTAAAATACATCCAAGTGTCACTAAATCCGCCGTGACGACATGATTATTATTTCAGGGATGACAGGAGGGTGGGCTAGACGAGGGCTTCACCAACATTCCCAGTGTGCGTAAAAACATCGTGACCCGGTGGCTTGACTTCCTGCTGCGACGTCGTCATCCTCTTCCAGCGCTGAAGGTCACAAAAGAGCAATATTTATTGTTTCTGTTCATCCCCCTCCTGCGTCATTTCCAAGTAGGGAGAAAAAGCGGGCGAGGGTGACACTGTACCTCCTCGATGCATCCCGGCGTGGTGCACAGCATGTAGACGACGTAGCCCGGGATGAGCACCATGGACGACAAGGCCATGAACCAGCCAATGGTTTGGCCCCACACGGGGTACACGTACTTGCCCAGAGTCAGCGGCGTCATCTCCACTGCACTGAAGGTAAACACACCCTGAAATAAAACAGATTTGACTTACACGGTTAATGTGATTCGACAACACTGCATTTATTTAGAGTCAACCTTGCTCATAAACAGACGCTTTATGTTTAACTGAACAAATGCTTTATCTTTTGCATTTTTACGTACAATGCTAATGTTTCATCTGATTTATTTGGACTTTTTATTCAACGTGAATGCGAAGGGTCAAACCTTTCCAGAACAGGCTAGCAGCTAGGCGGAGCTAGCAAGCCAATTGCCGCGGTTTCATGTTTAAGAAATCCTACATGTTTAGCATTCCATACCGTTGTCCTTTTTCATTCAGAGACCCTTCACATTTCTTCTTCTAGTTTGACATTTTCATGAAAATGTGAAAGTTTAATCCTGTCCATCCGTAACTGGCTTGCTGTTAAGATGTTTGACAGAAAACAAAGCTACACAACAGCAGGGTGTTTATGATTTGCATACTAGCCACTTATTAGCATGCTAGCGCTAACTGTGTTTTGAATCTTTCTGAGCTAACTACCCCTAAGGAAGCTGGATGTTTGATTCCGATGTTTGAATAGTACCAAGGACCTACTGGCAGTAGCTGTATGTCGCCATTTTGCCCATCATTGTTTCTCTTGTTGTTTCTCGACCGCAACAGTACCAGACATATTGATCGTCACCAGTTTGACTGACATGACAGTGACAGATTGGTGTCACAGAGGTCGAGTCAATGAAATCATTTCCTGTCCGCCTACCAGGCAAATGAGCGGCGTGAAAAACTTCCAACAGAGCTTCCACCAAACGCAGGGTCGGTAGCCAATCATGTCCTCGATGTCCTTGTAGAACCTCTCGGCGCCTGCGCCATCAAATCGACGTCAGGGTAAAAAGATGAGAAATTGCCACCGGCCTTGGACGCTTCCTACCGTAAAGCCAGGCGATGGAGACGGTCTCGAAGAAGACGAGGTAGAGGAGGCACATTCCGCTGGCCGAGTAATAGTCAAACAGCTTGAACACGTACAGGCCACCCTGGAACACACGCGGGGAAAATGTAGCACCTACCGGGGTTGTTTTGTCATATGGTGTACCTGTGTGATGTTGGAGAATCCGATGATAAAGGACACGAAACAGACCACCAAGATGAACACCTTCTTCCGCTTCCTCAGCAATAAGGGATACTCGTCCATCAGAGCCGTGATGAAGCCTTCCACCGTGCAGAACTGATTGGAAAGCGGCAAGAAGGGTTATTGGCTTGTCTTTTTTTCTTTCCCCGTGTGTGTTGTTTGTACCTGGCTGTCCAATCCCAGCATCATGAGCATGGAGAAGAACAGGATGGCCCACAGAGACGACATGGGCAGCTGCGTGACCGCCTGGGGGTACGCCAAGAACGCCAAGCCAGGACCTGTATTTTCAAAAACTCTCCATTAGCGCCACTCAGAGCTGAACAAGTCCAACGCGTCCATCGAATACCCGACGCGGCCAGCTCCTGAACAGGTTTCTTGGTGATGTGCGACATGAAGCCCACGATGGAGAAGATGACAAAGCCGGCGAACATGCTGGTGCAGGAGTTGATGCAGCACACAATGATGGAGTCCCTGGAATGGACGATAGTGCGGTCTGCAGCGGGAAACAAAATGGCTGTCGGCATACAATGTCGAGATGCGGCCCATACTTGTAGACGTCGTTGTTGTAGCTGTTGTAGCTGCCCAGTGCGATGAGCGAGCCCAGGCCTAGGCCGTAGGAGAAGAAGATTTGGGTGGCGGCGTCCAGCCACACCTTAACACACAAAAGTAGGACGTAAAATTGTCAATGTGCAATTTTCGGACAAGACCACGCAAGAAATTGAATCGTGTGTATTGAGGACATTTTACCTCAGAGCTGATGAGCTTCTTGAAGTCCGGGGTGATGTAGAAGCGGATTCCGTCGATGGCTCCCGGGAGGGTGACCCCGCGGAAGAACAGGATGAAGAGCATAAAGTAGGGATAGGTCGCCGAGAAATACACCACCTGAATGGAGAGAAAAGTTTTGTGGATCCTTTTGCCAAGTCTGAAATCTGCCTCTATCTCTCCATTTCATCTCCATCGTTTCCAATTAACACCGCGTGACATTTTCTCCACCTCATCCTTAGTGGTTGACATTTCTCAAAGTTAAACCTTCAGCGAGAGAAGATAAAAATTTCATTTGCGCCTGCCCGTCATTTTGAACGACACAATAAAAGTCTGACCTTCCCCGTCCACTCCACTCCCTTCCAGATTGAGAAATAGACCAGAACCCAAGCGAGTGCCAGGGTGCCCACCAGGGGCCAACGGAGCTCCCCGGGCTCCTCCAGACCGCTGGACAACTGGTGCATGTTACGCCTTGGAAAACACCAACAAGTGATGTTAGAGTCACTCCCAAAATCCGCTGACGTCCGTGGATTTATCCCGATTGCGCAAAGCCACAGTGTCCAAATCTCTCTGGAAGGGAAAAGACCATGGAGACTCACTCCCAGAACTCTGTGACAGCACTGGTCAGGTTGGTGGTGTCCGTCAGGCTGTAGTTGCAGAAACACTTTGCCGTGTTCCAGGGATTGTCGCAGTTTTGCCAGGGCAGCTCCTGCACATGCAGAAACAGAAAACAAATCTGAACCCGGGCAACGAAAGCCTCGGCCGAAGTCTTGCTTCGAACGTACCGAACCGAAGGAATTGAACAAATAGTAGAGGGCCCAGGCTATGATGATGATGTAGTAAATGTTGAGCCAGAAGGAGAGCACCACGGCGGCCAGACCGACACCTGCCGACACAAACACGTTTGCCACAGTGCTACCTCGACCATTTTCACTTCCCTGCGTCATGGAGGAACGTTCACGTCATCTTTACCCTTCATCATCGGCATGAGCTTCCACACTCCCAGCCCTCCCACTGAGGTGAATTGTCCGAGAGCCGTCTCCAGTAAGAAGAGTGGTATCCCGGCAAACACCAGCGTCAAAAAGTACGGGATCAAGAAAGCACCTTGACAGGGAATGAGACGAATCAGTTGTGTGAAAGCGAGGTCTCGATCGAGCAGAACTTACCTCCGCCATTCTTGCCGCACAAATACGGGAACCTCCAGACATTCCCCAAGCCGATGGCGTACCCGACGCACGACAGCAGGAAGTCAAACTTGCCTTTCCAGCTGCCTCGGTCGGGCGGCTCCTCTTTTGGCTCGTCTCGGTCCGCAGGGGGCGCCGCGTGCGCCATTTGCTCAAAGGGAACCGCTTGCTTGATGTCACTTGGAGAGTTTAAGTCCACCGTACTCTGTCCGGTCTTGCCCATGGCGGGACCGCCAATGAGAAAGTGGATTCTTTTTGGGCTCTGCGAAAAAGTCCTGCTCGGGGAGATGTTCTCAAGATGGCTTTTGGTTCTTCGGTCGATAGATGCAAATATGCTGAAAAGCTATGAACAAACGATAACTAAAGGTTAGTTAGCACCTGGACCT
Source organism: Hippocampus mohnikei (assembly GCA_026261675.1). NCBI lineage: Eukaryota > Metazoa > Chordata > Actinopteri > Syngnathiformes > Syngnathidae > Hippocampus > Hippocampus mohnikei. The sequence goes on from JAKGUB010000345.1 coordinate 7,056,974, forward strand.
GGGAGTGGGGAGGGGGGGCGGGGTTCAGTGACTTTGGGTTTATTATTAGCCGAAACAATTTGCCAAAGTCTGCGAGAGATAGCGGGTACCTTGTAGCACAAAACACGGTGAATAATATCTACTTATTCCAGCATCAGAAAGTTGGCACAGTGAGAGGGGAAGCATTTGCCGGTGATTGATTGGCCTAGAAAATGTTCACATCGCCACTTTTCATTTGATCACCGCACTGAGTGCGCAATCACATCGCTGCAATATTTATAGGTAGGTGCTGATTGATGCTCATGAGAAGACATTGTGCAGCCATGCAGAGGATCCACGCTTTGAAATTTGGATTACTTTTTAATGGGATGGGGGGGAGTCGTCGGAGCGAAAAGTAAATTCAATTTCAATCAAAGGAACGTGCGTCCTTGTGTAAAGTGACTTCTTCTAATAAGATAAAGCAGAGTTTCTGATTGCTCTCCATTGCCAATCAAGCTTTTGTCTTTCTCAGCCATGCGGGATGTGAAAGGGAAGAACGGCCTTACCTTGCGCAAATGTCCACCTCATCAACTCCTTCACCACAACTTGATTCAAAAGGTCATGAAAAAAAGTGTCAATTGGGGCTGCCTCCTCAGGCCCACGGGAGGCTCTCCACTCCCCGACAAGACCTCGCCGACGTTCCCCGCTCACTCGCTCTGCCGTATCGGCGCGCTGCCGGTTGTCCTTGTTAGCCACGGCTATCGAGTGGCTGCTAATAAAGTTCGACCTGTGTGCCTGCTTTGATTACAGCTCAGTGCCCGGGACCCCCTGCGGCCATATGGGATATGCCGATCACATACACGCAGCGTGGTGGCACATGGTGTGTCATGTGTGTATCTGTACGTGTGTGGTTGACACTCGTAGCAGCACAATGAATTCTGAAGCCTACAAAACCATAATGTCTGGCAATTTACAGAAAAATGCAAACTAATCAAGAGAAGCTTCATCATGCAACAATATCAACAAGACCAAAACACACTGCCAAGACAACAAAGGACTTCATCAGGGGAGGAAAAAGTGGAGGGTCCTGCATTTTACCTCCTGAAGAGGAGACTGAAGGGAGGAAATTAGCGCAATAATATTTGGACGACTGTGGAAAGTAAAAGTTCACAAGTCGTAACATCACAAGACGGCAGTCATCGCTTTGACTTTAATTTTCATCTCTGCTCTCGACGGCGGCTTCAGGATGTCATCACCCCTCGTTATCTTTGCTGGCGACACTCGGGAGAATCAAAATTAAGCCGCATCGATCGGCGGCCTAGTAAACAACACAGATGGAAATCCGCAATCCGGGCGGCCATCTTGGTGCGTGATGACGCCGATAAAGAGGGGAAGGCCTCATTAGGCGCCTTCAATGGGATTTCATCTTGTCAGTTGAAAAACTCATCCACACGTCAGCGCCGGCGCATTGTGAGACGGCTCATTCATCTTCCGTGATGGAAACTGGAGATGCTTTATGTTTGTGTAAATTGAGGGGAAATTGTGTGTATAGCTGGTGTGAAAATATGTAGGGAAATGAATTGCATATGTCAGCAAAAAATAAAAAGATTGTTTAGCCGTGTGTGGAAAAAGTGCCACTTCATAAATAATACGAAATCTTTATCTTCTCCTAGGAGCAGAAGAATTGGGATGCGCGGCCATCACACCGACAGGAAGTGAAAATATGGAGCCAGCTATAATCTGTAAGTGACATTTAGAATGTCCATTTCTTCTACCTGCTGCGTTATCATTCTCTCCAATCCGTCCGAATGAACGCTTTCATGCACCCTGTCACTTGATAACGTGATACGCTGTCCACTGTAGCAACCGCTGTCCCTCAAAGGGTTAATAAGCCTTCTCTGCGGAAGCCCAATCAATGTAATCCAATCTGTGACCAAACTATTCCGATGTGCCCAGTGACAACATAATCATAGTGTTACCAGTATTTATTTGAATAATAAAAAAGAATGTATACAGTTGCCCGCACAGTACATGCTGTCCATGTAGGCAAGCAACAGAAGCATGCGCTCATTGAATGCCGATTCACATCTCATACACACATGATCGACCTCAAAAGAATGTGGCACACAGCAGGGGAGATTTGTTATAAGTGTTAGATAAAGTATACGTTTGTAGTACAGAGGAGGGACACGTCAGAACTACTGAAGCATCATATGTTTAGAGTACAAGGCACATAGACAGTACAACGTGCATGCAGCGTAGCAAATTCACATTCAAATGTTAATTTTCTAGAATTAAAATTAAAAAAATAAAACAAATGATTTGTTGCAGTCTTGGTGCCAGGGAACTATGTAGAAGTGAATGGAGGACAAAATGCTCTGCCACCATTGACGGCGCTCGTATCCCAAAAACACGTCTTAAGTCATCATTCCCCATTGAAATGAATGGAAATGAAATTAATCCGTTCCGGCCTCCCACAAAATATATTTTTTTTTAACATCTTTTTTTTTTTTTTCAAAGAAAATTTGCGTTTAACAGTATTGTAATGTAGAACAACAAGGTCATGACATTTTCCCTCCACAGAAACTGCAACGGCAAAAAACACGAGCACAAAACATGACTCCACCAAATGTTTTGTCCGTCCTCGTTGTTCTTAACTTCTTTTTGGCGGTTGGCAAACCATCGTAATGCCGCATTTCCAACACTGGCTGATAATGTCCAAGCAAACCAATGTGTGATTGATGGCGGGAGGATTGTGTGACGTTTGCCGTCGCCATCTAGTTGTGGGGGGTCTTAAATCAAGGATCATCTCATACCTCTAAACACACTAAATGTTCAAGTGAGTTGAGTTTCATTTACACAAACGAAGTGCTTCACTGCCATCTTGTGGCATCAAAAGGAAACCTTTTCAGGCCATGTCAGTTACTTGCCAGATTTTCGTCAATAGGTGCTGGATTTGGGCTGTGTTAATGACGTAAAATAATAAATGGGTCTGCTAAGAGGTCCCTGAAAACCTTTAACTATAAACACGCCACATGACGCCATGAGTCTTTTAAACGCTGCTGGCTTCCCCCATCGCCATCTTCTCATCCCCTCCTCTCGCCGCCCTCGCTCGGACAGGCCCGCGGATGACGCAGCCGCCCACCGTCAGGGCTGGACTGTGAGGCCGAGCCTGGCGGAGCTCGCTGGAAGGCGTCGTCATGCTCTGGGGAGTCTAGTTGGGCGATACGAGCCGACGCGAGAAGACAAGATCAGAAAATGTTTTCAAAAATGTTCGTGGCAAGCACTCACCCTGCACAATGTGACGAAGATGAACGCCGGGATGAAAATGAGCGGCGTGAGGATGAGCAGCGAGCCTACGGCCAAGGCCCACGTGCCCAGCTGGTAGTCGTACACCATCAGCGAATGCGTCTTGGCCAGATCGAAAAACATGGTGATCTGGAAGCCAGTCGATCAGTCAGACAGGCAGATGCGACGCCGACGACAACGGGAAGTGGCCGAGGAAGCTCACCACGCAGAGCAGCGGCGTGACGAACAACCAGCAGTACTTCAGCACGGGAAACGGACGGTACCCGATCATGTCCTCGATGTTGTCCAAGAAACGATCCGCACCTGTGAGTGCAAATTATTTCATACAAAATCACTCTTGTATTAATTCTCAACACAGCCACCTACCATACACCCAGCCGATGACGACGCTCTCAAAGCTGGCGATGATGAGCAGGCTGGTCCCGCTCGGCCCGAAGCTGTCAATCAGGTGGAAGAGCGTGATTCCTCCCTTTAAGAAAACAAATGTATTTTAAATCACATTAAATTAAATAACATTTTGGTGTATGTTAGCTTTTCTCTCTTTGACCATCAGGCGGCTGCCCGAATTGCTGCGTTACCTCGGTGATGAGGGGCAGGCCCAGCAGGAAGCAGACGGCCGCAATCACCAAAACCAGGATCTCCCGAGCGCAGGGCCTCCTCAGATGCTTCGGGAACAGGTCGCTGATGGCCGTGGCTAAGCTCTCCACGCACACAAACTGTGAAGGAAAACAGCTGAGCTCTTTGTTAATTTTTCAAAAAGAAGACAGAGTGGATGAGGATACATGGCACATGCCTGTGTGTCCAGACCCAGGAAGAGCATCATGAGGAAGAAGAGCACAGTCCAAAAAGTGCTGCCGGGTAGCATTGAGAGCGCTTTGGGGTAGGCGATGAAGGCCAAACCGGGACCTTGGGGGAAGCAGTAAGACATAAATACCAGTGGCAAGGAATCACTACACTGAATATTTTGTTGCTATTTGAATCAAGCAATGGAAATTAAGTCATTTTAAAAATCTGATTAATCGACAAAATAATAGATTAATTAATCGGTAGCTGTAGCCCTACCATCGATTAATCGGATTTCATTATTAAACATGAAAATGTGCATGTAAGCTGGGGTCGCTATCCTCGCGCAAATGTAGAATATCTGACTGTGGCTTTAAAAGGCGGGGCCTGGCCTGGTGAGTGATGTGGGTGTCAGCGAATGAGATTGTTGCGTTGGCTGTTGTGAGCTCAGGTTAATTTAAAAAAAAATAATCTGACTTTTTTTTTCAGCCCAAGAAGTTCTTTTGCTATTTCTGTTCAATGCAGAACACAAACAGGCCGCCGAGCACCAACCAGGACCCACCACTGTGAACGACGTCCTCCACCGCCAGGTCCAAGTTGAACGCCATGAAGCCCAGCGTGGAGAACACCACGAAGCCGGCGAAGATGCTGGTGGCGCTGTTCACAAGGCACAGCGCCACGCAGTCCCTGTTGTGAGCGCACACCGGTCAGTAATCTCAACATGAGGTGGTACCGCTGGTTCACTTGTACCTGTAGCAATTGTTGTTGTACTTGTTGTAGCTGCCGAGAGAAGTCAGGACTCCCTGGCAGACAGCGTAGGAGAAAAACACCTGAGTCCCTGCGTCCAGCCAAACCTAGACAGGGCAAAACTGTTATCAGTAAATAACACAGAGGAGAAATAGTGAATGATTTACATTTTTCTCCCGTTTTGTAGTGAAAGCTGTCTAACGCCCCCCTTCCTTACAACCCGCGCGACATTTTCACCGGCGCCTCCATCCCGGCGGCTCCGGCCCGAGTGCTTTCCCAGCCGACAACACATGGTTGCCATTAGCGACGGGCACCAATAAATCGGATGCAATTTACATGCTGACACATGGCCGCTAGGCTCACATAGAGGAAGCTGTTATGTCCTGCCTGTTTTGTTTTGTTTTTTCTTTGGGACATCGATCCCGGGCGCCCACTGAGTCACTCAAGACAAAGGAGACACATTCACATGAAGGGAACGGAACCCGGCCAGATGTTTGATCCTCGCAAGCAAAAGCCGGCCTGGAAAGGAACCGCGTTGCATAACGTCCCTATTTGTAACATGTCGCACATGTTAATTCCAGACGTCTTTTTCACATGAATTGATGAGAATCTATAGATAGCGAGAGGGAGTCCGCGCGGGCATGACCGCCATGGGGTGATAACCTCTGACTCCTGACGCCTGCTTTCAAGACGGCAAGACTCCGCTTTTAATATCCAGCAACACATGTTCCTATTGTGCTCAAGCATGCCAACCATCCATTCCAGTGCAGCTCGGTATTCCCCCCGGGGGACCGGACATGGATCTCCATACTGACGACACCCGCGCTCGTGCGCTCTGCGCCCATAAAATGAATTAAACCTTGGTGGGTGGGGGGGCTGCTTAAATGCGCTTGACGGATCCCAGCTCGCTTTTGCTTTCTCGGTTTGTTTTTCTTGTTAAGGAGGAAAAGCTTGGGAGGGGAAACGAGGCAGGAAGAAGAAATGGATAAGGACCGCATCATGCGCCGGTCGCACGAAGGGGCCCCGCTCAGGGGCCCCACGTAGGTTATGTTTGCTCTTCAAATATGATATTTTCCCTTTTCTTCTTACGTCGGCGCTGAGCAGCCTGCTGAAGTCGGGCAAGAGGTAGTATTTCAGGCCCTCGCCGGCACCGGGCAGCGACACCCCTCGGAAGAAGAGGATGATGAGCAACAGGTATGGGAAGGTCGCCGTCACGTACACCACCTGCAACGTCGCGTGTCAAAAATATTTAACGGGCTTTCGCACACCCACCAAAGCGACCCAAAAAAAAAAAAAGAAACCCATTTTGGTGATTTAACCCTTTCATGCACCAGTAATGATAACCCGTCAGCTGATAACATGCTAGGCCTGTCCACTGTCGTCACCGCCGTCCCTGAACGGGTTAAAAGCACTCGTGTGTTTAGTGCACATGGTTCACGTTTGTGAGCAATTTGTTCGTCTTTGAAAGTGACTCTGTAAAATAGCCTCCTCATAGCAGAGCCATTTTATTCCTGTGTGTGTGTTTGTGTGTGTCTCGTGCTTGACAGACATGCTTACCAAATTCAAAATCGCAAAGCGAGACGGGCCTGAGAGGCTGACATTTTGTCAGAGACAATTCCAAGCGGCCGCTGAACCGTGAAAATGACCCGAGAATGGGCATGTCAAACCAAAATACCACACTTCCTGTGTCTCTTTCAATGTGTCTTCAAAAGACTTTTTTTTTTAACTTCTACTAATAATAGACAAAGTGAAACTTGCTCATGGGCGCTGACAAATATGTCCACATACCTTTCCCATGCTTTTAATCCCCTTCCAAATACAGAAGTAGCAAATGACCCAGGCCAGCAGCAGGCACAGCGCCAGGTCCCAGTGCACCTTGCCGAGGGACATGGACTCAGACATCCTCAACACCCGATTGCTGCGCAGGAAGAGAGAAAAAAAAGCGCCTGTCAATCAATCAATCAAGGGCACATGCCGCAACGATCCAACAGAGCATGTGCAGCGGGGCGTTGCGACGTTCAAAGAACAAGCGGGCGTTTTCAACGCGCTGGCGGCGAGCAGCTGGATCACATCAAAATACTTCCAAGTTGCGCAACTGGCGTCCATGTTTACATTCGATGCGGTGTCATAAGCGATTGCATGTGGCGGGCGAGGAACACTTTGCTGCCGAAAGCCGCTTATGTTTACCTCGTGCTGTCAAAGAAATGGTGTCTGCGGATGAGTGTGAACTTGTGTGGGGGTGTAAGCGTGTTTTTTGTTTTTTTCTTTTTTTTTTCTCACGTCCAGAATTCCTCCTCGGCGGACTTCACCATAAAGAAGGATTCATTCAGGGATCTGCAGAGGTGGAGCAAAGCACACAATGAGCAAGTCAAGGACGGCGACGAGTCAACAATTACCGCACAGACGCAAAAGCGCAGCAGCACAAATTTTCCCACCGGGACGTCTTTGGGATTGGTCGCACACATTCGATGACGGTACAAAGTGCCATGAGTGTTGTTTTTATTTAGTTAACAAAAACCGGTTTTCAATTTGAGTTTTTGTGAACTATAATAACCTTGATGGGTTCATGAGTTTTTTTTTACTCCACATACAAAAAAATTATTCTTTTTTTTTGGTTAATCTTTCAACTCATGACTTAATTTAAATGGACTTTTCTCTATTTACGCTTAAAAGTTCTTATAGGCTGAAATGTGGAGATTTTGAACAAAGCCGTTTGTTCTCCGAAGGTTTAGGGTTAGATGACCCTCGAGGCGAGCAAGACCCAAGCACGACTCACATGTTGCTGATGTTTTCAAAGTAGTCGTAGGTGCTGACGTTGTTGAGGAAGGACCAGTTGGCGTCGGGGTGGAACAGATGCGGGTTGGCGGAGAGGCCCGTGCGGTCGTGACAGTTATCTGCGGGACGAGACCAGCGATGAGGAAATCGCGCCCAGGCGTCTTACCGTAAAATTAAGGGAGTGTTCCGTAGGAGCCAGATGCTCCTCGCCGCTCACCGGTGTTCCACACGTTGTCACACGTGGACCAGGGCAGCGGGCTCTGGAAGGAATTGAACAGGTAGAAGAGGACCCAGGCCAGCACTACGATGTAGTAGATGTTCAGGTAGATGACGATGATGAGCGAGGCGATCCCCACACCTGACAACAAACATACTTTTTAGAACGCCTGTCACAAAGAGAACATCCGCCATCGCCTCAAGTGCTTTAATGCAGACTCTTCCTATGACAATGAGCTCTATCTTGCATCACATTCAATCACCAAAGCTATTTTTTGGGTTAATTTTTGCAAATTAGACAATAATAATAACAGTTTTTACCTCCAACGATGCATTCTGGTGTGCAAACGATGACAGAAACAGCTTAAGAATGATGCGGTCATGACCCGTGTGTTCATTTTGAGAAGTGTGGTGCCCTCCAGTGGCAGCCAAAAGTATCACAGAATTAAATACCAATCAAATTTCCGGCATTTAAAACTTCTAAAAATTCTATGACATCATGGGGTGGAAAAATTGCTGATGCCGTATCTGTTTGGCACGTTTTTTTCAAGAGTACAGTAAAATATCCAGCGTGGTTGCATTACTCATGACCATTTCATGTGAACAGGCACCCTTTTTTGTTTGTCACAAGGTCTACAAATGTTTACCACTACAGCTTCGCGTCTTCATCTATTCAACAAATCTCAGCCTTGTTTGACTATTCTTTTTTTTTTTTCCTTCTCTAGCTCACCCTGAAACATTGGGCAGATCTTCCTCCAGGCAGTGACAGCGCTCTGACTTGTGTACTGGCCCAGCGCCGTCTCCAGGAAAAAGACGGGGATCCCGCCGAAGGCCAGGAACAGGAAGTATGGGATGAGGAAGACACCTGTGCGCCGTGGTGTGAGGGAAAAAAAAAAAAAAAGACAATAGCGGACAGGTTTGCAAGATAGTACACAGAATATAGCAGTACCTTGAGATCTGAGTGACCCGGAATACGTGTTCTTCACGTTACGAGCCGTCGTTGGGGCGATTTTTGCGATGACTTGCAAGTAAAAAACTTGCGCGGCAATATACTCACATATGAGCACACTCGCATGTATTCTTTGTCCTCTGCGAAGAACAACTTTCATTGCAGCTTACTGTACTATACTGCCCCCAGGTGGCCACGTTGTACATAGCAGAATTTTTGTATGCTTTGTTACTGTTGTGACTTTTCAAGTGGGAAAGGAGAGGCAGAATCACCAAAGCACAGTAGAACACAGCACACTCATCCAAAAGCTGCTGTCGGACACTGCTCTCACTTCGACACTCGCATACCACCTCTCTTGGCCCCGCCTCTTAAAGGCACATGCAAGGACATCAACGCTACAAGGCGCTCTGTGTTTTCTATATATTTTATGCTTGTAAGATTAAAAAAGTGTTTTTTTCCCGTAAGTTTAGGTGTGTTTAAAGCATATGGAAAGAGTAAAACTATGTGCGGGGGTTGGAATTAAGTGTTCTATGATGTCTGTCATGCAGATTTCACTGATATTGGGAGGGGTTTTTTTTATTGGGTGGAATCAAACTACAGTGGTGTTGGGCCAACATCTTGAAGTCATTTTGCAGAACAATCAAGTTCAGCTTTCCCAAACTCCCACATACTCCCACACTTTTCTCTCTCTCTCTCACTCTCTCTCTCACACACACACACACTCATAGCTCTCACCTCCACCATTCTTGAAGCACAAATAGGGGAATCGCCATATGTTTCCCAGGCCGACGATCTCTCCGGTCATGGAGAGCAAAAACTCCCATTTATTGGCCCACTTAGCCCTGGCCGGACTCCCAATGTCGCTGTCCACTTTGTTTGGATTAGACTGTCCATTGGGATTCACCCCGGTTGCTTCATCAGTCATGGTGTCTCAAGTCTGTTGCATGCACATAATAAACATGACATAGCTGCTCATAACTTTTGTACTCACAATGTTTTGTCATTTTATCTCATTTGCAGAGATAATAATTGTTTTGGAATAAGCCCAATTTCTGCTCAGTTCAAAAAACAATTACTGGCCCCAAAGTGCAATTAACTGTTAGTTAAAGAAAACACAACTTGTTCTAGTGACTAGAAACGAGACATGCAACTCACCAGTGGGCTTTGCAGTGAACCCTGGATGGAAAACTCTTCAAATGAAGAAGTGGGCAGGAGTTTAGCAAGGAAAAGTCTTGTTCTCAAACGGGGTGTGTCTTTGGAGGATGCGTATATATCTGGGGGTGGGAAAAAAAGGGACTAAAGGGTGAATGCATGGCTAACAGGGGTATGAATTGGGGTTGTTGTAATCAGTGAATGTGTTATTGTGAATCATGAGGACAACTTCCAGTGGAAGCATCAAAAGCCTTCCTTTGAACAATTTATTTTATAATGTGATATTTTGCACTCGGAAATAGCCATTTGGGCTTTCCCCTTTGGGAGAATTTTTATTGTAGACCTCGTCAATAAAAATCAGGTCGAAGTGTGACTTATTAATTTCTTTCGCGTGACCGTGCAGGTCTAAATCGGGGCGAAAGAAAATGTCAAGGAGCCAGACGTGATTGGCGCGTGACGGCGTGACGTATGGAGCTATAACATCCCAAACCAGGAAGTGAAAGTGAGCGTCGAAAACGGCAGATTTGGTTGATAATTTTCATTCCGCCTTTTTATGGCAACGGGCAACTGGGATCCCGACGCCGTGAGGGTCACGACATTCCGCGGCGAGCGGTGTCATGTTCGGACTGAGCTTCCAGGATGAATCGTCCCGATAGACGCCAGGGTGACTAAATCAAATCACGTCCTGGACCCCTTGCTTCCCCTCCCTCGCCTGGTGGTCGTCGATGTCTTGTTTTGACATCTACAGTTTGACGTAGCGCGATGCTAGCCACCAGGACCGCTGAGGATGAGTCCCCGGAGGTGGAGGAGATGGACACACTAGAGCCCAACTGGTGCTGGTTCTACCTGGCCGAGTGCGGGGTGTGGCACATGTTTGAGGTACTGTACCGGACAGCACACGTGAGATTGCTTGTTTTTCCCCACCATAACAATAGGTGGCCATACGGGTATTCCGTGACGTGTACAGTACACGTAGGCGCCATATTGGAATACATTGCACATAACGAACAAATTGTGAAGGATAATCACGATCGATACATATTTCGATACCACGTCCGATATTGATTTATTGTCACTTGGCAGCATTTTCAAAAAATATTTTGTGGAACTCAACTTCAACGTCAAGAAGAGAAAACAGGAAAATTAATGTTGTCATTTAGAAATATTCTATATCAATTTAGTTAAATGAAAATTGTCATATTTCACGTGGTAATTTTGTGCACTTTTTTTTCTTGAGAAAGAAAATCCAGGTTTGTATTACTGGATTTTTTTTAACTGGCCTAATTCTGGCAAGATTTATTGAAGCCATCTGTTTTGTATTTTGAGTGACGAGTGAGCGAGAGCCTATCCCAGTTGCTAACCATCCTGCTGTTTTTCATTATCGTGTTTGCATAGTATTCATTCTCATTTCGTTGATCATAGCTGATTTTCAAATTGTTAACATACACCAGAGACAATACGTTTTGTTTTGTGTTTTAGCGTTATTTTGTGGCACTCCCTGTTCATTTTAGTCACTTTGGGTCACTCCTGGAAAAAAACCAAACAACCAAAACATCCTCATAACATGGGTCAAGTTTGGTTCTCGTATTAAAATAATTTTAAAACACTTAACGGTGATTTCACGGCAGATCGATCCGAGCGCCGCCTGCTCCGTGACCAGCGCTCAGATCGAGCAGTGCTACACCCGGAACCAGCGCGGTGTCATGGAGTTCTACACGGCCAAGTACACGTACCGGCTGGACTTCTCGGGTACGACGCTGGCGAGATAAATTAAGTTTAGGTCGGTTGTTACACTCATGTTTGTCTGTGTTTTTGCCAGTCATGCGGCAGGTCAACTTGACGACGGGGAAGCAGCGGCCGATCAAGCGCTCCCTCCACTCGGCAACGGGTTTCAGGTGAGAGTGGGCCGTTGACATCATGTCATGGCAATCGTCAAATCTGGTGTATGGACTTGGCTTCACCTTTAGGTTCATTTGCGACAACCTGGCCTTGCCCGTGCCGTGTCACTGGGAGAGGATCAACACGGACGAGCCCTATCAGGTACAAAAAAAAAGTGATACCTCAATTTATTGAGATACTTTAATTCGCTGTAAATCTAAACATAATGAGAGTTACATGTTGCGTTTGGAACCAAACCACATAACTGCTTCAAGTCTGCTAGTTTAATGCCAACACATAATGGCAAATGCTGTAGACGAGCAGACAAAATAGCTCCAATGTCTCGGTAATAACCTTTAAACGACTTATATTTGAACAACAGGTGCAGCCATAACATACGGCAATATTCACTGACATATGTTCTTTATTCTCTGCGAAGATCTACATCTTAATTGTATGGATAATTGTATTTCCAATCATTCCAATTAGGAAAAATGACTTGTGATCTGGAGTAAATTCAACTTGTAAGTCGGGGCAGCATTTTTTTCGTGATGTATAACTCCCTGCTTTTTATTTATTCTTGTGTGTGACAGCTGGTCCAGTTGGGCCGAGACACCTATGAGTTTAAAGAAGTGGGCCGACTGTACGAAAGGACAATGGATCGACCCATCAAATCCATCCAGAGGATTCAGAACTTGGACTTGTGGGAATTCTTCTGCAGGTCGGTGGACTCGCGGGGGAAATTCTGCCTCAAAAGTGGCAAGTCGCGCTATTGTTAATCGTGGTCTTGTGCAATGCGCTCATAAATTCCTCGCCGGCGCCATAAGATGCACTCGGAATTAATTTCCTCCACTTGCTAGCTCGCTTTTTTTTCGTGAAAGTTAATAAAAGCCAGAAAGCAAATGATTTCCCAAAGTATCACTGTTCAAAAAACCTTCCATTTTTTTCCTGAAATATGAGAAAACTCTTCAACTTTATTCACATACCGTATTTTCACGACCATTCGGCGCACCGTGTTGTAGGGCGCAGTCTCAGTAACGGGTGCTATTTCTGTATTTTACAAATACACAAAACGCACTGTATTATTGGGCGCAGCCAGGCGTGGTAAAACATACGCCAGTTTAACCCTTGTGCAGTAATACAGTTTGTCACGTTCTCAGTATTTGTCCCAAATTGGGTTGCGCTTTGAGGTGTGACAACTTTTTTCACTTTTGAATTTTTTTTCACTTTCAACTTTCAAAATGTTCAGTGGCATCAGGCCAAGACATACATATCATTATTTATTTATTTATTTATATTTGGCGCCCTCTATGAGCCACAGCAGCAGGAGTGTGTCAATCACACAGTCACTATGCTGCATATGTAAATTAAAAAAACACCCAGTCCAAATCTTGCATATGACATAAATAGAGCCTTGAATATGTCACCAAACCGCAGGAACAGAATTGTATTTCATGCCTGTTTTTTTCTGTAATGGCCATTTTAAAAAAATGTGACATCAAACATATTTGTCCCAAATTGGGTTGCGCTTTGAGGTGTGACAACTTTTTTCACTTTTGAATTTTTTTTCACTTTCAACTTTCAAAATGTTCAGTGGCATCAGGCCAAGACATACATATCATTATTTATTTATTTATTTATATTTGACGCCTCTATGAGCCGCAGCAGCAGGAGTGTGTCAATCACACAGTCACTATGCTGCATATGTAAATAAAAAACCCACCCAGTCCAAATCTTGCATATGACATAAATAGAGCCTTGAATATGTCACCAAACCGCAGGAACAGAATTGTATTTCATGCCTGTTTTTTTCTGTAATGGCCATTTTTAAAAACATGTGACATCAAACATATTTGTCCCAAATTGGGTTGCGCTTTGAGGTGTGACAACTTTTTTCACTTTTGAATTTTTTTTCACTTTCAACTTTCAAAATGTTCAGTGGCATCAGGCCAAGACATACATATCATTATTTATTTATTTATTTATATTTGGCGCCTCTATGAGCCGCAGCAGCAGGAGTGTGTCAATCACACAGTCACTATGCTGCATATGTAAATAAAAACCCACCCAGTCCAAATCTTGCATATGACATAAATAGAGCCTTGAATATGTCACCAAACCGCAGGAACAGAATTGTATTTCATGCCTGTTTTTTCTGTAATGGCCATTTAAAAAAATGTGACATCAAACATATTTGTCCCAAATTGGGTTGTGCTTTGAGGTGTGACAACTTTTTCACTTTTGAATTTTTTTCACTTTCAAAATGTTCAGTGGCATTAGATCTAGCCATACATATATAGTTTGCATTACTTTTTTCTTGAATAACAAAATGAGTATTGGGTTATGACTCTATATAAGTAACTCTAACTCTATGTGTCCAATATTGTGTATAGCGTTTATATAGATATCAGAGTGAAAAAATGTTGTACATGGTAATTAGAACCTTGAAAAAGTATAAAAGTCACAAAACTATGAAAATGTTGAAGTAACATACTTTATAACAAACAAACAAAACAACCAGCAACTAATATGCAAACTTGATAACAAAAACGAAAAACAAACACAAAACTTTTTTTTTTTTTTTTTTTTACAATCAGAACAAATGGTTGTAGTGTGTTTGTGGCGGATTGGCCTTTCCACATCTGCCACAATAATTCAAGCATGAAGCGGTTTTTCGCAAAGCTATACGTATTGCTTTCTTTTCTCGCACGTCCTCTTCCTGCAGCTGCTGCACCGGCTGCTGTGCAGCTGCAGTTGCAGTGTTGGTGTGTTTACGTGAATAAACAAATGTAAAACTCATTCATTCATTCATCTTCTGAACCGCTCGATAAATGTAAAAGTCGATTCTCAAAAATAACACTTGATTTTCAAAACAACGTCCAGCCAGTAACTATCGTTACGCGCTGAGTTTGCGCTGCTGCACCCTCAAACAAGCCAATCATGCCAATCAATCAGGGCACTGGGCATGCCCGTGCACAAATGCACATTGTGAGTGCGCGATCTACTGGCGTGAAGACGAAAAAGACTGATGAGCCCATCATTTCAAATGGCCGTAAGTACACTCCTAAACGTGGCTGTTTCGCTTGTGCTGAGCGCTGCTCACGGAACGCGCCAGAGCTGGTCACGCTCATTACGAGCCCACACGGCCGGGACGCATTGCATAACAGTTTGACCAATTCAAAAGTCGATTTTCAAAAATAACACCTGATTTCAAAAACACCCAGCTAGCAATGTTTCTACAAACTGCATTACATTGTTTTTGCGCGTGCGCGAAGCGCACGTGCAAACCAATGTAATTTATGTGCAACATACGCGGTGGGACATCTTAAGAGGTGACACCAGGAAGTTGAGTCTGTCTGGGTGACGTCTCTGCAAGAGACGCGCACGACCTCACATTCAAATGTGCACAAAATGGCGGAAAATACTGCTTCGATGTCTTTGCTCAGTACTGTTCTATGTGACGTGCACAAACGATCATATCCACACACATAGATGCAAATAGACCTCTCGCAACAAACTACACCGCTTATTCAATGAAAATGACGAACTGGAAGTACTCTCAATGACGTAAAGAGTCGGCACGAAGATGATATCTTAGGCTAAAGCGCCATCTCGTGGAGAATGAGGTAAAACTCACTACCACAATTCTCAAGCTTTGATAGTATTGGTGAGCCGCCGTGATGTGATTTGTGCAGAAATTGAGAAAATGCGCGATAAAACACCAGTTTTACAGTCTATTGGAAATTTGAATTTATAATGGGCGTCAATATGCCAAATTTGGGATTTCTACTATCAAGGTATTCCAAATTTGTTACAATGTCATATATACCAACTGCAATGTTCAAAAATGTCCAGCTTGCTGTCATTTTGAACTTTGACCCCTTTTGACATCCTATGGAAATTTCAGCTTCGTAGGGTTATTTTTCACACTCTGGCTGTGTGTACAACTGTCTGACTGTCCAAAAATGTCCAAATTTGGGACAGATACTGCACAAGGGTTAAACATACGGCATGCATGCACGCAAGCTAAAAACACGTTAGCTTGAAGCATAGTGTAGCATGCTAAGACATGCTAAAAACACGTTTTTAACAAGGCAACGGAAGCAAAACTGAGATCGGTTGTACTTTATTTAGCCATCTTACAATATACTCACATTTTTCGATCAATCATCACCCAGAAATCCATCAAAGTCCTCATCTTCTGTATCCGAATTGAACAATTGTGCAAGTACCGGTAGTCCATAAAAACCGCCGGCTTCCCTCTCGTTGTCAGAGTCATTCTCATTGCCATGTGGCTCCACAGAAATGAAGCGCGGCCACTTACACGCCCGCCCTTCACTGATTGGCCGGCTGCTTTCCCGCACACCTGGCCTCACTCACGTCCTCAGTCACGGCCACTCACACGCCCACCCTTCACTGATTGGCCGGCTGCTTTCCCGCATGCCTGTTCATGCTCACTTCCGCCTTTTTCTATATAAACAGCGTGTCGGCTCTCAGTTAGGATTTGGAACTCGGCTCATACACTAGAAGCTCCGCATTATAAGGCGTCCTGTCCATTTTGGAAAAAATTAAAGACTTTTAATGGCGCCTTATGGTCGTGAAAATACGGTAACTTCAATTTCTGTTTCTGGTGGGGGATTTTCTTTTTTTTTTTTTCCCCCTTACAGTGTGGCTTTTATTCTCCCTTCCTAACAATCCAATGTGTTTGTGTGTTTCCCCTTTCCAAAGGAAGAAAAGGCAGCTGAGAAAAGTGAAGCGCACTCTTGATATTGAAGAGCGGATGCTTTTCCACGGCACGGGGCACAACAACATCCAGGCCATCTGCATGTTTAACTTTGACTGGCGTCTCACGGGAAGCAACGGCGACGTCTACGGGAAAGGTACAAAAGTGACTCCGCTTGGCTGGCGATCGTTTCTGACGAAAGTGCCTTTTCCTGCTTCTCTCAGGCAGCTACTTCGCCCGGGATGCCAAGTACTCCAGTAAGTTTTGCCACAACACGGGCAAGCACAACAACAACCTGCAGCGGCACGGGCTGGCGCCCCCCATTTTCGCCAGCGAGCCGTCATACAAGAGCATGTTTTTGGCACGGGTGCTGGTGGGCGAGTCCACGCTGGGCCACCCGCTGTACTGCCGCCCGCCCTCCAAGGACACCAGCCTCACCAACTTCTTCGACAGCTGTGTGGACGACACGGCCAACCCGAAAATCTATGTCATCTTCGACAGCAATCAGATCTACCCGGAGTACCTGATCGAGTTCTACTGAGATCGTGGCGCACTCCCATCGCCTGGAGTGACGAGCATTCAAGTGACGTCATGGCGATTCTGTGCCTAAGTAGAGCATGAATAATCTCAAGTGCCTTTGATGAGGACAATGACATCGCTGTGGGGACTTTGTTTTTCCACTGCACCCACCCTAGGGATATTGATGAAAAATAGCTCTGGAAAAGAAAAAAAGAGTCATGAAACTTCACTGATAAATCCTCGTGGCTGTTTTGTGCATATGTATTGCCGCTGAACATCCCTCATGGTCTCCACATGTGTAGCACTGTGTTGACAAGTAACCGCAACACGGAATGTCGCTTTGCTATGTGTGCATCACAAATCATCTTGTTAAGATGTCGCATTTCTTTGTGCGTCTGTGTACACCACAGCGATCTTGAGAAGAGCAAGTGACGGAATTCGCCACAAGGTGGTGCAATAGTACAAGTATGGTTTCAGAGAAACTTAGACAAGTTATGTTCAGAAATTTGTGTAATTTGCACATCGTGTGACTAATAAATGTTTTATTGGCATAGAGCCAGTTGAGGTGAAGTTGGATAGATATAGAGTTGAATTTGTCTTGTAATGATCAGATAACAGTCCAAAATAAACGCAGTGCGTTGTGTGATACTAACAACATATCCGGGTATTTTGGGGGCTGTGAATGTGTGACGTCATCGTGTACGCAGTACGTACAGAAAGCGTTGATGATTATCAATGTAACCTAATGACAAATCTTAGCGTCCCTACCTCCAAAATACTGAATTTATAAAAATAAAATTGACGTTCCCCCGCCTTCAACGATTGCCCTTTTCTCTGTCAAATAGACAAATATCGTCGTTCCCACCCACACACACACACACACATTCCGCCTCTCTCTACGCACGGCGAGGAAGATCATGATGGAGGCTATTTGAGGACTTTTTAACCTCCTAAATATAATTTAAGATGGCCCACAAATCCTGAGTACTCCCTTCAGGGTGACATACTGACATGAAACTTTTTATTTGTTATTTGTCCCTGCCACGCCCGATCAACTTTTTGTCATTTATACATTTGTCCGCCAGAGGGCGCTGTTGCTTCAAAAACAGTCGAACAATGGTCGCCAATCCTTTCTTGTCGACTGCTAATTACAACCCATCACAAACACGCACTTTCCCTCACGGAATCCTGCAGATTGAAACACACTCATGGAGTGCACAGACACATTGACTATCAATGGTTTCTTGTTGAAACCGAAGCACGAGCCCATACGAATGATACTTTTTACGATATATTCAGTTGAGTTGACTTCAGTTAATTGTCAACACCTGAACGGTGAGCATGCCCATTGCTTATCCGCAGCCACAAATAAGCGATTCATCGGCTTGAAAAGTACTTTAGTGAAAGATCAATGTTCCCGAGCATATGTTCCTCTGCTTGTCCGCAGAGCGATGGAGGGAGCCGGAGGAAATCTTTCATCTGCCCCGCTTCCTTCCTTGCTGCGTGTTTGGCGTGGGCCAATAAAACAAGCAGGTGCTGTGGCAGGCCTGCTGGGAATGCGAGCCACATGTGAGTAGAACCTTCTGAAGTTGACTTTGTATGGCTTTTACTGGCAGCCGGCTGAAGCGACACGACACGCCGAAGCCACCCAAACTACATTGAGACGAATAACAGGTTATGCACGCTCACAGAGCCAAGACTCGCAACACGATTTACAGTAATTGGTTGGCAAACTTTTTTTTTTATTCTGCACAAAATGTTCAGTTTTTCCTTACAAAACACATTCACTAATTGAAATGACACGACCATGAAATACTTGTAATCATGTAATGTTTGGTTTCCTGCTACGAATGCATTTGGTGTTGTTTTGTGTATTGGGGGATTTTTCAGGTGGCTGTCAGCCTGCTACATGAGAACAGTCTTGGTAGTTAAAGGTTCTTAGGTGGGGAAAGGAGCGATTTCATTTTTGTTCAAAGTTCTAAATGTCTGCAAAAAGAAAAATGAG
The DNA here is from genome assembly GCA_026261675.1 of Hippocampus mohnikei. Classification (NCBI taxonomy): domain Eukaryota; kingdom Metazoa; phylum Chordata; class Actinopteri; order Syngnathiformes; family Syngnathidae; genus Hippocampus; species Hippocampus mohnikei. The sequence continues at coordinate 7,075,988 of JAKGUB010000345.1, forward strand.
GTTCAGATCAAATGAGTGGGTGGGGCATGAGAATAAAGTGGTAAAATTGGCCCTAATACTCCTTGGCCAAGTCACTATAGTCCAGTTTCTGTGTGCGATCGCGCTTCTTTGTTACATCATAGCAGCGCGACATAAAGTAAGCAACAAAACAGTATTAATAAATTAACACATGATCACACGAGAAACAAACATGTGAAAGGAATTTTTACCGGCACCATCTATCTGTGGTTTTCGCGGGCACAAAAGGCGTACGAGCTTTGGCACCACTTTTTTGTTTTGTTTTGTTTTTTGAGTCACCTCACAGTTCATTTCAGCGCCTCACAAATTTGGCAACCGTGGCTTCTCGTTTAAGTTGAAAGTTGGTCCGTCCTGGTGGCGAGCCCCTGCCTCTCCATGATGTTCCACAGCTTGCGCAGGTTGGAGCGCGTGATGGCGTCGTCGGGCTTGAGGCGCAGCGCCCGCAGGTAGTTGGCCTCGGCTTCGGCCAGCTTTCCGTTCAAGTGGAGGATCGCGCCCAAGTTCATGAGCGCCGCCGGGTACTGCAGGTTGCAGACAGTCATACAGTGAGTTAGCGGGACGGTCAATCTGAGTCGCACTCGGGTGGTTTTTGGTCCAGGGACAATCCAAGCTCCGGCTAGCGGACCCCGGTTTGAAAACCACTCGGTGTCGAGTTACACGCGTGACAGCGCCGGTGGCGACCTTGACTGGATGCGTGGGAATGGTTTTATATGTCTGCCATCAAAGCCGTAGAGCAAGACAGCCCCCCAGCCCCCGCCCTGGTCTTTTTGCTTTGCTGACAACTTTATGTATCGAGTTGCCGCGGCGCCAAGCACGCAGACGTTCTGCTTTTGGTTTCACGCGACAGTAAAATGAGTCGAGTCACCAGAAAATGACGCTAGGAAAGCGACTTCTCCATCTTGTCGAAAAAAAAATAAAAATTAAAGTCGACGTGGCTTCCGGGAAACTCTAAATTACCCTCGCAGACAAAACAAGACACTTCTTTTTCTTTTCGAAGTGACGTATTCATAGTGCACAGCGGCAGGATGGAATAGCGCCGCATTTTCCGGTTGGACCGATATCGTAAACCTGATACTTACGTCTGGTCGTAGGCCAGCTGCACGTTGGTACTGCTTCTCAGCCGCCTGGTTTAGACTGGCCTGCCTGAAACGACAGCAACGTGTCAACCCCAAATTCAATACGAGCTCCGCCGGATGGTTTTCAAAGCTAACCTGAGCATGTGGGCCGCGCTGAAAACCACGTCGAACTCCGTTCCTTCCAACTCGGCGGCCCTCTCCGCCATCTCCGCTGCCTCGACCAGTCGCGATTGCTCCAGCAGGAACTGGCCTGCGCGGAGATAAACGGAGCTGGTGAAAAAGACCGGCGTCAAGGGAAATAAACAGGAAGATGGCGAGTGAGCCACAAAGACGCTTCGGGGTTATTTAGCGTCTTTCCCTGACCCGGCACCTGGCTCACCAGTCACAACTTCCTGCCCCACAATCTCAAAACGATGAACTGTTACGTGTCTGACGTTCCATCAGGCACGTTCGGTCTGTCCCGCACACAATGGCAGGAAGCCCTTGCTTGTGCTGAGCATCTTCCTAATAAAACGGCCGACAGATATCATGCGCACGTTCAGGGCTCACCCCGTGAACCCCGGACACACTCGAGCAGCCAGATGTGAGATAACGTGCCAAATAAATATCACGTATTACAAGAGCCTGCAAGATAACGCGGAGGGGAAAGGGAAGCGGCGCCATCCAAAACAGCAGCGCTCCACCTCACCAGGTGCCAGAGCAAGTCAAGGGAGAGGAAAGAAAGACGATAAGGTGGACGCAACGGCCGGTCTAATTCCTGGTTCAAGTTACTTGGAAGCCAATAAGTCCGCCACAAAGCTCACAGCCGAGTCCCTAAAGTGAGTACATGATTCACTCACGCAACCCCTACCCCCTGTCGGCAACTTGTGACCAACGCGGCCCTCGTCGACAGCCTCGCAGAACCGAGGATCACTGGCACCGCCACGCCCACCGTCATCAAAGAACCCGTCAAACCGACAAAGTTGCTGAAAACCCCTCGCGCAACCCACATGGACGACTTCACCAAGCAAACAAGTTACCCGAACAATGGATCACTTCCTATCTCCCCAGGAACAAATTCCTCGGCAAACAGTTGCCCCCTCACCCACACCCCCAAAATTCAACATCCTGCTGTTATTTGTTGAGCCCCCGCATAATTACAAGTGTTATCAGGTTACGCAGGCTGCGACATGGAGTCCACCCTGCTTTCGAGCGTCAGCTGGTTGCGGTCCGGATACGAGGCTGACGCCGCAACACCCGAACGCCGGATGAGAGCGTCTGAAGATCCCCGCCGTGTAATCGGCCAAAGACTCAAAAGCTTGAATGCAAAGCCCAGACCGGAACAGCGCGGCACTTTGGACTTTCAAGTTCTGTGTGAGTTTTTATTTTTTGGGGGTGCGGGGGGCGGGGTCTTACCATAGTGCATGTAGCAGTTTCCTTTCATGGGGTCCAGTTCGATGGCTCTCAGGTAGTACTTTTCAGCTTCTGTCTTTTGTCCCTGGAAGAAGATGGAGATTTCAATTTGACCTTTCCTCTCTGCGTTTGACTCCTTTAGGACGACAACCCCCCCAAAAAATGTTATCTGAGGGGCCGCTCTAATAAGGAAGCCGAGTAATTGCATTATAAGTCTGTCCACTGGTCCATTGTCCAGAGTTGTGCTGATCTCCGGCCCCTGCCGTTGCGCAGGGGCCACAAGGAGGTCGGTCGGTCCACCAACACTTGTAGGTGTTGAGGAGGAGTCTGTTCAGTTCTTGGCCCCTTCACTCGAGGAAGGAAAAAGGTCAAATATCCCGTAAGGGTTTATGCAGGGCAACTCCCACAGTCAAACTGGACTCAGCTGTGAACACATCTGTTGTCACATCGGTGTCAAGGAGTTTTTTTTTTTTTTTAACTCTGGTTGGAAGGACAGGGTGTATTTTTTATTTTTTTTCCTGCAGCTGTTGCAGTGCAAGGAGACATTTGGGTATCGGTGTACGTGTGTGAGTGCCCGGAGAATTGATATGTGTTTACGCGTACAGAAATGAATACGCTGGAAATGACTTGTGACCTGCAGACACCTCCACGGTCACTTTTTAAAGACTCTCTGGCAGCAGTTCTGGACCAGGATCTTTAAAAGACCGCACTGGGCGTCGTCATATGCTATTTCTTTTTCTGTTCCATGCAACGTACTATGATGGACAGCAGTTTTCCATAAGTGAGGTGGGCCGGTATATGGTCCGGCTTGACCCTGAGGGACTCCTTGTACCAGTGACCTGCCTCCTCCAGCTTGTTCAGTCTCATGTAGGCCTCTCCTGGGAACAGGAAACAAGGGGTGAGGGTTGAACCCTTTCAGGGACGACGGTTACTACAGTAGACAGCTTATCAGGTTCTCGTTATTGGCGCATGAAAGGGTTCATGGGAAAAGTCAAGTCCGCCGGTGTTGCCCTAACAAGTTCCTCAAGGACAACCGACGTACGGTATCTTGTAACATCCATGATGCTGGGAAAACCAATCAGGGAGACACACGCGGTTGGACCTTGCAGTGACATGACATCGACATGACATCAGCAACACGCCCCCCCCCAACTTTATCCTCACTGAGCGCTCAAGCGGACCATCTCGAGTCCAAGCTTCCCATTCATGTCATTAGTGTTACAATAACAAGGCGTTGGATGTGATTTATTCCCTGGATTAGCTTCAATCCTCTCCAGTGGAGGTGCACGTTGAGGAGCGCCGCCGCCGCTGTTTGCTTTGGCAACGCTTTTGAACATTTGTTGAATCCACTTGAAAGCCCCTCTCGTGCCGGATCATCCAGCGAGAAGTTCTCATCAACACATCTCCGGCCAAAGTCAGCACTGGACGACATTTGTTTGCATTGACTGCCATGGTGGGGCCGTCTTTTTATTTTTATTTTTTTATAAAAGTGGGTGTCGCCGGATTTATGAGTTTCACGTTTGCGTAATGCTTACCCATCATGTTAAAAAGGCTGTGCGGCGCAAACTGCCTGGGCATCCGCTGCACTGCCTGCTTGTAAATGGAGAGGGCCTCCTGTAGAATGCCCCAAAAAATAAATAAATAAAATAAAATAGTCCTCGCAAATTGTCACGATGAATCTTTTTGTTTTTTTGTTTTTTTTGTTTTCTGTACCTCCTGCTGGCCCTGCTCGTGCAGCAGCTTCCCCAGGTTATACAGGCAACTGGTGACTGAGCTCTTGTGGGTGTGGGGGTCCTTCAGATTCTCATCGGGAATGTTGGCGCAGGTCACAAAGGTCCGCTTGGCCTCTTCCAGGCTGCCCCGGTTCATCAGGATGATTCCCGTGTTCAGGTAGGCGGCTGCGGCAAAGGAAACGAGGGAAGGGTGAGGTCCACGAATCGATTCTCCAATCGCTTGGGATGAATCGCAAATAGCCCGATATCGCCTCGGAGATGAAGCGCGAGCCTTTTGTCTGGGTCGAATTACTCCACAGATTCCGTCGCCCATACGCGTCACGAGGGTTTCCTTACATGCTAGCGTCGGCCGACTCCCAATCGCCAGTTTGTAGTAATGAAGCGCCTCTGAGAATCTCTCCTTTTCCTGCAGCAGCAAACCCCTGGAAGACATCAAGACGGCGCAATCGGATTACATCTCGAAGATACGGAACACGTTTCTAAATCATTTGGCAACTTTTACTCTCGCTGACAAGGGGAGTTACTTTGTGTTATTTCCCGAAAACGAGGTCAAGTTTAAGATGAAGCTCCCGAGCGCTGTGTTCTCATTGCCCTTGCTTCTTCTAACCCATCTATTTTTGGGTTCCTCGCCTGTCCGCCATCTCCGCTGCCTCGACCAGTCGCGATTGCTCCAGCAGGAACTGGCCTGCGCGGAGATAAACGGAGCTGGTGAAAAAGACCGGCGTCAAGGGAAATAAACAGGAAGATGGCGAGTGAGCCACAAAGACGCTTCGGGGTTATTTAGCGTCTTTCCCTGACCCGGCACCTGGCTCACCAGTCACAACTTCCTGCCCCACAATCTCAAAACGATGAACTGTTACGTGTCTGACGTTCCATCAGGCACGTTCGGTCTGTCCCGCACACAATGGCAGGAAGCCCTTGCTTGTGCTGAGCATCTTCCTAATAAAACGGCCGACAGATATCATGCGCACGTTCAGGGCTCACCCCGTGAACCCCGGACACACTCGAGCAGCCAGATGTGAGATAACGTGCCAAATAAATATCACGTATTACAAGAGCCTGCAAGATAACGCGGAGGGGAAAGGGGAAGCGGCGCCATCCAAAAACAGCAGCGCTCCACCTCACCAGGTGCCAGAGCAAGTCAAGGGAGAGGAAAGAAAGACGATAAGGTGGACGCAACGGCCGGTCTAATTCCTGGTTCGAGTTACTTGGAAGCCAATAAGTCCGCCACAAAGCTCACAGCAGAGTCCCTAAAGTGAGTACATGATTCACTCACGCAACCCCTACCCCCTGTCGGCAACTTGTGACCAACGCGGCCCCCGTCGACAGCCTCGCAGAACCGAGGATCACTGGCACCGCCACGCCCACCGTCATCAAAGAACCCGTCAAACCGACAAAGTTGCTGAAAACCCCTCGCGCAACCCACATCACCAAGCAAACAAGTTACCCGAACAATGGATCACTTCCTATCTCCCCCCAGGAACAAATTCCCTCGGCAAACAGTTGCCCCCCTCACCCACACCCCCCCAAAATTCAACATCCTGCTGTTATTTGTTGAGCCCCCGCATAATTACAAGTGTTATCAGGTTACGCAGGCTGCGACATGGAGTCCACCCTGCTTTCGAGCGTCAGCTGGTTGCGGTCCGGATACGAGGCTGACGCCGCAACACCCGAACGCCGGATGAGAGCGTCTGAAGATCCCCGCCGTGTAATCGGCCAAAGACTCAAAAGCTTGAATGCAAAGCCCAGACCGGAACAGCGTGACACTTTGGACTTTCAAGTTCTGTGTGAGTTTTTATTTTTTGGGGGGGCGGGGGGCGGGGTCTTACCATAGTGCATGTAGCAGTTTCCTTTCATGGGGTCCAGTTCGATGGCTCTCAGGTAGTACTTTTCAGCTTCTGTCTTTTGTCCCTGGAAGAAGATGGAGATTTCAATTTGACCTTTCCTCTCTGCGTTTGACTCCTTTAGGACGACAACCCCCCCAAAAAATTCTCTGAGGGGCCGCTCTAATAAGGAAGCCGAGTAATTGCATTATAAGTCTGTCCACTGGTCCATTGTCCAGAGTTGTGCTGATCTCCGGCCCCTGCCGTTGCGCAGGGGCCACAAGGAGGTCGGTCGGTCCACCAACACTTGTAGGTGTTGAGGAGGAGTCCGTTCAGTTCTTGGCCCCTTCACTCGAGGAAGGAAAAAGGTCAAATATCCCGTAAGGGTTTATGCAGGGCAACTCCCACAGTCAAACTGGACTCAGCTGTGAACACATCTGTTGTCACATCGGTGTCAAGGAGTTTTTTTTTTTTTAACTCTGGTTGGAAGGACAGGGTGTGTTTTTTTTGTTTTTTTCCTGCAGCTGTTGCATTGCAAGGAGACATTTGGGTATCGGTGTACGTGTGTGAGTGCCCGGAGAATTGATATGCGTTTACGCGTACAGAAATGAATACGCTGGAAATGACTTGTGACCTGCAGACACCTCCACGGTCACTTTTTAAAGACTCTCTGGCAGCAGTTCTGGACCAGGATCTTTAAAAGACCGCACTGGGCGTCGTCATATGCTATTTCTTTTTCTGTTCCATGCAACGTACTATGATGGACAGCAGTTTTCCATAAGTGAGGTGGGCCGGTATATGGTCCGGCTTGACCCTGAGGGACTCCTTGTACCAGTGACCTGCCTCCTCCAGCTTGTTCAGTCTCATGTAGGCCTCTCCTGGGAACAGGAAACAAGGGGTGAGGGTTGAACCCTTTCAGGGACGACGGTTACTACAGTGGACAGCTTATCAGGTTCTCGTTATTGGCGCATGAAAGGGTTCATGGGAAAAGTCAAGTCCGCCGGTGTTGCCCTAACAAGTTCCTCGAGGACAACCGACGTACGGTATCTTGTAACATCCATGATGCTGGGAAAACCAATCAGGAAGACACACGCGGTTGGACCTTGCAGTGACATGACATCGACATGACATCAGCAACACGCCCCCCCCCCCAACTTTATCCTCACTGAGCGCTCAAGCGGACCATCTCGAGTCCAAGCTTCCCATTCATGTCATTAGTGTTACAATAACAAGGCGTTGGATGTGATTTATTCCCTGGATTAGCTTCAATCCTCTCCAGTGGAGGTGCACGTTGAGGAGCGCCGCCGCCGCTGTTTGCTTTGGCAACGCTTTTGAACATTTGTTGAATCCACTTGAAAGCCCCTCTCGTGCCGGATCATCCAGCGAGAAGTTCTCATCAACACATCTCTGGCCAAAGTCAGCACTGGATGACATTTGTTTGCATTGACTGCCATGGTGGGGCTGTTTTTTTATTTTTATTTTTTTATAAAAGTGGGTGTCGCCGGATTTATGAGTTTCACGTTTGCGTAATGCTTACCCATCATGTTAAAAAGGCTGTGCGGCGCAAACTGCCTGGGCATCCGCTGCACTGCCTGCTTGTAAATGGAGAGGGCCTCCTGTAGAATGCCCCAAAAAATAAATAAATAAAATAAAATAGTCCTCGCAAATTGTCACGATGAATCTTTTGTTTTTTGTTTTTTTGTTTTCTGTACCTCCTGCTGGCCCTGCTCGTGCAGCAGCTTCCCCAGGTTATACAGGCAACTGGTGACTGAGCTCTTGTGGGTGTGGGGGTCCTTCAGATTCTCATCGGGAATGTTGGCGCAGGTCACAAAGGTCCGCTTGGCCTCTTCCAGGCTGCCCCGGTTCATCAGGATGATTCCCGTGTTCAGGTAGGCGGCTGCGGCAAAGGAAACGAGGGAAGGGTGAGGTCCACGAATCGATTCTCCAATCGCTTGGGATGAATCGCAAATAGCCCGATATCGCCTCGGAGATGAAGCGCGAGCCTTTTGTCTGGGTCGAATTACTCCACAGATTCCGTCGCCCATACGCGTCACGAGGGTTTCCTTACATGCTAGCGTCGGCCGACTCCCAATCGCCAGTTTGTAGTAATGAAGCGCCTCTGAGAATCTCTCCTTTTCCTGCAGCAGCAAACCCCTGGAAGACATCAAGACGGCGCAATCGGATTACATCTCGAAGATACGGAACACGTTTCTAAATCATTTGGCAACTTTTACTCTCGCTGACAAGGGGAGTTACTTTGTGTTATTTCCCGAAAACGAGGTCAAGTTTAAGATGAAGCTCCCGAGCGCTGTGTTCTCATTGCCCTTGCTTCTTCTAACCCATCTATTTTTGGGTTCCTCGCCTGTCACTCCTCCCGCGTTCACCTGGCGCTCTGCCTCCCTCGGTATGCGACGAATGTGATCAGCGTGAACTCCCGTCACGGCGGCCGGGAAGAGTGGGCGGCGGGCGTCTTTCACACTCACAGGTTATACAGCATGTCGGCCATGTTCCCCCTGTTGTGCAGAGCGTTTCGGTACGCTTTCTCCGCCTCTGCCGTCTTGCCTTGGCTCTTCAGAACATTTCCCAAGTTGCCCCAGGCTGCAGGAGACAGCGACACGCGCCGTCAGGCTGGATAAAGTCTCGTCGAAGAGGAAGCCGAAGGACAGTCGGCCCGTCTTACCTTTGGCAGGGTTGACGCTAATTCCAGACTTGTACAGATTCTCCTCATCGCTCCAGTCCTCGTTCCTTTGAACGGTCCTCAGTCCGTTGAGCAGCACCAGTGACAAACACAGACTCGCCAGAAAGGCCTTGCAGCCTCTCCATCTCAGTCTGACGTAGGCGCTTCTCGCCCCGGCGGCCACCAGTAAACAGAAGCCGATGCTGGGAATGTAGAGGACCCGCTCGGCGATGACGAAACCCACGTAAAAGAAGAGGTTGGAGGCCGGGATGAAAGGGAGCGCGAGTAAGGCCAGTGAGAATATCACCAGGTTCTCCGTGGGCGGTAGCGACATCCCAGGAGGGTGGTCGTCAAGTCCGGCGGAGCCGTTCACGACGGTCTTTGGCGGCCCCGAATCCGTGTTGTGGTTCGTGTCGGGGGCGTGGTAACCGTTCCCGTTGGCGAGCGATTTCCCATCGGTTGCTTTCCCGTCGGCGTTCTTCCCTTGCGAGGTGGGGCCGTGAAACCCGAACCAAGTCAGGAGAACGACTCCTCCGTAAAAAGCGAGCGTGTGAAGATTGCGCCAGTCCGTCCAGGACCTCACCAGGGGCACCGCGTCCATGGACCAGTCGAAACTCAGCTTGTCGGGGCAAAGCAGCAACCAGGCGTTGGCGGCAGGCAAGTGGAGGAAAGTCAGCGTCCGCGTGAGCAGATGCGGCGAGTCGGCCGCCGGGTTGTCCGAGTTGGAGAAGTTGGGAGGCTTGTTGCCCATCCAGTAGATGCGACCCGACAGCAGGACTGTGCCCCAGGTGGCCAGAACAGCGAGACTGGGCAAAACTTTCAAGTCCTTCTTCTGAAATAAAGCACAAAGACAGCGGTCGAGTCAACTTTGGCTCAGAAAAAAACCCAAATGACCCCCGAATCGGTTTCGACGGGTTCAGACGACAGAATCGTCGTCTATCTATTATTGCGCCGTATATTGTTACCTCGGCGTAGTCTGGATGGAAGCGGACTTTCCCCGCTCGGCCGTCGGGGTTGCCTCGAGTGTGACCGCTAATCAGCTTAGAACTCATTGTGTCAGTGTGCAGATACTGTTTACATCGCATAAGAACCTTAATCCCGCCGCCGCGAGGTCGGCTGTCACGCAACGCTTTCAACCGTGATTATTTCATTGCTCCCGACGAGTTTTTTTGTCCGATTTTAATATCTGTTAGCTGACGTTAGATGTCTCGGAGGTGAAGGTCAAACATTTTCCCTGCGACGTAACCTGAGTGCCGACCACCGAAATGCCGTCCGCCGCCTCTTTCGTGAACCCGTTTCGTTATCTCCCAGCTCGTCATTCGGTACGAACTACATTTGAACCCGGTCGGTCCGAGAGACCACAACGTAAAAACTTGTTGTCCATAACAAAAGCGCACGTCGGGATTATCGCTAAGAGGTTTAGCGCGGCCTACTGGCTCCGGCTCGGCTGTTGATTTCCAGTGAGGTGGGGGGCCATGAGAGGGTCAACAGGGGCAGGCGACCCTCAACTCCCGCTTGGAGGCCGTCGATGGAGGTTTTGGAGTACTTTGACACACAATCGGAGAGACGTGGTTCTTTTTCGATTGCAGGGTTGCTAGCATGAAAGCAGATGAGCTTTATTTTAGCCTGAACAGCTTCGCGTGCCCCCCCCAACCCCATTGTTCCATAATTGCTTCTTTCGAGCGTGACCGTCAATCTTCACCCTAATCAGTTTTTTTAAAGTGCTTCCAGTGAATCAAATGAGTGGCCTTGCAGGTGCAAACTGCTTACTTAAGCAGCGCGTCCAATCTCCCAAGATTGCAAAACACTGACGCGATGTATCCAGTTTCTCGGAAATATTCTTTTGGCGTTGATGATTCCCTCGAATGGCTTTTGGACTTTCTTTTTGCCAAACTGAAGCGCAAAATCCGGGGGCCTGCGTCCCACCAAATTATTAGGTACGGCACTCAAAACTTGAAGTACAATAACAAAAAAATAATAAATGCCCAGATCCAGCTGGAATGAGGATAATAACACTGTTTTGTTCTCGATCTTTTTGAGGGTGTTGATTTTTTTTGGGGGGGGGGACCACACTGACAATTAATTAGGAGCATCCGTGACGCACGGAACGTTCCACAATACCGCAAACTGCTGCCTCCTTTCAAATAGACTGCTACTAAAATAAACGCAGCGCTTGGCTGCGAGTCATCCCCGGAGGTGGTGAACCACAATAGATGATTCGGGTAATTATTAGCCTTTACGTCAAACTAGGAAACAAGTGTTTGGAATTATTTCGCTCCGCGTTGGGTTTTATTTGGAACGCTTGAAGCGCTGCTTCATATCTTCCACGATGGCCCCAAAGATTTTCTTTTAATCCCTTTCGGGTAGAGCGGCCACGACAGAAGACAGCTTGCCATGTTCAGTGTCGGCGAGTCGCGTCCAGCTTTTGAAGCTTTGACGAAGCAGTCCAAAGATTTGAGCGGATTTAATGTTATGCTGCCGTTGTACTTTTAGAGATGTGTACCAAATATTGCACAGGAAGCAAATTTAGACACTGGTAGATCTGCACCCCCCCCCCCCCCTCTTTTTGTCTTTGTCTCCCCACTCTACTCTCTCCTCCCATCCTCTCTTTCCCCATTTGAAATCTCATCTCGGTCTGATTAGGGAGGAAATGGAATGAGGGATGGAACGCCGGCCGGAGCGCATCTGCCGGCCCATTTGCATATCCTCGTCCCGCGTTGGGGGAAATCTTCGTATCGACGTTCCGAAAAAGCCACCGTTGCTTCTTTCGCCTGAAACCTGGAGACTCCTGCTCTGCTCAAAGGGGAAGCAAAAACCGATCCGTTCCCAAGACCGGGGACCAGATAAAGCGAGGGAAATGAGAGCATAGTTTCCCTCTCCCGCATCCTTCATCGCTTTGTGTTCCCAAGCGTCTCTTTTTGAGACGTCTGGCTCATTATCGAGGAAACAATTGCCCCTGCGGCCGAGCCCGTCGAGTAACGAGCTCCCTGCCAAGATAACCGCGACTGGGCCCCCGTGCAAGGAGGGTACTGGCGCTGTGATAAATGAGCCAGATGCGGTGGCGGCAGGGGCGGCGGTTGGCAACCAGGAACCCCCCCCCACCCCCCCGACCTCCACTTGCCGCCTGGCAGCCGGTGACGTGCCTGCACTGAAAGATTTGTCACGACGGCTTCGAACAATCGCCGGGAGTGATGAAATCTTCCAGAGCGCGCTGCAAGCGCTCGGAACAATAGAAGGGGGGGCTTCCAGTTTTTATTTCGCACACCATTCCTGCCGTTTTCCCTCTTTGGTGCGATGCAACTATCGACCCTCCCGTGGGTTAGCTTCTCGTTCGTTTTTTTGAATTTTCGAATGCACTTTGGAAAACAGGTGCGAGACACATGTTGCCGCCCCTGTGAACCATCTCGCAAAAAGGTGAAGGTTAATCACGTCGGACAGATTCTCGATGAATGGATCGTAATTGCAGAGACGGTCATTTTTTGGGGGGGAAGCTTCCGGCAAAGCACTCGGAAAGCTGTGTGTCCTTGCCCAATTTAGTCAAGGAGAAAATGTTTTTCCTGGAAATGCACTCGTGTGTTTCAGGATCTCGATCGCGTTTGTGTTTACGGCCTCATTTGGAAGCCCGCTGCAATGTTATGCATGGAATTGGAAACTTGGGTCTGTTTTGCCGCTTAGCGCGCGACGAACGAGCACGGCTTAGTTTCCGCGCGCGCCGCTCGAGTGAGGCTCACGCGGACCAACAGCTTCCCTAATTGCACGAGCTGATGAAAACGCAAACGGCGCGTGACGCCCGCCGTTTCCGCGCGAGCCAATTTCAAGAACGCGGCCGTTAACTGGAAAAGGGGTGGAGCAACCGGATCCCCCCCCCCTTCTCGAGTTTTACCTTTCCGAACGGGAGTAGGAGTGCCTGGCGGAATGTGAGTCGATGGAAGACGAAGAGGTCGTAGACGGCCAACACCACCAGCACCGTCACCCCCTGCTCCTTCCAAAGCATGCTAGTCGCCGCGCACCACAAGCTGCCCGCCATCCACGTCCAGCAGCGTGCCGCCGCGCCGCGGCATCGCCTCTCCCGAAGTCCGCAGTGTCTCGCGTAGCACAGAAGAGACAGCAAGAAGAACAGCGCCGCCCCGACATCCGCCCTCCCGACCACGCCGGCCACCGCCTCCGTGTGCACCGGATGAGAGGCGAAGAGCAGGCCGGCCAGCAGACTCCACGCTCCTCCGCCCAACAGCGGGCGGCTGAAGGCGGTAAAGGTGGCCGTCACCAGCCCGTGAAGGGCGACGTTGAGCAGGTGGTAGCCGAACGGCCGCAGGCCGTGCAGGGCGTAGTTGAGGCGGAAGGTGAGGGTGCAAAGCGGACGGAAGGACTTGTGGCTGCCGCTGTGGGTGAGCAGGGTGCCCCAGAAGTCGTCGTACAGGATGTTGGTCCACGGGGTCGCCGGGAGAAGATCCTGGTTGGTCTTGATGGCTCGGCTGGAGGAGTAAAAGGAAAATCGAGATGATTGACCCTTTCATGCGTTGAGCTGACAATAATAACAATTGAAAAAGGATGTGGCGGAGGCGAGGCTTGCCGAGCGGACGCTATTCCTGAGAAAGTAGCACATGCACACAAAGGAAAGGAAATAGGAGGCGGTTTAAATGAGGAGGGAGAGGAAGAATACTTGCTTTGAAAGTCGCTTCGATGGGGATTTGCATACAGCGCGCAAAGGCTAGCGTTTTTACACGGTGGAAACTTCATCTTCAACCCAACAACGTAGCTATCGGGATTGTTTCATTTGATATTATTTTTAAAACTTTGAAATAAAAATCAAACCGCATGACATGAAGAAAAAAACAAAACGGGCTAGCTCAAATAAATCTGCGCTATGTGCAAAATATGCTAACATGCTAGCTTGTCGCCTGCCCAGTTTTCCTCATGAGGGGGGGTTGACGATCGTGAGCACACTTTCTGTCCTTACGCATGCATGCCGCACTTGTCTCGGAAAGCTGAGAGGGTGGGGGGGGGGTCAGCTAAGGACTGCCTTTGTCTGGAGATTGTACCTTTTAGCGCTTAGCGCCTAAAAAAAGAGAGCGGGAGAGCTGCCGAGGGGGGGAGTGACAGACTATTTTAAACGTCGCCAAAATTGAATTGTTCCTCTGACGAGCCTGTAAAGCTGTCCCTCGTGTGAGCTATGCGAGAGAGCGAATTTCCCGACATTGTTTTCCCCGACAAGAAAAGTGTTTCTTTTGGAGGCCTGTGCGCCCGCCATGGTGGAGTTTGCGCTTCTCGGCCATGACATCATTCTCGTTCTTCGTCGAGCTCCCATTTCGAGACCCCACGCTTCCCCCGGCTTCTTTCGGTCGTCGTTTATAAATAATTAAAATATTCAAATCAGCGCCGGCCGATCGTCACGGTCGCCCTTTCCATTACGGATGGGTTAAAACGAATGCTCCGAGTGTGCGCTTAAAGAAAGCTAGGTGTCTGTTTTTGTGTTTGGGAGTGTGATGGCTTCATTGAGAACATGGACTGGTCTCCCGTAGTGACAGAAGAAGGGTGGGGTGGGGGCAAGGCGAGGGGGCGGTCTCCTTTGTATTCCGCCGCCGTATTTGGGCCACGCCGACAGGCAGGCTACACGGGTCACTATTCACGATCCTGAAAGTACAGGACGGCTTTTCGGGTTTTCTTTTTTTTGTATAAGATTAGATTTTTTTTTTTGCCTCGACTCGTCTGAAAAGATTGGACTTATTTCCTCATTTGCGTGTGTGCTTTTATGATGCAAATGGCGCCCCCCCCCCCATCCCCCAAGAATGATCTCACCACCAGTCATTTGTGTTTCCGTGTGCATACAGATGCTCTGAAGCATTGTTTCTTTACCCTCCAAAAATGTCACTCGTTTTGTCCCACGTGGATCTTGCGCAATAATTGAGCTTTTTTTTGCTGCCCTCGATTCTTGCGTGAATAGCCGGTCTGCCTAATAAGCAGCATAAATAGCCACCGCGTAATGTAATCACCAGTGGCTGAGTTACAATTACACTTTGTTGTCTTGAGTGCATCATCGGACTCCCGGCGGCAGATAAATGAGCCCTGCGCTCGCCACAAAGGCGATCTTCTTCTTCCCGCTTCTATTTTGGGGAGGCTTTGGGGTTTCATTCTCCTTTGGACAAATTTCGCTCCTGTAACCTCCATCCATCAACACCCTCCTCCCGTCTCTCATCTTATCTACAGAATCGCATCCGTGACGGGAGGCCACCTTTTGGTCCGCCGGATTCCTCGTGTGGTCCTCGCGAAACCCCAAAGATGTCGGAAGGCCCTACTAAGCCACACAAAGGACGTCAAAGGCTCGTCCGATGAAAGGTAGGGTGTGAATTGCTCATTGTGAACATTTGGAAATCCGTCCCATGCCCAACGGAGAAAAATAGTCACCCGAACGGGACGTTTCCTCCTCCGCTATCAACTCTTGGTATCTGCGTCGTTTGTATGTCAGACTTGAGGAAGTGAGCGCCGAGGGTGTGTGCAAACATCAGGCTCGAGTGGCACCACTGGCAGAACAATGCTCATCGACAGAAGCGGCGGCGGCATCGCTTTCCCACACTGGACTACGGGAATAAGGACGTGCGGCCCCAAAAAATGTCCAGCGAGCGGTCGGCCATTGTTGATTGCGTGCGAGGTCTATCATGAACCCAATTATCCTGCGGTCCGCCCCTCATTTATCTTTCAGTGGATTGATTCGAGTCCCGTTGCATTCTCGAGGGGTGATCGATCGCCAGGCGCTTAAACGGATGCCGCTGCTGCGCCGGCAAAAATCCAAACCGGAAAGAAAGTGAGGAGGAGGTCCCGCCCTGAGTGACGACGTCGATAAAAAGTCGGTGATGAATCTTTAGGCTCAAGCGGGAAGGTTTACGGAAATCGATGGCTAATAAAACCGACGTTTGGCTTCCCCCTCGGGGCCAAGAAAGCACGCAAGGTGCAGGTGCCGACTCGGGATTTTAGGCCATCCCACATGCCCCCAAAATCTGCGAATTGATTTGAAAAGTCTTGAAGTCATTGTTCTCGAGGAACAAATCAAACTGTTGATTCATTCCAAAGACCACCGGGAACTTTTCCATCGTAGGTCCCCGCCAGCCAATAAATCCCGCCGTAAATGCGGCGTGTGACTTCGGTCGTTTTTCTCCCGCGGGCGAACTGATTTAAAATCGACATTTGATGGCGTTATGAAAACACCCGCGCAGAGCCAACTTCCGTTCTTTCAATTCCGGCAAAAGAACGACGGCGGAAAAGCCCTCGGCGTGTTTGTCGTCGAACCAAATGATCGGTCCAATCAGTCCGTCCCAGAATCTGTGCGGTTAATTACGGCGTCTGACTCGGCGCGACTAATTAGGGTGGTCTCTCCTTACGCGCCGCCTGCTTCCACGGTGATAAATGTGCCGCTTGATTAAAATTTGGAAGCGAGCGTTGCTCTGCGACTGGGCGAAACAACACGCGAAGCACAGCTGTGTACGTGCTGGGGATTATAAATTATGACTCCAGGTACGGCCGTGTTTTATTTATTTATTTATTTATTTTTAAGCAACACTCCGAGCTTAATCGAAATCAGCTGAATTGAAGACCAAGGATAATGGACAATATCTGTCTGGAATCGATTTTCGCACATCTCGTTCCCGAAAAGTTGTCCGGCGCTCTGGCATGAGGCGTGAGTTTTACTTAGCAACGTGAAATTTGGCAGACGTGACGACCACGAGTTCCAGCGATCGTAATTTTGTCCGATCTTATATGCCAAATTTGAACGGCGAAATACGAGAGAGATCGTCCAATATGGAGGTCCGCTTCTGCGACGACTCAAACGTCCATCTAGGGTCCACCTAAAAGTATCGATGCCAACTATAAGTTAAAAAAATCCGTATCATCCAGTGCAGATGAATGTCTCTGCGGGTCATCCAAAATTTGGACACAGTCCCGAAATAGAAAGCCTCCATTCAAAAACCACATATGGCCGACATCAAAGAACCTTTTTATTGCTCGGCCACCTTCTGTCGCTCCCGTGCGGTCGCCGCAGTCCTCGCGGGAGCGATATATACGCCGCGCCATAAACAACCTCCCGAGAGGGACACGGCAGACATGATGTCACCGATCAAATTGAGCGCCTTTTTGTCGTTTTCTTTCCCCCAAAATGAGGCTATCACGATTCAACGCATCTTTCACGTGTCCTTCTTCGCCTTGAACCGTCGACCACATCGGTAATTAACCCTTTCATGCACAAATGATAACCTGTGAGCTGATAAGCCGTCACTGTAGTAACCGCTGTCTCCGAAAACCATATTTTCATTTTTTGTTTATCTCAACGCGCATAATGCTTCACTACGATGGATTAAAGGTAATATGCGAAAGGCCAAAGATAAAAATGGGGCTCTGCATGTGGCAAAAATCCATTAAAAATAAATTACTTTCTTGTCACTGCCCATCATGGAGGCCTCTCCTATCATCGCCATCCATGAATGTTTTCTTATTTGGGGGCCACCTTCCTCCAATCCGATCCATCCCATTCATCATGGCCGCCTTCTCGAATGGGCCGCCTCCACCCGCGATGTGCACTTCATTAGCGGCGCACCTGATACCCACTGGTGCCCGCCGAGCCGCATCCCACCGCGAGCTCACCCAGGCGGAAAATTCACCCACTTCAAATCCTCGGCCGAAGCCGCTCTCGGCGGTGATCACGCAACATTTGAATGATATCATGCGACGCTGACGCTTGAGGCAAACGAATACCTCCTGCATCTCAATGACACACGCAATAAAAGACGGGAAGGGGCGGGAAGCGGGAGGGGGCTGTCACCTGATCCCCTTCGACCCGCAGTCATTCACGTTGACTGACGCTCCATCCTCTGTTTTAAAAAAATGTTTTTATGAGGTGTGAAGCACCAAATCATTTCCACACCCGCACAGACAAGGAGTCCACCCGCCCGGCTTCTAAAAGCCGCGGATGCATTTTACAAGCGTGAGTTGGACTAACCGTGCGTGAAGCGGAGTCGGCAGCCAAGAGTCTCAGCCTTTATGAGGCATGCCTGCACCTTCTACTGTACTGTAGTATCTGTGACTGACTGTGAGTCTGTAGGGCTTCAAAAATCAGGGGGTCTGGTCTGGTGAGTGATGTGGGTGCCGGCAAACGAGATTGTACAGTTGGCGGTTATTCGTCAAACAAGCAGTTTTTGTTTCATTTCGTTTGATAAAATCTATAAAGAAAACAAAACGAAATTGGCTTTGTTTTGATTCTTGTCGTTTTCCGGTTTTCATGTATCGCTGCGCGAGCCAACATCAACTGTTATTCTGCCCAGGCAGCTTCGGATCGTGGCGAACTGATCAAAGTCACTCTCGGACCCATTTTTAGATGTTCAGAAGAACAAAAACAACAACAATAGAATATTTGTGCTCTTGACAGCAGACTGGACGACAAATTTGACAGCGAAAAGTGATAGCGGACGCTAACAGCTAGTGGCGAGTCCTGCACACGCCCAGCCGCCCGATTCGCGGTGGGTTTTGGATTACGCCGGTCTGTCGTTTTCAAGCGCACCTTGACAAAGTGGAAATCCGATGCAGCAATCAGGAACTGCGCTTGCAAGCTTGTTTTTTTGGGGGGTTTGTTGACAAATCCACCTCTGAATCCTAACGCGCGCTGCTAAAACAAGACATCCATAGCGTTGTAGATGAATCAAAACACATGTTTAATGGTGACGCAATCCCAATAGTGTGTGTGTGTGGGGGGTTATCGCCACCACATTTTTGAAGCGTTTTGCCTGTTTCTGCTTAAAAGCTAATCATTCGGCAACTTTTCATCGACACTTTGAAAGACTGCATGTCTTGAGGCAATGTTAGTCATTTCCAGGAACATTTTTCCTGGCAGGCCAACACGTTGCCGCCCCCTCCCCTGACCCCCATCAAGCCGCATAATATTGCCGCACACACGCCACCCAACCATTTGCTCGCGTGCTTCTTCGGCCCACATCTCGCGCCAATATTTATAGACTCCCGGCACATCATGTCACTTAACCAGCCGCGCAACCCAAGCGGGGCTTCCTTGAGGTTTTTTTTTTTTCCAGCAGACTGCGACGATTATCTCCCATGCGCCGCGAGCTAGCGGCGCCATCGGCCAAATCACGTCGTTATGACTGTTTATCTGTCGTTAAGCAGCCGGGAGCGTTGACGACCAAATACTGTTTTCGGATCGGGGTGTTCAAATCCGGGGGGGTTAGGGAGGGGGGGGGGGAATTAATGGCTGTCGTTTGAATAAGGAACATGGCTCGACTCATCTTCAGAAAAAAAGAAAAAGGAAAGCATGTTTTTCATATCACCATGTCAGTTATATGTGGTGATTTTAATGCCCTTCTCACGCATACTTTCCGCGTGTGAAGGCGCTCCGCGAGCGGGTGAGTCATGTGCGGCGGTGTGTCGAGGCAATTCATTAAGCGTCTCGACTCAAAGCGCTCCGGTTTTGAACCTGGATCAAGGACATTTTTGAGGGACGCGATCATCCTGATGCACTTATTGGTTGAAGATTCAAAACAGGGTCGCGGTGTCCCGCGGGCTTCGGGATTTAATATTACCAAAAGGCGACTGAGGTTGCGCCGCCGATGCCGCGTCCTCTGTCTCCACGTGAGAGATGACCCAACTATTCATGACTTCAATTGTCAAATAGGACCGCGTCGTTTGTAAAGCAGACACAAATCTTGATAAGTATTCAAATAGGCTTTTCGTAAGTCGTAAGGCTGGCATGCACATCGATGAAGACAAATGAGTGCTGTGCCGCAATTCCGTGCCTCCCTCAAATAAACAAATCATCCCCCCCATGAAGAAAAAAAATAAATAAATCACAATCAGCGTTCGTCTAGTTCCGTGAATTTGTTTCATTTCATTTCCAAATACTAGTGGTCTAGTCAGTGGTCGGCTTCCCCAAATCACTTTACTTCACATTTATAACCAACCCAATAGCAGTCGCTCTGCTTTTTCCCGGCTTGACTCACCCCTCTCCCAGGTCCCGCAATAACAACCCGTAATGGTTCAACAAGCAGAGTTTTTTCGTTTTTGTTTTTTTTTCTTTCATTGGTATTAGCATTAGCGGTGCCCAGGAAAAACACTTGACCTGATTGAAGAAGCAGAGCGCCGCACGAGTTGCATTCCGCATGGCCCTGTCAAAGAGTTATCCGTCCTCGCCATCACGTCGGGATTCTCCCAACTGCGTGTGACGTGCAGTAGCCCGGGTTGGATTCGAGTGGGGTCAAAGGTCAGATCAAGCTTTTCAGAAGATCACAACCGGGGTTATCGGGGGAAAGACAAACGAGGATGAAAGAGGAAATTAGGCGAGGAGTCTCCTCAGACGAACCTGTAACTCCCCCGCCCCTCTGGGGAGCCTTCCCGGCACGCGGCTTTCGACCCCGTTTGATGAAGAGCCAGGAAGGGTCACGCTCTCCTTGCTATTTATCAACCTTCACAACCGTGGAGCAAAGCCCCTTTTTGTTTGTCCCCTTGTGTGAATTACCGCGAAACTTTGATGGATGTGCGGCGAGGTCGGACGCTGAACTTTGACGGCGAGGATGGAGTGTGCTTCCCGGACGCGCCGGGCGCCGCTGCGGGTAATCCGTCACCTGAAGGCTCCGTGACAACCGCCGCCGTGTTCCGCCGAACGTACGCGCGAGCATGATGGATGGACGACCGCCCGGGCAACATCACCGTAAAATCTGATAGACACCAAGCGGGTAAATGTGCCCTGGAATGCAACAGGAATGGAAACTGGAAAACGGGTCGCGATGGATTTCGATTGCCAGTCAATCGCCGTGGTGATTATACTGATTGGGAATCGGATCGCTACGTGAACCGCCGCACTCCACTGGATGTCACAAAATCAATCCATCCATTTTCTTTGGACGTTCAGAGTCACAGATGAGCTAAAGAGCTCGCCCAGTTGTATTTTGTCAAAAGTTGGACGCTCTGGACCGGTCGCCAATCAATCATGACGGATAGATCGAGCGCCGGCTATGTGAATCACTGTCCCCACTGGTCACCAAACATCCATCCATCCATTTTCTACCACTTATCCTGTTCGAAAACAACTTGAGCTGCAGCCTATCCCGGTTGGAACAAGCGGTGGACCGTCGCCAATCAATTGATCCCCACAGTACCCAATGGACGTAAAAGCATCCGGCCATCCATTTTCCATACCCGTCAATGGGTAAAATGTTGCTTTATATCGACTTAGTGAAAATAATTTAAGTGTATAAGGGCAGTTCCGTTGACTTTATAGCTTATTAGCGGGCATTTTGGCCAGGAACAGTCCTATAAATTTCTGACCTTTAAAGAGCGCCTGCCGGGCGGAAAGCACCTGTTCGCCGTTTGCCGTCGCATAAATCATCCGACGCATTGCTCACGTGTCATCGCTTGGAGATTTACTGCAAATGTAGAGTGTCACGCCAGCGTCGGCACAACGTGGGGTTCGGGGCAGCAGCCAAAGCAGTAGCAGGGATTGTGTTTCGAAAAACACAACTGATTTTAGACGACAGCAGATTTTTAAAAACAACTCAATTTTCTTTGCAGCTTTAGAGTCCCAAGTTGGAGATTCTCCCAGCTGACTTGGGTAGGGGCCCAACTACACCCTGGATTGGTCGCCAGCCACTGCGAGCGGTCGACAGCCAAGTGGCAAATAGCACATGCAAAACAAGCGCCGTAACCATAGTAACCTAACCAGGGTGGCCAGGGCGACAGCAGCCGAGAGGCAAAAGGAGGAGGAAGAAGTAGGAGGGCGACCCCTTTACCTGTCGTCGTAGCAGAAGTCCGCGTCCAGCGTGTTCACGTACACCCCACGGCCACGGCGGTGCACAGCAGCTCCGTGATCATCTCTCCGAGCCGAAGCGGAGCTTGCACGGGGTCGGGAGGGGTGTGAGGATGGGTTCGAAGAGGAAGGTCGAGAAGCGGATGACAGCCGAGTGTGCCTGTCGTGGCTCAGCCGCTCGGCAGCGCGGCTCTCGACGCCGCGCGGGGCTTCTCCCGGCGCACCCGAAGTGTGCTGTCACGGCGGGCCATGACGCTCCCCGACCACCACCACCCGAGACGCTCACGAGCGGCTCGCGAGGGTTGTCAGGAGGCGATGAAGAGCGATGAGATGAGCGCGCGTGGCGGCGATGCGCGTCGCGGGTCGATGTGCGTGAGAGAGGCGAGGAGCGAGAGCCAAGCGCGTGTGGTTTGGAAGGGAGGGAGGCTGCGCATGCGCACTGGCCGCCACACCGAATACAATAGTGGGCACACAAAGAGGGCTTTTGTCGTTTATTACTGCCGAATCTCCAAAGAACGAGTCATAACTCTAGAATAAAAACACACGGCATTTGATTTGGGATGACAAATAAACGGATGCGTCCATTATTAATAATGAAAGGCAATAATTAAATACGAAAAAAATATTGTAACCCAAATCCCCCCCAAATGTATTTTCTTTTTACATGGATATTCACAATGAACGCTGAAAATAGCACATGTGGTTACAACCCTCAGTCTGCTGACAGAAAGCAAAAGGAAAAGCCTGCTTGAACATCTGAAATTTATTTGCGGTAAAATGGAGGGTACTCCAACTGGTGGCAAGACGTGTGCTGTTTTGACCTCCCTTCTTGGGATGAGTGTTTAAAAATTCTAATGAGTTGAAGCAATTGATTGTGATCTATTTTTTGTGTGTGTGTCACAAAAAAAAAAAACTGGCGTTCAAACGGGTGTGTAGACTTTTTATAAATGAAATCTATTATTATTATGATTATTTCCACAGCCGCCAATGCATCTTTGTCCTCTGTATGTCGAGGTTGCGGATGGACGCCAGGTTGGACCCGCTGACCACCAGATGGACCAAAGCTTGTCCCACGATCGGGGGGCCAGGCGTTATGGAACAAGAGCCCAGTAGGAAAAGCAAAGCAGATGGAGCAGGATGCACCGGGGGCAGGCGGAGGTTAGTGACACATTTGTAACCTTGGCTTCAGAGCAACTCATTAAGCGGTGTTTGCTTCGCCGGCGCTCGGTTTTGGGACGCTTCGCTATCTTCCAGCACAGAGCCAAGAATTCAAAGTCTACCTCATTTGAACCGCGAGGGCGGGAGGGGAAAGGGCAGGCTCCCGTTTACAGCCAGCCAAAGTGATTAGGGATTAGGAACAACATTACCACAATTATAAATAAGATGAACATATAACAGGGGGTGCGGGGGATGTGACTATCAATATTATATCGTAAACACGTCCTCGTTTGTACATTTCTGTGGCCTTTTCGATATTTCAATTCACTTCCCTTTGCGATGGCCGCCCGTTCGTCAAATATCCGAATCTAATTTCAGAGCGGCGTGGGAAAAAACAAAACGATCAAACTTTTGCCACAGAGAGCATTTCCGTCGATATATCCGCCGATACGACGCGCTGTAGGCCAAACATAGCGAGTCATTTCCCCCTCCGCGCTATTTACTCCGGAACCACTGCTTCTTCACCCTGCAGATAAACATCGCGCAGGAAACGGGTAATCACAGCTGCGGGGCCGAGCCTCGCTTTCCGCCGACGGTCTCAATATTAAGCGTGAAGCCAAAACCCGCCTCTGATGTGCGTGACAAGAAGCCCCCTCTATTTTTGTTTTGAATGACATCAATCATGTTTATTGGACGTCATTTCGAAGCATTCTTGGCAACGTTTCCGCCCGCGAGTGTGAAAATCCATTCGGAATCGAGCAAAGCGGCAATCCCGCGACGGCGCGGCAAGACGGTTGCGGTCGCCGCAAATGCTGCAGCTCCGCACGAAGTCCGATTCCATTCATAATTCATGCGTCTGCGACTTCGACAATATTGGTTTCCAAGCGTGTAAGATTTATCGAGGGAGCGAGCAAAACAGCTGTACAGATTAAAGAGGTCAAGGCCTCTTCCTCCGACGCCGGGGAGCCTCGCGATGTTCTTTCCAGACTCGCGTGGCCATCCAGGTTTCGCCTTAAACTCCCCCCCAAAGGGCTCGGCGACGACGAGCGTTTTTTGAGACACGCTTCCAGCCTCAAGATGAAAAAAAAAAAAAAAAAAGTCACAGCTCAATCAAACAAGATGCCGCTTTTTTTTCCAGATGTTGTCCAGCACGTGTTGCATGACTTGAAAAGCGACGCTATCTGTTCCGAAGAGAGAGAAAAAAAAAATCTCCCTTTAGGACCAAAGTTCTTGTCATAGAATCAATTAGCGATGTACAAAAATAGCGCTTCACGTCACTCTTTCAGCGCAACGATGGCGTAACATCTCGGCGACAGAAGCGGGTCGAACAGTTGCACCAAAGCTGAAAAGGATCCCTCATCCTGTAAAAAAAAAAAAAAAAAAATGTACATCTTTTTTTTCAGATGGAAAAATTAGGTGATCTTGCCCAACCCCTTCACCGATTAACAAAGTGTGTTCCAAGACTTTTGTCCATCAAAGCGACTTCCCAGTGGAGGCTCCGCCCACTTTTATTATTTACGTAGCTCCAGGAAGCCTGAACTGTGTGTTCGACGCCTGGCGGGTGGCTCAAAATGTCGTCAACAAGCAGGTTCGTTGAGTTGAGCAGTCAAAATCATGATCACGATTGACGCAAACAGGAAGTCGGCCATTTTGGCTTGAAGCGGCCGTTTGTGATTGAACCGAGCACGCTTTTACGCATGAGAGTCTTATTACCTGCTCTTTCAGGTAGCAGAGGCGGTCCATGAGAATGAGGCCTTCAATGCAAGGAGCCAGGGTCACCTTCAACTCCAAGTGCACATGAAAACAGAGTTTTTAATTCCTCATCCATTTGTACATCAAAACCGCCGCCGAAAGTCATTTCACTGTGGCACAGCATCATCATGCCCTCGGCCCGACCGCAATGAGCTCCTTTAACGGCGGGGCAATTTATTGGCTTTTACGAGCAGGCATGAAAAGGTTTCCACCCGACGTGAATGCAGGGCAGCTGTGAAAATGGCTCACCAGATTGAAAGCGTGCATTTCTGGCCGGCGAGGCGCGTACACGTCGTGGTACCGCTGAATGTCCTCGTCGGTGAGCTGGAAGGAAAAAGCATCATCAAGGGCTGTTAGGCACCATTTGGCGTGCGGTTGCCTTGGCGATGGGGCCTCGCGGCATCGCAAAAATGCAATAGACGTGAAATATTGCGATTTTTGACCTTGGAATCATCCAGGTCCAGCTTGCGAAGAGCCCGTCGCACGTAATCCACAAAGGATTTCGCCTTGGAGTAGACGTTCCCCACTCGCTTTTCACTAATAGGGAGCAAATACTTCATGACAGCGAGACGTACGTCGTGATATACAGTAAATGGAGACGGACAATCCTCAGAAAGCTACAGTTGCTCTTCGCAGAGGATAAAGAATACATACATAATCAATATATACTTATAGATATAGTAGGAGGGCAAAAAAAAAAAAGGTTTCCATAAACCCACGTCATTCCACAATGCCGTAAATATACCGACTTCCTGTTACCTTTTATAGGCGCCATAATGATCCCGGAGAATAACATGCAGGACTGCCCGGTAGAACAGTGAATCCATCTGAATCTTTTGTGTGAGGAAAAAACACAAATCAGCGTGCCGGCAGATGAGCAATGCGTGTTTCAATCAGGTCGGTGACGAACAATGATTTGATGATTTATTTTTTTTTGTTTGTTTGACTGTTGACCCCACCCAAACAAACAGCGGCGCACTTACCCCATGGCCCACTGCAACTCTTTCCAGCGCCTGTTGTTGTCAGCAAGGAAGGAAGGGAGCGCGCCCGTGAGAG
Source organism: Hippocampus mohnikei (assembly GCA_026261675.1). Lineage (NCBI taxonomy): Eukaryota > Metazoa > Chordata > Actinopteri > Syngnathiformes > Syngnathidae > Hippocampus > Hippocampus mohnikei. The sequence continues at coordinate 7,101,466 of JAKGUB010000345.1, forward strand.
ACTGGTCGTGCCGTTAAATGCACACGACTCGCGGAACTCACCAAGCACGCCGACATCCTGGCGTTTCGGCCGCAGAACCACGAGCGGCGGCGGAGGTGCTGACTCAGAGGGAACCCGAAGACACCGCGCGAACTCTCTGGAGGGGCCGCAGAAGCTTTTGATGAGGCGACGGAGGTAAAAACACACTCTGAAGTATTTTCTGTCAAGAATACGCATTCGACCCTGCGCGTCGGGTTCGAACTCCTCCGAGAGTCTGTTGTAGCAGCATCCCACGCCGCAGACGGCGAGCAGCTCCGCTTTGGCCGCGAACATTCGGAGCATGCTCGGTGCCAAGTCGCCGCACGTGTGCAGGCCCACCAGGACTGCGTCCTGGCGTGGGGATGAGAGGTTTTAGGCAAAGTTCGGCGACGATACAAAGTCCATATGCGGGATGAGCTGACCTCAAGCTCCTCGATGAGCTCCCTCAGCTCCGTTTCGGCGGTAACGTAGGATGTGAGCGGGAAAAGACGGCGCCGGTGGCGCCGCTTCTGATCTGGGCTTTCTTCTGGAGGTTCTCCTCTTCCTCCTCTGCCTCTCCTCATCGGTCAGTGAGACCCTGCCGGGCTGTACCACCTCCAACGACATGGCGCTCAAGAAGGGCTCCTCGATGGGGTTCATGTCTGGGGTCTGGAGCTCAGCCTCCTGTGGTTCATTTCGGTCATCTGCACCTTTGATTTGTGGTACCTCTTTGTCTGCTTTTGCAGCCTTGCTGTGTTTCTGGTACACCTTGGAGAACTTTTTCAATTTGCGGTTCCTCTCCTGGGCCCCGTGAGTGTTGATGCTGGACGAGTCGATGCCGAAGACTCGAAGGCCGTGCTGCAGGGAGAGGAAGGAGCTCAGGTAGCCTTTCCTGAGCCCACGTCGATGACCTGCGAGATCCACACCATGCTTATCAGACCAGATATAATCCAATACAGGGTTCAAAAGAAATACTTTCCTGTTTGACTCCACAGCGCTTGGCCAAACAGTCCACTACCTCAGCCATTGACTGCACCTCATGCGACTTTTTATGTTCATGAACTCATCCGGCTCTAATTCGACAACTAAAAGAGAGAGAGAAAAATGGTAAGCTCTCAAACCATTGCATCCAAATGACCATCATGTCATACCCGTCTCAGCGCTTAACACTGAGGGCCTTTGTCTGAGGGCCTCCAAAGCTCATCCCGGCTCGTGCAGACCCCCAGGCCGGGAAGTGAGTGGGCCTTGGCTGATCGCAAAAGTTCATGTGGGTCAACCAGCCTGTTTGCGTCTTGGCAAAACCCGAATGTGGTCCTCGATTGTTCTGTTTAAAGGAGGTTTAAGGGTCAGAAAAGATCGAATGACATTGTTTACATGCACATAATCGTTAAGATAATTACATGTTATGTAAATAATGTACTGGTAATATTAAAATGTCAACAGAAACGGTTTCGGTCACTTTGTTTTTGGACGTCTGGCTCCCTCTGTTGGCCACTTATGCCAATTGCATTCAGCACCTCCTCAGGCGGCACGGCCATGAAACGACTCCACACGTCGTGTGTAAAACTCCACCGTGTGCGCGTTTGCGATGCTCAGAGTGGCCGCGAGAAAACGCGTGACTTCATCCACGCGTTGCCTTAGATTTGCGAGGCTAACCAAAGAGGGAATCATGGTAAAAACGATAAAACCAGGAGAATAGTCGCGATTCATGTCAGTCTACTTTCGAAGTAATCCAGGAATAGGTAGTCGATTAACGATCATCGATGCTCCACTCGTGTGGAAACGCGGTGTGTAGAGTGTTTGTGTTTTTGTTTTAGCCATCACTAAATTTTAAAGTTAATCTATGTAATAATTAAATTATGCTTATGTTCATTATTTAAAATTTTGACGTGGATAAAACAGAAATATCGAATGGTCTGAGTTCTTTTCATCTTGTCTGCTACAAAACGTCATCATCCCGCGACTGCGACTCAGAAGTGGGACACTCATTCGGAACACATGTAAACATTTCACCATCCGAGGGCCACACCGAAGTTTAAATGGAACCGACACATGCCAAATGGAAGCCAGGTAACCTTCCACCGAAAGAAGGGAACTGGAAGAAGCCCCAAAAGCAAAATGCCGCCGTTAAAAGAAATGGGTTCCGGTAAACAAAGTTTTCCAAGGAAGTATTAAAGAAGGTAAGTTAAGGCTTCAAGTTGTATTGCTTGTTTTTCTGTTGTATGTCTGTGCTATCTTCCATTTTTAATTTTTTCTTGGTAATCTATTGCACGATGTTTTCAGAATTTCAACATAATGCTCCTCTTAGACAAATTGCATGGAAAAGAGAGAAAATTAGTCATTTTAAGCATGGTGACAAAAATGTCCACAATATTTATACTAACTTGTGGGCAACCACCACGATCTGACACCTAACACGCTTTTGTCTCCAGGTCAAGGTTTTGCCTTTGAGCGCAAAGAGAAAGTGAAGCATGAGTACAACAAGCTTTTGCGAAAGGAGAAGAAGAAAACAAACAAACAGACGTCCTCAACATCGTTGCTGTACCGCGACGAGTACCCGGAACACCTCAAACATTTGTACATGGCCGAGGCGGAAAAGCTGAGGAACGAGGTGTGGACAAACAGAGTGAACCGGTCAAACTGAGAAAGAAAGGACAAGGCCAGGAGAAACCAAATGAGGCCGAGATGGAGGAGAAGGCTGGGTCTGAACCAGAAGGTGCCGGTCCCTCTGAGCCTGAAAATACAGAAAAATCAGCATCGGTATCAGAAAGGTATAGATTAAGTCATCGAAAACTCACGCCGAGTATATTTTTCAATTGCCAATGTGTCAGGGTTACTCCTTTCATTGATATTCTCTTCTAGCCTGCCAGTAAGCAACCGCATGAAGAAAAAGCTGGACAAGAAGACGTCCTACCAAAGGTCGCTGGAGGAGTGCGAGCGAGTCAGAGAAAAGCAGCGGAAAAGAAAGAGGTCATTATCTTAAACGTTGTTGGGCTTTCTGTTTCGATGCTTCAATTTCGAACAATGCTTTCAGGAGTTCCTAAAGCGCAAGCAGCAGCGCGAGGAGTCCATTCGAAAGTACAAAGAGAAAAAGATGGAGATGTACCAGATGCTTTGCAAAAGACCAAGAAGGGGCAGCCCAATCTAAATCTTCAAATGGACTACTTGCTTCAGAAGATCCAGAAAATCTCAGAAACGACTCCCAAAAAATGAACACACGCATGATTTGGGCCAGAAAGTGAATCTTGTGTAGTTTTACCACAAGATGGCATTGTAAGATAAGGCGACAATGTCCTCTTGTGTCACTTTGTGCATTTCATAATAAATGTGAAAATACCGCCCTTGTTGTCATGAATGAAAAGCAATTCCATTTGAGGTTGTTGTCATGGCAACAAGAGCACAAGACCTTATGCTACCTGCCTGGGGAGGAAAAAGCCTCCTCATGACATCACGTGGTCGCTGGATGACGAGGTAACTTTCAGACTTTTGTTCCTCTCGTTCGCCGCGTCATTCATGGTAAGAAGTTCATTTGCTTCATCAAAAGTTGTCTTTCATGACCAAACAGTAATTTGGTGTCGTATTAGTTTTGCTGGCATTCTAGGTATGAAGATAAGCCCTGACGCTCTCGGGGCTTAGTGGCTTATTCGAAAAGATGTGAAATTTTTCAATCGTCTGTACTCAAAAGTTAATTTGTGAAAAGTGCCCGATTTGACCTTTTTAAAATCTTCTGCATGGGCAAAAGCTCTGTGATTGTGTTTGATAAAGCGTACACTTTTGAAAGGAACTGTTTTTCCTTTGTCGTCATGACAACCCAAAAGGGCTGAGCGCGCTTAACGCCACCCCACGGATCTTGATTCGCGCTGACCTACATGCCGCGCCAAGGTTTTGCTCGCTGAAGGCTTGCCGGATCCAATCCACGATGGAACACGAGGAGGAGAGCAGGAGGCCCGGCGGCCGCGGCTCGGGCTGGGGTCACATTGCCCTGCTGGATAAGACCAAGGAGTTCTTCCAGACGTGCGACGTGGAGGGCCGGGGCTTCATCACGCGCACCGACATGAGGGTGAGAGTCGGCGAGGGGAGTCGGATGTGTCGAAGAGAGCTCGTCTGACTGAGGCTGTGGTGTGGTGATGTCAGAGGCTCCACAGGGAGCTGCCGCTGTCGGCCGAAGAGCTGGAGGACGTCTTTGACTCTCTGGATATGGAGCGCGCCGGTTATCTCACGCTGGAGGCCTTCTTCGGGATTCAGTACGTTTGAATCATTTCAATCCGGATGACCAAAGGAGAGCCAGGTTTCGTTACAAAAATACATCAATTTAACCAGTTCACAGCGCTCTCTAGTGGTACATTTTGGTATAATACAGTTGGAGGCAATTGATAAGAGCTGTTTATTTTCTGTAACTCCATCCGGTTTCTCTCAGGTCAGTTCCTCCACGGCCGGAGAATCTCTGTGACCGACGAGCCAGTCCTTACGCTGGATCCGGGTTTACGGGCCAAAGAGACCTTTACCAGAGCCAATGGGAAGCCAAGCTGTCCGGGGCGAGGACGAGGAAGAGGGTCACTTCTGTATGCTGCTGGACAGCTTGGGAGCCAGTAACGTTTTTGAAGAGTGAGGAGCATCGCCGAAAACCCGCATGATCCGATTCCGCTTCTGAAAATAACTCATCTGGAGCTTGTTTTTACTGCCCCAGCCCGGACGAGGTCCGCAGCCTGTGGGCGCAGCTCGGCGGGACGAGCCGCACCTGCTGTCTAACTTTGAGGAGTTCCTGGCCAGGGTCACCCATCAGATCAAGGAGGCCTGTCGGGAGAAGAAGGACATGGAGAGCGCCCTCCAGAGGTAAGAGGGTGCAAGGAAATATTTCTTGACGTTTGGATTTGGGTTTCAGTCACGCTTTCGTTATCATACGGAATGTACGAACGCATTCTCCTTCCTAATCGAGCGCCGTGTGGCATAACGACGTGTTTCGCTGCAATCCCACACAGAACAGTTTCCATAATCAGACTTCATCCGTGTCAAATGACCGCTAATCTCCGCCTCGGGGCTGTGAGAACACACACACACACACACACACACACACACACACACACACACACACACACACACATCGGCCGGAGAAATGATTTAGTCTGTTGTCATGCAGTCCATAATTGGGGTCACGTTCGCGGCGCGCAGAGTACGGCGCTACTGGCGACTTAGCTTTTAGCTTGTGATTGCCGGAGGGGAAAGGCAAATAGCGTTCGAGGCTTGAGTTTTTCCAAAGATGACTTAAGCATGTCAACAATGGCGTTCAGCTGTTGAGGAATGCTCCCAACCCCCGCAGGAAGGCGGCGACGCACCACGACGAGATCCGCCACCTGTACGAGGAGATGGAAGCGCAGATCAAGACGGAGAAGGACAGGCTGCTGCTGAAGGTAGCTCCCGTTGACAAACGCAAGCGCTCCCTTTGTCAACTTTGACCTCGGGGGGCCCCGCAGGACTCGGAGCGGCTCCAGTCAAAAGCCAGGACCTGGAGGACCAGCTTTCCTCCAAGGAGAAGGAGCTGGAGTTGCTCTTCCAGAAGCAGAAGAGGGTAAGGATCTACTCTCGGATCTACTTTGCATGGGTTCTGATTTTTTTGGGGAAAAAAATATTCTCCGTTTGGCCATAGTTGGAGCTGGAGTGCCGCGAGCTGAGCAGCGAGAAGCAGGAGAGCCACGTGGAGAACGTCAAGCTGAAGGTGACCAACGACGAGCTGGCGCGGGCGCTGGAGAGCACCAGCCAGGAGCTGCTGGTGGCCCAGGACCAGCTGGCCCTGCTGCAGGAGCAGGCCGCGCCTCCACCAGGAGAAGGAGATGTGGGTGCTCAGACGCCACTTGAATGGATTTAAAAACAACAACAAAAATGAGAACAACATTCTTGGCATTGAATGTGTTATAATAACGGCGGGTCAATTTGAAATCTTGTTTTGTTTTTTCTTCCAGGAAATGTACAGAGTGACGGAAGGACTGCAAAGAGAGAAGCAAAGCCTCATGAAGCAGCTCGACCTCCTCAGGTTGATCAATACAACGCTTCAGTTCATTTTTAAAATCATCCTTTCCACTTGATCCTAATGTTTTTTTTTTTCCTCTTCCAGGAGATGAACAAACATCTAAAGGACGAGCGGGACATCTGCTCTGGTGTGGTGAGTGTGATTTGATTATTATAATTAAGAAACTAAAAACGTTTGGAACTCCATGTTTTGTTTACAAAAAAACAAAAACAGCCAAGAACATCCCTGAGGAAGAAGCAGAAGCAGCGAGTCGCCCTGGCCAGCATGTTTGACGACAGCAGCCAGCCTGCCAAAAGGTGACTCCTCTCTCTATCAAGATGATGTCATAAAAAGGAAAAACAGAGGATCTCTGCCTTATTATTTATTTATTTATTTATTTATTTATTTTGTGTGTGTAGCGTAATTCACTCTTAACATGTGAGGACATCCTCTGTTTCTCCCGCTTCCAAAGATCTCCGGTGCTGGATGGCTCCTACCAGTCTCTGGAGGCCTTGCCTCTCGAGCACCTTCAAATCGTGTTTGTTGCTTCCTCCTCCTGTAGTGAGGACGATGCGGCGGCGGCGTCAATTTGCTGAAGAAGAGCACCGGGTTGACCAACGGCTACGCCGGCCCCGCCCCTCCCAAAACTCACAACGCGAGGGGCCAAGGGCAAGAAGGCCATCGCCAGGTCTGCCAGTTTTCGGAGGACCGCCAGAGAACGGGCCAAGAGGGCGGAGACCAAGCCGAAGTCGCGGACGAGGCGCTGGACTCCCAGGCGGGTGGCCCCTCCGCCGGGTCATCTCCATCGAAGAGGACCACCTGCCTCACCTTCTCCAGGGGTCCGCAGCTGCTCCTTCACCAGCTCAGCGAGGAGGAAGACGGCGAGGAGGCGCAGAGCAATGTGGAACGAGCACGCCACCGAGAAAGGGGACGTTTTGTCGGGCGAAGAAGAAGACCCCACGTCGCCGCGGGTCAGCCGGTCGGGAAGGAGACCCAACAAGTATGTGATTTCGCCACCTTTGGAAAACTGCCATTTTCCCTTTCGATTTCTACATTAATTGATTTTTTCCCTTGAAGGTGGCGGAAGTGCCCGTGTTAGGCCCCAGTCGTCTGTTTAAGGTGGTCCTGGTGGGCAACTCCAGCGTGGGCAAGACATCGCTTCTTCGCTCCTTCTGTGAGGGGCATTTCCACCCATCCACCATGGCTACTGTGGGTCAGTGCTTCTCTGTTTCTTTTTTTTTTTATGATGCGAAGGCAAAAGAGTGCAAGTCACATGAAAAGTCACACTGAAGATTATGCCGGTTGAGATTCCTTTTTCACTTTGATCTTTCCTAATCCTTCTATTCCCCCCAAAACTGGAGCATGTGCCCCGCACTTGGTCTTTAAATAAATCTTGAAAGAAAAAAACATTAATGTATATGTTTGTTTTTTCTCAGTGAAGAATGGTAACAAATATTTTATAAAATAAAACAATATAGAGTTTTTTTTTCATTTTCTTAATTACTCAGTGCATGGTGGGAGTAATTTTTAAAAACTGAATAATAATATGTTTTGTTTTTTAAAAACTATTTTCCTTAGTTTCCTATTAGTCATGTAAAACATTTACAGTATCAATTTTTCAGTAAATAACCTTTTTAATCAGAAATACAGTAAATGTTTCTAGATGTTTTCCCGATTCCAAATCACCCCTTATTTTTTGTCCCTAAGCACATTAGGTTTTCTTTTGTTTGTAATTATAACCCGATTTTTTTTTTTTTGTCTCTAGGGAAAAATATTTATAATTTGTTTTTGAATTTGGCTTTTCACATTGCGTGATGCATCACTCTTGACTCTTCATCAGGGATCGACTTCAGCGTGAAGACGTTAACCTTGAACAATATGCAGATCGCGATGCAGCTTTGGGACACGGCGGGCAAGAGAGGTGAGCGCCGTCATTCATTTCCCGCGCCCGTTTCATCACCCCCTGCCTCCCGACGTCTCCTCTTGAATTTGCGAGCTCAGCGGAAAGCGCGGATAAATCAGCGGCTGGGCTTTAGAAATTGTCGGCGCTCTGGCAAGCAGCCCCGCGTCCTATTCGCCGAGGGTTACGGAGGTTCACCGTGTTGCGGCGCAGGTACCGCAGCATCACCAAGCAGTTCTTTCGCAAGGCCGACGGCGTGGTGGTGATGTACGACGTCACGCTGGAGGAGAGCTTCAAGGCCGTGCGACCCTGGCTCGCCAACGTCAAGGTTTGGCTTCAAAATTGCCCGCCCTTAGCGTCACATTTTGTTTTTTGCTATATCATCACTTTTTATTTATTTAAAAATATATTTTTTCAGGAAGCTGCAGGAGAAGGCGTCCAAATCCTTGTTCTGGGCAACAAAATGGACATGGACGGAGACAGGCAGGTCTCCTTTAAAGAAGTAGAACAACTGGCCCAGGTATGAAGAACCTGACCCGACTTTGCATTTGTAATCTAGCGTATGTCTCCAAAAATTTTATTCTTGCGTTTTCCACGCAGGAAAGCAAGGTGATGTTCTACGAGGTCAGCGCCTACACAGGAAAGAACGTGACCGAGTCCCTGACCCACCTGGCCCGGTAGGATAACGTCCCACACGTTAGCCTAGCGTGTTGCTATGCCCTCAATACGAATGAAATCATTTCAAAACTTTTCCTTCCTTCACATGACCTATAATCGGTCAATCCATTTCATTTCAAGATGGGGGAAATTAAAAATGCCCAACTGAAATGTCAACGGGTTTTGCAAGTGCGCACACCCTCTGAGAATTTGATCAGAAACTTGGCATTTGATTAGGGGTGTGTAGACTTTTATATGCGCCGCTTGTTGTTCAAATTGGCCCTCAGGGTGTTGATGGAGCAGGAGGACCGGGTGAGAGACACCACCGTCATCCTCAGCGCTCAGCCCTTGAAGAAGAAGGCCTGCTGCAAGTGAACCTGCCTTGGTGGAGGTCCTCTTTGTATTTAACCTTCAGCGAGGACGCTCACAATATGATCCGTGTTATCGCTATTACTCGATATTGTTAGAACTTCGCCCACTTTGGGGAAAATCACGCCTGAAGCATTTTCTTGATCCGACATTATTTGTAATGCAATCACATATTCGGGATGAATAAAATATTTGCCATTGCGTTAAAAATGACAACCTGGAAACTTCCGCTCAGCTTTTTAATTTGATTTCGCTTTCTTCTCCATTGACATGATCAGTAGTGCGTTTCGGCGTTCTTAACGGCCAAAGCCTCCTTCGTGCTAAGCAATACAGTTAAAATGGGTCAATCTGACCCACGGCAAGAACAGGAGGGTCCATAACGGACGGTGGTTACATTCTTCAGCGTGTCTGTCAATGTTGGTGTTATTGCTGTTATTGATGACATCACTGAGGCAGGCTGGTATGGCATCCTGTGGGGTGCGATCGATCACCCGCACGGATGCGATGGTCGCTTTCAGGAGACTTAACGCATCTTGTAGTCGTGGGAGATGGCGGCGCCACATAGCTGGCCTTTAAAGTCGAGCCCAGAGTGAACTCCAGATCGCGCTGCAGTCAAAGAGTCAGGAAAGCAATCAGGAAGTGGCAATCGCAGTAGCGCCTTTTCATTTTGGTGGGTCAAACTGACCCCTTTTAAAGTTCAAAATAAATGTTAAAAATCTAGTGGCTTCACCAATATTTTTTTTTCTGCCACTTCTCAGATGATGGGTCAAATTGACCCAAGATGATACCACCTGACCCTGAAGGTAATAGAACAAAAGGTAATAGAACAAGAGCGTTATGACACCATGAAAATAAAAACTTGTTTTTATGCTATTCTTTTTTCTGAGCTTGCGATGGGTCAGTCTGACCCGATGCATCATAAGCCATCTTTGCTCCCCTTTTAGCCCCTACTAGGTCAATATATTTAATGCTTCTATTATTTTGTGGGTCCAATTGAAACATTTTGAAAATACACCGTAGAGTGAGTAGCAAAAGTCATATCTTAATAAACAGTCTCACCATACATATTGTTTGAAATTGATACGTAAAGCAACAGGTAATGGGTCAAATTGACCCGGGACATTATTGCTTTCCTGAGATGCAAAAGAACCAGTGGGTTAGTATACCATGTAAAAAAATCAACAAATATAGGATAGCTAGAGTTGCAAATGGGTCAATCTGACCCGTCCTCATTTGTCCTCCTTACCACGTTCTTCTCGTTAGGCCTGACGGCGATGCTGCCGAATATCTCCTCGCCTTTTTCACCGTCAGGTAGTCCTCCAAGTAGAAGACGGTCTGCTTCCAGTGTGTGCTGGCCGCGTCCGGCGCTGCGGAAGGAAGAGGGAACCGGCAAATTGACTCGAGGTGAAGGGAATGGCTGCAGACAGGCCGTCAGGACGCTCCAGATGCCGTGGACATTTCTCAGCCTGGGGAGTATGCCGGCAGCATACACCCAAACATAGAACCTCCTCGGCACGCCATTATGCAATATACGATTACATAATACTGTGGGCTTCCCGCACGCCATGTTGCAAAAAAAAACGGCGCAGCGACTCTACAACATTAGCGATGTAAATATATACAGAACAGAAAAGTAACTACTTCTGATAAATGGAGAAAAAAATCAGGCCTCACCGGTGGAGAAGCCCGTCTTCTTGTGACACTTGCTGAACTCGACGCTGAAGTAGGTGACCAGCGCATGCACGTAGTCGTTGCGCTGCACCTGCAGGCAGAACGCCGACGTGAAGGTCAGGTCGTCCGGCTTCACTGTGTAGACGTCCACTTCCTGTAAGTGTGTGTGTGTGTGTGTGTATATGTATATGTGTGCATCATTGTATGCGTGAGTGGAGGTGGTGGAGGAGCAACAAAAACAAGTAATCTTTTCTCTCATTTCTTTGCAGCATTTGAAGTTCACACTCCCACACACACACACACACACAAAGTCACATATATGTTTATCTTGTGTGATTATTCACTGTATGTGTGTGTGTGTGTCTGCAGGTTGAATCACTCCTCATGAGCCACCACTCACACTCCACACACCGCGCTGGGCGCGCTGCCGGGCGTTCGCTGGCGGCGTCACGTGGAGACCACTCAACCGTGGCTGCGGGAAAAATAGGTCCCCTTGCCGGCCACTTCATTAGGTACAAACACGCACGCACACCACCCATGCCGATCCGAGGCAAAAATGTGCCGCTGACCTTCAGCAGGCAGGCGTTGGTGACCACCTGCTTGGGGTCCACCACGTCCACCAGCGGCTCTTTGATGGCCACGTTCGAATGCAGCTCATGTCGAAGCCATACACGTTTTCCCACCCTGCACACACACACGCACGCACTTATAGTCAGTTACTATTGTGTGTTCAAAAGCAAACCCAAATGGACTCACAGTGGATCTTGAAGTCCTTGTACTGCCGGTCTTCGATGGCCACCACGTAGAGGGACGCTCGGTCGGGGAACATCAGGCCTCCCGGTTTCTGCGCGCGGGAAAGGCGTCAGCGGAGTTCATCGGTCACCGCCAAGCCCCGCCCCATTCCTCCAGCGCACCGTACCAGCCACTTGTCCCGGCGAAGATGACGGTGTTGAGCATGGACTCGTAGAAGAGGCAGTAGCCCATCCACTCGAAATGATGATGTCCACCTTGTCCACGGGAGCTCCACCTCCTCCACCTTGCCCTGGAAGATGGTGATGACTGCAACCGGACGCGTGATGGACATCATGAGGAACGCCATCCGATCGGATGCGAGGTCAGGGGCAAAATATGCCGATTTTTTTTTTTTTGGGGGCTGCGAGTTTACCATTGTGCAGGTGGTTAGACTTGATGATCTTCTTGGAATACTCTGAAATGCTGGAGCACTCGATCTGCGGGCGCCAAAAGCGCTCGTTACACGGCATGGAGTAAGTGCCGATGAATATGTCAACATCTCATTAAAACGTCTTTATTTTATTTTTTCCCCTGCCCTCGCCCTCACCCCATAGACGTGTTTGGCCCGGCGTTGGCGGCGAACATGGACAGGATTCCCGTGCCGCTCCCGACGTCCAGCACCACCTTGTCCTTGAACACGTGCTTGTTGTGATACATGGCGTTGCGGTAGGTGAGCGTCGCGCACTTCGTCCTTCAGCATCTCCTGGCGGGGAAGCGCAAGCTTTCCTTCAGCGCAATGAGCGAACGCGAGCGCGAACGCGGGCCAAAAGTCTGCGCGGCGACGTCTCAAAATAGACGGAAGCGTATCACAAGCCCCCTCCTCCCCACACACCTCTCGGAGCCACCCGATAGCCGACTTCCTTTTCTGCTGCTCCTTTGTGCGAGAGCAAAGGCCCACTTATCTACTAAATTTGGAATCTCTCGGGTGTAAAATGTCCCCAGAATTTCTCCACTCTTGTCACCTTTCTACACGCAAAGTCATTCCTGAAATAGCACGCTCAAAGGAGCTTCTTTTTAATGAGCGCTGTCGATGACGGTTGCTAATGGAAAAGATGTCTCTCATGCCAGATATCTGTTCACGGAGAAGAGTACCTTTCTTGGCTAGAACTGGACCCGAGCACGCCGCACACAGAGTACGCACCTTTATTTTGACTCACGGCTCAGTTTCTGTACCTCATGGATGCCAAAGTGGGCGTAGGAGTCAAAGTAGTAGTCCTGCGACGTCATCTCCTCGGGGCTGATGAATTTAGCACCCTTGCCTCGAGCGGGACAGGCGCCCTGCGGGCGGCGCGCGGCGCGTGTTGGCGCTGGTGGTGGGCGGTAGGCACTGGTTTGGCAGCGCAGGCGCTGGGCCGACTGGGAGAAGTGGGAGGTGACGACTTGGTGCCGCTGGAGATTGCGGCAGAAAATATATATTTTTAAAATTCGACATACTCCAAAAAAATGTATATGCGCATAGAAATGTGATTATTTTCCAAATGTAAAAACACAGAATGCCACACATATAGATTATGTAGACTATAACAAACAATCCACAAAGTTGGAGGCATTCTGTTACTTTCGCTGACTGGTGTTCCTAATACTTTGTCCAGCCCCATTCAAGAGAATGGGCAAACCATTAGGAACGCCTCTCCTCTCGTACTGCATAGCCCCCTGTCGGGGACAGACGCGCTTTAATGAATCCAGTCCCGATCAGGTACGATTGATTGCATGAGTCGGTGTGCCAAATAAAATGAACAGGAGGGTGATTTTTATTTTTAAGCACCAAGGACAGCGAATTCGCGGGCTTTCTCCCGCGACATTTTCACCTTCTCGTGAAATCCATTGACGCTCCAAGTGTTGCATTTGACCGTCCGTTATATCACGATGACTTATGAAAGCATTATAGTAAAGTATCGTGGCCGTGAGAGCGCGCGTGGATCTCGCACAAGACCATCCCCAAGCCACCCACCGCCCTGCACTTACCTCGCAGCCGTCCGCCTCCGCCATCTTCCGCCGAAGCAGCAAACAACGCGACGAGTGACCGAGTCCCATGAGAGCCGGCGAGACTTGCGCACGAGATTTGATTGTCCCGACCGGATACTCGCTTGGATTTGCGTGGAAATGTCACGCACTTCCCAACTAGACTTAAAATAAATAAATGAATGAAAAGGTGCATTAATCCATTTTTATCACTTGGTGCACGTGCACCCCTGTTGCAGGAGGTTCTGGGTTCGAGCCATTCCACCTTGCGCACGCCCGCATTTTCAAGTCCACGCGTGCTTTCGCGTGAGTGACGGTGGAGTGGAGGCTACCACGAAGTTTGCACATTCATTAACTCTCTCTCTTTTTCTCTCTCTCTCTTTCTCGCTCACTCTTTTGAAGCTGAGGGGCGTTCAAATCTGCGGGAAAAATACAAATTATGCCAATTCCACAGCCACCGGCCACCTCATTAGGGACACCTGCAGTACAAACCGACGGAGCCACAATTACAAAAACGCGTTTCATTTTTATGTCAATTAATTTAACACACAAACATCACCAAATTAATATCGATTATTTCATTTAAATTACAATTAAAAATATTCAAATGAAATTATTTTTGGATTTATTTTATGGAATGAGAATGTCCTAAATACTTTTAAATTAATGATAACTAAAGAAATACACTCGAAATAAAAATAAATTAATTACCCTAGAGTAATGCTTCTTTATATTTAAATTACATGTAAATATTTGTAAAGTTTTTTTTTCAGTGAAATGTACTAAATTATTACACTGCAACAAAACAAAATGTAACTTGATATGATGCCTACAGCGAGAGGCCCTGTAAGAAACAGTTAATGTATGTTAATATGCTCACTTATGTAGCCGGTACTGTATTTGAATGGACATTATATAATAAGAAAATAATGAGCATCTTATTGCTTACGTAATAATAATATGTCAGTGTTAAGCATTCGAGTGTGCAAGTATGTGTTGGACAATTTATGTCTACATAATAACTAACGGGGCGGCCCGGTAGTCCAGTGGTTAGCACGTTGACTTCACAGTGCTGAGGTACCGGGTTCAATTCCAGCTCCGGCCTCCCTGTGTGGAGTTTGCATGTTCTCCCCGGGCCTGCGTGGGTTTTCTCCGGGCACTCCGGTTTCCTCCCACATTCCAAAAACATGCATGGCAGGCCGATTGAACACTCCAAATTGTCCCTAGGTGTGAATGTGAGCGTGGATGGTTGTTCGTCTCTGTGTGCCCTGCGATTGGCTGGCAACCAATTCAGGGTGTCCCCCGCCTACTGCCCGAAGACAGCTGGGATAGGCTCCAGCACCCCCCGCGACCCTAGTGAGGATCAAGCGGTTCGGATAATGGATGGATGGATAATAACTAACATGAGGCAGGTGGTCCTCACGTCTCAAAAAGGGAGCTGACAGAACAAAGCTATATTTCATGGCTGATCTCCTTGAGCAATTTTTCATCATGTTCTTTTTGGCTACTCATTCATTACGTTCAACCCCAGATGTCTCACCAGCAAGACAGACTCACGTCCAAACAAACAGATGTCAAAACCTGGCCGCTGTATTGTGAATTTTAATGATGTTTTTTTCCGAGGTCCTATTTTTTTCACACCAGTAGGCCTCAAGGCATGACAGCAAAATGTGCAAACTAAATGAGCTTGCATTTCTATTCCCCTGGTAAGTATGCAAATATGAGGAAAATAAGCAGATAGCAGTGTCTGGATAAATCACTGCTTTGCAATGCTCAAACTTGGAGCTTTTTCTTCTCTTTTATCTCTCTTATATTGCTGCATTCTTGCCGGGAAAATGCTGAAGGCTGTATCTGTGGTTTCCTTGTAACCGAGTCTGTGTTGTTCAGAGGAATTCAGTCTGTCAAGCAGCTTTGTTTCTTTCTCTCACCCCCTGTTGACCCTTCCCACAAGTTCATAATACGAGGCTTTCAATGTCTATCGTAAATGGGAAAACCTCCAGTGAAGATAAGTTTTTTTACACCCAACATCGTATGTATTAATAGTAGTACTTTATTCACCTAATTTTACACTGCTGTACGTGCATATGTTGTTACGTAACTCAACTAAGATTAGTTGAAAAGCACGGTCAAAGCGATGAAATGTTAAAAAAAACGAGGTACAACAAAGGCATCGCAAGGCTCCATCGGACAGCCTGTCATCAACAAGCCCGACTCCGCTTGATTGCAGCGGTGGTTTCCGCTGCCCACATTTCATTTTAAACTCGAATCAAAAGGGAGAGTTTCCCTTCTTTACGTCGAACCGGTGAGTATGTTGTCACCCACGCAACGAAGCGTCGTTTTGTCGAGCGAACAGCCATTTTTTTTCCCCGTTCAACTTTTTTTTTTGTGCTGCGCATCAGTGACGCAGGTGGTCAGGATGTTGTCGTTTGGGAGCTCTGCTCAAGCAAACTGCGGACATGAAGGAAAAACATACGCCTATGATCAAAACGGCAACAAATGGGACGTGTTTTATTTCAGTTTAGGGTCGATTGATTTGACGCATGGCGGCGTTTAAAGTCTTTGACTTGTTGACGTACGGTAAACAGTGACCTACGTCTACGCAGTATCTTACGTTAAAATACGAGTTGATGTCGAGGTCTATTGCCAGGTTACGCCAAATTAGCATCTATGACGCCAGTTACGCCAACGTAAAATGCCATACTGTATTACGTCAAACTGTCGAAGGTCAACGGTTTCGTTTGCCAATTTTCTAATTTAATAGCGTCGACAAAATACTTCTATGAATTTTTTGGTAGTTTTCCTGAGTTTAGTTTGTTATTTAAGTGCCAGACGTCAATTTACTTGTTTAATAGCGTGGATAAAACACCAAATACTTGATATTTAAAACAGAGTGCACAAAATTAGTACACTCTAGCAAATGTGTTGCTCAGTTTAGTTTGCAAGTTTATGGCTGAGCCGTTATGTTATTTAGGTGTGGAAGACAATTTAAACGAACGGCTTATCATATGTATAAGAGCGTGACAGTACATCTACATTGTGTGTCTACAAGGAAGGATGTTGGGCAGATCAATTAAAGTGCTTCCCACACGAGGACTTGGGCGTTTATTTACAGAACTGAAAGCTGCGTGCAGCAGTTGGTTATTCAGAGCTTATGACCTGCTCATTGCACTCAATAATTCATTGAATGTATGTGGTGTGAGGATAATATTGTGGAGGCTTCATCCCACCGCAAATAGATGATATTTTTGAAGCTTTATGTTATCTAGAAAGGCTGGAAATAAACAATGTTGATTATATTCTTTATATCTCCTTGTGTTCTTTAAACAGCACTAAACTGGAGGAAAAAGTGGGACAATGTCGTCTGCTTACAAAGATGGCGAGGAAGACTGGCTGACCGTGTGTCTCAAGTACCTGCTGTTTGTCTTCAACTCGCTCTTTTGGGTAATTGTAATTCAGAACCGATACATTCGCCCACAAAAATCCACCGCTAATGATGTTCATATTCAAAAAGCTTTTTTTCAAAGTGCTGGGAGAGTCATGTAGGAGTTTATGGACTTGGCGCCTGATGACTCATAAATTGCTTCAAGAGCTTTACAGGTTTTTGGCAACTTCAACACTCTCGGGGTCACTTGAAAACATACCTTAAAAGTTTGATGCACATTAGTCTTTTTCACCCAAAAATGCGAGCAAACTGCTGGAATTTCCCCCAGAGGAACACATTTGGACACCTCCCTTGTATTGTTGAGCAGGAAGTGCATATAATGGTCCGGCCTTGTGTGTAAAACTGTACTTTCAGGTGGGAGGTGCCGCCGTCCTGGGCGTGGGCGTGTGGACGCTGGTGGAGAAGAGCGAGTTCCTGAGCCTGCTGGCGTCCAGCACCTTCGCCGTCGCCGCCTACATCCTCATCCTGGCCGGTGGCCTGGTGGTGGTCACAGGCTTCCTGGGCTGCTGCGCCGTCATCCGCGAGCAGAGGAGCTGCCTCTCCATAGTCAGTATGGAGAGTTATTGAAACCCTCTTTATGGGTGGGAGTGATTTATTGTCAATGAGTCGGTTGTGCTGGGTAGTAAACTTAATTTTAATCCAGTTCTATTGCAGACATTTCCACCATGAGGCAGCCGAAAGTTAACAAGTAGTAAACGTAATTATTGTTAATCAAGTCTTCTTGTCTCTGTTTTCTTGTCTCTTGCGGTGCATTAAAACTCATCATGCAAGCGACTGAGACTGTCACGTCTGCCGCGGGAGGAGTTTTCTCCTCGCCACTCGTTCAGAGAAAGTGACAAATGGCTCTGACAAGGCCCTCGCTGTCCTCATTATTTTACACAGGCAGGCAAGAGGGAAACCTTGGCTACTGCGGAACTATTTATAGGCTTGTATCTGCCATGGATACAAGCCTTTACGTGTGTTGTATGTGCAGAAAGGATGGAGCCAAAGTGCGCGCGCGTGGGCGGAAAGCACAACGTGACGAGTGTGTGTTGCCGTTCGACGCATAGCGGGCTAAGCAAGTCACGCCGACATTTTCCGTGACATCCACGCTGTGTCAATTCCAACTCCCTGCTTCCCCGCAGTTGTTTATTTGAGTCCGCGTTTTAACATCTCGTTTCCTACGATACGCGGGGAGCCGCCCACGCTCTCATTTGAACGTGTGCGAGTCTGAAAACGCGTGGGCGCTTTTGTTCAGTTTTGCAGCTTGCATAACGTCGCCCGGGAATTTTTTTTCCAAGTCTTTACTCAATGCAATTAGAGTCATTAGCGTTTGTTTGCGTTGAGTGCCTCCCAGCCTCGGATCATTAGTTTAGTTTTGAAATAATGCTTTCTTTGCGCCGGGGTGATGATTTGTATTATTATTATTTTTGTCAATCTCATCACGACGAGTAATGGAGATCCCCGGGAGGAAATCGCATTCCGCCCCGCCTGTCAAAAACGTCTTTCCGGATGCCCCGTGCCGCACGGCGTCACGGACGAGAGACAGATGCCACTCGTCTTGACAGCCGCTGGAAGTTTTTAATGGACTAAAGTTGTCAAGTCACTTCCCTACCGGGAACTCAACATTTGCATTTGTCACCCCCCCCCACAGTATTTCTTCTGCCTGCTGTTGATTTTCCTCATTGAACTCGTGGCTGGAGTTCTGGCATACGTTTATTACCAGAGGGTAACGTGGTAGTATTAAAAAAAATATTTAAAAATACAAAAATAAGCTTTGTCAAGGATGAATTTGAAGCATTCTGCTGTTTCTTTCTAGCTGAGCGAGGAGCTGAAGGAGCATCTCAAGCAGACCATGACGGACAACTACGCCCAACCGGGGAAGGAGGCCATCACGTTAGCGGTGGACAAACTACAACAGGACGTACGTTTAAGGCGCGTTCCCACGTTGCAATTTGTGGCATAAGTTTTGTGGCATGCAACACATTGCAACGTGTGAACCCCAAAGTTGGACAGACTTTTGTGGCATACAACGTGTTGTATGCGTGTTGCATGAAATAGGACTTGTTCTATTTTCTTGCAACGTGTGGCATGAACCCGACCAATCAGAACGCGTTGGGCTATCACGTGACAAAAACATCGCGGCGTAACACGGAACGCGGGAAGTATAATGGTGTCGAAACAGAAATTTAAAAAAAATCGAGCTCTCCCGGGGCGACACCGAAAGGTTTATTAATTATTACCATTCGCATGATTGCTTGTGGAACGTCGGGAGCCAGTTCTACTCAAGGAGGGAACACCGACAAGCTGCCTACACTAGCATATCGGAGTTGATGGGCGACTGCATGACAGGTATGGATGGCGATCGAGGCAGCGTCTTTGATTATTATGTCGACAATAATATCATAATTACTTATTGTCGAATATTGTAGGGTGGTTGGAGTGAGAAAGATTACCAAATTTAATTTATTCGGCGACTATTTTTGCCAAAATAATGAGCACAACAAAAGTTCAAAATTGGTGCGATCCATTCGAAGGAAATTTCTGAAACTATCGGGGTCCTCGGCCGCCAACTCCTGCATCAGAGCGTTGTAAGCGCTGAGTTCTTTCCGTCTCCCGATCCACGGTCGTACCCAAAACGACTGTTTGGATTTTGGCTCCTCTAGTGCGGCTAGTAGACCGATAGCTGCCAGTTCGAGGAGATCATTGTCGCTGTCGTATTGACAATTAGCCGCCATAGTCGCAGAACGAAATAACGTTAAACGCGCATTCGGAAAACTATTCCCGCCAGATTTGAAATTGTTTGCAACACATTGCAACGTGGGAACACATTCGGTTTGCAACATCATATTTGCAATTTGTCTTATGCAACACGTTGTATAAGACAAATTGCAACGTGGGAACGCGCTTTTAGTTTCTTCCAAGAGCACAAAAAAGGACAACTTTTAATTCATTGATAGGTACACAATAATACTAACCCATTTGTGTCGCTAAATATATGCACACTATATTGTTTAAATATGTATAATAATACTCACAGATATATATTCTTGATCCTCGGCGAAGAACAATTGATATTCCTGCGGCTTCTGGAAGCATGAGGTTTCTCTGTATATTTGTACGTCTGATCCCGCGGCCGTGGTGTGCGGACCAGAAGGTGGAGCACTGTATCCATGGAATCAGAGCAAAAAATATATATATTTGTCCAATTTTGTCCTCCCCAGTTCAAGTGCTGCGGCAGCGACAGCTACCAAGACTGGACGACCAGCGTGTACATTGCGTCCACGCGTGCCGACGGCCGACTGGTGCCCGACAGCTGCTGCAAGTCGGTCACGCCAGACTGCGGCGTCCGCGACCACCCGTCCAACATCTACAAGGTGGAGGTGAGTGCCCCCCCCTCCCTCCCCAAATCCTCTCTGACACCAGCAGCGAGCGTCACTCTCACCGCCTCGTCACCGTCCGCAGGGAGGCTGCATCACCAAGCTGGAGCAGTTCCTGGCCGACCACCTGTTGGTCATTGGGGCCGTGGGCATCGGGGTGGCCTGTATGCAGGTAGGTGGAAGAAAAACATGTGACATCGTTCAAATCCACGTTCGAGAGAGTAAATAAAAACAAAAGTCACCAATTGCAATAAGTCAACTCATCCAATTAGCTAAGCACTAAAACGAGTCAACTTTGAATGCGCTGCGCCCGAGATAGGAAAACAGTTTTAAAATGGGCCATTCGTTGAAGGTGCGCCTTCTACTCCGAAGCGCCTTATCGTGTGGAGAATAGGTTAAATCAATCGGGATATTGTCCATTCAATTGATTTGTCCCATGATTTATTTGTAATAACTTTTGGAGAAACCTGAGCCCAAGCAACAACCTGCACTAAAAAAAAAAAAAAAAAAAAAAAAATAATGATCACTTGTATCTACCACCACGAAACATGTTTTGCGAATAAATAATGCTGCAACTAAGGTAAGTCTTATGTCAAATTGTGAACTTGTTTCGGGCAAAATAAGTCATCATATCTTATTCTGAAACTAATTGCATGTTGTTGAGTATATACCTGTCATTTAAAGTCTTACCTGCCTTCAAGAATTTCTCCCTTCCTGTCCTCATATTGATTCACACGCTTACGTTGAACACATAAATCCAGCTTTAACCCCCCTGGTTGTAGTTTTCCAAATAGATTTTGTTGTTAGTTTCGTGTGTCGCACAAAACTAACCCGTGTGTGTGTGTGTGTGTGTGTGTGTGTGTGTGTGTGTGTGTGTGTGTGTGTGTGTGTGTGTGTGTGTGTGTGTGTGTGTGTGTGTGTGTGTGTGTGGGTGTGTGTGTGTATTCGTGCATAGCTGGCCGGAGCAATCTTGACCGCCTACTTTATCTATCTTCTCTATAAAGAAGAGGAGGAGGACTTGGCGACCTTGTGATTGTCGTTAGCGCCGCACTTTTCGCTCCCGTGTTCTTGGCGCAGGTGTGAGCGCAAGTGTGGATGACATTTGCATGTGTGTGCGTGCGTGCGTATCATGTGACGAATGCAACTAGCCACTTTCAATGTATTCACAGTCGCCGTCCATCTTGTTTTACTTTGGAGCCCCTGGATGGATTTGAGGCAACTTTGTGGGTAGTGTGCTTGTGCTTTAAAGTAGCCGCGATGTCCCACGTAGTTCACTGCTCATTTGAAGTCTGTTGCGAACCAAAACGGCAGCACAGAATTTGGCCTCGCACCAGCGGCGAGCTCGATAGTTGGAATGGTAATGGCCTCCCGGTAGGTTGGATGTGTTTTTCCTTGCATGGACGCTGTCACGCTTGTCATCTTCCGCACTTTGTCGCACCCGCAGGCCGTTTTGTCAAGTCTGTCAGTCAATCGCGCTTCCTGTTTTGCTTCTTTCTGTGGTCTCACGCCAATCATTCTTTGACGGATTTTCCATTTTGCATCCCTGACTCATGTCTTCCGGGTGCAAACCCGAAACTGCATCTCCGTGGCTTCAGTGGCCGCTTGAGCGCTAACGCATTCTTTCCCGGCTCGTCTTCCTCGTCGTCCGCCTTTGACCCGACGCTTCCTGTTTTCAGATCTGTGGGATGGTGCTCACCTGCTGCTTGTACAGGAGGATCAAGATGGAGCCTTACTGATGCGCCACATGGCACCAGGCTTCTCCTTCTTCTTCTTTTTTTTTTCTTATTTCTTGTCTGCTCCTGAAGCCCGTCTTGCCTTTCAGCTTTACTACGAGACCGACTTAAGGGGCTATATTCAAGCGCCTCAGTGGCGATCCGTGTTGTCCGCCAGTGTTTGTGTTTGTGCTCGTGAATTATGAGTGTGCCTGAAATATACCAAAAAGCGGATTCTTAATGTTGTGCCTGATAACATAACCAAACGGTTTGCTTTGAATGTGATGGAGCACGCATATCTGGAAGACACCAGAGTAGCCTTAATGCCTTGAATTCCAAGTATTTTGCTCTCGCTGGCCACGTTAGGTACACTACTTTTGTATTAAAAAGTAGCCACAATATGAGAAGCATCTCCGACTGTATTGCGGTCCAAACGACAAACATTAATCCATCTGACAATGTCAATCAAAGTGGATTCTTGTCACTCTACCTAATGAGGAGTCTAGTGAGTTTACAGGCAGTTTTTGTTTTGTTTTAAGGTGAGCTTCAAGTGTTTAAAACGAAACATGACAGGTGCTAACGAATGTGATTCACTTGCTCCAAATATCCTCTGTACTATTCCAGAAATATTAAAAACGAAGTGAACGTCACTGCAGAACCAAAATCCCGTTGCGATGTGTTGTTTGAGCCACTAGAGGGAGACAAAGCGCACATGTTAGGAAACGATTGCGTGCTCAAGTTCTTTGCTTGCCTTGCATCTTTTGTTGTGAGATTCGACCCACAGGGCGCATGTCGGTCAAAGATGAGCTCTTTTCGTGAAATCTGAACTTTCCCTCTGTTTTATTGTCACCGAATTATATTCCGAGCTGAGGGCTTCCCTATAATTTCTCCAAATGTTGCCGCCGTGCCTCGTTCAAACCACATTTCGTCCCCGTAAAGCCCTGATGTGGTTCCTGGGGTCGTGACTAAATGAAACGCTGTGTGTATTACATCCCCGCTTTGCTTCTGAATTGCCCACATCCTATTGTTAGTGCTTCATTGTTACCATATGACCCGTTTGTTATTCTTTCGTTCCCCACCCTCAGCGCCGTCGTTCCTATGTCCTACCTCGGAATGCGCCATTGCTGTCAAGCGTTTTAAAGTGGGCGGGAGAAAAAAACAATCCCACAAGCATCCGTATGATGTCCAACATTTTTTTCGCAGAGAGAATCTCTCGTCCAAGAATTGTTCCCAATATCTTTTAGTGTTGAAAGACGTTTGTTGACAAAACTTGCAACAAGCACATGGACTTAAATGTCAGTCTCTGCGCCTTGTAAACACATTATGACTCACTTGGTTTTCTTGTGTCTGTCTGGCCACGTGCACCTGCGTCCATAAACGCCGCCGCCTTAAGCGTTGTTGCACACTGGTGGGAACACTTTTCGGACGCGCACATCTGCGCGCCGAGGTTCTAAGGTTTGTTTGGCCGCAGTTGATTAGCCGTGCGTGAAGCCGCGCAGCGGGATGTAAACACTTCACGGGGAT
This sequence comes from Hippocampus mohnikei, assembly GCA_026261675.1. Classification (NCBI taxonomy): domain Eukaryota; kingdom Metazoa; phylum Chordata; class Actinopteri; order Syngnathiformes; family Syngnathidae; genus Hippocampus; species Hippocampus mohnikei. The sequence continues at coordinate 7,124,855 of JAKGUB010000345.1, forward strand.
TTTGAAGTGAGTAAGCTGTTACACTGTCTGTTATTTGTCATATGTCAGCAAGATGGGCGAACAAAGTTAATGCCCCCCGCCTCCCTCCTTTGGCCGCGGTTTGTTTCACAGGCGCCTGAAATCGAACATATGACAGAAAATGGACCGTAATTGTGTTTATACAAATAATTGGGTCTCTGGGTTGCCGGCCTATCCATCAAGAGTGATAGTAAACAACCAAATAAATCTTCAGTGAGTGCAAAATGTGCTGCACGCAAGTTAGATGTAAATTTCCGAAATAAAATGAAGCTAAATTACATTTCCAATTGATTAAATGTATTGTCCTTAAAAGTTAAAGATAACTATGATGTACTGGATTTGAAAAAGCAGAAGACACTGTAACAGTTTGCACCGGTTGAACATTTACTTGAGTGATTCTCTCACATACCACTAGAGGGAGCTTGCATGCCACCCGCTGTACTCAGTTGACGGTTATAATTTGACGACTTGCTGTCGAGAATAAAACTGATACTTCTACTTTTTTTTCCGTTGGCACGGAAGCGACACGCGTACTTTCGTGTTGGCGGCTGAAGTGACCAGGAAGTGTGATATCGTTCTTGACCCTTGGCGCGTTTTCGAAGAAAGCACGCCACAGTTCTAAAAACACCTGGGAACTGTTTACATTGCGAATAATTAAAAAAAAAGAAAATGCATCATTGACACATTTCTGTCTCCGATTGAAATTCTACCTGCACATGCCACCCGAAGAGGCCTCTGCTTCCAAAAGGGGGGCTCATTACAGGCAGAAAAAGTAGGAATTTCTTCAGCATCTAAACAAAAGAATACCTCATTAGTGGCGCACTCGAGCTCCGAAGTGTCAAAAGTGAGGGTCGCCTGAGAGCCACTCATTTTGGCTTCTCACCAAATCCACTTAGATGTGAAAAAGAAAACCGTTTTTATGTCCGCCGTGAAACCCCCTCCGCCAATAATGTACAGCTTTTTAAGTTGAAACGGGACCAACGGGTGCCCGCTGGGTTCCCACGGAGGCCAGGATGTTGCGGTTCGGGAGGTATGCCGCAAACAAAATGGCGGAAAGTGTTTCAAGACAACGGGGATGTCGAGGGTACTGATTGATGCCAAACAGATGGCGGGGGGTGCTGGGGGGGGGGGGGGGCGGAAGGTGCGGTCGTGATGCTTGAGCGTGCAGGTAAGGATGAAAACAATGATGAATGTGGTATCGCCGAGCCACATCCACACCGGGATCCGATTTTGGTCCGGCGTTTTTCCACAAGTGATGGATGTTGCGTTGGCCTTTCATGTGGGGGCCGAGAAGCAGAATGACACGTCAAGAGCGGCGAGCTCGGGTGCCTTTACGTGTGTAAATTACGCGGATATGCGGTTGGAAGACTGTCAGCTTTTACACACTGGTTTCATTTGTTAAAACGGCAAAAAAAATGGAGGGAAATCAAAAGAAGTGCAGGGGCAAGATAGCACGAAGGGAAATAGTTTTGCTCCCCACCTGAGATTGATAGCAGTCTGCAATGACCTTGCCTTGAACTTGAAGGTGGTTTTACCACATAGAACGAAACAAGAAGGGGCTCGGTTTGGCTCCCAGCTTTGGAGAAGGCAGGTAAACGCTTGACTTTGAGTTGTTTTGTGGGCTTACAAACAGCAAATAGATCGGAACAACAACAAAAAAAGAACAATTTTGAGTGGCTTGGGTTACTTTTACCCAAAGTTGGGTTGATTATTTTGACGCAGCAGATCGTGATGAAGGTTGGATATGGGCAGGCTGAACAGCTGATGCTGGCCGCCATTTTGGGCGCACTTTTTTCCTTTGTTGTGTACTAAATTTAATGTGACAAATACCAGTCCGACAAACGGTCACATCGGAGGACATTTGGACTTCGCTCTCTCACCGCACTTTGGTTCCTTTTAACTCGACAGGCTTAAGAATTAATTTAGGCGCTAATTGTTACATACCGTGATACACTTTCACTCAAACGTGACTTTTTCTTCGGTGTCGGCATCTGTCGTCGTTCAGCATCTCCGCATTCCTTCGCCGAAGCCGAGGCTTTAGAACGTCCTTATATGCCGGCTTCGCTGCATGCGATATGATGTGTTTATAGAAAGGGAATATTTTTTAATTGACACTTTTACAGCACCGTCAGGGTGTTCTCAAAGCATACTTTGAGAATGTACGAAGCTTTGATGCAGCTTTGTATTGAATATAAACATCGTATTGGGTATCGCGGGGCTGTGTGCGCGTGCACGCACGGAGCCGACTTTTCGGCGTGGATGCGTGGCAGGCAGTAAGGTGCGCAGCTGTGGGGGCTTTTTCCACGCTCCCTACATCTGGAGCCCCTTTTCCACACTGGCGATTGCTCAAAGTGTGTCCGGACACTTCGGGATCCATCCAGTAAACATGAGTTCCAATGTCTCAGTTGACTCCTGCGCGCCATATGTTGCCTCGTAGTCGCCGGGTCAGATTGCGGGCGGTGATGAAAGTCCGGATTGTAAAAGCCCATCAACCTTGCATTTAAGTGTTGTGAAACGTACTCTTCTGTGAACCGAAAAGACAATAACAAGATGCGACATTGGTGATGACTGGAAAAGCGTCCGCGCCAGTCACGCGATAGCTCAGAATGTCCCTCGCGTGCTCGCCGTTACTTCTGGCGTCGTCCTGGCGAACGTGGATGCTTGTTGACATCTCTTTTATGACTTGCCACCGAGCGCCCTGAGCAGACATCTTGAGAAATATTCGGAAGTTGTAAAAGTCGTGGTTGAGTCTCTTATTTTGTCTTCAGGGTGTCCACACGCCAGCATGTTTCTATTTGTATCGCTAATTCTGTGGCATTGTCCTGCTGAAATGAAAGACAGGCTTCCTCCTCCCTGGTCAGGGAATGAAGACGTGCAAATCTTGTACGAGCCACTAGATGGCCTCGGTTGTCCAATTGTTGAGAAGTCTACTCAGCCGTCCTGTGATTGTGCGGTGGCGCTTGTTGACGTTTTTCAGGCGGCGTCTCTGCAAATAATCGCGCGTTTATTTTAGCCGCGCAAAGGTGTTTCCTCCTACGGTGACAGCCTTCGGCCCTCCGTTGTCGTTTCGCCGATTGATGAGCGTCATCTCGTGACTTTCAGTGTAGCACAAAAACAATCACCATGGAGACCATGGAGGATGTGTGTGTGTGTGTGTGTGTGTGTGTGTGTGTGTGTGTGTGTGTGTGTGTGTGTGTGTGTGTGCGCGCATGTGTGTGTCTCACTCATCCACGCCTCCATTTGGCGAGCGAGATGGTCCACGTCTCTGGCCAACTGCTGTTGTGCGACGACAGAGGGAGAAACAGGCGGGAGGTGTGAGGCGTCGTGGACGCGCAGTCGAAATGATTGATGGCGGCCTTGCGTCAGAATGAGCGTCTTGTGTGATCCGCGAACCTGCCGCAGAAATTCTGTCGCTCTCGTTATGCAACCTGCGGCGTTGCGGTCATCCCTCCGGTGCAAAATCTTTTCGATTCAAAGCGCATGGCCGCCTGTGTCGCCGCTAATTGTTCCTCCCTGCCTAATTTGAGGCCATCTTTTCCTGCCGTTTTTACCTGCTGAGCTTCTCATAATTCTCCGGGTGTTTTCAAATGAACACTAAAATAGTGGTTTGCTGGAAATTGGCTTTCAAACTAAACATGACGTAAAATTTTAAAAAATGCAACTTAATTTATGGATTTCGAAGAACTAAATGCAGGCTTTGCTCAATGCTAACAAACACGGCGGATAGGCTAATGAATAGTTTTCATTGCGGTGGTCTTAAAACCTTTCAAGTTAATCAACCAATCAGACCAGATGACAGTACTCCCACTCATGTATTCTTTATCCTCTGCAAGAAACAACGTTACATGGTCACAGTTATCGTCAAACTCGGCTTCGTTTGTGACTTTGTGACAGTCAATAAAATACAATCTGTCCGTTAACGTGGTAAAAAAAAAAAAAGGTTCATTTCAAAGCGAAGGTCACCTAGCGAAAGGCTGACAATGATTCCGACTCCCGACACGTCACTCATCTGGCTTGCGGAGAGTCGCGCCACCCTCCCCCTTTTGTCATATGTCAATCATCGCCAGTGAGCCGTCGCCGCCCCGCCGGGTATCCCGCCAGGCCACGTCAAAAGCCCGCCCGCAGCTGTTCACGGCCGTTTTAGACGGAAGGACTGAGTCATACCGGGAGTTCAGGGTTGGGGTCATGAAATTGATCAGCTTCTCAAAAGTCTCCCCTGAACTTTGTCACACCGTCACAATAGCCTTCAACGCCATTGTGCCATAAGCGGAACCCAAACGAAGCGCAGCCTCTGATATGGCGTTTTCATCTCATTTGCGGCCCCCGCTATTGTGCGTTTCCTCCCATTGTTCTTCTCCAAAGTCGTTCATCGATTTATCTCGGCGACATTTTTCTGCTTTCTTGCATATTCTTTGTTTCTTCCTCCTCCTCCTCCTCGCTTCTTCTGTTCTTGTCAATTGCCTCGCCAGTTGCTTTATCAGCATCATTAATTCATTTCTGCACTGTCACCTCCTCGTAGTTGGACACAAACACAGTGTTTGGGGAGGGGGAAAAAAAGAGGTGAAAGCACAATTGCAAGAGCCAAAACTTTTCAAGGCCACGCATTCCTTTAAACATCCCGATAGAGTTGGCACACTCCAGAAACAAAAACAAGGCCCGTTTTATCACCAATAAAGTCAACTATGATCCAAAAAAAGCAAGAAAGCAGCCTCTGTTGTGAGTTGTTCATCACACTGCGACATTTCAATGATTTTTGTAAATGCATTCTTATTATTTTTGGGGAGTGTGTCAAGGCTTCAAAAGCGCGCAAAATCAAGCTTTACTCCTCGCTCTCAAACGCTATTCGCTTTCAACCACGCCAGGTTAAAGCATCTGTCCCTGTCAAAAAAAACTCACTCTGTGGTCTTTCTCTGCATGATGTGCTTGCACTCACAGCTGACAATGAGGCGCTCTAAAGTAGCCGCTTTCTTAAAGGGACGACACAACAGTACCGGATAGCCGCTAAGTGAACTCCAGTTTGCACTTAGAGGGATGAGTGGCCCCGTTTTTGCCACGCCACCCCCCAAAAATAATTTGGGTCTAATGTACACCCAAACAAATCTCCAATAACAAAATTAACAAGGTCTTAATTTATTTTTTCTTCTGGCTCTACCAAGCGGTGAAGCCGGTCAACTACACTTTGGTCAAAAGATGTGGCCGCTTCTCAAAAGAAGCCATTGAGACCTCACAAAAACGGCGCGCGTTCCAAATAAAACGGTGACGTGTGTGTGTGTGTGTGTGTGTGTGTGTGTGTGTGTGTGTGTGTGTGTGTGTGTGTGTGTTGACATAAAAAATACAATCTCTGCGGTGGACTCCAAGTCCAAGTAAAATATGCATTTCAATACATGGCTTGGCCTCTCCCTCGTCTCTCTGTCGCTGGTCTCGTTATTTTGTCTTTTTCCCTCTTTGTGCGCGCTGACAAGGCTCTTCCTCGCATTAATAGCGATGGCAGGCTGAGCCGCACTCCATAATGCTGCCGATATTTTTCCCACTGGAGACCCCCGCTGTTGCTGACCCTCTCATCACACATATACAAAAAATGCACAGACATCCCTCTTTGCTTTGTGTTTGTGTGTTTTTTTTTTCCTTTCTGGCCATCCGTACTCGTGTTTCCTCTGCCAAGCTTCTCCTCGTTCTCCCCGGGAGCGTTCCGACAAGGCTGGTTTGTTTTGGAGGAGCCGCAGCTTTACAAATTCATGCCCAGACGCTCTGGGGTGACTTTTATGAGGCGCGGACTGAAGTAAAACGTTTTCACATTTGCGGGGGGGGGGGACAAGAATGTGCCAATTATATCAAGTCTACCTCACAATCATTTTTTAATTTTTTTATTTTTTTTCATCGATGGGGCGGGCAAACCCAGACTCAGCCGCCCGTTCGAGCAACTTCATTAACTCGAGTGTTAATGAATGCATATATATCGACGTGGCTTTCGGACACAACCACAAAGTAACTGTGGCTCGCAATGCCGGCTATCGATAAGCGAGCCAAATGAGAATGGATCCGAGCGGACCGGTGCTCTCTGAGGCCCATCGCTCTTTGCAGCGAGCCCTCCGATCAATTGTGGCCAAAGATTCGACTTTTTCGTGAACTAATCACCTCAAGCTTCACTGCCACAACGGACGAATGAAGGCGTGACGCAATGGCGGCGTCGTTACCGGTCTTCATCGAACTGTGACGAGACCGCATCCGCTGATAAGACTTTAGCTTGAACCCCCGAAATGCTCGTCCCGTTTTTTTCTTAATCGAAAACATGCAAGCAACATGTTTGGAATTGCATTAGCGGCTTGTTTCTCGTGGAGTTCATCCAACCCCTTGGAACAAACATTCCTTCATAGTCTTTGATCGCGTCGACGCTAAAAGGTTGCGGATTACTTCTTTTGTCAACACCACAATCCGGTATGCACGGTAAGCCCCGTCAAGATACAGAATTGAAATTGAAAATCGACTGACAATCAAAATCTTTTGTCGGTGCTCCAAAAACCTCCACGAGTCACTTCGAAACGCGACTGCACCTTCAAAGACATTTTGAAAGTGAGTCACGTTCAATTGTAGCGCGTCTTGTCCGGTACCGGCTCGCCGTGGCCGTCTTGCATATTCATCGCCGTTTAATTAAATTCCTCGCTCGGCTTCCCTCGCAAACCGCTCCATTGTGCGCGGGAAAGCCTTTGGGGAGGGGCTAATTAGATTGACAAAAGTCAATTATTTCTCAACAAACGCATGAGACCGTCATATTTTGAAGTCAATTGTTTCAGAGGAGAGACTTGCTACCGGGCCCAAAAAAATCACATTCGGAAATCTGGTTTCCGTGCGGTTTTTGCTGGAGCCGTACAGTTTATACCGTGTACTAGTGTGGCCTGAGGAGCTCGACTTCTGCGGTGGTCTTATTTGTATCGCATCTCGAAATCAAGCCCATATCACGTTACTCACCCGAGAAGGAAAGGGGAGCAATAAAATTATGCCTCTGGGGCTATTCCAGCCAAACAATGGCTGCCCAACGCGCCGTATATGATGTCACGATGTGGCAACGTGTAAAATGCTCGCAAGCAAGCTGACTCTTGTTATTAACCCAACGGTGAGGACGAAAGGCGAGATTGGTTTTGATCAACGCCAAGCACACACAAAACTTGGGTAGTGTTCAATTCGCACCGTTGGTCCGTCGGTGCGCTTCGGACCGCCAAAGACGGTCCTCGATCACGGCCGACAGGTGCGACTCTATCGCGGAAGGCGCTAATGCGACCGCCGGGACGCCGGGCCCGTGCGCTGTATCAATCAGCCGCGCTCGACACCCCGGATCAAATGGCCTCCCCGACTCACTCAACACAAAGCAGATGTCGCTCTCTGATCCGGCAGTGTGGGTATATAAATAATGCCAAGCGCATGCTAATGATGTTGTTGTGTCAGTCGGGGTAACACAAATCCCCCCGCCCCATTGTGGCTGCAAATGGCTGCAAGGTGCAAGACGCTTTCAGTTCCTCTTCGCCAAAATGAAACACCAGAAGCCTCAAACTGTACTTGCGTCACCATTCACGTACTTTTGTCTCCCGTTAATTGTTAGGAAGGACTGTCAGCCCCCCCCTAAAAAAAATGACTCCCTATATTTCTTAAACACTCTCTTAGATCGTGACTTCGTTCTTCTTTGCTGAATCGACATGGCAGATCGATCCATGCATGTCCTCGGGGAACGAGAAGCGAGCTTTACGGCGGCGGCCATCTTGTTCCCAAAAGGTGCTGAGACCGAGAGGAGACGCGCTGATCTGTGTCTGATAGATCCCGCCACAACGGTGGCAGTGGTGGAAAATCGTTTTTGCCGAGTTTCAAGGTGCGCGCGGGTCTTGATTGTTGTCGCACTCGAATCGTTCGCTTCCAATGATACAGTTCAGACAGGAATGAGAATTGGATGAGCTTTTTGTCCCTTTTGACCATGTTTCTTTCCGAGAGAAACCGGGCTCTGCAGTGGGTCCGCCCTCCCCATGCGGGCTGTAATCACCCCGAGAATGGAGCAATTAGGGCCACTCTTGGGGTAATTACCAGCGCTTGAGTTGTTTAATTACGGCCTTTCCCTGAGCCGTCTTGTTGCCTGCCGCTTGTTGACGACGCGCCATTTTGCTCTCTTGACTGCCAGCGGCCACGGGAGCGTCGAATAAATCTCCATGAAAGGGGGAAACATCAGGGGACGATAAGTTCCACTGTAGGCTACGAGATAGAAGATCATGTGTGTGCCGTTGTTCCGCATGTGGGGGCGGGGGCGGTGCTTCGCGAACCAGTACAACAGGTTCTTGTTTCAAGAATCGCACGGGCCTCCTTCCAGTAGACCGTGACGGCCCATTGGCCCGTGCGCAGCCATCATGGGCTGCTACAGTAAATGACCTGTAGACCCGAGTATTTGTGGGCTTAGGGGCACGGGGGGGGTCGACCCCCTCAAACGAGGTGCAAGGAATTCACCCCGAGCCACCTGAAATCCCCACAACTGGAAAGACGAACGACTCTGCCCGCACGGCGGTCTCAGACCTGCGCTAAAATAGCGCAGGGTGAGACATTTACCAATACTGTAACCCACATTTTTTTTTTGTCACTAATACTGTACTGTATACATCACAAGCCGCTCACTAAAGCTTCATGAAGCGCTGCCGTGTGGTTCGTCTGTGAATCGTGAAATTCCAAAGAAAATGTCTTTTCTTTGGAGAATAGTTGAAGCGTTTTCCCCAAAATGCGGTGGTGTTTTGTTTTTGTTTTTTTCCGATAGACTGGATTCATCGCATAAAATGTAATTAGCAACCAATATTTTTACCGTCTGACGGAAATAACTCCACTCTATTTATAACATGTTTTGTTGCCAATGTGTTTTGTCACTTGCATATGGACACCTGGCAGATTATCTGTTTAAAAAAAACAACCCCCCCCAAAAAAACACGCTGCCGTCTCCAGGGAAAGGGAACAGCAACAACAAACATGGCACACTTCAAGCTTCTTCCAAAGCTTTCCAAAGAATAAAAAGAGGAAGTTCACATCGGTGACCTTCTGCGTTCGTCTGCGTCTCCAATTAGAGAGGGAAAAACAACACATTCAAAACAAAATATTGATGGAGAAGCAGCCTCTGTTTTTGATCCCAGCAGGCGACGGCGCCGAGCGACCTTCGCCGAGACGCGCCGTGGTTCCAATCGAACGCGGCCTCGCCTCCTCCACCTGCCTGACCTTGTCATTAGGCTCTCCGTCTTATCAGAAGAGGCAGCGATCTCAGCGCTCGCACCCGTCTCAACACAACAAAACCACACTCTCCCGACGCTGAGAAATAATTAAAGTGGAGGCTCTGTGTGATTTGGCAAGGGACCGCGAATCGATAAGGCTAGATTTCTGCAGAAAGGGGAAAAAAACCCAAACAACCTCTTGATAGATCTGATGCGATTCTAGTGTCACTAAGGGGGTAAGTATTGCAGTTGGCTGCCAAAGTTTTTGTTTTAATTGGCTCCCCTGTGCTGATCATTGGACTGTTCTCCCTCGGACTGAAGCAGCCGCGCAGCGCTTGTGCCCTCGCTGCCTATTAGAGCTGACAGTTTAGCATCCGGCACTTAGCGTCCAATTTTTCATCCGACCGTCTCAGCCGGAACGCGGCGGAGAAGCGAGTCCGCTTGATTTCACCCTCCTGTTATTTCCTTTTTCCTTCGGCTCCACGGACATAAGCGGGGGATAGCGTTAAGCTAGTCCTCGAGCGTGCGTCAATCAACACAGCGCCTGTCCTTTGTTGCCTCGCTTGGTTTTCGCCAAGCGCCTTCGACGGAGATGAAAAAGCCACCTGACCTCTCGAAGCTCTGTGATCGCTCGACCATTTGTGCCCTTCCCCACGGGCGAGGGTTTGCCCCCACGTTTCATGGCTTCACACACTCTCACCGAGATCAAACCCCGCAAAGTCCCGATCTCCCCCCTGCTGGGACTCTACTCTGAAAGTGCTAATGACCCTGTTGGTCCAGGGGAAACCAGGTCATCTCTTGACTCCGTCCAGGCTTTATAGTGATTGCTCTGCCACCTGTGCGCCTTGAGGGGGTGCAAAAAGGCTGAACTTTTACTCGACAGTAGGTCACTGTCCTTCCCATGGGAAAAGTGTTTTTTTGGGGGGGGTTTGGCAGGAGCAAACACCTGCTGACCTGCAGAAAACAGGTGCTGACCTGTCAGCGAACACTGTGTATCTGTTTTAGAAGCCAGCACGCCCATAGCATTTGTTTTTCCAAATACACAAACATTTACATCCCGTGGGAGAAGACGTAAGACTCGTACCAGCAAAAGCATTAACCACTGTTGAGAATTTGAACATGGAGGGAACAGAAATGACCCCCCACATTAAGATTAATACTAAAGCATTTGAATGTGACCAATGGAGCCTGGGAAACGAATAATATTATTATCCCAGGCAGCAGGTGGTGTTGCATTCATGGGCCCACGGTTCTATGTTGGGCCAAAGTGAACCTTTCTCGTCTCCTAATCGCTCTGGATATATGAGAGCTTGTAATGAAATGCGCCCACCATTCCTCGGCCCGCATTTAGTTCTTGGGATTCATTTATTTTTATGTGTTTTTGTTTCGGTTCCAAAGGAATTAACGAAAGAAAATGACTATGTCTCCGTCAGCCGCGGGGATACTTTCCATGCAATGAAATGTCACGTCGCGTTTGATTGACTCGCGACGACCAAACAGTTGTTGGCGTCCGGCGGCATCGTTGACATCTGGCAAGGCTTCAAAAACACAAAGCATCCATACGGAATCTGAAAGCAGAGCCACCGGCGGCGTATCTGGTGTTTCGCAGCGCCGCGTATTTCCTTGATGTCAGCGCTTCGGCCCGCGGCGAGATCATGTGCGCCATGATGACGCCTTACTGGACCCCGACCAACTCTGCAGTATCCGGCGGACTTTGATTTTTGCCGCTGTGCTGCCTCCTCCTGCGTTTCAGATCTTGTGTTGCAGGAAGCACGCAAATGAATTTGTCGATGGGTAATTTCAATGACGTTCAACGGTCACTTGAAATTGTTAGCCCCACCCAGGTGGGTTTGGCGCAAGGGTCCTGATAGGTTGCTTGGAATCGGGTACGACTTCGTGTGTAGGGCCAATTAGTGGTTCAGGCTGATTAGTTGGTGGTCTTGCTTCCTTATTTCGAGACCATAATTACTTTGCAGAGAGTCTTCAGTAGACATAGTGGGCACCATTTTGTTCTTGACTTTCACTTTTCTATTACGCGCTTCACCCGCGCGATGACCAACGCCGTTTTGTTTGCGGTCATAGGTGGTCTTAAGAAGCCAGGCCGTTTCCTGTTTTATGGCTCTTATCAGAGTGCAAACATTTACAAGGTGGTTGGGATGAACTCTCGCTGAGCGTCAAGGTTTTATTTCCACCACAGATTGCAACGGGGAAACATTTCAAGCGCAGCGACCGGAATACTTTCTGGCAGATGCCTCGATATCGCTTTGACTGAGTCCAAGCCCACTTTTGGGGAGGAGTCGTTTCTGCTCCACTACCTGTGTGGAAACCGCACGCTGCAGTCTCCGGTCTGATTAGTGAGGGGTTCGGGCGAAGCCTTCCAAAATCTGTGCGGTTTTCAATTTAGAAAGCCCTGACATGCATCCAGATGCTCTCACGGGTGCCACATTCGCTGCGATCCGCAACGAGGACGCCCGGGGATGCGCCGTTGTTGATTTCACGGCCCTGATCTGTTTAACCACTCTCAGTCAGGGATGAGCCACGGGGGAATGTAAACACTCTCTTCTGTGCCACAGCGAAGCGCAAACAGTTTATACTGCTCCCCTTGCATCAAGTTCACTATTCCGAAGTGTGTATTGTTCAGACACAATCGAGTGATGAACCTTTATCGCTTAGCCGACACCCTCAATCTCCGATTAACGATATTCAATCCCCGGTGCGTGCCGTAACATTGTGACGCCATTCTCTGGCTGTCAACGCCGCGCCTCATCTGTTTTGTTTTACACTCGACGGAACCGAAGGAGGTCACCGCTCGCACGTTCAAGTCTGCGGTGCGTTTTCACGACGCGGTCGGACGATTTGAGCGGAACGAACAAGCTTAGCCGCGAGAACCCATTACGGAATAAGTCCGCCCCGGACACGGCGTATAATTCGCACATGCGACCCAAAAGGAACTCCTCCTCCGGGTAGTCGCCGTCAATTGTGCGCAGGATATTGTTCGGAAAGACCCAATTTCGTGCTTGAACTGCTTTTCCGTAGCTGTGTTGGAGCCCCTTATCGCGTCGTCGTAGCCATCCATCAATGTACAACACCTTCTGCGGGATTCTGATTGAGTTTTAAATGGGGGGAGGTCAACCCGAGAGGTTTCCGAATCGAGCCAATGGACCTACGGCGGCTGCCTGAAGGAGAGGCTGACTAGTCCGGTTCACCGCAGGGTCAAGCTTATTTAGTGCGACCAGGCGTGTGCCGAGAACCACGTGTGGCCTCCCCGGTCCCCATCCCCGCGACTGACCGACCGTGAGCCGGGCCGGCTCAGGCCACATCTGGATGCCATTTTCCGTTGGAATTCTTCTAAAAAGTTTGGGGAATCCGGGACCAGAAAAATAGAGGAAGGATTAGATTTTATAATAGGACGACTCTATTTTCTCTTCATCTGGCGCGCACCGCGGCGTCTGCCTGCCTTATGCTACTGGTTGCACTGCGGCCTGTCAAATCTGCTCACGTCGAAAAATGTGACATGTTTATAAGACTATTTGTAGCCCGGTGGAATTAGGTGCAGGGAGCACCGCTTTGCATTTGAGGTCTTTCAAATAAGGCGTCACATTTAATTACGTCCAATAAAGGGGTCGGACTATCTGCCAGTTTGGGAAGACATTTAGGAAGGGCAAAGCAGGGCACCAAATTCCCTAGTCAAAGGATGCCGTGCGGTCCCGTCTCTGCGACAATATAAGCAGCGTGTTGTCTGTGGTGAAGGCCCAGGGCAACTGCCGCATAACCGCCTCACATTAAGTTAATTTGTTTTGTTGAGTTTTCGAATCCTATCACCACGGTTTGGCTCCGGTCACATTCCAACCAGTTGATACAATGGTTGGGGGAGGTTGATCTCACGTCGTTTGATACTGGTTCTGATTTTCTTTTCGTTATCCCTTTCACTTTTTTTGCGTTCCCATTTGGTCAAAGTAACGCGGATGCCAAAATACTCTTGCAATCTTGAACAGAAAGCCCCTTCGTCAGTGGGGTCCTGCAGCCCCCCCCGTCGGGTGAGTGTAATTGAGAGTGAAAGCTGTTCATTTTCATTGACGGGCTGTCGACTTGTGTCGTTGAAGAACGTTGAGGTTGATTTGAGGTCTCTCCAGACCCCCTTGCGGAAGGACTTTTTGTGTACAAATGTCTTCCTTTCATTTTTTTGGCCTCTGGACCACGCACGGGGGTCACACTGTGTTTGATTCACGACCTGGAGTGGTGTACGCCGACTGGGATTCTCGAGGTATCGCGTTCGCTTTCCCGGACAGCCGCATGACCCACAAAGACAGCGAAAAAAAATAAAAACATCAAAAGCAGCTGGGCAGTGTCGCAAACTGTTTACCGATATTTATCTGCGTGTCACGCTGATTACGTGAGGACTGTCAAACTGTGGTGAGCCGCCGATGGATAATGAAGGTAGTGAACGTCTGACAGTAAACACCGACGAAACAAACGCGAGAGAAGTCGAAGAGGATCGGGATCATGAGCGTTCGGAAATATGAGCCGCAGGGAATTGCAAATGAGCAATATGTGGAATTTTGTTTGCTGTTCTCAAAGGATTTGGTTCATCCAGCGAAAACCGCTCTGCGGCCTGCGAATTTCTCCGCAGCTTCATTTCTTGTGGGTGCCATGAAGTTCACATGAACTTTTCAATGCCGCGAGCGCCGCCAACAAGTTTCTGTTGTGCCGGTTGTCCCTCCCAAAGCATCGCTCTCACGAGCATGTCCCTCGAATGATTCCTCCAAACTTCGCCACAGTAACCGCAAGGATCAAGAGGGCCCCCCGCCCTCGGTCTCGCCCCCTCATCGGCTCATGGGCCGCCAGGTCAGGGCCTCGGGATTAGCACCCCCACCCCCTTTTTTTGTGTGTGTGTCGGTTCCCCATCTGACCATTATGGACCCTGTCAGATGTACAGACATCGGAGGTCTGAGACCCTCTTCCTGACCTGTCCGTCAGCTCCCGCAGGAATTTCGCTAATGAGGGGGGCTATAGGGAACAGATGCAGAGAGGGGCAGGCTGCCACACTCACTTTCTGATCCCTCGCACGCATACGGCTGTGTCACCTCTACTCTTTGGATCCAACTTGCCCTCATCATTTTCATAGCACTTGCCCTGGGCACCTGGTATTGAATTTCAGGAAGGGCGGCGCCTCCCAGGAGACTCTATCATCCCTTTCCCCCCTCCCCAGATACGAGCCGGTTTATTATGACAAGATGAAACTAATATCCGATGCGGTGCAGCAGCATGCTAAAAGTATTGGCCAGAAAGACGTCGTCGAGTCACAGACGCTTGGTGCTTAGCCGCCCTCACACGTGTCGTCTGGACTCATGAAGACCTTGAAGACCTTTTCCTCGATCTCGTGCCGCGCCTTGAACCCGCCGGCGTGTACCCCGGTGCCCGCTTGATTGGGACACGATTTAAGGGTCAGTTCATATAAACAGAGAGACCGCCAAGAGCAAACGAGAGTACGATGGATGCAATCGAGGCCAAGAACTCACTGGCCATTAAGAGTCTTTCGAGATGCAGAAAGCAGTTAACTCCGTCGAGCCGCATTTCATCTTCTCAGCCAGCCGTACCGTTGACGCGTATTTATTTTTATGAAGTACGACGGCGGCGCTATCAAATTTGCTTTCCCCATTTCATTACCATACGTCAAGAGAATGCGGCTAGTTTTCAGCACATCTGCTCCAGATGTGTGTCATCCGCTCATTTGATCAGGTAACCATATGCCTCGTCCGTCCGTCTTTCCGTCCGTCCCTTTTGTTTCGACGTTTGTGGACCCCCCGGCTCGCCGTTTGCCTCGACGCCGCCAGCGCGGAACTCCACACGAAGCGCCGCTCGTATGTTTGTCCAAGAGAGAACGATGATCCGGAAAAATGGAAATGAGCACATACCAGCTGTTCGAGGCGATCAGCTCGCGCTTACCTCAGGACTGTATCGGAGCGCGGATCAAATACAAAACAGAGAGCTTGCAAACCGCTTCATCTGGACGCTGCCTGGCTTGCATGCGATCCCGAATGGCTTTTGGCTCTGCGTCGGCAGAGGGCCCCCGCTTTCATGTACATCGTGAGATTTATGACATTCTAGCACGTGATTAAAAGTGGATTTATAAACTCTGGCAGGTACATGTAGCAAGAACAGACAAGGGGTTGATTTTGGGGTTAAAATTATTCGCTCTGTTTCCTTCTCTGGGCACAGCTGGAGCGCAGCTTCAGTATGCCAACACATCACCGTTGTCTCGTCTGGTTATATGGAATTGAAAAGGCGAAAGTAAAGAGACGGTAAGAGCAGTCAACTTTCAACCCTCGCAGGGACAGCTTGTCATGTTATCAGGTTTCAGGGTGCAGGAAAGGGACTTTGAATGTATCGTAAACAAATCGGAGTCTCAAATAAATCGTCGATTGTTTAGTAGTTTACATCGAAAATGTCATCAACCTTGAAACCTATTGGCACTCACGATTGGCCGATCAGCACGATTGAGTGCCCGCTTCATCTTGGCAAGACTTATTTTTCAAAAAGCCCCCCTCCCACCCCCCGTAATCATTATTGATTTGACCCGCGTGTCTAAAAGGTCTGCAATCGATCAAATTGTAACTCCGAGGCGTCTTCGAAGAAGGAATTCGACAGCGATGAGGCTTGAGTAGCCCTCAGTACAGTCCTGAGAATTCCAGCATTGGAAGTGGGAAGGTTAAATGGCTGTAAATGTTACAGGAAGTTGATCTGGGGGGGCGGGGGGTGTCCTCCTTGATTGAATTATCGGACACGGACCTCAAGGAAATGAGTGGATCAGCGTGGCCGGGCGAGGGATGTCTACGAAGAGAATTGCGCTATTGATTTTCATTAACGTGCCTTGCCACTTGTACCAGAGAAGTCATTATTTTTTTGCTTCGAGCTCTTTGCACTTTCTCCCGTCTAGCAATTTGCAAACCAAAGAGACACTAGAAACTCAAGAATAGAATCCAAACTTGGAGTGTCTTGAGCGCTTATGCTTCTGCACCGATGAAAGCCTGACATTCCCGTCTTTATCCCAGACACGTCTTTGTGTCTGTGGACTTGGAAAACCTCCGCGTCAGGTTGCGTGTTTTCTTTTTGTCCATTGTGAATGACGGGGCTGTAAACTAAGGAAGGCTACGACCGACTCCAAACCACATGAATCCATCGTGCCGTTAGACGGTGTGTATTACCACCCCGACGCGTCTTCATTGTAAGTGTTGGATGGATCATGATCAAAGACGTGCATGTTAGGTAAAGAGGTGTCATCTGTACTTTGGTCGGGCTTTTCAAGCACTATCAGTTTCGCGGCGTTTGAAAGGGTGGGGGTGCAATTGTCGGGTCATTCGGTGAGTAAAATGGATATTTTATGATCGAGAGTTACACCTGGGATTAGACGATCAGAGCATTTGGGCACTTTACCTCGAACCCCAGTACCTTACAGCAAAGTGCTCCCTCAGTGCACTTCAAGTCCCATTAATTGGACTCAAGAAAGAGTGATTAAACGCCTCTTCCTGACCTTCGGGCAGCTCTGTTTTACTCATGCGGCGGAACGTCCAAGCCATAATGTCAAACACAGCCCCCCATGCATCTTCTACTAAAGATAAACTGTCCGCTCGCAAACCCGCTGACCTCACCGCAAATTCAGGTAGGCGGTGCCAGTATTGAGGAAGTTTCAGTGGCTGGTATTGTGAGGAAAGCGAGGCGAATGGGGGCGGGGGGGAGAAATCGCGCTGGGCCGTGAATCGATTGCGGGGCGGACAGAAGGCCGATGCAATCAAGGCAGCCAAATGAAGCCGACTCAAAAAAGCTGCCGAGCCAGCAAAAAGTGTGTCATTTGGAACCCGGCGTCTTCGACCAAACGCCCGACTTGCAACGGCAACAAAAAAAAAAGCTCCACGCTTCGCAGGATTCCTCCCAAAGTTTATCTCTGGCAAGCACATGCGCTTTTCCGCTTGGACGCTCTCAGCCTGTACCCGGCCTGTATTTATTAATAAGAGCCCCTGAGACAGAGATGGATGAGGTCCATTTTGATATCAATGCCGTTTTGTTTCAGGGCTAAAAGGGGGGAGTGGAAATAAACATCTCCATGATTGTCGCTGCGAAAGAAGAATACACCCCCCGAGGTCGTTTGCCTGTTGACGCCATTTTGGGTCGGTGAGCGTTGGCCTTTGGACAGGTTTGATTGGCTCCCGGGTGCACCTTAAACTTGGCTACATCGACGCGAGCGTTGCTCTTTTTGGAACGGCAGGCGCGCAGTGGGGAAGGGTCATCATGCGTACTGGATTCCCATTTTTTTTCTTCTTTCTTTTTCTCCGCAGAGCTTTCTCTTGAGGGCGCTCGCCTCAAGCGGGGTGAGGTCACAACTTGAATTCGTGTACGGACAGTAGTTGCTATAAAGCGAAAGACGAAACATGCCAACCGAATTGAAAAGGCAAAAAAATAATGGGGAGGGGGCAAAATAGGCTCCTCTGGTTTGAATAATATTGCTCTTGTTTTCTTTGTGAGATCACAGCTGGCTGCCCAAAGCGCCGCCATGCTGTTTTCCTGTTAAATCTCATGTCCACTGACTCCATTGTGTACCCAACCTCATCTGGGAGCACAGTTGGAGTTTTTTTTTCTTTTGTTTTGTTTTTTCATGAGCTATCTGCGCACCACCGAGATTCCGTGTGACCTTCACAATTTACGTGTGCTTGGAAACTACACAGCTGCTATTGGACCAAGCGTGACCCTTCGTAGGAAGCCCCCATTGTTGCTTTGACATTTTCGACAGAAAATCTTTCAAGTCAGATGGATGGACCGCTCGTGATACCAAAACATTGTCCGTAATTTTAACTTTGCGTGTCACATGTGGCACTTTCTTCATGGCAGGGTGTTAATCTCCCGTTATCGCCGATGATAACCGCTGTCAGGACATCCAGTGACGGAACGTTTCGTACCACCACACGAACGACGTGCAGAGTTGGATTAAAATTTGAGGAAAATTTGACATCTCGTCTCGGAGCTGAAAAAAAAAAAGGGGGGGGGCAGACTTACTGCGGTGCCAGCTTCAACAAATCCTAAGTGTGTGTTTCATTTCCCTTCGTGGAGGCTTTTTCATTGGTTGCCGCTTTGCTACAAGGAGGAAATGAAAGCAACGAGGCGGGATCTTAAGTTTGATCCCATTTTTATCTTCCCAACGGTCGCTTTTAGGCCTGGTCGGAAAGCATAGACCGATTGTCTTGTGTAGGATTTGGGTGGTTGCACCCCCCTCCCCCCGCCCCCAACCGCCCAGACTCTCCATTTTGCAATGCCTCATTCTCAATCATTGATCCGAGCTTTGCTTCGTCTGCCTGAAGTTGCCCCTCAGACGGCCCAGGTGTTTCTCATCAGGAATCTTGCCGCTCACCTAAACCTTTCCATACGCGAAGGTGCCCTTTTTTCACCCCCAGCTCAGGTTTCGGCTTATTGGTGCTGATGAACCTCGGACAGAAAGCTCCCCTCGCCCTCTCCCTCGCTCTCTCTCTCTCTCTGAACTGGGAAAAAAAAAAACATTAGAGCAGAGACAACATCATTCAGTTGGCTCAGGACAATTGCTAATGGTCCGCACATTATGATCTCAAGTGTTATTATGCAGAGCAGACCCACGCAGATTTGGTTATTGTGTAAATGGCCGGTCGACATTCAGAGTATCCGTAGCTGTGCCAGGATTACAAAGCCTGGCTGAACTCTTTGTTTTAACAGCTCTTGGCCCCCACGGTTTAAAAAAAAAAAAAAGTGTCCTGTCCTGTTCATCGGTGCACCTGGAATGGTTTTATTTGGCTCTGCTGGAAATGTTTGGAGCGCCGGCGAAATGAGTCTCCTGGCTAAACGCAGTTCTGAGCAATGCCAGAGCACTTCGATGTCTTACGACCCTCTACAGAGTCTGTTTGCTCCGCGTCCATACGGTGACGTGTTCAGATTGTCGAGCTATGGCTGTTCCCGAGCACAATGTACAATGTAAAGCTGAGGGGGTTCTTTACAAACTCCTCTGAAATCCGTTCCCGCTCCACGACGACTACCAGCGCGAATTATCCCGATGAATGGCAACGCGTCATTAGCATAAATAAGTGCATTGTCGAAGTTTAGAGCCGACTAGATTATGCCTTCGGCGGGGCTTGGCCCGCTCCGCTTGACGCATTTTAGTCGCTCCACATGAAAGACTTGACAAGGAGTAAAGGAAAAAAAAAGTCCTGAGTGGCCGTGACGTCTCACAATTAGCATCAATCACACCGGATTCTTTGTCACGGTGGCCTGGAATTGATTCCTGTACTTGGGAGTGCTTCGACAGAGACATAGAACCCACCCCTGGCCGGTGAGCAGAAACGTACAAGATGAAAGATCCCATTGGACCTAATGGGGGGGGGGGGGTGTTCCCAAGTGTAATGCATGCTCATTGTCTGTCATTATGCCCTTGAAGAGCCGATGAGCTGCTGCTTCGCCACGGACCATTTCGTGGCATTTGAATTTCATCGCTTCCATCTGGAGATGTTAGCCGGCTGAGGATGAACTTTTGGTATTGGGCGGCGGGACTCGAACATGCGCGCTTCCTTTTGTTTTCGTACACTCACAAGGAGTGTATGAGCGCACGCCGCTGTCACCTGTTTCCAAGTTTCTTCCTGTGAGTGTTTATAGTTCCAGTCAAGGGAAACTGTCAGAGCTTTCTTCCCCTTGCTACGTAGCATTCCACAGCACCTTGTAGGTGCTGGCTAATTAGACACCTGACCTTTGGGGGCCATGGGTCACTAGTTCACCCAACCTCAGGGGAGCCCAGTGATATTTTAGGGAGTTTTTATTTTGGATACTTAAAGCAGAGAAATAACCCCCCCACGGCCCCAGCAGACCTTCATAAAAGCACCGCTTGGGGTCATCTCATGACAAGGTGATTAATATCAAGATGGATCTTGTCAAGGACTTTTCTGATGCTCCCCCCCCCCCCTGAAAAAAATGCTCAAAGGAAATTATAGTTGATTATCCAGTGTCCTTCAAAAAAAAATAGTTTTGAGCTTTAAATGTGTCCACTTTGGCAAATTGCATCAGGTTGCTCTTGGACGGCGGTGGCCCAGGGGAGCCGAGAGAGGTAATAGCTTAGCGCGCCCTTATCGTCTTCCCGTAACTTTTGTGGATGAGGCCCCTTACAGCAATACTTCCCTTGATACCTTCACAGATAATTGAGTTTTGCCGGGCCATCTCGGTCAACTTCATTTGGCCTCAGAGCTGGCACTCGCAATTTGAATTGATATTGACCACTGGTTAAAGGATACGTCGAAACGTCCAATTACGATGTCGTTCTGATTTCAGAAGAAACTCGCAAACCTCGTCTTGAGCAACTACTACCGGTTTCTGAAAGGCAGATCTGATTCGCTTTCCACCAAATTTCCGATCGGATATATCGCAACGGCACACAGGAGGTCTCGAAACAAGTGCGCTCTTCGCCCCCGCGTTGTTGCAACATGCCGAGACGGCCCGCCGCGTTGTTAAACCCGAACTCAGGTGCTATGATTTACGCTTTACCTCCGACCTGGAGCTCGCGGCCAAGTCGGCTGTGACTTGTCCCGCCGAGGTAATTCAGCCATTTGTCAACCCTTGAATTATGTGGGAAATGCGCACTCGGGACTGGCGAGGAGTGATGGCCTGAATTTGCGGCATCCTTGAGGGGCCGCCTTTGGATTCTTCTTAATGCCGTACGAAGGGCGAGTCACGACGGTTTCCGCCGGAGTCGAAAACCAATCCGTACGATTTTTTTGGTTCTCCCGTGTCGTTCCATTTTGAAGCAGGATTTTCAAAGGCGTTACTTCGACAGACCTAAAATGTCCACCCACTTTTCCCCACCCGCTGCGAGGAGTGAACTGATGACCCTCCAGCCACATGCTTGTGTCTTTAACCTCTCGGGCAACGCTCGAGTCTGCATCAGCCAGATGTTATTTATGACCATGGCGTCACGCCCTACGCGGACGGCACTGTTCTCGAAAACGATTTTGCCTTTTGCAATATTTTGTCACGGGCCCTTCATCGGGCACAACCGCGTCGTCACCTTTGCTGTGTTCTGCCAACCCGGGGTGGCGGGCGTTCCCCTCCCACTCTTCCAAAATCCACACGTTAAGCGTTTTTTGCAAAGTGAGCAGGGCCGACGGGAGGTTTACAGAGTGCGCCAGGCCTCAGTAGGGCCACACAGAATTCGCTTGCTCCAATCCTGACTGACGGGTCCACTTTATTGCCACGGCCGCTGAGTGCTGAAGTCCCCTTGAGGGACACATACCGATCCGGGTGATGGATGTCGACTGGAGTCACAACGGCACCAACCGTTCACTTTGTCGGCGAGCAGAACAGTTTTTCACCATTTGGCCCCGCGTGCGTGCATTTTTTTTTACGCCGAGGAGTTGAAACCGATAAAATACAGTGGATCGGAGGCAAACAACCCCCCGTCTGTTTTTCACTCTGCCGGGAGGCTGGCCACTTAAGAAGTTTGGAAAGTGTGAAAAGTAAGTGGAAGGTGCTAAGTTGTCAAGCAGCCATCAGGCAGCAGGGGTGGATGTAATGAGCTGTGTATGTGGGGCGGCCCCCCCCCTTTTTTTCTTTTTTTTACTGTGTTTGTGGGGTTCGGCAGCGGAGAGAACGCTTCAGCAAAACGCTGGAAGCAAAGAATTGCTTTCTCTGGGTTAAAATCTCGAGTTAGAGCCACGTTCATGTTTGTAGATGAGTAAATATTTCGCTAATCGCTTTTCCTCATGACTGTCGTAAAGTTGTGTTGTTGTTTTTGTTGTTTTGTTTTTGCCCCCCGCCCCGAGGTCCTTGAATGGAGGTCGGCGCTTGTGTTTGAAAACGTATCGATTGACACAAGGCGGTCGGGTTTGTAGCGGTCAGCCCCTGATGGATCGCCGCGCTCGGCTACAAAACATGTCAGCCGGTCTGATGGATGCTCGGCCCCGAGTAGCGTGTCAGTATTGATGGGCAAGGGATGGAGGGCTCCCGTGCTCAAACATGCCCACGTATTGATTAGTGGATGCCGATGAAGTGCGAGGGTCAGACCCCCCCCGGGGGAGGTCCGCGGATGTGTCGGAATGAATGTCAACCAAGGTTGCATTGAGTCGTGCCTTTTGTGTGCGCGGTCTTGCCCCCATGGATGGAATCGTTCGTGTTAAACCTGAGTGGAATTTTGCCTGAAATACTGTGTTCGTTTTGTGGACATGTCAGCTGATTCATGGGCACTCCCCGTCACCTCGTATCAGTCGACGCTTTAACAAGCCCCCCTTTATTTTTTTTCCCTCAGACACGGGCCATGCAAAAACACACCTAAAACAACACCCTTGGCTCACTTTTTGGGTGCTTTTTAGCCTCTCGCTATCTGGGCCCCCCCCCCAAAAAAAATCTTGACGTGTCGATTTCCCCTTGATATTCATTCTGTAATGACCAATATCCTGGACGCTAATATCGCCTGCTTTCGGTGAGTTTTGTCGCCCTGCGCTGCAATTAATCTTATCTCGGCAATCCCCCCGCCCCCCCGCGGGCGCTCGTCATCCGATCCCGGTGAGCTCACGGTCTGGCCTGTCGTCAGCAGAGAGGAAAGGTTCATCGACATTCCAGCGAATACAGTTCCTATTTGGCTCGGTCCGCGCATCAAGCGGCGACCATTCGGACAATATTGTGACAGCCGCTGTTTGTTAAAGCGGCCGCTCTGGTCAACACTCGGGATACTCGATCCGTCGCTTTCGTTCATCAGAGCCAATTAATTTTGTCGCCGAAAAGGAGCATAAAGCCGCTTTGTGTCATGTTTGACAATCTGTTCAGGCTTTCTGAGATAATATGGAGTGCCTGGACGTCATCCTTACGCCTCTGTGAAGAAGAAGCAAGCATTGAGCGCGTATTCCGGGCCGTCCAGCAGTAAATTAAAACAAGTAGCAATTTCCTCCGGCCCAATTTGCAGAAAATTGGTGCTGTCTGTCGGAGTCCTTTCTCTGAGTGGTGGCAGAGGGGTTGGGGGGGGTTGTCTCATGAATACGTTGACTCCTGTGATGAGCAAACCTGAACATAAGGCAGCCATTTCAAGTATTTGTTTCTATTTGGAGATAAAACGGACGCCTCTTTTATCAGCGTTATCGGGCTGTTTAATAGCCCTTGTCAGGTGTCAGTGCCATCCCGACACACACTTCGCGCTGCGCTTAGCGCTCGGCCAGAAGGCGCATTATCTGCCGGCGTTATCATAAACCCTGAGACCGTCTTCGTAAAAGTGTTTATTCTGTACTCTTCGGCCGACTTGCTCCTGAGAGGCATTTCCAGTGTTCCAGAATGGAAGGGGTGACGAGCCGCCTCGCAGAATACTTCGGGTTTTATTTTGAAAGACTTGCCGTCGTAATGGTCGGACCATATTTTTGCGTTAGCCGTGGGCTTCATTCAGGAAGCTCGGTGTTCATCCCAACATTTGCAGCTCACTCAAGTATTTTCCGTCGTCATTTTAGTCAGCTCACCGTAACTACAACGACATTGACGGCGTGACCGTGAAGCCGCCGATCTTTCATCAATTTGTTTTGGAGCAAAGGCACGAGCTGGAATGGATGCCAGCCGGGCCTTTTAGTCCAGGTCCAGTGCCTGCTCTGCACGTGCGCCCCGGTGATCGATTTCGCCTCCGAGGGCTTGACTATTGATGGTGGTGGTGATGGACTCGAATCCGGGCAGGGGGGGTAGTTAGGCTAACTGGGACGCATTTGTTAGTTTTGGTCGTCATTAGCTGAAACTCCTTCCCACATTGTGCGCCGCCCGGTTGTTCCTCGCCGATTCGATTCAGTTCTCAAGCAACCTCATCCATCTAATTGTCTGTCTACCTGCCCGCCTCCGTCCGTCTGTCACCACTCTGTTCTATTGTTAGTCATTCTGGGCGGGGGCAAACATGACACGCTGACCTCTAAGGGCCATAACAAATCTTTCAAGCTAAGAAAACGTAGCGGACATCGACGGTGACCTTTTTTTTTTTTTGGCTTCAGCTCAGACGCCGGCCATTTCAAAGCGACATGTCATCATGGCGTTTGCAAAGAACGCAATGGTGGTTGTCCGTTTCCAACAGCCTCAACTTCCACAAGAGACGACACAAGCTAGCGAGTTTCTTTAAAAAAAAAAAAAAGCTCAACAAAAGGTGCCTTGATTTCTAGGAAGGTAATTTCACGGCTGCTTTCCTGTAGACAGGTATCAGACACCGGTGTCCCATTATCAAGTCCAAGGGGGCGGTGGGAGGGGGGCGAGGGGGTCTTAAGCCCCGCAAGTGTGTCGACAGGTCGAAAAGCTCCTGAATATATGTGGTCTGCATGTAATGGAGCGGGAATGTCGGCAGGTCCCGAGCACGCTGCGCCCGATGGATCAAGTTGCTCCGCAGTCCCCCCCCCGTCACCATATCAAAGAACAAAAGAGGTGTTCATGTCGACCTGGCTGATCTCGTTTTATAAAAAAAAAAAAAAATCTTTTAATATTCATATCCCACCTCACTTCACGCCTCCTTCGCCTCATTTCCAAGACCCGTTTGGAAGACTTCAGCCTTTGTTTTCCACCTTACTGTACAAGACTCTCGCAAGTCGCCCCCACACCCTCTTTTCAAACCATACCTTGTATTCTCACCAAATGAGTCCCCCCCCCCCTCCAAGCCATTTAAACAGTGGGGAAGGTTAATTGCTTGAAAGACCCGCTGTGTTATTTCAGCTGATTCCAGGAAGGGCCCACATTTGTTACCGAGCCCGGCCGACTTTCATGCAAATAAACGGCATGTCCTTGATGTTTCATACACACGGCAAAATGGTGTGGTGTATTCCGAAGTGCTGTGCTGTGCGGTTGGAACTGCCCCCGCATGAGTGACGGGAGCATGTGCAGAAACCTGCACTAATCCCAAATGACCAAACTGCCCGCAGTATTGTCACCCCCCATGAAGGCTATTAGCGCCATAGCTGCGGCTCAGATCCGGGTCGATTGTGGCTTTAGTTAGCAGCAACGGGAACAGGAGGGGGATAATATTTGTGGGAGGTCAAGGGGGTCGGGTGGGGGGTCCTGAGAGGGTTTACCTGGCAAAGTCTTTGCGAAACATCAACAAAAACAGAAACGATTTGGCAAAATGGCAAAGTGTCACTCCGCATACCGAGTGAACTTATTTCACGTTACTTAATGAGAAACAGAAAGAGAAAAAAACGTTTTTTTGATGAGAACCACCAGCGACTGCCAAACCGTGTCTTTCAAATAACATGCGAGGCAAGCCCGTGTCAATGCGTAGCAGCTGCGTCTTGGAGCAACGGCGGCAGCCAGCACGATATTCCGCTACGTTAGCGCTTTTCAACGCCGTCGTGTTTTTTTTTTTTTTCCCGTGTTGTGTTTTTAGAGGAGAGTAGTGACCCCAAAAAACAAGAAAAAAAGGCTTTTAGGAACATGTCTGTGAGGGCTAACAATATTTTATTTTTATTTCCGCATCCATTTCCAATGAGTTGCATTGGGGGTGGCGAGTGAGTCGGCAATGGGGTCGAGAGAGTTTCTGTTTAATTTCACTGAGGTGCGTGCGCTTTGTCCGCCCTTCTGAGTGCTGACAGTTTTGACGTGCATACACAAGCTTAGCACGGGCTCGCATACTGTACACGCACGTCGGCAAAAACTTCAGATTTATTTGGTTTTTTTTTTCCTTGAGGTCTTCAACAAAAAGCCTCACCCCCTCCCCCCGCCAGTAAAGTCCGCCGTGAAAGATTAAGCTCAAACCCAGCAAAACACTTCAGCACTTGTTCCCCACTACTTCATCTTGGCACAGAGTCCGGCCCAATTAACCTTACAAGCAGAGACTTTTTCAAGAGAAAAGGGGGTACTACCTCTTCTCTGCTGAATTCCTCTTTGCCTGGCAACAGAACACCTTGAAGGGGGGGAGTCCCTGACTCCTCGCACTCGTCACTCCAGGTTGAATCTTTTCAATTAAACAGGTTTTGACTTTGCATGGCTAATTAAGTCCTCATCCTTGATGAGCTGTCTGACTTCTCCGGCAAGCTCCTTACACGGTCCGGAGCTTACGTCCCAACGGGGCGACCCACTGGCCAGACGGATTGTTTTCCAGCTGGAATAGGATTAGCAGCGCGCCAGGGGCCCCCAGGGGCCCTCAACCCTCCCCTCCCGGATCCTTTTGTTTGAGTCCGAAGTGTTGAGTTGGATGGGGTCGAGCGCAGAGGATTGAGGTAATCCCCCCCACCCCCCCACCGCATCCAACAGTAAACCGCAGCACGCTGCAGACCGCCAACCCACGTCAGGTCGATGGCTAAAGAGGCCCCCCACCCCACCCCCGCTACCCCCGACATCAAGCAATGTGTGTTTCCGACGGATAATTTCCACTCGACCTAATCAAAACATTCTGGTCTTGGTCAAGCTTGCAACAACCACCCAGACTATTGGCTTCATGTTTTCTTCTTTTTTTTTTACCCGCCATTTTAATCAATGTAAACAGTCAGTATGAACAATTTGTCGACAAGATGACCCCCCCCCCACCCGTATATCGCAAGATGAATCGCAAAGTCCCGCGAAAAGCTGAAATTCGGTTTATTATTATTTTTTAGGCCCGGTTATAAAAGAGCTCGTCGACCTCGCTGCGTGTCTTCAGCGCCGACGGCAGATGAGTCAAAACGAAGGCATTCCATCAAAGGACAACGTCGTGTTTTGTCACGTCGTCATTTTTTTGGGCCCCGACAAATTGTTGTTTCAGGTAATCCCCCCTGTACAGAAAAGCGACGATGTGTTGATCGCAAATGGCGAAGCCGCACAGGCAGAACTTGTCAAGTGTGCACTGTTCAAACCGCACAAGAACGCGCTTTGTTGTTTATTTTAAAAGGACTCCGCCCTTTTGAAAGGATTGCGCCACAAAAACAGCCCAATTCCGCCTCCTCCTAAAGTAGTCCCTGCACAACTTTTTTTTTTTTTTGCGCAATACTTCTTCATGAGTTGTCTCTCGTTTGTTGGACCAGCAGCTCTCCCAAGTATTCGGCAGGCTTCTAAATTGCACCGTTAGGCTCGTATGGTTGTGACCCGACCTCTCCCATGGTGCACCTGCGCGTATCCGCCTCGAGCCAATCGCTACGGGCCGCCTTTCTTTCATCGCCCTGTGACAGAAGCGCTCCAGATTAGAGCGGAATCCCGCCTAAAAACAACTCGGCTGAGCCCGGGGATAATCCAGAGCCCAAACATCAGAAGGGGAGCAGGGCAGACTCTGCTTCATCTACAGATGCGGGGCGCTATTGTCCCGGTGATGCAGGAAAAAACAGGATGTGATGCCTGAGGTGACGTCGGAACAACACTGCCGTTAGCTTGGGGGGGGGTCTGTGTTGGTATCGGAAGGAAGAAAACACTCAACTTTGTGCTATTTTTGACATAACGGGGCGCTCTACCACTCCACCCCCCCCTCCCCAAACAAAACCTGTCCCTTACCTCATGTCTTCGATGGGGGAACTGAATGTTCTCTAGCACAGGTGCCAAACTCAAGGCCCGGGGGCCAGATCTGGCCACCACATCGTTTCACGTGGCCCACGAAAGCGAATCAAAGATGGCGACTTTCTTGACGCTTGCGACCAAACTTTCCAACTCTCATTTGCAATAAATAAGAATGAGATTCTAAGCGGTTTCTTGTTACCAAAACCCTCATTGCAGTAACTTAACCATTAGGTGAATAAACCGATCTTGATACGGCCCTCCAAGCAAAACTAAAATCTCACCCGCGTCAAAAGTGAGTTTGACACCCGTGTTCTAAACTATCTTAATTAATTTCCGTATGTGGAGTACATCACATCATACGACTTTTGTCCGGTTTCTCACTACCAGGACCTTAGCCCCCCCCCCATCCCCACCGCCCATTTTAGCTTTCAAGTTGCTCAACTTGTATCAACCTCCCTCAAATTCCAACACTGACGGGCCGGAGAAAAGGAGCCTCCGACTGGCTCGGAATGAGACTGATCCCTTGCTAGGCAGCCTCAGCGGGGTGGGGTGCATTGTTGTTCAATAGAATGTTGGCGATGTCGTCCAGTATGCTTTGTCAATGTGCGAGAAACAAAGATAAAACCACCTGTTGAAAGCACGTCGAAATGAAAATTCAACTCCGGGTCACGGCACACTTTTCATCGACTTTTTTACAAGACTATAAAGCGCAATGGAGTGTTTCATATGCCGTTTGTGGCATCAAGGTACAGCGCTCAAACGTTTTCCAGAGTGAGTGTAAAGGCGGTAGCCACGAGAAGGATGGCGCCTGCGTTTTGATGTTGAGCTCCAACGGTGCAATTCTGAAGTCTGCCAGCCGGCTCGGTGGCAAGGAGGTGCCATTTACGACGCGCTCCGCGTCTTAGCCAACCGCTACCGCTTTCTCCTCCGAGTCAAAGGAAGGCATAAAAAAAAACAAGCACGCTACAGTTTCCACACGCAGTCCATTTCTAATGTTGGCGCCTGGTTCATTTGGAAGCATTTTTTCTTAGCAAGACCCGGGGCATTTCACGGTAGCACCCGCAAAATTTGTTTTAGATCGAGAGGATGGAGCCAACGGAATTAGAACAAGTTGCTACTGTCGATTGTTCCGTGTCGTCGACATCCTGTTAGTTTCGTTGTACAGCCTCTTGCGATGAGGGAGGGAAAAAGTGTCTTTTTTTTCCCATAAGTCAACCGGGATATGAACTCATTCAGTACCAGCCAATTCTGGACCAAGTCTAAAAAGACGTTTAAAAACGTCTTTGGGAGTGAATGAGTTTTAAACAACAAGTCGGTGTGACGATGCACGATCAGTTGGCTGTTGACTGATCGTGCAACCAAGCTTGTTGCTTGATTTTCAAAAGTCCCTCATGGTCCTGACCCCCCCCCGTCACCCCCTTCTCGTGAAAAATACTTTTTCGTATCTGGCCGACGGTGTTCCTCGCCAGCCAAGTGTGAAAGATAATTGGCCACCTCAGAGGTTTTAATGGAGCCGCTCTGATGGAGTCATTTGCTCGCAACCACTTTTGCATTTCATCACTCCCCCCCTCCCCTTCCGTCTGTCAATTATACTTGATTTACAAGGCGTCCGAGGGACAGCCGATGTGAAGCATCAATTTGTGCCGCGGCTGATTGCGCCAGAGCGAGGGGAGACGGTCGGGGAGATATCATTCATTCACACGGCAAAATGTCCTTCAATTATCCCCGCGTCAAATTGAAGAGTGGGTGATCGGTGGGGGGGGTGTCATTAGTCTTTTCGGGAGCTTACCTCCGACAGGTTTGGAGTCAGAATCACACGTTGCGGCGGAGATGTTTGGACTTTTTTTTTTTTCTGCTTCGGTCCAGGCAGGACTCATCGCTCACGAAGTTTGTGTTGACACAGATGGTTTGCCTCCACCTTTTGGGCCTCGCGTGAAGGCTTTAACAGACTGGAAACGGAGTACGGGTGACTGTTTTTATTTTTTTTTTCTTTCGTTGGATTACACGACTCGGTGTCTTAAAAGTGACAGACAAAAGCCAGGCCCGGGTGATAACGTGCTAATGAGCCCCCTTTAGCATAACAAATAAAAGGAGGTAATCACACGATTCAAAATGATCGCGATGACAGCGATGAGTGATGCTTTTTTTTTTTAAAGGCGCGGAGGTGACAAACGGGCCCCTGCAACTATTTTTCCCTTGGAAGTATTTGCAGCTGCAAATCACGCAAGGCTCCCGCGCCAAAAGCCATCTATTATTGTAAACCCCAGACCGCGTTCAGCAACTGTAAGCCGCGATACATAATCACATTTTCCCAAGGCTTACTTTCAACATGGCAGGGATGAATGTCGATGTCTTCGAGGTCACTTCGGTTTTTATTCGTCGCATGTGACGGGTATCGCTGATGATTTTTGCATTCAGGTCCTCACTTTCCTCGGCGGCGGCAATTCAATCCGACGCAGCGGCCGGCACACCTCGAGAGGCGCTAGGCCGTGACGAGGAATGATAGGATTTCCATACGTCCGCATTATCGCCTTTCAAAAGGGGGACCGGACGTCATTCGGGGCGAACGGCTTTCGGAAACCTCAACAGGCTCGACGGGAGGCAACTGTCAAACAGAAACGGATGTGCGTCGTCCTGGCGGTCCAGCACGCTTTCATTGTGGTTCCGACCCAGCAGGTGGGTAGCACGCACTTGAAGATGCAGATTAAAAAACAAAAATCCCAGGGAGGGAAAATGGAAGATTTATGCGTCAACAGCATTCGTTCCATCGCTTCAGAAATACTTTTGCACTTTCACTTTTAAAGCTCTTTGGAGACTCTCCGAGGTCCTTTTCACTCTGGTGGGCGGGTGGAGATGGGAGGTAATGGGTGAGGCCCTGCCAATTCCTCCGAGGACCCATAAGCTCTTAAATTTGACTCTAAAGAGGGAATAATGAGCTTCTCTGCTGTTGTCTCTGCCTCACTAAACCTCCATTCACAAGCCGGTATGTTCGGCATTGACACGTACGTTGGCTTTGAAAGGACTCTTGGATTAGCCTGCACCCCCGTTCCAATTGGTCCTTTCCGCCTCAGTGAATGAGCCTCCTTTGGACTCCCCCACCCAGTCTCGGGAGTCTTTTATCTCGTCTCTTGGAAGTCGCTCAGTCAGTTCAGTGCATTGTGTTTGCTCGTTTAGGTGCTCTCAGGAAAATCTTCTCGCGCAAAATATGTGGGAGACATCACTGGTTGCTAGGCAGAGTTCAAAGAGCTGCTCTGTCTCGTAGGCCCAATGAAATTACAAGCGGTGTTTGCCAAAGTGTCGCTGTGTTTCATATAAAATTATAAACACCCTCAGCCTCTAAGGCAGAGTTGCCACAGCTGTTTGTCGCTTATTGTGATCTAATCTGGTCCTTCACCTCTGCAAACGTCAGCAACAAGTCTCAGCTGGAAGTCATCCAGCTTCATGAGTGGGTGTGTGCGTGCGTTGCCCCCCCCCCCACATCCTGTAAGCGCTTCCCGATTACCACCGTCATCTTCGACACGTGCGCATGAGCCAAAGATCCTCCACCGGGGGGGGTCCAACCAGGCCCAGAAGACGGATGAAAATGCAGTGAAATAAATTCACCAGAACAACTTCCTCATCCCTTTAGTCACCGCTCCAGATGGTTCGCTGCAGTCGCAATGTGCTTCCGCTTTGATTGAGCGTTTGCGGGCGCTGCTTCGGAGTGGATGCGGACACGGGATGTGCGAAATGCAGCGTCCAAGGAAGATTACCGTGTGCATGACGGGGGGGCGGTGACGTTGACCCCATTGTCAATCCGGAGGCTGACCTTTGAGTTCTCGTGGAAGCGATGGTGTGTGTGATGGTGGGGGGGGACCTCCCATTGCCCTGCGTTCGTTCTCGTGACGTACATTTTGCAGCCGTCTTCCTTGAACGATGTTTTGGTTGACCATAACAAACGCAAATGGCCGTTTGTTTCTGCAGTTTTTTCACCATTTAGAGATTACGCTCCAATTGTGTCTGCAAGTGGAATTCTACCTCGGAGTTAATGGGATTACAATCGTGAATACCCCCCCCGTGACGCTTTAACGTGTTTCTACGTTGATTAGGTGTGGGTGTAACTGGTTGAGACATTTATTTTTTTTGTTCAGTTACCCCGATTATTGTTCAGCCAGATGTCCCCCCCCCCCCCCTGAGTCTACAAGTTCAGGTAAATGTTTGATGCCGTCTGCTCAGTCGCTGATGTATTAGGTGATTACCCCCCCCCCCCTCCTCCCAGCAAAAAAAATTCAGCCTTGCACAATAATTTCCCAAACTCTCCCATCCTCCCTTGTCACAGTCACTCATTTTTGTTATCCCATTCCACCCACCTCCCTTGTTGCCGATGGCGTAATCGGAGCCGGATACTTCCTGGTGCAAATACCGGCGTCCGAGCTAATCACTCACGTCTTTTCCGCACCTCCTGACACAGAAAGCCGCCTCACGGCCTGAGTCGATCATAACTTCCAGCGTATAGGTTGCTACTGGTCTCCCTCCGGTCCTCTGGCCATCTTTCCTGCTGTCAGCCCACCTTTTTCCTGCACTTATTTTTTTGCTGACTAACAGGCTGCCGTGTGACCTTTTGTCACCCAAATCTAGAAGTTTGGCCAGGTTGAGTAAGCAGGATGTGGCGTCAAGGAAGCGGAGGACTGAGAGTACCTTGAACTTGACGAGGTGTTAAAATCAGGTATGATTTAAGCCGGGCGGGTTTCCGGCTGCAGAGGCGATGGGTTGGAAGGACGGCCCGGGCGGGAAGTTTCCGATTCGTCATCCTGTCGTGTCTCGTTACCGTAATTATTTTTTTCCGAAGTGCCACCAAATGAAGACTTATTGAGCGCATCCAGATTTTGACACGCCTAATCCCACCCTGTCCACCACATCCTCATAAACAGGGTGTCTGGTGTCCTCTCCTATTTTTACCAGCGGGTGCTGAAAGCCTCTGGAAGCCCCTCGTCAATGCCCATCCCATTCCCTCCCGCCGCCCTCGTGTCACCATTTATTAAGTCGTCATTACTCAGGTCCGCCTCGGCCCGCCGGAGGGGCCTCTCGAATGGTCGGGCCTCTTGCCGCGCTCCCGAAAGGGCAACCCCTCGAAAGGCATGTTGCGGCAGATCAATGCAGGTACCCGGGCAGCCATTAGCCCGCGCTAATGCGGACAGATAGAAAGGAGGCGGAGGTCGACGGACGGAGAGGACACTTTCATGCGTCTGTCTGCACATCGCCTTGTTTTGGGTAAACAGCCAAAAAGGCTCTTTGGACTCAATGGGTGATGAGATATGTGGGGTGATGGACACCGCGGTGGGGTCAATCAACGTTACAAAGGAAAATGCTGAAAGACTTTGACAAAAGCCGGAACAAAAACAACCTTTGCATCTGTTGATTCTATTAGTGGGTTTTGTACTTTTAAAAATCAGCGTTGCTCTGCGGTCCCCGCGTGGTATATTTGCGCTTAAAAAGCAGTGTATCGACGGTTGAGTGTGACTTGACTGATCCCAAAGAAAAATCTGTTTTTGGGGATACTTTGATTCCAGTGGTGGGGTTACTGATCAGAGGTCTCGGTCCTCTCGCGTTGTTTTCTTTAGGCTGCCCCAAGGTGCGCCAGTTGACACATCAGCACCCGTGTTTATCAAAGCTTTTATCACCTCGACACTGCAACCCAACCATCCACCCCCCACCACATGGGAAGGAAGCAGGAGGTGCCCACACACACACACACACACACACACACACACACACACATAGACGCAAGTAAACCAACCACCTGCAGGGACGTTGGTGGGTCTTTGTTTCACTGACCCCCCCCACCCCCCCTTCACTCATGTGAACGACTTTCCCAGAGACAGGATCTGTACCAGACCGCGCAGGTTGACGACCAGCATGTGTTGTGCTCGCAAGCCGCCGGAAAATAGAATCATCAAACACGTGTCGTGAAACTTTGAATGTTGAGCCATCGAATTTGATTATTTAGAGTAGTGATATTCAAATAATAATAATAATACATTGTCTCAATGTTTGCCCACTCGCAGAGGTCCATGTGAATCTCTAAAAATAAAATCCCTTTCAAAGAAAGCAAAAATCCTCAGCATGTAACAACTGGGGAAAAAAAAAGACAAGAAAATGTGGGCAGATGAGAAGGCGATTCATGTCAGTGTTTCATCGTCGCTGTCAAGTTATCCCGCCCCCGTCGCTCTCTCTCCCATCGCTCGCTCCCCTCCCCTCTCCCTAGCTCTCTCGCTCTCTCTCTCTCATCCTCTCTCTCTCTTTTTCTCTCTCCCCGGCAGTCTGCTGGAGCTCCACGCCAGGATTAGAGGGTTACCGCCAGTGTCTGATCATTGGGGGGAAAAAAGAGAGAAGAAGAAAGAAAAAAATTCTCCGGAATATAAGATTGCCTTCACTTTAACGCATTTTTTTAGGGGGGGGCAGTTCAACTGATTCCCAAGTGTCTGGCATCTTATCCCTGAGACCTCACCTGGAGGACTACCTTCTGGACCTCCATCCCGAGAGCCATGTGAGCTGCACCCCACCTCAAACCGCCCAACACCCCTCCAGCCAAAGGGAGCGCACGTTGGATTCTTCCCCTTTCCCTGGAAGCTTCACTTTCCGTCCACGCCGAGAGGGGATTCTCCGGGCTCGCCGCTGTGCCCCCCCCCGTCTCCCCGGAGCTACTCATCTTGGGGCGCTGGTAAGGGGCTGTGAGTGCCCCCCTGGTCCGGAGGCCAGCCGGCAGCACTCCAGCGCCATGGATTACCTGTTTGGCTTTGTGGCGCTGCTGTGCGGGGCGCTGCAGCCGGGAAGTGGA
The DNA here is from genome assembly GCA_026261675.1 of Hippocampus mohnikei. Taxonomy (NCBI): domain Eukaryota; kingdom Metazoa; phylum Chordata; class Actinopteri; order Syngnathiformes; family Syngnathidae; genus Hippocampus; species Hippocampus mohnikei. The sequence continues at coordinate 7,159,370 of JAKGUB010000345.1, forward strand.
CTGGAGCCCAAGCGCAACGTACCCAGGCTAAAGCTGTCATACAAGGGTAAGCCTATTCTCGTTCCACTCTCCCGTAACGTTGGCAAAGCCAGACCCGTCGAGTCTCTTTTCCTTGCCGACGGGCACTCTTTCATTCATTTCTTTTCATGTATTTTATGCTCACGAGGATTTTTTTTTTCGGCCTCTAATTTTGCGTGGCTATTTCAAGCCTCCGAAAGCATCTCCCATTAACTTCTCTGTTACTTTCCCGTATCGCTTGCTTCGAGTTTGCCATTCGCCTCGCAAATGTCCGGATTGGTTCCATATGCCGAGGTCGAGCTTTTGCCTGAAGTTAAATGTATATATTGGCTCCTGTCCCCCACTGTGCAGCCCTGTTCAGTGCCCCCCCGGTACAGCCAGTCGAGGCTCTGTTTCAATGGCTTCTGTCCCCAAAAATCTACTGTCAAATAAGGTATGGAGTCGCGACTTGACTTTTGACACAGAGACATTCTTGAAGCTTTTAGCTGCGTCCAAAATGGAAGCAGAGTATGTTGGCAGCAATTTGGAGTAGCGCATGGGGGGGGTACCTATTTGGCAAACGTGTCATTGCCTCCTCCCGCTGTCACTTGAGCGTGCTCTCGTGCCTCCTCCCTCCCGCTAAATCTCTCTAATAGCAAACTTTTTCCTCTTCGCTCGCAATAATAACATTTTCGGCATACTTCAGGGAGGCTAGAAAGGGAGGCCGTTGCGGTTCGCGCCCTAAAACACGATCGAGAGTGGCCGGCAGAGAGAGTGCGGTCTCTATTTTAGTCTCCCTCGTAAAAGCGTTCCCTCGGAAAATTTATGATCAATCGCTGTCAATTTGCAAGTGACAACAGGACTTTGTGGTGGAAGGTTCCCCTTGTGTGTGCGCGACGGCGCAGACCAAAGCTTTGGTCCCCGAAATAATTTTGCTGTAGTTGAGAAATATATTTAGAAATCTCGTGAACGTGATGTTTGCCACTCTAATTGATGTTCTATCTTTGGCCGACTTGTTTGGTGGAACTTATGTTTAGTGGGCTGCCATATGACATGTTTCATCCTTCCGACGAAGCCCAGGTTGTAATTTTGCTGTGATATATTTCCCATTATCGCTGTTTCGGTCCGCTCCGACCCTGCACTTGCACCCCAATGGTCCGTTTTTTTGGGGCGGCGACTTTTATCGCTTCAAAACAATCGCGGGTGGTCGCCCAAAGTTGACGTCTCTGCGGCTTGATGAAAAGAGAAGGATGGCGTCGGTCGCGGCGATCGCTCGCAGACTGTGGAGATCCACACCAAGCGTTACCCGGGCAACCGAAGCCCGGCAAGCCGAAGAATGAACGGCTTCGTGCGCGAAATAAATCTGCCAGGACTCACCTGATTTGAGTCAGACCTCCCTTGGGTGCTATCGTGGGGGCCGGCCCGCAAGCGCGATTGGAGGGCAGGGGGTGTCATCCCTCCCTCAGCCATCTGTCTGAAGAATGCTCAAATGGTTCCCTGACAGCTCCTCAAGAGAAATAGACTGTCATCCAATGTCTGTATTAAGTGCGCGAGTGATGAATTAGAGAGCGCGATGGGACTGTATTTTTTTTTTTTTTTTTTTTTTGTGGATCCGGTCTTACCATTAGACACCTGGTTGCGTGCGGACGCATCTGCCAACAAATATGTCATAGATGGTGCGTGTCGCCCGCCTCTCGTTTTGCGTCTCCGGCCCCCCCACAGGTGCCTCAAGGCGCTCTTGATGCCTGTCACGGTACTGGAGGGGAAGGTTGTGGGCAGGAATTGGCAGCAAGAGAGTCGCAGACGGAAGGGAGACTGGCCGCCGAGTGAGGTGTCACTCATCCCCTCTCCCTGCATAGTAATTAAGTCAAATAAACGACAAGGCGGAATCCTCTCGAGCGCGACGACCACACGGGCGCTGAGTGACGCCACGGCACTGTGGACGGAACAAGCGGGGGCCTGTGATTTGGTGGACTGTCAAATAAACAAGCCGGCGCACGAGGCGGCCTCCTCAAAAGGGGAGAGCCGGCCGACAACTCCCTTTTTTTCAGGGAGCCGGACCGAGTTTCCGATTTAGCCCGAGCGGAATGGACGCGGCGACGAGCGAGGGGGGGGCAGTTGGCGGCGCAGAATGGCCGATGGATAAAATGAGCCCTCGCGGGACAGCTGGCGCAGCAAGTGCAGAGTGAATGATTTCCCACCGGGGGCCAGTTGGGACGTTGGGCAAAAAAAAAAAAAAAATACGCTTGGCTTCAGTGAGCGGAAGATCGCAGGAGTTAATGATTTTCTCTGCGCGTGAAGACAAAATACTTTTACTTCTGCTGACAAGTAGTCAAGGGAGGTGAAAGGTGAACGGCGAGTCCAACTGGAGATGGTCTTGGGGACGTTAAACAATCACGGGTGAGGATGGTGGTGGGCGGAGTCTATGTCCAGTGCATAAACCAACGTTAACGCCGACAAGCACCCTAGCGCAAACAATCCTGGAATGATATGAACCTCACCTCACCTCACCTCTATCGATATGGGCGCCATTTTGGCTCGAAATCTTCACCATTTCGGAAAAAGCGGATCACGACTTCTCGTCGGCTTTCGCCGAGCGTGATGCCTCGCTCCCACGGTTCGGCGCGCAGCGCCGGCATTCCTCAACAGGAATGCGTCCGCAAGCCTCTTTAACTGCGGGCGGCAGCCAGGAGGAACACCGCCTCCTACTGGTCAAGCCGTTCATGTGCGCGTGACGGCAAAGCGGAGTGACCCCCGAGTGATCCCGAGCCTAAAACGCTTTGGGAACCCGATAATTTCAGTCAGCTTGCGTAATTATGGAGTCGGCTGTGAAGTGAAGAAGGCCGGGGGAATCTGGATCGGGCTTCCAGCGCTTCAAATAGACTCTCGGTGTGGAACCGCATTCGCTGTCGTCTGGACTCCATAATAAGCCGCTCTCGATGATTGTGTCCTCATCGGCCCCCCCATCCCCATCCCCGAAAGAGTCGAGTGAACGTTTTTGGGGACGTCGGCTCATCGGCGAGCATCTTCCATCTGTCTCGTCCGTCCAGCCTACCGTGGTGGATGTGCATAATTACACGGTGTTCTCCGCCACTCGGCGACTTTGCAGACGCCGCCGGCCTCCGCGTCATTCCTTTCGGCGGACCTCCTCCCCCCTCTCCTCCTACCCCGCGGAAAAACCGCAACCCGGCCCACTTTCAGTGCGCTCTTCCCGCATATTTTGCATTCTGTCTCCTCGACACCAAAACCCCGCGTTCTTGCCGCGGCTTTGTCGCCTGCATACGTTGGACCCAAAATATATCACAGTCCTGATTCACTTGCGTGTGCGTGTTTGGCGAGCGCGTGCAGGCGTCCTACGTGTACCTCACGTTCTCCGAGAATCGACTGCCGGCGACTGAAGGGAAGCGATGCGGAAAGCCAACGGAAGCGCGTCATTTAGGAAAATGTGTTTTGGATTTGGCCACGGGGGAATGACTCGCACGTCTCGCTTCGCTCAAGGTACCAAACGGCGATCTATAAATCACGATAAGTGGAGTTGAGTGAAATATAACCTAGACTTGAACGAAAAACCCTACGATCGGCGTCAGATGTAGTCTGGTTGGGTTGTTTTGGTCCTTTTCCAAACAATGCTGTTTGTCTCGACCGAATGATCCAGATTTGCATCATCGATCAGGATGCGATCCGGCCTTTCGGCGCCCGCATTCTCCCGCAGAATGTCGCCGCCCGACAAGGCGCTCAAGGGAAACCGTTCACCGCGCCGCTGTTTTTGCATCTCGCCGCGAGCGGCTCCGGTTACAGCCGAGGCGCACATTTGCCGAAGCGCGGGTACGAACGGCCGCTCCCACCTGCTGAGGCTCGTCAGTCACGGAGGAGAGAGGGGAGGGCACGCCGCTCAATCCCAGTTTGGAATCGGGTTACAAATTAGCGGACGACGGACTGATGGACGACTCGCGGACACATGGTTGATGGGAGGAGAAACGGCGAATACTCGACTCGATCGCCAAACTCTCGATTGCATGTTCGACGGCGTAGGCAAAGAAAGCTTCGCCGTTTGGCGTCCGTAGCCGCTTCCGATTGGACCTCCGGCTGCCTGCTTGAAACCAAAATGGCCGACTTTCCGTGCAATTTCGGGCCGGGATTAATTGCAGCGTCTCGCTATTTTGTGTTTGCCGTCCACACTTTCATTCGTCCGGAATAAAATGTCAGCGGCGACGCGAAGCAGCCGCGCCACGCCGGCGTTTGCATACAAAGCGTCTTGTGTGTGTGTGTGTTAAATGCGAAGCGGGGAAGCGTGTTAATGTCGCATGAACATTTAGCGGCGTGCACGTGTGGGCTCGCTGCGGCGGGCGCCACCGGGCCTCCGGGCCTGTCTGTGGTCGGCGCGCTCGCTGTGGTCCCGCCGCGCGGTGACAGGAGGAGACGCACTAATCAAAAGCTTCCAGATTCGAACCGCTATTTCAAACACGTGTGTGTGTCTGTGTGTGTGTATGTCTCAGCTGCTCTGGCATTGAGTTGTCTCTCGTTTTTGTCTCGCCGGCCCACATTTGGCGCACTTTGACAACGGTACGTTTTGACGCTTGCGCCAAACTATAGCCTGGGTGATATATTTTCATGAATACCTGATTGGGCGTTTCCTGAGCCGCACGCCAACTGTGATGTCATTTTTCAGTCGACAACCAGAAACAAGATGGTCGACCCGCTGAGAGAGATAAAAACCGGTGGATTTTGCTGCCCATTTCATATTCCACAAATGCAATATTGATCAAAATCAAAAGAATATTTTTGACTTGACATCCCCTTTAAATCATATATTTTAAAAAAATGATTCTGTGATCATACATTGCGGGATGAGAAGTCAAAAATTCTTGGCAAATGATAGCGATACGGTGAAACAACAAAAGGGAGTTATTTGAAAAGAAAAAACTTCAAAGTGATAAATTACTAGTGGAAAATAAAATGTAAGTAAAATAAAATGAAAAGTCATGTTTCGTAACTTTTTGCAAAATCTCGCTTTTGTGCCGCGCAGTCTTTCAGTCATTTTAGTAAACGACTTTTTATTTCTTAGCTTTTAAATGTCTTCTTCTGTTTTGTAAGTGTCTTTAAAACAAGTTAGTTTAAATATTCAATCCGAGGCATCTGTGTGTAAATCTAAATCTAAATCCAAACCAAAGAGAAACATGAATTCCTTGGAGAGCTTAAAAAATAGTTGATTTTATTTTTTTAATGTATACTAGGTTGTCCCCACTACATTGGAAGTGCGCTGGCGTTTTGTTCCACTCTTCACTCGTCCGACCCCTCGAGTGCTGATGAGAGAGCTCGGCGCTGAGGCACGCTGACATTCGACCCGCGCTCGAGCTGCTCCCAATGCTCCGGCGAAAGTCGGACAGGCCAAAAGAGTACGAGCGCAAATTGAAAATGTGGCGGCGGAGGCAAGAGTTGTGTGCAAAACGGTCATCTTTGTACCTGGCACTTAGTTGTGTTGTTCCTCCCCGCATCGCCACGGCAACAAGCCCACACCTGCCACTGTGCTCTCACCGGGAAGGAGCCAGGAAGAAAAGCTAGAGAGGGAGGAGAACTTTGCGTGGATATCCTTGAGCTTAGGATAATATTTGAACACATTGTGGAGCGCCGCGCACATTTTCCGTGCCTCTTTTTTTTTTTTTTTCCCTGGCCTTTTCGCCCCCCTGGCACCTGCGTTTTGAAGCCGAAGCCGCGGCGAACACACACCGAGAAGAAAAGGGAAAGGGCGGATTTCCGAGGTCGGAACACGCCTAACAAAGCGCACAAAAAAAAAGACACAGCTTTGCTTTTGCAAAGATCAAATCATGCCTGAAAGTTGTCAACTCCCTTTTTTTCTCCCCGTGAACATCGACGCGCTCCCTTCACTCGGTTGTGTCGCACAACTCAAAATGTCGCAAATATGCCTTTTTAGGCCCTTGATCTGATTATTTTTCATTAATTGTTCAAAATTTTTTTTTTAATCTTAATTTTACAGGGATATCTCATTAAAAGGTTCTGCAAATATTACTTGTGAATTATAAAGTGAGAAAATCATTTAATTTAAAAAAGATCATGCAATAGAGTTGCAATATGAAAAATAAACATTCGGAAAAGTCCAAATTGTCCAATCCAATGTAAAAAAAAACTACATAGAGTGCCAAGTCTTAATATTAATATAGTTCTCATATTACAGCTTTAATCCTCATCAGAAAATAGTTTTCCTCTTGTCTTTTTTTTCCACATATACTATATTTATATATGTGAGATGAGGCTTTAAATCGAACACAGTGTTGTGTTAACATTTATTGAACGTCACTCCGCCATTCCCATGGCTGATGTCATCAAAAGAAAAAAAACACAAGAAACAAACAAAACCCCCTCCCCCCTGAAATTATGCCCGCGGCCTCTCTTTCATTACTGTGCGGCGTGTGGGCGTCGACGCCTGTTTGACAAATGGACGGTCCTCCACGCACGATGTCACTTCATTGTTTCCTCTTCAGTCAAGTGCCCGCGCGTGTTTTGTGTGTGTGTGTGTGTGTGTGCGTGTGTGTGTGTGTGTTTGTGAATATAACAATGAAACAACAGTGTGGTTCACGCTCAATGTCAACCATGTGTGTGTTGTGCTACTGCTTTTTTTTCTTCCCCAATATGCATTTCAGATGGTAAAATACATGTCACGCACTCACTTCTATGCCGTACTAGGTCAGTGTGTGACTATTAGAAACCTGCCGCTCCACAAATTTGTGCCCATTAAGCAAAAACGGCAAGCGGATTAGACGGGGACCAACTGCTCAGTAAGTTATCTTTGTTGTTCTTTGCGGAGGATAAAGAATGCATGCCTGTGGGTATTCTACTATATGCCCACATCGGTGCTGAACTTAAAAGGATACATATCCACACCATGACATTGATGCTACGCATGGCGTTTTTGCATTTTGTGTTAATCTAGGGGGCGTTCGGAAGGCAGTTACGTCATTGTTTTCAATCCACAATGTGCATTACTTTTTATACTTTTAATGGTAAACTTAAGAGCAGAGTTTTTCTTTAAGGATTTTTCACTACCTGGCAAATTATTTATTTTTTTTAAATCACAAAAAGGGTTTTCTTTGAATGGATGGCGAGAACATGCGCCACTCCCACTTCCTGCCGCATCTTTCCCATCGTGAAACCCAAGACGACCTCCTCGGGTTCCGTTGACTGTAAATGGCATTTCCTTACACTTCCTCCCTCCGACTCATTTCCTGCATGTGTGCAAATTGTGTGTGTGTGTGTGTGTGTGTGTGTGTGTGTGTGTGTGTGTGTGTACACATCAATGACCACAGCGTCCTTCAGATGAGTGTCGGTGCGCATGGAATGTCCATTGTGGGAGAAAAAGCCACAAACACACACCCAAGCCCACACACATACGCTCAAGCCATCTGCGGTGGAGTACAAACCCTCACACACACACACACACACACACACACACACACACACACACACACACACATTCATGCCCACACACACGCACACACACATGTTCGAGCTGCAAGCACCTTTCCGGGTTGATCCACCTCCTCCATCGTCGTCCATGGTCCTCTTCGCGGTCGCCTCGTGCCATGTGGACGCACCTGTCCAAGTGGGCGCAGATTGCTTGCGACAGCGGCCCGTCAATCACGCGGCCATCGGCTGGACAAAAACGCGCGTGGAAATACTTGCCTGTGCCCGGCGTTCTTCCATACGTGACGCTAATGATGATGGATGATGTTCCGCAGAATAAAAAGCACTGCGTTTTTTTTTTTCCGCCGAGCTTAACTTTTTAATTTTTTTTTTTACATTGCAGAGCATGGCGAGAAACCAGATTTGGTTACCACCCAGGCACCTGGCAAAGAGAGGGAAAAAAAAAAAGATGACCTGATTTTTATTCCATTCCAAAATTATGACTGCCCTGTGAAAAATGTCCCACTCACATTTGTTTATGTTTTTCTTTTTAATACCCTTCCAAAAACTAAGACGGGTAATTTTTTAATTAACTATTTCATATATTATTTTTGGATCCTTCACATGATTAAAAAAAAATTATAGTTGATGTGCTGTGCATTTTTAAAAATGTATTTCACATATTCATTTATTTGCCCTAAAAACACTGCATAATAAATAAAAAAGACTTTTACGTTAGTTGTGGCTATCAAACCATTCGTATCCACCACGTTCATTTATTGCGTCTGAAGGCTTCTTTCGCTCCCCAAACCTTCTCCGCGCTTGGCCGGCCTCGTCTTTTAAATGTTAATTGAATGCTATGTCATAATGTAGTGTCACATGGAGCATTCAGTCACGCTCTGCTTTGTCTTCATTTACATAATACTGCGTTTGACACACACACACACACACACACACACACACACACACACACACACACACACACACACACACACACACACACACACACACACTCACTGAATGATTGCATATGAATTATTCAGCCAATCACACAGATGAACACACTGCGCCCTGATTGGGACGTGCTGGGATGTTGACGCCCGGATGCGGCACGCCATACCTGTCTGCTGTGTGCGGCGTGCGGGCTAGTGTGTAATGAAACATGACACACAACAGGACCTCCTGCGATTGAAGGCTAATATCGAAAAATGTCAATATTAGCCCCCGAGGCCGCATTGAGGCACTCTAAAATGTCTTTCGACTTGTTTTTCCAGAGATGTTAGAGTCCAGCAACCTGGTGAGCTTCGCCGGGCTGGCCAACAGCTCCGGCTACGACACCTTCCTGCTGGACGAGGAGCGAGGCAGGCTGCTGGTCGGCGCCGAAGACCACATTTTCTCCTTCGACCTGGTCAACATCAGCAGGGATCGCAAACAGGTACCCAAACAGGCTTAAAAAAACAAACCTTACGACGATTTTTGTTCTTCTTTGGGGAGGCTGGAACGGATTATGGCAATTCCATTCATTTCGGTGGGGGGAGATGATTTGAGCTTTGAAGTCGATTCCATTTCCTCCATAATTCCATTAGCCCACCTGCTGGAGGTTAACAGTCTTTCTTTTTTTTTATCTGATTTGAGCCACTGGAGTACATGAGACCGCCGCTTTTTTTTCTCCCCCGCAGGCTGCACGCTGATGAACAGAGGAATGAAAAGAGTGTAACCGCCCCCCACCACCACCCTTCTAGTTCTCATCCGTGCGTCATTAGAATCTAAGAGCAGCGATTAGGCTGGTCTAAAAATTTGCAATGCAAAAATCTTACTCGGCTGATGGGCAAACAAATCCTCAGAAAGCGGCATATTCATCGTTCTTCGCAGACGATAAAGAATGTATGTCTTGGAATGCATGGATGTTTGCGTGCATCCTGGTATTTGCTTGTAGCCATGTATTATTTAATTTTGAATTTCAGTTTAATTACATTCAGTTTGTTTTTATATACTTGTTTTACCTTTAATTTCATGAAATTCATGTTTATTTTTTTATCATTTGTTTATATTTAATGTACTAATCAGAAATTGCATCGCACTTTCCTTGACGCTGCAAAAGTCTTTCTAAGCTTGATTTAGCGTTGTGTGTGTGTCTCTCCGCATCCACACACGTGGCGACGCTACACTAATATGCTAGGGCATGTGCAAACGATTCTACGTTTCTCTAAGTACATAAAGAGTCAGCAAACGTCTCACTCACGGCCTGTTTATAATCTTTGTCTTTATAATTCATGTGCGCACATATGGATTTGCCAAGAGGACAATTTGAATGCATTATTCATACTTTTGTGTATTGTCTCTTCCAAGGCCCGCTCGTCTGTTCTCACGTCAGACGACAGCAAAGTGCGTCCATATGTTCGACTTGGGTATAAGGAACTTTAATAAGAACCATATCGAGTGTACGTACACGGCTTGGGCGCGTAAAAGAGATTTCTGAAGTCAGACCAAAAGAAAGGGAGCTCAGATTGAGCTCAAAAATGTTTCTTGAATTATACAAACGTGACTCACGGCATTCCTGTTTCATGAAACATTCAGCGCTCCCTCTTTCCCTCCTTCCTCCCCTTGTTGTCTTTCTCTCTTTTTGTGTTTTTTTTTTCCCTCCTCCACTTTGGGCGCCGAGTGACTTTGCGCACTTTGTCGTTTGCTCAGATCGCGTGGCCCGCCACCCCCTCCAAGCGGGACGAGTGCAAGTGGGCGGGGAAGGACCTCGGGGTAAGTCGTCTATTTTTTTGTTTGTTTTTTTTGCTGCTTTTTTGGCGACCGCAATGATATGCCTGCCGCATGTTTAGCCTCCTCATTCACTCACTTTCATTTGGACTTTGAAGTCCACCCACAGGACAGCACATTAGGTACACATTTTCAATCGGAATGAGAAATAAAATGACACCTTGACAGAGATGCTCAAGGGGTGAGTGCATTTTTGTCGAAACATATTTATTTAAGTCGTTTCCATTTAAATTCTGACAAAAATTTCAAATGACAAAAGTGTCTTTTCATTCATGATAAAAATTGATAACCACATACAAAGGGGGCCAGTGTGTATTTTTTTTTTTTTGCGCAAAAATATTTATTCCTAAAATAATTTAAAAAAAAATACAAATGATGAAGTGGCCAATGAGTGTATGTTTTGGAAGAATCTGCTTTCATTTTATTCATATTTTGGCAGACGAAAAGAAATGAAACACTCCAAAGAAATAATTTTTAAAAATAGTCAGCCATTAGTCTGTTTTCAGAAAAAGAGTTATTGTTTTATTTTCATGAAAAATAACAACAGTCGCAAAAAGGGGCCGCCGAGTGTTTGTTATTATACTAAACCCCCAAAACTCATCATACTGTCGAGGGAGTGTAGTGAAGTGCAGAAATGTTTCATATGTTGTTTGCCAACTCACATAATTGCCTAATTTTCTAGACCGCCGAAAGAAGCCGAAGAAAAAAAAATGTAAGCACGCATGTTGCTATTTTCGATTGCTATTGTGACAGCGAGTAAAAATGACTTTGGCAATTCATGCTGTTATTTTAACGAAATACTTCATTTTTTATGATGTGTATGCATTAGCAAAACTCTATTTACAGACATGCCCGCAGTTGGTTAAAGGGTGTACTTACAAAGCTATAAAGTTTTTTTTGGTTTTCGTTTTTTTTTTCACGCGTATCGGATCTGAAAATAACTACACCTCCCTTCTTTGTGTATCGTCAACGTAGCTATAATTCATACAAGAGTCACGAGTGATGTGGCGTGTTTCAAGCTAGCGCGCCAAAACAGATGTTGTTTGTCAGTATTTAAATGACAAGAGGACGTTGCGCTCCCGCACTCGCACAGAGGTCAGTTATAGCTGTTGTTTGAGCCTATTTATACACGGATGCTTGTTTTAAGCGGGAATGTGTTAATTTGACCCAACACGTTTACTGGTGCCGGCCGGCTTTGTTTGCGTGGTGTGTTTGGATAGCTCGCCTCGCCTCGCTCTCCGCGAACTTAATTTCACGCCTGGATCACACGTCATCCGCCGTTACATTGGGCTTCAAAGCTCACCTCTGCCGTCGCCTGCGCCGCTCTCCGTTAGCCGCCGCAGAATGTTTACCCCCAAGAGCCGGCCAGCGGGAGCAGATGGAGCGGAACGCACCACGCATCCGTCGGGACAATCCTCCCGACGCTCGCACTTTTCCAAAAACAATCTTACACCGGCGCAAATTTACAGCAGCCCACGTTTCGCACGGAACAGCTGCGGAAAATTGGCGGCTCATCCCAATATATACAAAATGACTCAGACAAACTTTCATCTGACCAAATACGTTTTCTCAAGTGTAAATATCTCGCCCAGCATGCACATTCAGGGTCCGCCTGTGCGTCCACCTCGACGGTGACCGACTTTGATCCAAATTGACCTCTTTACGCCGCCCACCGATGACACGACTGCCGCCCACGTCGCTAACGAATCCAACCCGAAGGCAGTCATGTCAAGTTTTAAGAGGGGTCAACTTTGAGCACACTGGGGGAGGTTTGACGTTTAAACGACGGCGTGACAATGATGTCATGTGCAGTAGGAAACGCAGAGGGGAAAATCATTAAGGGGCAGCGTATAGACTGTACGTATAAGCGTGGATGAGGTCAGCCACAATTCATCAAGTAAGATCTTAGGAGGGGTCCCCCGGGTGAACTGGCCAAATGTTTAGCGCGCTAGTCGCTAGTAAAAATGTCCAAAAAAAGTCTTATCTTGCGGTTTCTTTTCTTTCTTTTTTTTTCCATCCCTACAACTGTATTTTAACCTGTGGCTAGCATCCATTTAGCTTCATAGCTGAATGGCAATTGAGCATGATCATTCTTTCCAATGCTAGTTCATTCTGTCCATCAAAAAGTTTCCCGTCAAATGGGAATCCTTTCGTCGCAAGAATGGCGGCGCGGACACCCGCAGCGGCTCCTCTTGTTTTATGTTGAGAGGGAAGTGCTGTATGTTACACATACAGTACATTTGACAATAAAGTTTATCCAATCCAATCCAATCCAATCCAATGATTCATGACATAACAAACGTTAAACGACCTTTAGCGATCTCTGAGATGCGCACACAAAGCTAAACGATTAATAATCTTAGGCTAGCATCCGTCTAGCTTAAAAACAAGCAAATGGGCAAATCTAGGATTTTTTTTTCCATAACAAAACACATTCTGTTCACCTAAAAGTTGTGTTTCCAATACAAAGATAAATGCCCGCGATCGAAACAGGGCTCGCACCCATTTTGTGTTGTCGCTAGAATAAAGGACAACGCTAGCCTAGTTCTGTCCAAAGCTAGCATTAAAGCATTCCGCTTCAAAGTGTTTTGCTTCTATACGTACCCCCCCAAAGGCTTCCTTATGCAGTTTAAACAAATGAGCCTGTGGTCAGATTCTTTTACCATTTCGGGAGACTGTTGCTAACGTTCACACAAAGCTAAGGCGGCTGTCTGTCTATATTTGAATTACAGATGTTGTGTTTTCATCAACGAGGGCAAATAAGTACAACCTGAATGTCTTGAGCACATGTGCCCAAATGGAGTCCATTAATAACTTTCCTAAGACGGCAGTCTTGCTGATTAGCGGGGCGCAAAACGACCTTGCGCCGTTGGGAATGTCTCGATGTGCCTTCGCGCCAAGCCAAATACCCCCAACATGTGGAACGTTCTTGATCTGAAGTGGATTTGCCTGATTTCTCTCACAGGTGGGATTTGCTTAAAATGGAGTGGAAATTTCAGGGCTATTATTTTTTTTTCTTTCTTGGAAATCTCCCCCATTGACATGGAATCCCACCTGAAAGTGTTCCAGGCCTCTCCTTGTTCTATATTAGGCTCCATTTTCTGTCGCGCTTGTCTCAATTAGCGTCCATATCGTTTTTATTGACGTTGATATTTTATGACTTACTCCAAAAAGTTTCACATGCGGATGTTCCCGTTTGCGTCCTTTTTTTCCAGGAAGAGTGCTCGAACTTCATCCGCGTGCTCCAACCCTACAACCAGACCCACTTATTTGTCTGCGGCACCGGAGCCTTCCATCCCATCTGCTCTTACCTGGAAATGGGCAAGAAAGCCGAGGTAATGACTTCGAAACGCGACGGACATTGTACAAGCAGCGTTGAATGTGCGAATCAACAGCCACTTCCAAATATGTCATCAATTGGCCTGATTGACTCTTTCCTTCCGCAGGACAACATCTTCAGGCTCGCCTCGCATTTCGAAAACGGTCGCGGTAAAAGCCCTTACGACCCCAAGATGCTCTCTGCGTCCCTCTTGATCGGTGAGTCGGCTCTTTGGACAGTGACAACCGCACACTGCGCCGTTCGTAACGGCCGCTCGATTTGTTCCCCCCGCCCCCGCTAGACGGGGAGCTCTACTCGGGCACGTCGGCCGACTTCATGGGGCGGGACTTTGCCATTTTCCGAACGCTGGGGGATCACCACCCCGTCAGGACGGAGCAGCACGACTCCAGGTGGCTCAATGGTAAGCAAAGCGGGAAAACCGAAGCCGGGATCAGAAGGATTATTCGGCGCTATCGCTCAGCATTACGTCGGACTCGAGAGAACCCCCCGGCCCCCTCCACACTGCTTTCCCACACTACTAATCCACTCTCAGCTGTTTTCCTGTTGTGGAGTCAAATTCCACTTCTTCTTCTTCACTGCCTTCAACAATCATCCACTCCAGAAGCCTCTGCACCGCTGATGACATTTTGTCCTGACGTTAATCCCCCATCCATCTTTCACCTTGTAATGGTGGGGATTAAGAAAGTCGGGGAGATTCTATTCGGCATTTGTCATCGAGGGCTTCGTGTGTCACAAGGGCCAAAGTATTCGTCCAACTACAGGTGCTGAAAATTGGGGGAAACGCGGGTATTCTTCCAGTGTGCCGTTTGCCTCTCTGCATGCTGCAACCTTCCGGTTTGCAACCGCCGCCTGTAGTTTATGAAAGTGTCGATTTAACGGGCGCATCTTCGCGACAGGGGCGTGCGAGGCGTCGATTCATGGCAGCGGTCTCGCACCTGCCTCCAGCCGGGGCGCTTTATAAATCCACATCCCACTTGAAGGGTCCGCCGCTCTTTTTCACAGCTCCTCTGAATCCCCGAAAGGCGTAACATGGCACCGCTTGTTTCGCTCCAGAGCGCGACACCGTTTTTTTCCCCCCTTCTCCCCTTGCCACTTACGAGCAGAAAATCTCCGGCCCTGGGCTTTGATTTCCTTCCGCTCTTAAAATCGAAGGAACAAGGCGCAATCAGAACCATGTGTCTTTGAGTGGTCGCGGTTTGGATGCGCGGTTTGGAGTGCGGGGTGGGGGGGGATCATTTTCAGGGGTGTAAAATGGAGGTGAACCGCGTCCCTGGAACAGAGGTGGCTTTGTTCGACTCCTTTCAGGGCTTACTTTGTTCACTTTTTGACCACGTTTAGACCCAAGATTTGTCGGCATTCACTTGGTCCCGGAGAGCGACAACCCCGAGGACGACAAGATCTTCCTGTTTTTCAAAGAGAACGCCATGGACGGAGAGCACACGGGCAAGGCCACCATCGCCCGGATAGGACAACTGTGTAAGGTAACGGAAACCCAGCCACCGCGGCGACTGTTTTGAGATTCCCCCGGTTGTATGTTCTGCAGGTGCATCCGAAGACAGTTCTTTTGATCAAAAAATATACATTTATATTAGAGCTGTCAGTTTAGCGCGTTTTTATTGGCATTCATTTAAATGAATTTTATCGGGATCAAAAATTTTCTCGCGAGATTAACGCGGCAGACGTCACAGCGGATGTTACGTTGCTTTATAAATAAACCAGAATCAAAACAGGTCCACGCACGTTTGTTTTGCCAGCCACGGCAGCGCGAGACACCAAAAACGGATACTTAAATAGTTTATGAATGGAAAGTTTACTTTTAAAAAGTTGCCAGATTGTTCCACTGACAAGACCAAAGTTACCTGTATGTTTTGCAGTCGTAAACTGAGCTATCATCATAGCACGTCGAGTCTGAAATACCACTTAATGGCCAAGCGCACAGCTGACGTGAGTACTCCGCCCCCTCGTCTCAGACAGACAGTTATGGATCATTTCAAAGCGAAAATAGATGACACGACAAAGAACAAAGTTGCTGAAGCAATCGGCAATTTAAACAGCGTGGGCTAAACTGTTGCTAGAACAGGGGTGTCTTTATTTAGCTCATTTGTGCATAGTTGTCATGTTTGTCCATCTGCAATCTGACGTTTAAACGAAGTAAATTGCGTTGCAGCTGGGGTTAATCAAGCCGGCACTCCACTTCCGGGATTGACTATTGGGACTTGTAGTTCTTTTGTTCGATTCGACTTGATATGTTTGTGTTGTATGGTTTCTTATGTTTAAAACAATGAATAATGATGACGAAAATGATACATAGTGAAATCAGGGTTGATTACATTATTTATTAAATGTATTGTTAAATAAAGGTATTAATTAATGTAAATTATATACATATTTACATTGTGATGCAGAAAGATAGATATATTATTTTGTTACTGCATTTATGTGTAGTTTAGGTTATTACCTGCTTCTGATACTTCTGTTACAACAACTACTACTACTACTACTACTACTACTACTACTTCTGCTGCAAAGTGCTCCAATAAATGATCAAAAAAGTAGAACGAGAGATCCTTCCATGCTGACCGACAATCCCTATTCTGTGAAAAACGGAATTAACTGAACAACTCCACTACTGATTGCCAGCGAGGGCCTCCATTACAAGAATCCGAAATGATGGTGACACAAAAACGTAGAGAGACTTCCGAGCAAGAAGGATCAACAGAATCAGCATAGCCTGACTGCTGTGTTCAAAGCAAATTTGAGAAAAACGAAGTATGCAACCATTGTTTAAATCCATTATAGGCTGAGTACTAGTTTACCTTAGATGTGCACTTTATAATGTTATATTGCGCTGTTTTGATTCCATAAAAAGAGCTGTTCAAGCAGCTGTTGTGTGACTAAATATTTTTTTCACTGTTGTTGATGGACAGTAATATTGTGTGAGAGATAATGTGTGAATAACTGCTCCAAGTGAAAAATGTTCATGTAAAATTGAAAATCGAAATTGTTATTTCAGTAAATATTTGCAATTTGCACATAGAAAACTGATTCATGATTCCATGTTGATGAGAGCATTAAAATGGGGGAAAATAGGACAAAAAATATAAAAGGAAATTCAGAAATGATAAAAAATGCGTGAGTAATCACGATTAATTTTAGTTAATTTGAGTTAATTATGACAGTTGAGTTTTTAATTAGATTAAATATTTTAATCGTTTGACAGCTCTAATTTATATTAGTGCTGTCAAACAATTAAAATATTTAATCGTGATCAAATGTATAATTTCATAGTTAACTCAGAATTCGCCGTAATTAATCACAGATTTTTATCTATTCTAAATTTCCTTTGATTTCTTTTTCTCCTATTTTTCCCATTTTAATGCCTTCATCAACGTGGAATCGTGGATCAGTTTTCTTGGTGCCAAATGCAAATATCTACCGAAACAACAATTTCGATTTTCAATTTTACATTCACCTTTTGCACTTGGAGCAGTTATTCAAACTTGGAGCACATTTTATGATTCTAGAGCAACGTAACATCCGCTGTGACGTGGTGCCGCATTAATCTCGCGCTAAAAAAAATTAATCCAGTTAAAATTGTGTTAAATTCATGCCAATAATAACGCGGTAAACTGACAGCACTAATGTATATATTTATATATACAGTATATACAGTTGAGTGTGTTCATATTGCTGTCGAATGTCAAAACAGGTCAAGCGTGACGTCCAACTTTGTATTTGTCTCCAGAACGACATGGGAGGCCACCGCAGCCTGGTGAACAAGTGGACCACCTTCCTCAAGGCCCGTCTCACGTGCTCTGTGCCGGGCGTCAACGGCATCGACACGCACTTCGATGAGCTGCGTGAGTTTCCCCCAATCCGAGGCGCTCCCGAAAAAGCTCTCCAAGATAACATTTCCGCATCCTCCCCCCCCCAGAGGATGTTTTCCTCATGAGCTCCAAAGACCCCAAGAATCCGCTGATCTACGCCGTTTTCACCACTTCCAGGTATCCCGTCATCTTTGACTTGTCAGCGTGTTCCCAGTTTACCCGCGGGCCCCCGTTTTCCGCCCCAATCAGATCACAACCCAAAACATGCGACCGCTTTGGCTGGTGGCGAGAACTCATTCGCATCTTGCAGCGAACGGGAGTCCAACCACTCCACCATCAATCACCGCTAATGAAACGGCGGCGGCTCGTATTCAAGCGGAGAGGTCAAGCCGAACACACAGACACACAAAAGAGACGCACGCTTCCGCGTGCGTTAAATTCAATTAAGCGGCATCGGGGACTACAAGAGACTTAATTGGTTTTCTAAGCGGCCAGTTTCCCCGAGATGAATAGAGCGGAGCTTCTTTTAATATGGCTGCTTAATGGGGCGCCGCCATTGACAGATCAGTGTTTGATTGAGCGTGCGTGCGTGCGTCTGTTTAGAACGGAATGCGTGTGTGTGTGTGTGTGAGATGGAATTTCTGTGCAAACAGATGTTCCTTTCACGCGAAGGCGCCGCCGCGTCCTTTGCGTTAATTGAATTTCCGTTGAATTGCCACCTCGGAGCGTCCGTCCATTCATCTTCGGCGCTTTTGCCGACTCGACACGCGCACGCCTAATTAGTCGGACGCTACTTGGAAACAAAAGAGCGACGCTGGGAACGTTTGCGTAGCCGCCATCCGACATTCAGTTTGATGGATGAACACAGTGCGGTCGTGCCACGTCCACAGGAATAACCCAGGCTTGGAATATTCCGGATCAAACGAGCGGTGGCTCTTGGATAACCTGGGGCGAAGCGTAAAAAAATCGCAAGGAGCGCTTCCACTTTCTTTTGCAAAACATTTGATTGATCTCACGGGTTTCTGGAGCAAGTGGAAGACGCGGGCACGACTTCCAGGGATGCTCTGGAAAGCGTCGTTCCGGGCCAACATTTTTTGTTTAAAAAAAAAACAAATCTGGAGGCAATCAGAGACGTTCCGATCTGTGGTTGCTGTAGTCGCTGCGTCGACGTCTCGTTTTGTGTCCTGGACTCACTTGTGGCTCCCACCCCACCCCCAGCAACATCTTCAAAGGCTCGGCGGTTTGCATGTACAACATGGCGGATATCCGGAGGGTGTTCCTGGGCCCTTACGCCCACAGGGACGGACCCACATACCAGTGGGTGCCCTTCCAAGGCAGGGTGCCCTATCCCCGACCTGGAACGGTGAGTGTAAAATAAAACACTTGGAACAATCCTATCCATGGGAGTCCACATGTTGCTTCATGTTGCAATGAATTTGCTCTTAATTTGAAAAGAGAAACATCGTCCAACGCAATTTTTCACGCTCCTTTGAACCCGTTTGACACAATTTAGCCACTCATAAGCTACAAGAAAGCCGTTTTAGTCAAAATCTAAATGACGACTTCCCGTCTCTCGCCTCCAGTGCCCGAGCAAGACGTTCGGCGGCTTCGACTCCACCAAAGACCTCCCGGATGATGTCATCACGTTCGCCCGGGGTCACCCGGCCATGTACAACCCAGTGCACCCCATCGGCGGGCGCCCCATCATGGTGCGCACCGACGTGGACTACCAGTTCTCGCAGCTGGTGGTGGACCGCGTGGAGGCCGAGGACGGCCAGTACGACGTCATGTTCATTGGCACGGGTACTACCCACCTCTTCGCCATCAACGAATAGTGACGATGCGGCCAAAACGAGGATCGAGGACGTTGAAATTATTTTTTTTTTTTTTTTGCAGACGTGGGCACGGTGCTCAAGGTGGTGACCATCCCCAGGGAGAGTTGGCATGACCTGGAGGAGGTCGTGTTGGAGGAGATGACCGTCTTCAGGGTACGACTGATCAATGACAGCAATAGTCGATGTTATGAAACCGTGTCAATTGTATCGCAACGCGTATCGTTTCATTTCAGGAACCTGCCACCATCACTGCCATGGAGCTGTCGACCAAGCAGGTAATTTACAGCTTGAAAAACTCTCCAAGATCCGTGCAGGAAATGGAACATTTTGTTCAGACGCCACCATTTGAGGCCACTTGGCGAGCTTTCACCAACTCCTGTTCGGGAATTCGACCAAACTTTCGACCATTTTGCCTGCCTGCGTCCCACAGCAACAGTTATATTTGGGCTCCTCGCTGGGCGTGTCGCAAATGTCGCTGCACCGCTGCGAGGTGTACGGGAAGGCCTGCGCCGAGTGCTGCCTGGCCCGGGACCCGTACTGTGCATGGGACGGCGCAGAGTGCTCCAGATATTTCCCCACCGCCAAGAGGTACCGGACCACATCGCTTTGGGACACCACACCTGGGAGTGATCAGTAATACAGGGGGTGGGGGGCCTACAAAAAAAACTTGTAATTAGGTGTTGGGACATTGCGCAGGAGCATCTTGACATTCTTCTCCACTGCAAATATTTCACAATGAGAAGCAGATGGGGGCCAAGGAAGATACAATATGTGCAGTTGTAGCGGTACCCCCTTCAAACGTTCTACTCGACACGGACCTTTTTGGCTCTGAAGTCCAGTCATGGTCCCAAAAGAAGGGGGGATGCAGTCGTCCGTCCCCCTATTTCTGAGCGGCTCTCGCTGTATTTCCCCTCACCTTTGGCTCACCCCTCCTTTCCATTTTTTTACGAGAGGAACAGGAACGGTGCGGTAAAAGCTTGCCGATGACATTTCTCGCTATTGTCGTTAAAGAAAAAAGAAAAAAAAAAGAAAGGCGACTTTCATGGCTCATCAGAGGCCACTGAAGGTTTACCGTGATTAAATTCAAACCCCATTTCACACAAGTAGTTTAGCAGCAGATTAGGGCGGGGGGGTTATGACTCATTCTCGTTGAGATCTTGCATAGGGTAACATTGCCCCCTAGTGGATGAATGCCAGCGGTACAGGATTCAACGACCCGCTCGCTTTTCACAGGCGCACGAGACGGCAGGACATCCGGAATGGAGACCCACTTTCCCAGTGCTCGGATCTTCAGCATCACGGTTTGTGTGTGTGTGTGTGTGTGTGTGTGGGGGGGGGGGGCGAGGACAAATGACACACATTTGATGTTCGTTCTGACTTCCCTTGACTTTCCCCTTTCAGATGATGTTGACGGCGTCGGTGGCGGCATAGGTGGCGTGGAGGACCGCGCGGTCTACGGCGTAGAGAACAGCAGCATGTTCCTGGAGTGCAGCCCCAAGTCCCAGCGGGCGCTCATTTACTGGCAGCTGCAGACGCCCGGCAGCGAACGCAAGCAGGAGGTGCGCGCCGCCGACTTTGAAGATGTTTGTCTTCTTGTTCTGTTTATTTATTTCTTTTTACAATGCGAGTCGTCTCCGTTGTCCTCCGTGGCGTCTTTTTAGATCAAGATTGACGAGCGGGTTCTGCGCACGGACCAGGGCCTGCTCATCCGCAGTCTGTCCCAGTCAGACACGGGGGTGTACCACTGCCAGGCGGTGGAGCACGGCTTCATCCAGCCGCTGCTGCGTCTCAGCCTGCAGGTCATCCCCGCCCACAGGCTGGGCGACATCCTCCCGGGGCCGCCTGGGGCCGGGGCACCTCCGGCCGGCAAGCAACGCGTGTGGTATCGGGATTTCCTGTCCCTGCTGGATCACCCGGACCTCAACAGCGTGGAGGAGTTCTGCGACCGCGTTTGGAAGAAGGAGCGAAAACCCAAGAAGGCGAAGGCGCCCAACGGCCAGGCCAGCCCGCCGCCGCGGCCCAAAGCTTTGGCTCCGAACGCCCAAAAGCTGCAGGCCGCTCCCCCTCAGGGCAAAGCTTGGCTCCAGACCGGAGCGGAGAACCCGAATAGTCAAGCCAGCCTGGGCACGCTGAGTGTCCAGACGCCCAAGAACCAGCCCAAGACGCAGAGCAGTCCGAAGGGGCAGGCGGCGGCCCGGGCGGGGGTCCAGCACTCCGCCAAGTGGCGCCGGATGCAGGACAACAAGAAGGGACGCAACAGGAGAACCCACGAGCTGCAAAGACCCCCGAGAAGCGTTTGAGGGGGGCGGGATAAAACACACCAAAAGAAGCACAAAGACGAGCACATACACACGCACACACATATTCATTCTGTAGAGTGTATCTCCAGTTTAGGATTCAGTGACCTATCCACACACACACACACACACACACACACACACACATCATGAAATGCACAGGAGATGTGAATAATAGCCGCGGGAAAGCTATGTGTAAAAAAGAAAAAAAACGTGTGAGGATGTGGCCGGTCGCCATGGATACAGCCCGGCGGACACTCTGCGACTCCTTGTACATACATGAGCTAGTTCACACTTCAAGACGGGAAGACGGCGGACAATTCCAGAATAAAATAGCCGCAAATTCTCCGCAGGACTCGAGCATGTCACCTTCACGGAATGGAACAAACTTTTTTCTCGTTTGCGGAAAAGGAGCAACAAAGCTTCCATGTCGCCATGAACGCATCACGTGCAATGGGAAGCATCGTGCATGTTGTTGTCCATCCGTTTGTTCAATAAGCTACTTATTTTGTCGGCTTTTCTTTTTCTTCCTTCCGACCTGAAACCATTTGTTTTTATATAAGCCACACATCATGAATGCGGTGGTCTCATTGTCCCCTCTGTGTAACTTATTACATCTGCAACACACACGTTTAGTGTACATATATACGACAACCTTCTATCTGTGTGTATATACAGTGCAGGAAACACCATGTGATTTTTATTTATTGCTCGTTTTGTGAAAGGGTTGCATTTATTTTTTATATTATGCTATTTTGGGGTGGGCCTCAACAATATATCGGGGAAACAGCAGTTCCAAAAAAAAAAGTCTTTGGACCAACTGGCTGGAATTATGTCAAGTATTCATTTTGGGGATAGAAGGACAGAATATAGAGATGAATATAAATAATAAGGCCTAGCCACGATAAGCACAATTTAGTTTTGTTTTTGTTTTCTTCCACATCCATGTGCATCATTCAGTTCCATGTAAGATACCACTCCACTTAGGAAGCCAATTCTAGCTTGGAATCTCTCGAAGAAATAGTGCAGACAAATGTCCACTTAGCCCAAGGAGACGTGTTATATTGCATGTGAATGCTGCCTCCAGTACGTGCATCTTTTTTTAAAACTTTTTTTTTACTGTCTCAAGTGTTTTGTGTGACTCTTCCCCGCAAACGTCAACAACAGTGATGTTAATAAAAACAGAACGACCACCCCCAAAAATCAAAAGACGTTTGGTGTATCCCAAATCCAGTTTTCATTCGGAACACTCAAAGTGACTCCAGCTGCTGTAACACAATTCTTTATGGCATGCATTCGGTTGTCTTAATAAACATCTGTTTCAAAAAAACAGTGTCTATTTCGGCTCTTATCCTACGGCTACACATTAATATGGCACATGTTGATTGCCAGGTTTGGGTTTGTATTGTTTAAAGGGGTTGAGGATTTCTCTGCAAGTGGGATTCTTTTCGTCAACGTGCTCAACACAATACTGTATTACGACCCAATGTCGCCCTCTTGTGGCTACATGGCACAGTTGCACCCAAGTGGGGCGAACTGACTGTTTTCGTCATACCAAAAACTTGCAACACTGACATCTCATTTGCATATAGTCACGTGATTGTAATTATCCGAGCTATACTCACTGACATGAATTCAACCAATAACGTTAATAACTACGTTTGGTTGATTGTCCGCGTCAGTACTTCCACTAATTACCTAATGAAGTGGCCATTAGTGTAGTGACGTCATAGTCTATCAGGCGGTGGAGGTAAGTGGAGGGAGTCGTATTTCCCAGCTTCTGAGTGTCGTGAATCGTAACACTGTGGCTGTTTGATTTGAACTTAATCCTATCTGAAACACAAAGTAGACATTTGTCGCGATGGTAACATGACAAGCAGAGGGTGCATTTGTGGCACGCGTAAATGACGTGACGTCATCTTTGGAAGACGTCTCCATGAAATGACATCGAGGAGCGATAGTCTCAGTTTCCGGAAATATTTATACAGTACCTCCACCCACCTCGCACCTATGTCAATTTCCTCCCTCCTTGATGGGATTTGTGGTGGCAGGTGCTAGCATGCAAACATGGGGTGCGAGCACCGACGAACGTGAAATTAGAGTCCATGCACTTGGCGTCAATGCAAATGATGCCATTGGAAACAGCTGCTTCTGGATGCCACCTCACCTGCGAAGTGAGGTAAACGGTTTTTGTGGGCGGTAAGATGTATCAAAAATAGCCACAAATCCTCTGACATCACTTTCATTAATGTTCGGTTTGTCCTGTTATGATTCAAGTGTGAATAAACTGTTCCTGCTGCCATGGCAACCGCACTTGAAATTAGACTCAACATGAGTCAGTTCCCTGTACAAGAGTAAACACCTGAATGCATTTAAAAACACACACACACACACCAAGCTTTCTTTTGTTTTGAAGATGAATTCTTCCGAGGGATTGTAGGACTCGGAGAAGAACTGACATTTTGACCTAACAGGGTGTTCAATGCTTGGTAATGCCCCTCATTAGGAGCCCAACAGGTGATTGTCAGCTGCTGTCATAGCAACCAAGGGAGGATGGATGAAAGCTGACATTTAATTCAAGACTAAATGTTTTCATCAAGCAGTTCTCTCTCATCTAAATGTCATTTTAATACAGTTAAGTCACATTCTGAATAATTGATTTGATTTGGTTTGATTTGGTTTGGTTTTATTGAACATAACATAAAACATATACAGTAACAATAAGGTAAGAGAAATCAGTCATCATTCAACACAGTCATCATTAAACAGTTATTATGTTCAAGGGAGTAGGAAGAAGTAAATAACTTATCTAGTCCTACCCCGTGTTATGTGTTTATATCTAATAAATAGTTTTTATATCAATCAGAAAAGAAAGTGAATAAGAAGAAAGAAGTCTCTATTAAGGCTCATGCTTTACCCTTAACCATGATATTTTTACAACTTTTAGCTCCCTTCTTAGAAAAACAAACTACTTTTTAAAGACATGTTGACCTGAGCCAAGGCCCAACCATCCCAATTTCAGGGCATTAGTCACTGCCATATCCCCCCCCCCCCCCTGAAATATGATGATGTTGCTTAAATCTCAATTCACTTGTCAGTTGGAATGTACTGGAGGAAGAAAAAAAATCGGAATGATGTTTTTTTGTACTGTACATGAATTCCCCAAGCAGTTTGGCTGTAGTTGACCATCATCACCACTAGGCGGTGTAACTTAACTCCAATTGTGCTGTTGCCCTCCAATGTGTTGGAATTCATGGAGGAAAAGTGCGATACAATTGTCGTGTGTTTTTGTCCCCAAGTCTTATTAGCGTCACAATGTACAGCCATGTTTGTGCCACTTCAGGTTTGTGACTCACTGGCATCACGACCCCGCCGGGGTGCCCCTCGCTGCAAGGCAATGACGCACCCTCAGCAACAGGTAGGTGGCGTGAATAATTTATGTCTCACTCACTCTTTCACTCACTCATCCATTTTTTTTTTTGCAGCCCTTCTTTGTGATTAGCCAATCATACGGCAGCTTATCATCCTCTGTCAGTGAGTCAATGTGGTGGTGGTGGAGCAGGAGGAGGAGGAGGAGATGTTTAACTGGTGAGCTTCTTTGGATTCATGCGACATTTCCCTGAGAAATGGTCAATATTTCGCGGTAAACAGGTGACGTCAAAGTACAAAAACTACTTTTTGTTACGGTCAAAGTGTTTATTTTCCATGTTATTCTTATTTAATTTTGCGGCCATTTTCATAACATTTTAGTTACTTCATTTTAACAATTTTTTGATCATTGGCATTTACGGTAATTTGAATTGAGTACTTTTATTTTTTGTTTTTATAATTTTGTATTATTTTATTTGTTCCTGAGTGCATATTGTAGTTCTGTAGTCTATTTTTTTTAATTCTCTTTTCTATTAATTTACATTTCATCTAAATTATAATGTTATATCCTTTTTATATTTTTATCCTAGTATTGTTTTTATTGTGCTTATTTTAGTAAAATGTTTGATACTTTAATGTTGATGTTTTATTTGTTTTAGGATTTTATTTAGATTTTTATCATTGAATCTCTACACATACACCTTTCCAGTATATCAAGTTGACCCTCAGTAATGAAATGAGTGCGACAAGTGTACAGGAAAACAGATTAGAGGCATGTGATGGTCCTTAGAGGATAAAAAAATAAGGATTAGTGACACCCCTGAGTACAACTCCCTGTCCCAGTCTTTGTCTATGGTCACGTGCCGCTGTTGACTTTGCTGCTGTCTGAAGTCAAGTTAAAACCAGGCGCTTCCTTCCTAACATCATTTTATTTTTAGGGACTGAAACGGCGCGGCGATGCCGAGGGTGGAATTAGGCGCTAATCAGGATGAGCGGAGCTCAGCGGGAATGTGGCAGGGATCGCTCGCACACTCTCCCAGCAGACACCGTAAGGATATCGACACAGACGCAACCCTGTAGTGAGTCTCAGGTACGTAACTTAAAATTTTTATTTTCTTATTTGAAGACAGTCGGTATACAAAACCATAACTTTGAACCCTTCAGTTTTTTTTTCTTTGTGTCATTCGGGCTATCCAAATTTAATGAAGGGTGTGAAGTGTTTGTTATCTGGTTACCAGAGTCAAGTTGCATGGACATACACACACAGAAGTGTGTTGAGAAGTTTGTATTAGCAGTTAGCAGTTAGCATCATGCAGTTCAGTGTGTTTCTTAGTGTGCATAGTGTCATAAGCAGACATAGACTAGTCAGCCAGCACGGCATCCTATGAGTTCCGAGGATCTTGAGAGTGGCGTTTTGCTTTCATGCATGGAGGACACATGTGTCCTGCAGCTATACACACACACACACACACACACACACACGCGCGCAGCAAATGAGCGTTGCTTTTGTGTCATGTTGCAACACATCCGCTTGACGCTTAGTCGAGCTGACGCGTTGTGCTGCAATCCTCTCTGGGTGTAAAATATGATTTCAGCATATTCTTTGATCATTGATTTTACTATGCGATTCAAGGGATCTCATTCTCTGGGAATTAATCACGATTGTGGTTGCACATTAATGTATTTTTCTCTGATCAAGCGATGGCACAGTGAATTGCGCGCCCTCTTATTGCCAAAGAAACAAGCTAAGGCACTGAATTATTATTCAAAATATGAATCATCCTCCGCAGCTACTGTGTATTATCTCTACTGTGGATGCGCTCTCACTTTTGACATTTTGCTTTATTGCATTTCAACCCTCTCTTATTATGAGATCGGCTCTTTGCACACACACTAGAGACTTTATATTGACTGCGCATGAAGTATTGTACCGTGCTGTCCAATATGTGACACCCTTAAACAATTATGGAGCTCATTCTAATGCATTATGTGCGGGTTATTCCCCTTTAACGACATATTTTGCTCCACTGAAGAATCCAATTCACCTGTCAGAGATGGCGCATGCGCAGTGACCGCTGAGCGTGCCAAGTTAACGAGCGTTTGCATGAAGAATGCGGAAGTGATCGCCATCTTCCATCGTAAACGCGATTCTGTCTCCCCAAAATTGATTGTATAATTCATAATCCCGACAAAGGATTTATTTGATGTTTATTTAATGTGTAGCCAGTGGACAGGGTCTAAAATAAACAAGAACGAGCTTTAAACAGGTTTTATTTTGGAATGACATCCGGATGTCGCGACTGGAGTCTGTGGATGGAGTAAAACGGAAGAACCCCAGTCAAAGAGAATTGGTAACTGGTGTGTAAAGCTGCAGAGATGCGTTACGGAGCAGAACCCAAGCGGCAAAGGAACGGCGACTCTCGCAGGGAAACTGGCCATTAATAAGGATAAAACCCGTGTGGGATGTACCGAGGCAGTTTCCGCTGCGCATTTCGGAGCTAAAACCCACGGCGCCAAGTGGGGGGCTCGGGTCGCGGCGGCGCATCGATCCAGGACGGACTCGGGAGGGGTCGCATCATGGGGAACGAGGCGAGCCTGGAAGGAGGAGGCGAAGGCCCGCTGCAGGGGCTACCCGAGGGGCTGGCACCCGACGGGGCCGGCGGCTTCGTGCGGGTCCCCGGCGGGGCTACGGTGGACCTGGCGGAGCTGAGCGAGGAGCAGCGGAAGCAGCTCGCCGCGGCGATGTCAAGGGCGCAGGGCAGGCAGCCCGCGGGTGCCGCGGCCGCACGAAGGCAGGGCTTAGTATCAATATTTCTTCCAATTTTCTTCTTTTTTAATGCACAAAAATATCCACACTAACCGAGTAGGCGATTGTGTTGTGGCAGAGCAGGAGTCACATCACGCCCATATTTTTGTAATCCACCCAGACGTGATCTCATTATTGAAGCCAATTTTCATGGCTAATCAACAGCATCCGTGCACACGAATGCGCGAAAACGCCTCTTCGTCCTTTTATTTGTGACGAAATGCGTTCAGCGCACCGTGTGTCGCGTGTGCTGTGTGTCGACACTGCATTTTATTTTTACACGGCTGCACAAGCGTAAATACTTGCGCAGGGCCGTTGAACGCGATACAATACGGACTGTTTATGTCAGATCAGAGGAGGAGACACACCTCCAGCATTTGTGCCAAATTGTCGAATAGCCTGCTGGGTAAAAAAAAAAACAACAACGTGTCATTCATATTTTCTCTCTATTTGAACGACATATTATCACGATTGACAACACAAAATGGTCGCTTGTATCCACGTTAATGTGAGCAATTAGACTCTCATCTGCTAATGAATTTGTCCAGATTAAAAAAAAATGGTGTGTGGCTAAAGGGTGGGAGGGGCTTGCAGGCTGCAAATGCCAACAAAATGGGTAAAAATGCCTCAAGCCACTTGTCTTTTAATTGGCTGTAATCGAGAAATAACTATGTTAAGATCGCAAATGGGGGTGCATCAATGTTAATATGACTAAAAATAGAAGCACAGCGTGAACGTCACTTCCGCCTCAGACTTCTCTCTTTTAATTTTAAGCGTCCGTCTGGTGCTCCCTGTCCATGGTGCTGAAATGAACACAGTGGTGGATTGTGCACTAGTGTGACGGCGTGATGATAGTAAACAGCAATGGTAATGTAGGCCGATATGATGCATAATGAATACCACAAACAGTTTGCTCCTCACACTGCGCGGAAATTGGTTCCCTCTCGCCTCAGAGCTAACAAAGACGCCTCTTCATCTTCGTGATGTACACTCGATGTCATTCAGCCGTGTTCACTTACCGGTTAGCAATAGCCGGCGGCGGTGACAGACTACACATTCATTTTGAAAATGGCCGTTAGGTTAACGTATATTATTATTAGAACACCACTGCTGCGATAGACCTGGACAATATCACAGGATTATTCATATATAATTTATGAAAAAAATATTCTTTCTGTCTCGCGCAGACCGTCAGAATCTGGTGCCCAGCAGCCAGGGGCCGGCAGAGGCCGGGCAGGCCTCAGTAAGAGTCGCACGGTCGACGCATTCAACCAGAGTACAGCCGGCAGGCCCACCGCCGGGCGCAGTCCCTCGTCCCTCAATCTATTTGAGTCCCGATTCCGGCAGGAGCCCAAAGAACCTGAAAGCAAGTCATCCGGCATGTTTGGCTCCAGCTTCCTCAGTGGTGCCAACCCCCTCAGTGCCATGTCATCCATGACCTCCTCCGTGTCCTCCTCCATATCCTCCATGGGTGACTCTGTCAACATTCCCAAGTTTGGGTTGTTTGGTGAGGAGGATGCGGGAGCTACGCAAGAGTCCAATCAGGGAGGAAAGCCACCTGGCAAGGGGCCTCAGCAGGGATCAGGTCCGAAGGCGCCGCAACAAGGTGGGCCTCAAAAACAGGGTCAAGGCCCTTCTGGAGTGGGGCCAAAACCCGGGCAAGGACAAGCAAGCCCAGGACCAAAATCAGCTCAGGGACCTCCTGGACAGGCTCCCAGGCAAGGCCAGGGCCAGGCAGGACAAGGGACTTCTGGGCCACACGCACCTAGACCAGGTCAAGCACCACCAGGGCAACAAGGTCAAGGTTCACCAGGTCAGCAGGGACCTAGACAAGGTCAAGGTCCACCTGGACAGCAGGGACTGAGACAAGGTCAAGGTCCACCTGGACAGCAGGGACTGAGACAAGGTCAAGGTCCACCTGGACAGCAGGGACAGAGACAAGGTCAAGGTCCACCAGGTCAGCAGGGACCTAGACAAGGTCAAGGTCCACCTGGACAACAGGGGCCAAGACAAGGACCACCAGGTCAAGGTGCTAAACAGACACAAAGTGGTCCAAAAGAACCTGGCAAGCCTGGGTCCAAGCAGCCAGGACCACCAGGACCTGGGGCTCACCCTGGAGATGCTTTCAAGAGTCACCAGGGTGCCGCCAACCCTACAGGGGGACTCTGTCCACTGTGTAAGACCACTCAGTTGAATACTGGATCTAAGGACCCGCCAAATTACAGTCAGTGCACTGAGTGTAAGAACCAGGTCTGCAGCCTTTGTGGATTCAGTCCTCCGGACTCAGCGGTAAGATTTCCGCTCTGTATTTTTATTTTAGTACAGTTGTAGACTTAGGGTATACGTCTTCTCACGAAAGCCTTTCTCTTATGCCACGCAGGGTAAAGAATGGTTGTGTCTGAACTGCCAGATGCAGCGAGCAATGGGGGGCATGGACACCCCGGCTATGAGAAAGCCCAAAGAAGGTTCGGCCCCACCCTCGCCGCAGAGACAGGCTTCAGGAAAGCCCGGCAAGCTGCTCATCAAACAGCAAAGCACCACAGACCAAGGCTTGACGCCCCCAACCACTCCAAGGCAGAAATCCCCAGGTGCTAGCTCTCCAGGACCGCTTTCTCCAGGCTCCTCATTGGGAGGCTCCCCCAAGATTGATCCCAAGACCGGCCGCCCCATTCAACAGAAAGCCAGCCCCCAGCAGTCACCGGCCAAGACCAAGCAGGAGTCTAGCTTTTTTGGCGGGTTGGGAGGTATCAGTTTTGGAGGATTGACTGATTCAGTGAAACCGGCCGCTGCTTCCTCACAAGCAGCTGAGTCTGTCACTGGAAAACTGTTTAGCGGTTTCGGTGGATTGATGGACTCATCTAAGCCTCAGGCGCAGGTGCCTCCAAAGCAGGAAGAATCCGTCACCGGGAAGCTGTTCGGAGGATTCGGCGGATTATCAGAGTCGGCAAAACCTCCCGCTGCCACCTCGCAGATGTTCAGCTTCGGCTCGTCCCTCCTGAACTCCGCCACCAGTCTTGTCACCGGTGAGGAAGAGAAACCAGCCGAATCTCCGCCGGGGTCGCCGCCGGACTCCCCGGCCGACTCTGGGCCTGGTTCCGGCCCTGGCTCCCCGCCTGATTCTCCCTTCTCCGGTCCGGGCTCTCCTCCTGATTCGGATTCTGCTCCTGACACCCCACCGGCCAAATCCAGAAAACCACCGAGAACCAAGTCTGTCGAACAAGAACCCAGCTTGGACTTAGCATCCAAAACTAAGGAAAGCTGCCCTCTCTGCAAGGCGGAGCTGAACGTCGGGACATCAGAAGCGCCCAACTACAGCCTCTGCACCGAGTGTAAGAAGAATGTGTGCAAACTGTGTGGATTCAACCCCACTCCCCACTTAGGAGAGGTAAGAAAC
This sequence comes from Hippocampus mohnikei, assembly GCA_026261675.1. Classification (NCBI taxonomy): domain Eukaryota; kingdom Metazoa; phylum Chordata; class Actinopteri; order Syngnathiformes; family Syngnathidae; genus Hippocampus; species Hippocampus mohnikei. Next base: position 7,190,423 of record JAKGUB010000345.1, read on the forward strand.
GCTCGCAAACACTACCTTTTAACACACACACACGTAACCACAGAATGAAGAGTGAGGCCATAAAACAAACGCGCTTGTTTAAATGGTCATCTCGCCATCAAGTAGCACTTGAAACGCTTGACACGCGACCCCGAGTGCGAATAACGCGAGTGAGTGTGAAAGCGTGCGGTTGGAAAAAAAAACTTTGGGTTGTATTTTTATGCCTTTCGCTGACACGGAAACCAAACACCTTCGACCTGCTCCTCTTGTTGTTAGCACATTGTGTGTCGGCTTGCTAAGACCAGATGGAACGCGATGGGCGGAGCATCAGTATGGTGAAGGAAAGCGGGCCAAAAAGGGTTTTCGCTTGAGCGGTTTTTGGAGCATGCCGCCCAAAAACCTGCTGACATGAGCTGTTTCCCGCATAGCAACCCTGCTCGGTGTCCGTATCAGTGGGGTGTCCATCAAGGGCTGTGCACTGATCAATGTAGTTCAACAAACCTACAGCCGACATCTCAGTAGAGCTCCAGCTTTTGGATATTTTGGTATTCGGGTATCCGACCGATAATTCGAATTAGTCGGAACGGTGCATGGCAGCAAACTGTGTTTTATTCTTGAGAAATAACAATGAGATTTTGGGCTATCAAAGGAAGTGACGTCAAAACGATTTTGCCGGCTAAAGCAGCACGTTTGAGTGAGCCAGATTTGTTTTTTTGTTTTTTTAATTATCAAATGGGTCTGCGACTGTTTCAGGTTGTCTGAAAAAGTGTGCAGAGTCATTTTCGCCTCTTAAACTGCCTTTGAAAAGTAGTCCCGCCGGCTCTTGCCAGCCACTCGCTTAGCGGCTAGCCGATCGCTGCTAACGCTGGCAACAGGCACCAGATGTCAATGGCAGCTCATGAATCACAGGGTTTTTAAGTGTACTTAATTAGCGATTGAACATGATTTAATTTCGACGTGTTGATATTGGCGGCAGCACTCGTGACGGCGATATAACTCGGAAAGATGAGTCAAGGCAGCTGCCGCGCTAATACAGGCTTGATGGCTAACCCCCTGTGCGAAAAAGCCTAATTAACTGAAACGCTAACCTAAGCTTAAAAGTCTAATTTACAAGCCTTTCTTTTTCTCTCTAAGCTCCAAAATAAAGGTGACACTTGATCCTCATATGTAAAAAAAAAAAATAATAATAATAATAATCATAAAGGTGTGTGTTTGTCAGCGATCCTGAGGTCACGTGCTTCCATCTTCGTTACCTGCAGGGAGATTGATTCGAGCTGTTAGTTATCTGCCGAGTATTCCTGAGAGCCTTCAGATGGAGCCCGCGTAGCTAAAGCGGAAACGACCTCCCGCCGTCACCACATTTCTGTCCTCGCGGGAAATCAAGCCGCTCGTACTCACTCCTCCCTGACCTTTATCGGCACACAACGCATCAAGGTGTCCGCGTTTTGAATGAGTCAGTGTTAATTGCCCGAAGAGAGTTGAGTTGCCATTCCGTTCAATTGCCGACACCACGAAGGGGGCGAGCGATGCGATCAGTCAGCTGTATGCCGGCGCGCCTAGGAGGAAAGTCATCGCGTCAGAGGAACGGGTGACGCCGCTAACTCCCATCTAGGCCGCCGCGTTCCTGCTCCGGGTGAGTCACAAAGAAGTGACGTTGCGCGCATTCTAATACATCGACGACACACACGCCGCATACGAATGCACCTGAGCAACGCTCGTGAATAATGAAAAGGGGCGTCCGCGTACGAGCCACGTGGGCTCCGATTGGCTTAATCCCAGTGTCCTAAAAGGATTTTAAGGCCAACGGGAATCCTGTTATTTCTATGGAGGCTTGATCCTCCAGTCGGGTATGTGTAATCCGCATCAGTACCTGTTGTGGAAAAAGGGGAAACAAATTGCCCCCTTTTTTTCTGTTGGATTCAATTTTTTTTTTCTCACAGATTCAATCCAGCTGTATGGTTGTCCTGCATCTGCCACCTTCTTCACCCCCCATTTCCTTACACACTGCCTCACAGCGCTCGCCTCACGTGCCCCGGAGGCCCGCGTGTATAAAAATAGTCAGCGGCAGCAAACGAGGCACAAAAGCGCTGCCGGACGAGCGATTGTGGGTCAGCTCGCTTTTTCAAAACGCATCCACGTCCTTTTATGCTCGCTCTGCTTTAATAAGTGCATGCGAGATTGGTTATTTTTCGTATTTTATCTCTTCTAAACCACAAATGTGTTTGGCAGTTCGAAGCTTTGGTGCCGGCGAGGCAGAAGGGCTGTGCTTTGTTAAATACACATAGACACACTCTGGCACTGGCGGCGTTTCGTTAACACAACCTGTTTGCATCCTGACTGATGCCGCTCGCTTGCTCACCCCCGCCCACGCCCCCCCCCCCACCCTCAATGCACTGAGCCGCGGTGGCAGCGCTCCCAGAGTTTGTTGCGTGGACGGACTGTCTGGCACACCATCCGTCACAGGAAAAAAAAACAAAAACGGTGTTGTCGCTAACACAGAAATCGGTAGAACTCTTTGCTCATGTCCGTTGTGCTTTTTTATTCAAAATTCTCTTCCCTTGGCGAACTCAACAACACGTGCAAAATTCATGAGAAAAAAACAAAGAACAGAATTTGTGGTTACCTCAAAATTATTGTTGTTGTTCGTCTTCGTAGAACGGGCCAAGGCAGTCTGCGCAGCCGCCGCTCTGTCGCACGCTGGTACTGCACATTAACTCAAATTTTTTTTTTTTTAATTTTAACTTCAAAAGTAGAATTCAGATTCGGAGCTTTAGCCAATTAGCCATCCCTTCATGGCCTTGGCACATGAAGCAAGGGGCGGAATTTCTATGTCAGACATTGTTTTGCCTTGCATCACGATTAGCCGCATTGACATCTCACCTCCATTCCCTTTTTTATGCATTAATTTGGAATATATTTTCAAGTCAGCAGGCGTGCAGGAGCTGCGATCAGTGACGGCAGATAGGATGCTAATGTGGCGTGGAGGAGTCGAGATGATGGAAGCGATAAAAGGGGTGGGGGGCGGGGGATTGCAGGATGTCGGAACGGGTCTGGATGGTGGCCACGTTTTGCCGTGCACCGCGACCATCTGACTTGTGACTCAAAGAGCCTGTGAGTCACGTCGACCGCACCTTTGGGGGGCACGAGCTGCGGCATCCGCTCAGGCGGAAATGAAAGAAATATCTTCGAGGACCTTACCGTGTTTTTTTGGGGTTTTTTTTTGCAGATGCCAACAAAAGTGGAGCCGATGCAGGCAGATAGAATGACTTGTCACATTTCTTTTCAGAACTCTGCATGTGTCACCGCTGTCGTCACGAGCTCCCCGTGGGTGCCGCGGTCAATAGCCAGGCACGTGCGATGCTTGGAAACGTCTTTGTAGGTTAAAAGGGAGCGACTTTTCTTTGATTCATCCTCGCCTCGGTGACGGAGGAAGCTGCCGAAAGGTTTTAATAATTTTCTCGAGTGTTGCGTGGAAGCTGGCGTGAGTCACGTGCAGCTTCAAATAAAAATCAGGGAGATGTTCAGTGACTTGTGCCTGGTACGCTTTGAGGCATATCACGACGCTGCTCTAAAACAGGGTTACTTGGTTTTTAGGGCGGGCACAATCATTTTCCCAGGAGCCTCTTTGAAGTTCGCCTTTTTTGAGATAACGACTTTTCAAACATTTCTGTCACTTTCGTTACAGAGCGAATGGCTTTGCCTCAACTGTCAGACGAAAAGAGCCAGTCAGCTGGACGACACGGCTTCCCCAAAACAACCAGCACCCGCTCCCTCTTCCATCCCCGCCCCTGCTGCTGTAGATAGCAAACCCATTGTAGTAGAATCAGCAGCAGCAGCAGCAGAGCAAACCCCGCCCGCCCCCGAGACCAAGGTAGCGGCCACACCTGCACCACCATTACACGACCGCCATGAACCACATGCCGTTGCCGTTTCCGACCAATCACTCATGTGCGGGCCAGTCGCTCATTCGCAAGACATCTCTGAGAGAACAGTAGCCGAAATTCAAGAGCGACAGCAAGAAAGCCCCGGCGAAATAGCACAGGGAATCCCGGCAATTGAGCAGCTGCAGCAGAGTAGCTCAAAAGATACAAACCCGGCGACGGTGCTGCCTACAGATGAGCATCCAGTTCTGACTGATACTGTTGATGAAGCAATTCCAGAAAAGCCTTTTGAAGAAGAACTCGAGAACCTCTGTGAGGTTGTGTCGCCTGATACAGGTTTTGATGAGGTGTCCGTTGAGGTAGAACAAAACGAAAATCGCACAGAGAGTATCCCGCCCTTCACAGAGAGCAACAGTAATTTACAACAGTCTGAACCTGCCCCGGTCGCGCAGGAAATCACTTCTCACTCTGATTCAGCAATAGAATCCCTTGCGACAAAAGAAATAGGCGGCGAACTCGTCGATTCAACAGAGGCACCAGCACAGACTTTAGCCGCGAACAGCACTTTCAACGCAAATAATACTCCAAAATTCGAGGATGGAAGTGCAACGGCCGAACCGATAGCAGAGGCGGGTACAAACCATGCTTCTCAGCCGTCTGTCGAAGTAAGTGAAAATGCGTTAGCGTTATCGGAAACCGATCGCCCGAAACGTGACAAGATGCAGCATTCGGCAATAAGGTCAGATGCATCAAAATGCACAGAACCCATTCTGACGTCAGTTGGTCATCAACCAGACTCACCCGCTGAGCGGGAAAGTCCGGCTGATGGATTAGAACAGAAACTTGTCGAAAAAGCGCAAGAAACGAACTCGCTTCCTTTTTCTTCGAATGACTCAGCGGTTGAAAAGACATTGAATAGCTCCTTTGATCGGGAAGCATCCGCGAAAGGTAGCGAGGAACATTCTGCTGAGCTGGGAAAACCAAAAGAGGCTCCCGAGGTGATGCGTGTCAAAGAGCAAGCGATTGAAAACAAGGAGACGGATGTCGAGATCAAGTGTGACGGTGCGGCCTTTGAAGAGGGAGCACCTCATGAAAAGGAAGTTTCGCAGGTGAAAGCCGAGACGGTAAATCTCATTGAAGAACAACAAAGTCAGGAAGCAAAAGAGCAAAAACCTCTGAGTGAGACAGAGCTAGCGTCAGAACCTTGCAGTATTGAGACAGAAAACATTTGTGCGGTAGATAAAGAATCTGAAAATGCCGAAAAGACTCTCGGCGACGGCCATAGTGTCGTTATGCCTCAACAGACAGACCCGAGAACAAATGATAAGCCCCCTCCTGTTCACGAGAGCCGTGTTCAAACAGCCTCGTCCCCAGAGGATTTAACAGCGACCGAACAGGCGCTCGTTGAATCTGCAAGTGTGATCCCGAAAGGGGAGCTGCAGCCACCGACAGAAATTTTGTTTCATGAGCATGCTTCTGACGAAACGGCCGTTGCGGATTCTAATGAGCAAGAAAAGGTCAAAACCAAAGAGCCCTCTCGGAATCAAGTCAGCGATAAAACCTTCTCTGAGGCCACCGAATCAGATTCTCACCTAACGGGCAGTCAGGCACAGCCACTCGACAAATTCAATCCGGAAAAAGTCACCAACAGTGAAACAGAAGCAAACAAAAATGGCGCTAGCTCATTACCTGACGCAGGCAACATCCAGGAATCTATTTTCATATCAGAAGTGAGCGTAATTGGTGCGAATGATGCCGCTGCAGAGTTTGACGCAGGGACGAAAAGCACGTCACCGAACGACAACACCCAATCGAAGGGTGAAAATGCCAACCTGTCTCGATTAGCAGCTTCAGCCCCCGTAGCAGAGCCCCAAATCCCACGCTCTGTAGTTTGTGAGCAGACCGCAGACATGAATAAAGATGCTAGTCGGATGGAGAAAAGGGAGGCTCCACCCGAGCCCCCGGTCAAGCCGTGGGATGAAGATCCAATACCTGAGGTGACCGTAGCTTAATTTAGAGAGACTAGCTGTTCTCTGTGGTATTGTTTTCTTGTGCAAAACACTAGATACAAATTCCACGTTGAAGTTCTGCTTTTTTTTTTCTTTCATCACCCCGTTAATGTCTTCATTCAATCCATCAGGTGGAACAGTCGGAGACCCCGACAAAGCCTGGCGACAGAGAAAATGACACCAAGGAGGGCAGTCCTACCAGCCCCTCCGACCTGGCCAAGCTGGAAAGCACAGTCCTGCCCATTCTCGAGGCGCAAGTGAAGGATGATGAAGAGAAACAAACGGACACGCTGAAGAGCAGACGTAAACTCCAGGTGCTTCCGATTTCTCCCGACTCGCCCTGCTCGGACGAGGACGTGGATCTGAACAAAAGTCACGCAAAGAAAAAGCTCCTGGTGCCTCTGGACGTCAGGGTGGATTCACTGGATGATAGTAGCGAAAGCTTTGGGAAAGAGAGCCCCTTGTCGGGGGATGACGAGGAGTTTATCCGCAAACAGATCATAGAAATGAGCGAAAACGAGGACGCCTCGCCATCCGATGAGGAAAACCACATTCGGCGCGAGATCAGACAAAATGAAAGGCGACGAGTGGAAGAGAAGAAAACAGAGCCCGTGGCTTCAGGAAAGGCCAAGCGTTTATCCAAGAAAAACTCTCTAAGTCTCAATGATGATGAAGAAGATAACGCTCAACTCATCAAAGTTGATTTACCGGAGCTCAAAGAAGAGGATCCTCAAAGCGGTGCCGCAGTTCGCAAATTTCAAGCGATAGAGCTGAATACAACCAGCAGCCCCGTGGTTGTGACACAAGTTAATATAGAGACCGAGATGGAATGTTTGACCGATTCACCGGACGATCGTTCGAAAGGGGAGGGGTCATCCAGTCTACACGCGTCCAGCTTTACACCTGGCACCTCACCGACGTCGCTGTCCTCGCTGGATGAGGACAGCGACAGCAGCAGTCCCGGCCACGTTCGCTCCAGTGAGAGCAAGCAGCACAGGAAAGCCAAACACCGACAAGCTGGACAAATGCTGCCGACGATTGAAGACTCTTCTGAGGAGGACGAATTGCGGGAAGAAGAGGAGCTGCTCAAGGAGCAGGAGAAACAGCGGGGAGCCGGGAAGAAATCGAAGCGAGACAAGGAAGAGGTTCGAGGCCAGCGAAGGCGTGACCGTTCAATGACGCCCCCGAGCAACCTCTCACCTATCGAAGACGCCTCGCCGACGGAAGAACTGAGGCAGGAGGCAGAAATGGAAGAGATCAGACGATCGTCCTGCTCCGATTTCTCCCCGAGCATCGATTCAGACTCCGAGGGTTTTGAAATCCATGCCGCAAAGATCGCGGCCGTGCAGAAAACATATCAATTGCCCATTTCCGTGTCCCACCATTCTCGGATGGAAAATAAAAATGTGGACAAATCACAGAGAAAAGCGCTCAGATCTGCCGAAGAAGCTTATGAGGAGATCATACTGAGGGCCAAGTCTCCGACAGTTGAAAGTGTTGACTTTCATCCAGAAAAGGAGGCTCTTTATGGAGGTATGCTAATTGAAGATTATGCTTACGCCTCGGTCACGGATAATTCGACAGATGATCTGGGGGCGACGGAAAAGATCAGCGTTCCTGCCCAGCCCAAGAAGCTCAGATCACCGGATGAAGTTTATGAGGACATGATCAGGAAAAGAAAGGAATTCATGAAACTCGAACAGGAATACCAAAACATGCAACAACCCAAAAATGAAAGTACAAACCCCGAAATCGTCTTGCAGCCCGCCGAGACTACCCTTTCCAAAGTCACGACAGTAACTCTGGGAAAAGATGGAAAACCATTGTTGGATGCTGAAAGTGCTTACGAAGAGCTCATGAAAAAGGTATTGACTCCTGGAGAAAGTCCCACTCTGCAAGACCCCGAAGTGGAAACCACTTCATCCAGAAGGGCTCTCTACCCAATCCCAGACCTAAAAGTCACACAGTGTTCCTCAGGAGAGTTGTCCTCTGACGAAGAAAGTATCATTAAAAAGGAGGAGGAAACGGCAAAATCAACTTCAGCTGTCGAAACCCCATCATCCGCATCAGACCAGCAACCGCACACCCCCGTCACGGCATCCCGGACTGACACCTCGGACCTATCAAGTGCAATTGCAATAACCTCTGCTCCTGTAACGGCAAACTTTACCGTCTTGCCTACTGTCCCGCAGTATGCACAAGGCACCCCGAGCATCGTTTCAACTGCCCCACCAATCCCCCCGAAGCCAAATGTCTTGTGCAGGGCAAATTCTCAGGAAAAAGCCGATGCACCCGTCGAGCCACCGTTGCCTCCCCCTATCGCACAAAAACCCACCGTCTTTCCCAGGAAACCTCCAGTTCCACTCCCACCTCAGGCTTCAACCGCGCCGGTCAGGCCAGAGACACTTCCCGCGACTTCGCTTTCTAAACAGTCAGTCACGCCAACATACAAACCTCACGTTCCGCCCCCTGTCCCCCCAAAGCCCTGCATTCCTGCCGGCGTCGGCGAAAGCCACAGACAAGGGCACGGTATCAAACCACCCATTGCACCAAAACCCTGCTCACAGCCATCCTCCCCTGCTCATGTCGCGCATCCACCAAGACCCACCGTACTTCCCACGGGGTCCACTGACATAGCTTTGAACCTCAGCCCTTCATCTGAGAGCAAGCCCATTCAACCCTCGCCAAAGTCTCCTTCTTCTCCTAGATATGCAAGAAACCTCCGTGATACGTACGTGGTTATCACACTCCCTTCTCAGCCAAGCTCTCCGGTCGACAGTCTCTCAACTCAAGCCCCCTCCGAGACTGGCCCAGCATCGACGGCCCACCAAGCTCAGACGCCAAGTTATCACCAAACACAGACTCGGTCAACACCACCTCATACCACGAGGGTGCCTCTGGCTTACACCCGAGTGACAGAATCCATTGAGAAACAAGAGATATGCGCCCCAGAAAAACATGTTACAAGCTCTTGTCACATCATCGAAGCCGTTTCGGCCTCCGCGCAGCCTCCCGTGGTCATGCCAAACCTAATCTCCCAAGTGGTTACCACGGAGGTCCAAAGAACCACTGTCTCTGTTGTTCACGAACGGACGCCGCCGCTTGGGCCAACTCTGAGGGCAACGGGGATCCCGATCTCATTGGAGAAACCAAAGACTCAATTGCCCGTACAGAACGGACAGGCGGTCCTGCCTTGTGAGGTGGTGGATCTGAGCACTGTGAAGGCCGACGCAGCGTCACACATGAATGGAGTGGATCTGTCTGCCGGGCCGGACTCCGGTCGGCAGTCATTAGCAACTGATGTCAGTCGCCAGAGCAGTGCGGTACAGTCATCTGTCGTGAACCTCAGTTCCGAATCCTCCACCTTCTCGATCGTGACTGACAGCATCACCATTGTGACATGTTCTGCCACAGTCCAGAGGGGTGATAGTTTAGAAACCTCTCAAGCATCTTCAATCCCCCTCCAGCTCACGAAGAATAAAGCATTTGAACCCGTGTCTCAAATTGTGTACCGCTCTGTGGATTCTCAGCCTCCCACTCACTCTGGTGAGATCCCCATGAATCTCTCAGTTGGGGCGAGCGCAGGCGTAGGGACGTTCCAAACACCACTTGTAACCATGGCACCCGGTACCGTCCCTGCTTGTGTCGCTAACGGATTAACGACAAGCACTTCTTACGTGGCAGGAGCTGTTGACCTGAGCACGACAAAACCATTCAATACTCTGGTGTCCATGGACGCCATTTCGACAGAAGTTGTCACAGCCATCATCACAGAGGACAATAGCAAGCCAGTAGATCTGACCGCTGGGAAAAGAGCCGTGTGCTGCGATGTTGTTTACAAGCTCCCGTTTGCTGGTAGCTGCGCTGCACAGCAGCCCACCACCCCTCTGCCCGAAGACCGTTTTGGATATCGCGATGACCATTACCAGTACGATCGCTCGTCCTATGGCGTGAGGGGGTTTGGCGGTATCAAACCCTCAATGTCGGACACCAACCTGGCAGAAGCCGGCCTGTTTTTTTACAAGAGTAAGAACAGCTATAATTTCAGTGGCACCACAGACGGTGCCGTAGATCTTTCCTCGACAAAGATTTCCGATGCAGGTCAGTGCTGTGACATTGCCGACCTGTCACTTAAATGTCATTTTGAATTGCTACCCCTCATTCATGGCTAGCATTTTTTTTTTCTGGATTTTTGCTTTTTTTTGCATGGAGGTGATATATTTTTTCTTTTTTCATTCTGTTGTGATTTTTGTGCCTGCATGCTGTATGTCTACTTTGGATTTTTTCCCCCCTCTTTTTCCATCACTTTATAATTTGGGTAAGGAGTGGCGCACTGCATTTACTTTGCCCATATCATATGAGCTCAACTGATTTTTTTTTTTTTAATGTTCTGAACAGGCGATGCTGTGGACTACTCCAAGAAAGGGGCATATGCGGGAATGACAATCCCTCCTTATTCCCAATCAGGAGTCACAAGTGGTGTCGGCACTCTCTTCGGTACAAATAGTGTACTGAGGTCATCCAATGGGGTGGTTTATTCCTCCGTTGCCGCACCCATTCCATCGACATATGCAATAACCACCCAACCGGGATCCATCTTTTGTACATCCTACAACACTCAGTCAAGTATGCACACTAGTGACACCATGCCATCATTGTCGGACATCCAGAACTTGCCACTGACACGATCCCACAGTTTCCTGTCTACGGTCTCGATTACGACGGCAGATGAACAAGCCGACATCCCTCTCAACTTGGAGATAACAAAAGAGGATGCTTCTGGTCATGCTGTCACCACGGCGACCACCTCTTTATCCCTCGACTACACAGATGAGTCCCTCGAGGCGATAGCCGCCTCCCTGGAGGCTCTTTCGTCACCCATGGTCCCAGGCGACGGCCAGTATCAGGCAGAGCGTGAACGGCTCGAAATGGAAAAACTCAAGCAGCAGCGCCTGGCTGAGGAGCTGGAATGGGAGCGTCAGGAGATTCAACGTTTTCGCGAGCAAGAGCAGCTGCTGGTCCAGAAGGAATTGGAGGAGCTCCAGGTCATGAAGCAGCAAATTTTGACCCAGCAAGAAGAGGAAAGGCAAGCTCACCTCATGATGCAAAAGGAAACCTATGCTCAGCAACAGCAGCAGCTCGAGCAAATTCAGAGACTCCAAGAGCAACTCCGCATGCAACTGGAAGAGCAAAAGCTTCGTCAGATGTATCCAGGCGGAGAGATGCTCGGAAACGGCTTCCAGGAGGCCGTCGTCTTGGGCCCCGATGGCACCGTGCTGTCACGGAAGATCACGGATAGCGGTTGCCAAACCGATGACGAGGACGAGACGGTCAGCAAAGCTTACACGGCGGGGAGAAAGAAGAAAAGCGCCAAAAAGAGTGTCGACAGTTGTGTGCAGACAGATGATGAGGACCAGGAGGAGTGGGAGGCTCAGAGAAGCCGACAGAATCGGCCACGCACCGCACGAGGGGACAGGGGAGGGCACTCCGACATGTCCCTCCAAGCGCATACTGAGATTTCGATACAAACGGATACAGACGGAAACATCAGGATGGACACGAGAATGGAACTGTCCGACTCGGAAAGAACCTCGCCAAAGAAACGGCCGACGCCTTTGGAGATTGGCCTGTCTCCCCACCTCAAGGCTGAGCCCTCCACACTTCAAGCGCCCTCTAAATCTCCGAACGTACTCTATTCTCCCATGTCGCCCTGTATTTCCCCAAGCAAATCACTTGAATTTGTATCTTACGATAAATCACTGGGCGATAAAAGCCCTCAAAAGCTCAGGGGAAGCCCGGATCTGGGAAGTCCGAGGGGAACAAAGCCCATGCAGAGATCCATGTCTGACCCCAAATCTATGAGTCCGAGTGGAGAAGAAAGAGCAACATTTGGCACCCAGTGTGCTGATACTGTGAGTACGCCTCCTTTTCATTATTGTTCTAGCCGCGGTCGTTGAGTCTCTCACTCGAATGTTACTCGAAAACGTTCCCAAGCCAGAGCTTATTCACGCTATAGCTTTGATTGCAGCGAGCGTGTCGTCTTTTGGAGCCATTTTGCCCCCGGCTTAAATAAGGTTTGAAAGCCAGGTCTTTGCTTGGGTAACTCACTGGCAACTATCTCATACATACAGTGCGTAAAAAGAATATGCTGAGCTCGCAAGAATATATTCAGCAGTGAAATCCTCCAAGTGAATAAATTACTGCGCTTCTCTTTACACTTGGTTGAGACGACAAAGTGCACAGTTTCTGCAAAGAACACAAGTTATACGTGTATAATTCTTTTTTAAATTTTTACAGGGGAAGGGCTCGGGTGGAACGCCCACTGGCACTCAAAAGAAGGTCAAGAGGACTCTGCCCAATCCCCCATCAGAAGATGACTCATCAGCCAGTGGCCAGACCGCCTATAGCACCGGTTCCGCTCGACGGAGAATGTGCCGCAATTCCAACATGGCACGCGCCAAGATCCTCCAAGACATAGATCGCGAGCTCGATTTAGTGGAACGGGAGTCGTCCAAACTGCGCAAAAGGCAGGCCGAGCTTGACGAGGAGGAGAAGGAGATCGACGCCAAGCTCAGGTACTTGGAGATGGGTATTAATCGGAGGAAAGGCGCCCTTCTGAAAGAGCGGGAGAAGAGAGAGCGAGCTTATTTGCAGGGTGTGGCCGAAGACCGGGATTATATGTCGGACAGCGAGGTTAGCAACATCCGAGAGACCAGAGGTGACCATGATGACGGTGAGGATGAGGAAATAGAAAGCCATGGTCTGGAACGTCCCAGGACAGCTCCTCAGGCTGAACTGGATGACTTTGTCCCACCTCAAACCAAACACGAATACGGAAAATACTCCCAGTACCCGTACCCGCAAAGCCAATACCAGCAGTCCCTCTATCAGACCCCCCAGTCTTACCCATCCCATTCCGTGTACTCCTCTGTGCCCTCGCTCACCAGCTCCCAACAGCAAAGTTACCAGCAGATGCTCCTGTTGCAGCAGAAAGCGGCCAGGCAGGCCGCGCTTCTCTCCGAACTAGATGCCACCAAATATGATGTCATTAGCCGCCAGCCCGATCCCGCGTCCTCACCCTACCTCGGCGTGAAATACGACAAGTACGGCAACCACCTTGACCTCAGAGCCTTGGACGTGGGAAGTCTCGCAGGTAGTCCCATGTCAGCCGTCTCCGACGCCTATTACTCAGATATCGATCACCACACACCTCGGAGTTACCTGCTGCTGGAAGATGCGGCCGAGCTCGCCAAGAGCTCCTCCGGTTTGTCGTCGTCATACAGTCTTGCCGAGAGAGAGTTAGCCAAAGCGGAGAAGCTTCTGCAGCGCAGCGCCGCCGATCTGGGATCCACCGACTATCTCGGATCCACCTCCAGACTGCATACGTATGGTAAAACCCCCGATGAAGAAGATCCAATGGAGGAACCCTACGAACTGAAGCTTTTGAAGCAGCAGCTCAAGCAGGAGTTCAGGAGGAGCACGGGTGGGACGGAAAGCTTAGACCCTCTGACAGGCCTCTCCCAGCACTACTATACCCCGAGCTCCAGCATCTCCAGTTACTCCCAGAGGCACTACCCAAAGTCAGACAAGTACAGCATCAGTCGGCTGACTCTCGAGAAGCAGGCAGCAAAACAACTCCCGGCATCGATGTTGTACCAAAAACACAAGACTCCGTTACTGGAGCCGAAGATCTCCTCCAAGTATTCCTCAATTACAGAAAGCAGAGCTTTGGACATGGACTATACGAGTTATTTGGGATCTGCCGGCAGCTCCCCGAGATCCAGCCGGCTCATGCAGGACGAGATTACCTTTGGCCTTCGTAAGAATATTGCAGAGCAGCAAAAATACTTGGGGTCCACCTTGGGTGCAAACTTGGCCGGTTCGCTAAACCTGGGCCAGAGTTTGGGTTTGGACTCCGCTTACCCAAGCGGCAGTCGCTCAAGACCGTCATCCAGGCCGACGTCTTGCTATGGCTTAGACCTGTCAATCAAAAGAGACCCCTCCAGCTCCTCGCTGAGACTCAAAGGGGACAGCGAAGCCTCCACAGACAGCTTCCAAACCCCCTCCGGTCGCGCCAAACCCACCAGCCTCCCCATCGTGCAAAGCGGCCGTGGGAGAATCCCCATCGTGGCCCAGAACTCTGAAGAAGAAAGTCCATTGAGTCCCGTCGGGGAGCCGATGGGCATGGCCCGCGCCTCAGCGGGGCCTCTGCCGCCCATCTCGGCCGACTCTCGGGACCAGTTTGGTTCCTGCCTCTCCTTGCAGGACTCGCAGCAGCAGCACATCAGGGAAGAACCCAGCAGGGGTAGGGCTTTTGTGCTGATGGATGACCTTCAGGGCACCATGTCAGATAGCGAAGGTAACAAACAGAATCGTGGCGATATTATCTTTCCCTTCGTATTTATGATTTCCTCTCGCATGCGTTGGCTGCCACTACGTGGAACGTTCAGGACTTGTCAAAACCCGCATGTATTTGTTGCTTCTTCTCCGTGGTGTCACTCTCATCAAAAATGTTGCACGTCGTGTTCTCCGTCTTCCAAACCACGCTTTTTGCACGCCCGTGCTTCCCCCTGTACTTCCGATATTATGTAACGTGTTGGTGTGACTGTGTGGGAGGTGTTCTCCTCAAATAGCGATCTAACTCGTGCGCACTTGGTCTCGGGATACTCATCTTTTGGATACTTTCAAACGACATGTTAGGAATACTTTTGTGGTCCCTCTTTCTGGGCGCAAAAATGTCGAGTTAATCCCCCAGCGTTCCGTTTCCCCGCCAGTGAACTGGCAAGTGCCTCTCACATCTTGGAAATGCTTCACAATCGCTTCCCTTTACATTCCTCGACTTTTAATACAAGCCCGTTTTATGAAAACATCCAGCCCAAAAAAGTAAGACATTCTTCAACAAATAGAAGCATGATAATCGCCTTTAGAGTTGTTGGATTTTCGGTGTGTGTTTGAAATGCTGCATGTCTGTCTGAGGCACGAATAAATCTGAAACCTTCATTCTCTGCATGTCCCTCTGTGAGTAATTGCATGCGTATCTTTTTCTACGTGTACTCTTCATGTTTTATCTTGCAGCGTAAGCGTAACAATAAAGTTGGTGAAAATGTAATTGGGAGGGCTTGGGGGTGATATTAAAACCTATATTGCTCTTCTATATTATATCCGGAATATTCAGTTGAAGGGCCGCTGCATACTGTATGTGTATCTGCTCAAAACCCCTCATGCTCCCAGGTCGGAGTTTTCCTGATTGCATCATCAGGGACATATTGATCGCTTTTGATATGGATCCGGCCATTTCGCCATGTAAACTCGTTTGCCTTGATTGCAGCCCTAAGTGATTCCCCGGTGCCTTTGAGCAGAGACCATTCAGCCAATGGTAGAGTATTAGTTCACGACATAACATATGAACTAATCCACACGACACCCGCATAGTCATCCACATATGACACGATATGATGGTTAAATGTTGGGAATGTTTAACATTTATTTATGTGTTATGTGGAAGCACGTGCATTAAATATTTTTGAACAAATTGGGGGAGGAAAAAATGCCTACAGTTCAATCCGTACCCACCATTTACAGTCATAGATATGCATCAAGTTTAAGGAACACTACACTACATTCTTCAACTCCATTTTGTAATAACAGTGAAAAAAAAAACCTTAAAAATCCCTCTCATCGCTTTTCATCCTTTCCTACATAAAACATGAATAATTCAACATTGACGCCGGCCCCTTTGTGTTGCCGTTCACAAGTTAGCGTCTCATGAATCGCATGCATATATTGGGGGAAATCCTCACCCAGTGTGACTTGTCGGAGGGGGGCAAACGTTCTGAGATTTGCCCTTCTACCTCTTTGTCGCTGAAAGCCTACCACCTGAGACGAGAGGAGACCGACTGGTTCGACAAACCCAGAGACGGATGCCCGGAGAACGGACACGACAAGAGACAGGTGACAAACCACCCAAAAAAAAGCCAGTTGTATAACTTTTGAATCTGTCTCCAGAGGATGTCATTTGATTATTGTGTGTGGGCCACAGGGTAAAGGTCCGTACTACCCCTTCCCTCACCTCAGGGTCAAACTGAAGAGAGATCCCAAAGATCGCAGTGTGTCAGGTAAAATACCTCAAAGTCTGATGAAAGTCCGTTTTCTGGAGTTTTGTACTAAAATATTTTGGTGTCAAACGGCCTCAGTCACCTTCCGATTAAGTCAACCGTCAGAATTATTTTAAAACACGATTGGTAGGCTGCCAATTAGCATTTAGCCCCGAGCTAGATCTCTACAACTGTCAAAGGGGTCTTCGCGGGCTCACCCAGACCCTTTGAGATCCAAGTGTCACTCGCTCTTATGACGTGAACAAAAGTTTAAAAATGCAAAGAAGTCACTCGATAACACAATTGAGCAATCATAGCCATGGCAAAAAATATATATACTTGTGCTGTTGCGTACGTATCTTGGCCATTTCTGTTTGCGGTCTATTGGTTGAATTGATCCTCAAACCAGAACCAGGTTGGGATCAGTTTGACAAATGGACCACATCAGAATCAGAATCAATCAGAATCATCTTTATTGGCCAAGTATGTAGAACACACAAGGAATTTGTCTCCGGTATAACACGCTGCATTAGTATCATCATAAACAAGAACATGACAAATAGGTATGGAAGGACATTTCATAATGTAAGTGAACCATAGTTTCAAGCAGAGCTAAAGTGATCAGTGGTAGAATACAATACTATTACAGTTTGTACAGTTGGTGCAGAAAATCATTGAACCATTTTAGAGAGATACAATATTTGTTGTACAAGAAGAGTGACTACGTCAGTGACTGTTTAGGGAGTTAATGGCTAGAGGGAAGAAGCTGTTTAAGTGTCTGCTGGATTTGGTGCGCATGGATCTGTAGCGCCTGCCTGAGGGGAGTAGCTGGAAAAGGTGGTGGGCAGGATGCGGGGGATCCAGTAGGATTTTCCGTGCCCTTGTCTTAATTCTTGCAGTGTGCAAGTCCTCAAGAGTGGGTAGGGCGGTGCCAATGATTTTTTCCGCCGTCCTAATTGTCTGTTGAAGTCGGATTTTGTCCTTCTTTGTGGCGGCCCCGAACCAAACTGTGATGGAAGAACACAGGATTGATTCGATGACTGCCGTGTAGAACATGGCTTTTTTTTTTTGACTCCATCCTTTTCAACAAACTGGCAAGTGTTTACACCCGTCATTATCCTTTGTCGGTCGGTTGAAAGCACGAGGCGGGACATTTCATTTCCTGGCGTCCCTTTCCGTTTGGCTCGCCTCCACGCCCGGCAGCCATCGTCGTGCTCAAAATGGCGCAGGGCCTCACGCTCACCGTTACGTAATGCACACACGGATCGTTTGAAAGAGGTTTTGGGCTTGCATATGTGACATTTCGACATGTTTGCTAGGGAACGGCCTGGGCATCCGTGTCGTCGGTGGGAAGGAGGTCCCTGGCAGTCACGGAGAGATCGGCGCCTATGTTGCCAAAGTTCTAGCCGGTGGAGCCGCGGAACAAACGGGGAAGATACTGGAAGGTGAGCGCCCTGCGGCCCATCGTTCTCTCCCGAAATAAACCGGGAGTCGCCAATCTCTGACCCTTGGCCACATACTGTATTCTGTTCTGTCCTCTGGCCCGCTGAGCGTTTACTATAGGACACACTTTCTGATAAAAATGACACTAATTTTAGCACGGGCTCACCTTCGAGCGTGTCTGGACTTTATGGCCTTTCTGAGGCAGTTGCCGGAGAATGGCACCGGGTCAGATTGAGGCTTCGATAGTGAAGCCATCCATCCGGGGCGAGTGGTCGACGCGATAACTCCTGGGCTTTCACACCACACAAATCGCCTTGTCCCCATTCCTCGCACCAAACACATTAAAGCTGCTAATGGACGTTGCGTCCACAGGGGCAAGCGACATGTAGCCGGCAAGCTGCGAAATTGGCAAAAAAAAATGGGGGGGAGGGGGGTGCAGGGTGACGAGGTTGATAATTTGTGTGCAATGCATGCAGTGCGGCGCAAGCAGAGGATGCCGCTGATGAGCTGCTTCAGGACGTGTAAGTCTTGACAGCCTGGCTTTGCTTTGCTGTGCTGCGTGAACAACTACCATTGTGTGAAGTGTCTTTGCACTTGGTTGTGTTTTCACTGCTGTGGGTTTTGTGTGTGTGTGTGTGTGTGTGTGTGTGTGTGTGTGTGTGTGTGTGTGTTTGAGTACATTTTGCATTCAAAAAAAAATTATGAGCAGATCAGTTTGCTTAGTTGAATAAATTCCTCATTGGTTTATTTCTTGTTATTTTAAGCCAGTTTTTCTTGCACGTCTTCCCATTGAAAAAAAATGAGGTGAATCATGTCATAAAATAAACATGAGTCCTTCAAATATGTCTCTTTTCCCAATAGGAATGCAAGTCCTGGAGTGGAACGGCATCCCGCTGACCGGAAAAACTTACGAAGAGGTGCAAGGGCTCGTCAGCCACTCGTGTAGCGAGGCAGAATTATGTGTCAGACTGTAAGTACGTCCTCAGATCTAATGTTCATTTGTAGTTATTTATTTTTTGCTGTTTTAAGAATTTGTCTCTTTTCCCTCTCAGAGATCTCAACATGTTGGCCGAATCCGAAGGCGCGGAGCGCTTGGACTTCCAGGAGCCGAGCAAAAGTAAGCCGTCGTCGTCAGTCACGCGGTCAAAAGCGGACGAGTAACTAGTTGATCAATGCAGGCGACAGGCCTCCCAGGTCGCCGGGCGTGGACCCCAAGCAGCTGGCGGCCGAGCTGCAGAAAGTGTCCCAGCAGCAGGCCCCGCCCTCCTCCTCCTCCAGCCTGACGGCGACCGCCTCGGCCACCTCCAGCCCCGCCCAGCCGGGCTCGCCGTCGGTCGGCAAGAAACGGCACAGTAGCAAGGCGAGTGCCACTCGCGCGTCAAGCCCGACGACACTTTGTTTTGGAGTGTTATTTCTGCACGTCTTAGCACCTTTTCATCCCTTCCAGGCCGCAGATGGAAGCAAAACCCCGTCACACCCAATCACTGGTGACATACAGGTCAGTGATGTCTGGTTAATTTAAGACAGTCAACATTCCTTCAAAACTGTTTTCCTTCCGCCCGTTTAGGCAGCCGAACAAGTTGGGCATGAACAAGCCCCCAATTGGTTACCAATACTTCAAGACTTGACGTCAGAAAACTTTGTTGATCTAAAGGTTGTCTTTCACCAGCCCATTGGAGCAGGAAACAAGTTAGGCCTGAAATCAACAAGATCCCTTTTAGTTACTTTTCTAAGATCGAATGTTCATGCGCCTGCTAGACAGAAATGCTTGATCAATCCAAATAAGTTGAAATTGTCTTGTCAAATCAAATCCACACCAAATAAACGCAGATCATGATTCTTCCTTTCCCGCAGCTTCAAATCCACTACGACAAGCAGCTGGGCAACCTGATCGTGCACGTCCTGCAGGCGCGGAACCTGGTGCCGCGCGATAACAACGGCTACTCGGACCCCTTTGTTAAGGTGTACCTCCTGCCGGGACGGGGGTGAGTCCAAACATCTTTTCTTCCAGGCATGTAAAATCAAACAATTGCTCTTTTTATATGGGGGCCTTCTATGCTCTCGGCACCATAGCATTCAATGGGGTGTTTAAAAAAAAACTGTGCCTACACCCCACAAACAAAAATAATGACTGTTGTATTGGATCTCACTGGTGCAGGTGTCTAATGAAATGGCCAGTGTGCCGTGCCCCCA
This sequence comes from Hippocampus mohnikei, assembly GCA_026261675.1. Classification (NCBI taxonomy): domain Eukaryota; kingdom Metazoa; phylum Chordata; class Actinopteri; order Syngnathiformes; family Syngnathidae; genus Hippocampus; species Hippocampus mohnikei. The sequence continues at coordinate 7,210,022 of JAKGUB010000345.1, forward strand.
CCTCCCTTTTTTGACACTGAAGCTCGACCCCCAACCCACACGTCGCACACTCACTCCCTCTGACGATTGATTTTCTTTTATTTTTTTTGTATGTTCTCTATATTTAATGCATGCTGGACCCCCCCTCAGTCAGGTCATGGTTGTCCAGAATGCCAGGTATGTGACTGACACTTTTGTTTTGTGTTTACTTGGTTGTCGGTTTTGGTGAAGGTAAAATAAAATAAAAAAAGTGGTTCTGTTCATTTTGATTAAATCTAGGCCCACCATTGTCCTCACCAAAACTAACCCAGCCCTCTACAAAAAAAATACACTTCCACGCTAACATGCTAACACTTGTTTCTTAATCATCTTGCTCCAATTAGCAGTAGTTTTAGCAACCCCCCAGATTTAAAGGTGGAGTCTCTTTTCCAACCCTGCCATCGACGCACGCCGCATTGTGCAAGTTCCCTAATAATGTGCATCCCGTTCCATTCTCAGCCCTCGTCCACCCTTGTGTCACATGGCTCTGTTGTGCTCTTGTTTTTAGGTGTATGTAATGAAATGATTGCCATGTGCCCCCCGCCCCCTCTTACTGTCCCCCACCCACCAGTGCTGAAAACAAAAGGAGGTCCAAGCATGCGGGCAAAAGCCTGAACCCTGAGTGGAACCAGACGGTCATCTATAAGAACATCCACCTGGAGCAGGTACAAGATGGCCTCACAACACCAACTTGAGCTGAAGATGTTCAAATTTGCCTTGATCCAACCCGTTGAGGCGGTCAATTTTCTAATTCTCACCGTCTTGTGTGTGTTCAGTTGCGGAAAAAGACGCTGGAGGTGAGCGTGTGGGATTACGACAAGTGTTCGTCCAATGATTTCCTAGGAGAGGTAAGTCGTCACCCCCCGCCCCTCCCAACCGGTTCTTTTTTAGTCCCCCCAGCTTGATTTTTCTCCCCATGGATGTCCAGGTCCTTATCGAACTGTCCAACACGGCCCAGCTCGACAACGTCCCGCGGTGGCTCCCCCTCAAGCCGCAGACGGAGGGCGAGCACCACCGCCGCTCCCACCAGGGCCGTCACGGCTCCTCCAAAACCACCTCGCAGCACTCGTCCCCGAAAACCGCCGGCACCGCCCACGAGCAGGACTCGCCCAAATCGTCAGTGACCAAAAGCCGAAGTCACGGCATCTTTCCCGATCCGGCAAAGGGTAGGAGAGCCGCCGGTTCCTCGCTCGCTCACACCTCCCGCTTGATGTTTGCACTTCCACCATCGTAGCTTCAGCGTCATGCTTTTTGCTTTCACATGGTCTGTCGTCTTGGTTGCCATGGTCACCCAGCTCCGAGGCCTCGCTTCAGCCAGCATTACAGTTTCGCCTTTTTCCACCTGTAAAAAAAAAAAAAATGTCCGACAGCAGCCCACTCAGGCAGCAGACCCGTTGGGCCTGAAATCCCCTATGTCTGATTTTGGTTTCTTTCAGGACTTAACAAACCTTGTTGAGAACACTGCTCTCAAAAGTTCGTTTTCATCTTGCACCGCAACCTGTTGAGGCAGCAAACAAGTCCGGCCTGAATTCTCAGTCTCTTGTTCTTTCCTCTAACCTCTTTGGTTGAAATGTTAGATCTGTTAAAAAAAATTTCAGTTACAACATTACATACTACAAAATGGTCCTGCACCACAGCCCATTTAGGCAGCAAACAAGTCAGCCTGAATTCTATCATTTTGATCCCTTTGAGACTTGGCGACGACATAACTTTGATGAAACTAACGGTAAATCGGTAAAGGTTCTCTCAAGCTGGTGTCGTACCACAGCCCGTTCAGGCAGCAATTTTCTTGTTAATTTGGTGAATGTTATTGTTTTAGACACACAGGAGCCCCCTCTCGAGAAATGTCACAGTAGCCCCAGCAGGTCGAAGCCGTCCCCGTCTGAGGGCCAGAGCCAAAGCCCCAGCCGCGGCGGATACGTGCCGCAAGCTCGCCCGCGTTCCTCCAAAAGCGCCGCTTGGCAGCAGCGCCATCAGGACGGCGGCGCCGGGAGCGGGCTAGGCGGTGCCATAGCAACAACAACAATGGCCGACACAGCACCGCCCACGCAGCAGCAACCGGTGCCGCCGCAACGCCTCCAGCCAAGTAAACCAAGACGCAAATAAACGCCAGTGCAGCATGGCCGCCTTGCACTCATCAGCCCAATTTTTTTCCTCAATTTGATTGTTTTTATTTCTTTTTTTTTTTTACCTCCCCTAAGTACGCTCGAGTTGACCTCACAGTCGTCACCTCCAGAAATCCGCCGCTAGAGGACGCCAAAGTAAAAGAGACACCATGACCAATTGTAGCAGCATCCTGCAAACCTCTCCAATTTGTAGAAACCCTGCAGAATTATTAGATGACCCAAAAATATATCGATATATAATTAAATCATGTGCTTATATTCTGTCTTTTTATTAACACTTTTGAAGATTTCCCCTCCCTGAGATGTGGTCAATATTTAATTTTTTTTTACCAAAAACATATCTGAGGCTCCTCCTGAAGGCTATGCATGCAGTCCCCTGCTTTCTTTCGTTAATTCAATCTACGGGACCCACAATGCACCTCTGCAGCAGCCGCACACCCCCGCGCATGTGATTGACAGACAAGTGGAATTGAAGAGCGGTCTTCTCTCACTCAATCGCCATCTTCCTCCTCTTCTCATCTTCAACTTTGACCCACGGACTTTGTATGATGGGGTTGGACCGCCCTCACCCCCACCAACAATGCCCCCCACCCCCGACCCCACCCCGGCCATCCGAAACAACCACCTTCAGGCCTACCGGGCCGCCAGCGACACAGCGTAGTGGGTGTGCTCACCATTCAGAGAGGCCAATCCGATTGGCTGCCCGCCCTGCCGTCGCCGGCCAATGGGAGCAGAGCGGATGGCCGTCACCTGACCCTCAGGAAGGCCGTGTCAGAGGAGAGGCCTCATGTTGCCCGAGGTGAGCTCCCCTACCACCCTCCCCCCCCCAAAAAAACATCCCTCCCCTCCCTGTGGTGTGAGAGGATGCTACTAACCTGCAGGAAAACAAGAAAGGACGGCAGGCTGGGATCCATGCAGCGAGACGCACACTTTTTTTCGTGAGTCCGTGTGTCGTCGCCATGGATACCGTTCAGCATCACCACATTAAAAACTCTGAACGGAAATACAACCCAGACTAACGATGTCCCGATTGGTCTCATGCGCATCACATAACACCTGTTGTCTGTCGTCCATGTTTCATTAGTGCGCTTTTCATGACCGGTCTGTGCGCCGCGCGTCGCTGTCCCACTCACCGTGTGATTGTGTACCCCGTAGCCCGTGCCAGCTACAGGTCGGGTGAAGCCCCCATGACGGCGGCGTCGCTGGACAGTGGCCTGAGCGGCAGCGCCTACAGCTTGCTAGACGAGGACACGGAGATGAACGAGGTGGACAGCGCCATCTTCCAGGTGCCCCGATTGTGAGTCCCACGCCTTTACAGATGTTTCCAGCCATAATTCCTTAAAAAAATATATCCATATATATTTATTTCTATCAATATTTTTCATGTATTTATCTAGTGGGAAGATTCCAAATGGCACCGATGGGATGAAATCGTCTCTGGGTGATTCCGATGGTCAGACTAAAATCATTTTTATGAAATGTTTGCGCTTTCTTTGGCGCTTTTGTGTTGTGACATGACTGCTCATGGACAGCAGAGGTTTGCGATCAATACATTGTATCGGTAATATGAAAGGACTCATAAGTGTGTCCTCCCGGTGCAGGTAAGTCGCAGGTGATGGGTGAGATCAAGATTGCGCTGAAGAAGGAAGTGAGGACGGAGGGCGACCACCTGGTCTTGGAGATTCTGCAATGTCGCAATATCACCTACAAGTTCAAGACTGCAGACCACCTGCCTGGTAATTTTTTTTATTATTATTATTTTTTGGGGCATTTTATAGAATTTCTTATATTGCATTCCAGGATGGTAGGAAAGCGGATTCATCCCACCTGGTTGTACCACTCACGACCTCAAAAGCGTTCAGGCGAATGTAAAACAACACCATATCATATCGATCGTTCAAAATAAATATTTAATATAGTTTATTTCAAATAATTCTGACTTCACATTTATCAATTTATTTTTAACAAAGGAAAAAAAAAGCTTGAAAATGCAACATATGAACTGCGTCTTTTCCTGTCCCGGACCCGCAGACCTCTACGTGAAGCTGTACGTGGTGAACATCGCCACGCAGAAGCGCATCATCAAGAAGAAGACGCGCGTGTGCCGCCACGACCGCGAGCCCTCCTTCAACGAGACCTTCCGCTTCTGCATGAACCCGGCGGGGCACTCCCTGCAGGTGAACCGCGCCCCCTGACGTTTAAACAAACCAAATATATCAAATGAAGCCCGCGCGTAATAGCTGCGCTTCCTTCCCAGCTTTTCCTGGTGTCCAACGGCGGCAAGTTCATGAAGAAGACGCTGATCGGCGAGGCCTACGTGTGGCTGGACAAGGTGGACCTGCGCAAGCGCGTGGTCAGCTGGCACAAATTGCTCGCCAGCACCGCGCAGATCCACTCTTAGGCAGACCGTACGCGTGCTGACCCGCGGGAGGTGGGGGAGGGTCATCGATCAATTTAACTTGCGGGAGCTAGCCGCGAATCCCGACGGGAAGCGGCCCACGCAAGCTAGCAGGTACAAACCACTCGTCGTCGCAAATCCACACACGAAATACAGGGACACACATGTACAATAGATGCTCATTCACCCGCCCTTTCAAAGCATTTCTCAATGACTCACCGAGGTCTCTTATTTATTTTTCTATTCGAAGGAAGCATAAATCTCTTATCGGTTCGTCACGTGCGCAAGAAGCAAAAGTCATATATCCAACACACACTACCTAGCATTCCACTTCGGGACCTTATTTTACGTGAACAAACAGATCTATGAGATCATTTATTTAGGAATATTACTTGAGATAAAATTGGGAGTATTGGTGCCACATACAGCGTGTACATAACAAAATGTCCAATCTGGAAGTATGTGGAATATGTAGTGTAACTATAGTCAGAATGGTTTTTATCACAGACAATCAGGTCTTGATGATTGTGACGTTTGAGTTCCCCCCCCTACACAAGGCACCCAATTTACCGTCGTGTCTTTTTTGTGCACTTCTCCTCCTCGAATGTAAACGCGGCGTCACGTTCACGAGCTTAATTGTTTGATCCACATTCTAACATCGTACGCATTAAGTGTTGCAGAAATATTAGAATTATAGTTGGGGGTTTTTTGTGGTCAATTGTTTTCTATGCAACCTCGACCAGAGACCGCAGCAACGTCGTCGTTTTTCCAGCAAAAATGGATTGAACTATAAAACAGTAACATTTGTCTCATATTTTTATTTATTCATCTTTTTTATATGTCTTTATTACCATGTCATGGCATTTCATCATTGTATACATTTAATGATTTTGTGTTTATGTAAGTCTCCATTTTCCAGTCACAATGCATTGAAAATATTTTTTGTTGTTGTTTTTTTTTTTTAATTAAACTTGATTTTTACCGATTTAAGCTTTCGATTTTAAAGCTATAATTTCTTCCCTATGCGACGGTTTATGTTTACAGAACATGTTGGGTGTGCTTTTTCTATACGCACATTCGTAGTGGTTGTTTACAAAGTTAAGTTCCAAAGGCCTGAAACTCAGAGAATTTTTCCCCCCCATTTACAGAGAATTCCGAACCCCCCCCCTCCCCCACCTCCCCGTATTTTCTCGCTACATTTCCAGCAGTGACCAAAAAGAGAATTCCTGATTTTTAGGTCGCCTGAGTGTACGTCTTTAAAATGATCATGATCATTTTTATTTTCAATCCCAATGCATGTCATTAGGATTATCAACGCACAAACACACACAGACACACACACTCACACACACACACACACACACACATACCTTTAAGCGTGTAAATACACCATCTTTTTTTAAATACACCAGGCTTTGGGAGCAATAGGTCTTTTAAAGGACAAAAAAAAAGTTCAAAAAAAGACCAAAATGTGCGGCCATTTGATTTTTTTCTCGGTCAATGTACAGTAGAGTGTTTACTAACTACGCGCACATGCACACACACACACACACACACCTGGACAGCTCAAGTAGTCGCAGGAGAATTGTCAATGTGTTCACACTGGATGTTGCATGTTCCCTTGGTGGCTCATACTGTTTTTGTGTCCAGATTATGATTATTAATACATTAAAAAAGAGAGAGAGAATGACATGTAGAGAAGGGTCTAGAACATAATGTTATGGGTTTGGGTGGGGATATTTATGGATAATATATGCTGACTGTACAAAGATGATTGTCCGGTTCTCCCCCTTCCGCACTTGTAAGTAAACAGAAAAAAAATATCTATACTGTCATGTTTTTTGTGATTGTATACAAGGAGGTATTGATAAATTATGCAAATTGTGCTGTAAAAAAATGGCTGTTGCCCGCCCCATGTCTAAATATTAAATATGAGTACAAATGAGTGTTTGTTGCGTTGTTCTTTTCCGAATGGATTTAAGGATAATCAACCCGTATGGCGTTCCAATTCTTCAGAGGATTCGGGTGAAATTTCCGTTTTATCAGGCGTTTAGAGGTAGGGTTCGTAGTTCTTCCATGGCATAAGTTCACAGAGATGAGGTACCTGGAGTTGACCAACGGGTGGCGCCAAGTGGTTTTCCGTTCGAACGTGGGGAAACCCGGTGGGTTCACCGCACACGATTTTTTCGATCTGTGACCTGCGCCTTCAAATAGCGGTAAGACAAAAGTAACCTCAAAAAAAGTCATAATTCTGTGTTCATCTAAGCATTCCATTGAGCGTCACCCTGCAAAATCTTTACAGAATTCATGATCATCACCATGAAGATAACACTACCCCCCTGGATCAAATGGTATCTCCCGAGCACACTTGCACTTCTAGAGTTCTACCAGCAGAGGGTGAAAGAACTTTATGTGGGTGTGTGTCCATTCTTTTTTTTTTTTTAGACCTCTCAACATGCTTTATGTGTGTCAGCCAGCACCTGTTGGACTCTTCAGATGTAAGTCCGAACCACCAATTGAAATTCCATGAAATTACCTCTCCTATGGGGCCTAAACTCCAAAACATTCGCATAGGCTCCTCTCCGGAGGTCATTTTGACATTGAGATATGCAAATTCAACACTCATGGCTGGATCAAAGAACCTCTTATCTCTGTTCTGTCTTTTCTTTTATGTCTGCTGGGTTGTCATTCATCCTTTTAGTGCTTCTTTCTCTCTGATTGATTCTTCTGATCTGCACTTCTGAAGATGTTTGTTCTCCATTGCCTTTCAAGATGCTACGTGAAAACGTAAGAGTAACATTCTCTCGATTCAATATCACTTGAAGAACAGATAAACCCTAAAGAAACTTGGAAAATCTTAGAGTTTCAAATCATAACAATGACGACAATCAAACCGGTCTTTCATCTTTTAGGTTCAAGCCAAAATGGACGCCAACTGATGGTTTCCTTTTCCTTTTACCATCCCGAAGCTAGCATTGAGGATGGCACTGAGCCTTCACGTCCAATTGCCTCCAATCTCTCCCCCCCTATGTGAGCCAGGTTCTTGTCACTGGACGCCGCTGGCCGGCCCGAACTTTCTGTTCCTGACAACACGTCTCGGCCTCACCGTAATGCGATCAGTCAGCAGGCAGGACCGAACGAAGGCCGAGTGAGGCTAGCGACGTCCTGAGACGAGACGTCATATCACACACGGGCGCTCGCTATCGCCTACATGTGAACGAGGTGACACCTCAAAGATGGGAAGCTGAATTCTGGTTCTTTATTTTATTTTTTTAAAGGTGACCTCCAAAATGTCAGTGTTTGATAGCGATAGTTTTTGCCCAGTTAAAACATTTTTTTTCCTTAAATGTATTTGAATACTTGCACCCATGTGTGTCAACTAAGCTCGATGCTGGGAAATCACATTTAATTTATTTTGGGCCAAGAATCCGATTTGACAGCTAGGATATGTCAAGCCCTCACCCAGGATGCACTCTGATCGTTCTTGTTGACATTTTCCCCCCACAGAGACTCCCAAAGTGATCCCAGAATGCAGTTTATGCTCACATTTAAAAATATCAAAAAGGTCTGTTTGCGGGCACTCACTGCTGACTGCTGCTCTTATGTTGAAATTGTAACTGACTTTATGTTGACTTTATTGATCACTACTCATAATTGGACTCTCTTAATAAAAAAGCAACAACAACAACAACGGTGTGGCTCAGCTGTGAAGAGTTGGTGTGGAGACTGTGGAGGCATTGCTATGGCGACAGAAGCTGGGCAATTCCCTGAACAGGTGGGTGGAGTTGGAGGCTGGTGACAAGGCACACACAAACACACGATCATTGCTTATTCATTCACAAACACACGTCTTATTTTTAGTATGCATGCTCACATCGAGCTTTATGAGAAACTACACTCAAAAAGGTCGACTTGCAACTGCTAAAACTAAAATTAACTTTTTTTATTTATATATTTCAGTCCCAAGAGGGAGATTCTATAGTTTATTTGGTTGATTTAAATGCTATACATGTTACACATTGTGCTCTATATTTCGCTTGTCAAAGATGTAAACAGCTGCTTACGAGTTGACATTGATTGACTCCACCCACCAATTCTGCCAGGCAACAAGTGACCACACGTGAACAAGAATTTAGGCATTTCTTTGAATGCTAGCTTGCAAGCTAAACGTTAGTTTAAGATGTACAGTGGCGTTTGGGGGAAAACTAAATAGAATGCTTGTTATTGTAAGGGTTGATAAGTTGCTTATGGAAGAGTATTTGATAATAAAATAACATTAGGATTGGTTAGAGTAGTTTTTCTTCATAAAATGTTTCATTTTGAGTTCCAAAGTGCGAAAGGACATTTCGTTTTACTAATACTATTCGTGTATTACATTTTAATGTTATACCTATTTGAATACACAGCAAATGTGTATATTTTCATATAATTATATATTTTTGGCTTAGATTTCGCGTGTTGGTGGTGGGGGGGGGGGCAGGCGAGTTCTGCCCTGCAACAAGTAATCACCCAGGAAAAAGAATCAGGACAAGCCCGTAAGTATTTGAATTCTCGTAATAAATTTAACAACGAATTCTTTTTTTTGTTCTTGAGTAATAATGGACAATAATTTGCACGTTTAAAGACTTTCAAAGCGTTTAAATAGTAGTAGTGATTCTAGTGATGTTTTCCGAATACTAGCTTAGCTGCTGGAAATTTTACATTTCTGTCATAAAAATAATCCTGGTTGATTCCACTTATTTACACTTTTGTCGGGGGGGGGCACCGTTTTGTTTTCATGTATAACAAATTTTCTGCGTGGGTATTAATGCAACACGTGTCTACGCCCACGGTGCTGTATTTCTTGCAGTGTAACACTAAAAAAAGAAAACGGGGGGGGGGGGACAAGCATCAGCTGTGCGAGTGGGGGGCGGGCTGTGTGGAGAGATTTGTCTCGCGTGTGTTGTGTGTGCGCGCACACGTTTGGTGGACGAGTGCAGCTAAGCAGGACGCGCGACGACGTGGATTTGTGAAGCTGCTTTCCTTTTTATTTCCTCCTCCTTGTTTTTGTTTTGTTTGCAGCGTTGCCCGCGATGGATTATTGCGTGTGCGTACTTATGCTGCTCTCCGGCGTGTCCTGCGTGTCTACCGGTCAGTTCCCCAACGAGCACATGTGAGTACTAAAGTGACATTTTGTTATGGGGTTTTTTTGGGTCTACGAATTCTCACTAAAAGAAGGCAACACGTGTCATCATGGTGGGGGTGGTGGTGGTGGTGGTGGGGGGGGGAGCCAACTTTGAAATATGATTTCTCTTTTTCGAATTTCTGCTCAGGGGTGATCTTGGGTATGTTGGTGGGTGAATAACTGATATTTACACAGCGTTATGGTGAAATGTGTGTGTTAATTTGGATCCACGAACAGATACACACTGCATTATTATTATTTTTTTTGTAAACATATCTGTGCAGTAATGTGTCTTGTGTGTTTTTTCAATTTATTAATATAATTTACTAATATACACACACGCACACGCTTCTTTTAATGAGTATTGACCCTCCTAACCCAACACACATTTTAATTTAAAATACTGTATGTGTGCACGTGTGTTTATTTGGACCCGCAGACACACATTGCGGGTTTTTCCTCCCCGTTAGCCACTTTATTTTTGACGCGCACACCCAACTGACAATATGTGGACAAAACTATTGGGACACGATTCCACAAGTGGAATGTAAACAGAATCCGCTCTCCTTCTTCACCAAACCCATCCGAGTGTGTTCTGTTGTTGTGGTTCATCAGAGAACGAGTCGAATCAACAGGTTTGTTAAAAAGAAAGCAAGAAAGAGAAAGAAATCCAGATGATTTCATGCCGCCGCCGCCCTTGTTCGTCTTCTTCGCCGTGCCCCGCCCTCTTCCTTATCACTCGTGGTGGTGAGCCACCGTGGCACTCAGCCTAATGGCCCGAGTGCGATGATGTCAGACTTGCAGAGTATATTTTGCTAAGTGGATTGATCCGTGACTCAGTTGCACGAGGGGGGCACTCAACATGGCTGCCGCTATGGTGTTAGAAATATTCTTGGAACTTGGATATTTACACTTTTTGGTCACAGCTTGACACGACACGACATGTAGGCTGGGTTCATGAATGTGATTGATAAAATCATTTTGGGAAGTTAAACTGGATATTAAGTGTATTTTTGATGCAGCTCTGTTGATTACTTCTTATATTTTAGGAACATCATGTCAAGGGCCGCAACGATGAATCGAATAATGATGAATCATTCAATTACAGAGGACCGCGGAAGCAAAGTCTCCGCCTTGAAGCTTCACAGTAATAATGTTTCTACACGTACTATGTCCTTGAAGTCGCACGCCACATACCTAATTTAAAAACGGCTGACATCTGTACAACAACATTGCCGAAACGAAGGTAACGTATCGTAAGCAGCCTACCTGCGAGTATCGTGATCAGCACGTTTAGCCAGTTAGCAGCCAGCCAACTTTACGCTCACTTGCTGACACCCACGTCACTCACCGGGTCTCAAACTCACACATACTACAGTAAAATGTGAGGATGGTCCAAATGGACAAATTTAGTACCCGCACCTCACATGTGCATGATATTGTGTTTGATAATCCACAATTTTTGTCCGTTAATCGTGAGATTGCTCAATTCTACACCTTTTTGATAGCTGCAGCCATTTGTGATTTCACCTGTTGTGTTTCGAGCGAGAAAGGCTACATTTCTTCTGTTGGATCCAGTTCTGTGCATTGTGCACGGCACAGTGTATGTACATCTTCTTGTTTTCCTTTGCGTCTCGTGTCTTGCGTCGTCTTCTTTTCCTGCCCCGGAGGCAGATGTGTTAATTTGGTGCACTCTGAAAAGTCCCGATGTCATAGATTATTCGCGCAGTGGTCTGAGAGATGAGGACGCATGACGACGAGAAGAAGAGACGTAGTCCCCTTTCTGTATGTATTGATTCTCACTCCAAAATGAGATCTGATGATATTGTGTTTGATAATCCACAATTTTTGTCCGTTAATCGTGAGATTGCTCAATTCTACACCTTTTTGATAGCTGCAGCCATTTGTGATTTCACCTGTTGTGTTTCGAGCGAGAAAGGCTACATTTCTTCTGTTGGATCCAGTTCTGTGCATTGTGCACGGCACAGTGTATGTACATCTTCTTGTTTTCCTTTGCGTCTCGTGTCTTGCGTCGTCTTCTTTTCCTGCCCCGGAGGCAGATGTGTTAATTTGGTGCACTCTGAAAAGTCCCGATGTCATAGATTATTCGCGCAGTGGTCTGAGAGATGAGGACGCATGACGACGAGAAGAAGAGACGTAGTCCCCTTTCTGTATGTATTGATTCTCACTCCAAAATGAGATCTGATCCTGTCCTTCTTTCTCCCTCTCCACCCCCCCACTTTTGTCTTTTTTTTTTTAAGGCTAACTCGATTTCATGCTCAGCTAAAGAGCCATGCCTCTCTGCTCGCTGTCTTGTCTCTGGCAATCTCCGCCGTAATGTGAGGAGGCACTTTATATGAACACAACAACATTGAGCAGGGGTGGGCAGGGTGGGGTCAGGTTGACCGGACTTTGAAGATGGCGACGCAAAGTCAACGATGAGGCGATCCCAAGCGGTTACTTGATATTTTTTTGCGTCCGAAACAAAGTTCAATCTACTTCTTTTCCAGAATTAGCAAACTGCAAGTCATTCTCCCTCTCCCACTTTAATCCCTTTTGCCCCCGTCTCAACCTGGTGGGATTTATTTAGACGAGCACCGGTCTTTGAGGAAGGGGGCGTTGACACCAGCCCGGCCTCGAAGGGGCGGCGGGATGTCGTAAGCTGAGAAAGTTTCTCATGGCAGATTTTTATGGGAAGCAACCCATGTGTGTACCTCACATCCCCTCGCCGCACATGGGGGAATTTTTTCCACCACTCCGTTACCACGGCAACCTCCGAAATGGCTAACAGCTGTTTGAATGGCAGACATGTCCAGGGCAGGGAGCACATCTGTACACTTGCATAGAAAGCACGGCGAGTTTTGGTTCGATCAGACTTTTTGTGTCACCCCACCCCCCCCCAACTATCATTTCAGTAAATAAAGGCTATTATCACATCATATTTGCTCAAGTGCATCCCATTAAGGGGCACTCGAGGCGTGAAGTGCTTAAAATATCTCCGGGGTGCTGGTGAGGTGTGTAACAGAAAAGTGGGCTCTTGACGGTGTGCGATGGCTTCAGCGAGAGTCCCCCCTTTTAACGGAGCGCTAGCGGCGTTTTAATACCGGCGCTCGAACATCAGGGAGCAAGTAACCCACTACCGCGCTAAGATGTAGGCGTGCAGTTAATTGGACATTTCGACCTAAGGGGGATGAACTCGGACATCGGAGAGCGGCTAAAGGGATGCAAGCGGGTACCCTGCTGACGCCGGTGACCTGATGCTTTGATATTTTAAGGGAAAGTAGTGGCTGTACCTTGTCCCCAGACAGTCGCCGAGACCTTCTCGTTTCTTAAAGGATAGGGACTGTGGGTTTTCACTTAGACTTGGCGTCTTCGCTCGGCTGATTTGTCGAAAGAACATAATTTGTTTTCCGTCTGGCAAGATAACAAGGCCGTGAGACCTTTACAAAGGCGCCAATTATTGTGTGATTGACCTTAATACAAAAGATAGATCTCAACGCTTGTCCCGCCGGTGATACATGGCAGCTTTTTATGCCAACTTCTTTTTTTTTTCTTTCTTTTATCTCACAAAAATTGGCTTTAATTATGTGGACTCCATTTTAAAAAGGTCGCAGTGTAAGAAAACAAATGACTCTACCACCATGTGAGTTTTTGTCTCGGCTAAATTGGATCCCTTGTAGTCTAAGCTTTTTCGCAATTTCATCCCCACGAACTGATGATGAGTCTCAATTATACGAGGATTTCAAATTTCAGACAGTCCCTCCCAGGAATTGGCAGGAACTTAAAAATAGTTTCCATGACATCAGAAGCGCTGGACTCTGTGAGCATGGAAGCATTATGGAGTGGAAAATCCCAGATTGGCTATTGGGCCCTGGGAATGTTTTTCGTTAGTTTAGTAAATGAGATGGCGCGCAGTCATGTGGCATCTAGCTTTGACCAAATTAATCCCGTGATCATTCATGTTGTCCGGTCGTCTCATCACTCGAGTTGGTTACATAATACCCGTACACTAATTAGTCACGCCCACCTCATTACCTTAAAAGCTTCTCAGACGAGGCGACAACTATGCGGACGACCTTCGGACCTGGTTGCTCTAGTGCAGGGGTGGGCAATCCCAGTCCTGGAGGGCCGCTATCCAGCATGTTTTCCAGCTCTCCCTGTTGCAACACACCTGATTCAAATGAACAGGTTCAATATCACGCTTCCATCAAGCTTGCTGATGATCTGGTCATTTCAATCAGGTGTGTTGCAACAGAGAGAGCTGGAAAACATGCAGGATAGCGGCCCTCCAGGACTGGGATTGCCCACCCCTGCTATAGCGCATGTATAGGCAAAACATTTCGCCACTGGCTATTTACAAGTAGTCGGAGCTGCTATTGATATTTGAGGAAAATCATCTCACAGTATCACTTTGTCCACCCCTGCTACTCATGTTGTGATATGTTCTCAGGCTGTTCTGCTTGCAGATTGTCAAATAAAAGCATGAGCAGGGCCCCGGATGCTTCATAAGTAGGCGTCATTCGTGACTCAGTGACAAACGTGCGAGCGAAAAGCCGAGGAGCGGGTTGCACGCTCCGATAACTTTCCTACGGACGCCATCGACGTCGCCGCTAGCTCCGCTCCTTTCCGCGTTGTCACCTTCCCGATCTCGCCGAGAAAGGAATTCCACCGACGGGGGCGGGCGGAAAAAGAGCTGAGCAAACACTTAAAAAAATAAAATAAAAAAGCCAAACAGTTTCCTCTCGCAGCAATCAGCGGTCCACCGGGGAAGTCACACATCCCGTTGTTACGCAAGCGGCGTTGATGGTTATTTGTGGAAGTGGCTAATTAGTCCACTCTGGATGGAGCCCGTCGAATTAAACAAGTGCCTTGAGATGTTACATTTAGCATCACAACATTTTCCCCAAGTCCCCAAAACTATTCGCTATTTGAACCGAAACATGGCATTTTGAGATCTCAACACCGGTATAGGGAAGAAATTTCATCTGTGCTGTATGTTACACATACAGTACATTTGACAATAAAGTTTATCCAATCCAATCCAATCCAAGGTGACACCGGTGGAAATTATGTGCTGACAGAACTGGCCGTCCTATATCTCCCCTCAGCAACAAGCAGTCCCCCCAACACCCCCCACCTCCCCTTGCAAGGCTAAAAATGGCTGTCTCACATTACACTGTATTTGCTTTAAATAAGATAACACGGTCAGTCGGGGGTCCTGTGTCAAAGCCCCATCCCCGGCATGGCGGGTCAAGAGGCTGGCATACGCGGTACGGGTGGGAGATGAGGTTCATTTTCATTGTGGAGTCACTCATGTATTTTTTATTACCGTCATACAAAAGCTAATAAGGGAGGTCTGTTGGCGTTTGGTTGTTTCCACTTGAGCTATCGTCGATACGAAACATATTAGTATTGGTTTCCACGGCAAGTTAGTACGTCTCATAGTGAACGGCAACGTTTGTAGCCAGCACGAACATTTTTTGCTGTTTGTTCTAATAGTTCGCTGTAACATTTTTACTCAGCACTTCTCATAAGTGAACCCCACATTGTTTAGCTATCAGCCTCACTAGAGGGCTCATGACATGTTTAGCTAGCAGCTCTGATGATAGATGATAGTATTTTACACTTTTTTTAGCTAGTGGTTCACCAAGTGAAGGCACCATTTTTAGTTTGCAGTCCTACTAGCATTTTTGTGCTGTTAATTGAATGGTAAATTTTTTGACTAGCTGTTCTTTAGGGAGTGCTAATCTTTTTAGCCAACAGGTCACATAGTGAACGGTTATATTTGAAGTCACCGGTAGTAGTTTTCCAAGTGAATCATTTAAGTTTTAGCCAGCAATGGTAACATTTTTACTGAGCCGTACCATTTTTAGCCAGCATTTCTCAAAATGAACACGACAATCTTTTGGTGGCAGTTCTCATAGTCAGCATTATAAAGTTAAGCCAGCAGTTCAAATAAAGAACATTTTTAGCCGGGGGTACTCATCGAATTTTGATATTTTTAGCCAGCAGGTGTCATGATAAGTGCGAACAACTTTAGCTAGCAGTTATGATTTTTGTACGCTCAAGGCTTTTGTCAGGTTTGCCATTGTAAATGCTTTGATTTTTTTAGCCAGCAGTTTTCACATTGCGCACTTTTCAACAATGTTTTTTTTTTTAAAACACCAGAATTCCATCTAAAGCTTTTACCCTCATCTGCTCTTTGTCAACTGTTAGCTCTGTGTGTTCTCTCGTTTCTTTTGAGAAGAATACATTCGGCGGCCGCAGCATCCGACCGCCCCCGGGGCGTGACACTCGCACTGCCATCTATGAATAGTTCTGGCCTTGATGCACGTGCAGCCTATTCATTTTGGCTAAACATTGTTATTTCATGCTTCCCCTTCAATACATGCGAGCGTACTGTACACCGCCGTGCCGTGCGGACACATTCGCCAAATGTTGTTCATTTCAGCGGATTGGTGAGCTAATGGTTGTGCTTTGGCGTGTGCGGGTGTGTCCTCAGGATTAAAGAATGGGTGGATCAAATGCAAAAGGACTTGATCACGCTCGCGGACAAGGCCAGCGGCTTGCAGAGTCTCACTCAGGTGAGTCGGGTCAATCAAAGTCCTTGCAAAAAAAAATAATTTATGAAATGGAATGTGAATACTGTATGTTCATCATCCTTCAGCTCTCTTTGGGCGACCTTCACTCAAACACATTATTCCACAAGTCTATATATAGAGGCTTCTCATTAGCGCTAATGCTGCACTTACCCCACATCGTCCTTGTAGACTGCGCTGATTCAAGTGCGAATAATATGTGTTTTTTGGGATACACTTTCATGTCCATTTAAAGGTTGATGGTACCATTCGGAAAGGTAAATAGCCCTTCGAGCCGCCCTGGCATCTGTGTGTTGCTGAAAATGGCATCAAACCCAACAAAAACTGGTCACAGAAGATATCTTAAAAGGTTCAGTTCGAGGAACAACATCGCAAATTCTGCGGTACAGTCGGTCTTTCATATTGTTCACCACCCGGGGGGCAAGAACCAATACATGCACTTGCCGTCTTGAGCGCCGGACATTGAAATGGCCTCCAGGCTACAAAATAATTGGCTCGTTTTGGCATTTGTGCGCTTTCCTTTCGCTTCTATTGCTCCAGCATATTCTACAGCAGACTAAATGTCTTTTAGTATCATGACGTAACCTGACATGGCCGTTCAATCACTGCCCCCCATGCCCCCCCCCCCTTTTTTTTTGTTGGTCAGCAAGGACTGATAGAAACCTCCACCAGGGTTGAATCCTTAAAAAAGAGATTTTAAGGCGAAGTTTATTTTAGCTAATGAAAACTTACAAAATAATAATTAAAAAAAGTGATTTAAGAACAAAAAAGAAACTGAAATTACATTTGACTTACTAAAAACTCTAATTTTAGCGAAAGTGTCCTTCATTTTTGTCTTTTTAAAATAGTTTGGTACATCAATGCTCAGTGCATTTATTTAATATTTGTTGTTCAGCTGTATGAAAGGAAGAAAAAAAAAACCTCTGCATTTCTTTTCAGATCTACCAGAAACATAAGACACATTTCAGCGTGGAGACCAACCACGTGGAGGAGCTGGTGTCCACGGCTGCTGGGAACATCGAGAGATTGCTAGAAAGCCGCTCCAAAGCCCTCAAGGTGAGACGTCTTGTTTTTGTGGGGTATAGCTTTTGTTTTATTTTTTGGGTATCAGTCGGGGTGCTGTGCCGAGGCAAGTAGGTTCTTCTAAAGTCTGAAGTTTGAGCTAAAAGTGAGCACCTTTGAATGGCATTCTGATGGACCTCGTTAATTGTGAATGCGCTCAAACACACCGACACCTTCGGGTCATTTAGTTCCATCACTTTGGCCTCTGCTTTCCTTTTAAGCCGTTTAGACCCGGATGCGGATATCCAGGCCACCTCTGACTCCTGTGACTATCTTCTCATTCATTATTGAAGAGTCATTTTTATCCACTATGCTCTAATGGCACTGCGGTCAACATCCCACGATAGAATAGACTGGTGTCCCCCCCCCCCCAACAGTGGCAACTGGTAGCCCAATTAGTTAGCCCCATCTTACCTCTGTCTTTGAGGCAAGCTGAAGGTTCTTCTCAACAAGTAGCCACTGAAACTCCTGTTGCGTTCACCTTGAGGGAATCTCGTAGACCAGTTTGGGATCGCTGCCAGGAGCGCCCACACAAACCAGACAGACAGACAGACAGACAGACAGACAGCCGGAGAGGATGTCAGACAAAGATGGTGCTCTTTGAATAATGATCGGGGGTTATTTTAAGGTCTGGGATTGCATTAGTGCTGGCAGTCGATCAGAAAAAGCCTTTGACCTCCCACCAGAGGCCAGGCCACCGTCGGCGTCCCCTTTTGTTCCCGGGGCGGCTCGCCATCGATGGAACGCCTCTTCATCTCCGACGTGTGGGCTGCCAGGCCAAGTGGAGCCCAGGGATTTATTTATTTTTTTACGCTAAAGGATGCGCGGGGTTGCCATGACCGCTCCTGGTCGCCTGGCAACCCGGCATCATGAACACGCCGAATCCTCCCTCTGCGCTTAAAAGTTTCCATGCGAATCTTCGCAGTGTTCATTAGGCTGTCACTTGAGTAACAACCCTTGAAGCGCCGCGTTGTGTAGTGGCGCGTAATTACAGTGGCGCCGCTGATCTCTGCTGTGTGTGCGTTATTAAGCTGACTCGAGTCGGCATGCCTCGAGTCATTGGACGCTTCCGTTAGAACGCCTACATCACAACTACACGAGTACATCGCACAGGAAAATGAATGTAGAACGGGCGAGCTGTGGCTATCGTGTTGCCAGTCACAACAGCAGATGCTCGGGGTTTGGTCTCTCGAGCCTCCATCCCCCTACCCCCACCTGCACATTGCCAGGCAGGTGGCAGCTGTTTGGGGGGCTTTGAAGTACAGACGGGTGCTGGGGTTGTGTTTACTTGCAAGGTGATACCTTGGCGAGAGGCAGAAAACAGGTGGGCACAGGGTGTGTAGTGACAGAGCAGGTTAGAGTCCTGCCATGCAGTTTAAAAACCCAAAACAAAACATCTCAAATAGGACTTTTTGTTAGCCCGTCTATGGCATTTTGCTAGCAGACATTCAAATTGATTTCCTTGTTTTAAATACGCAACGTGAAATACTTTCTGTGCAATGTTTATTTTTTTGCAATAAATCTCAAAGTTGTATTCGATTAATCGATGGACGAGTTTATTCTCAGAATCAATTCTGAACACAGCCCTATTATCGATGACATGCCTTCACTTTCTGTTTGTCGTGGATTTAGAATGAGGTCGTTTCAACAGCTGATCCGAGACACTTTGGGCGGTTGTGTTGAAAAGTCTCATCAGTGCATCGCATGTATCGCTGCCCGCTAACCAGCAATAGGTCGCCGTCACATGTCTTGGTGTGGGAGTGTGTTCTACCCCCAATGCCTCGCTTGTCTCCTCGGAGGAGTGCGACTTAGCATTTTTAAGCACAATTAAAAGAGCCCAACGTAGCCAAGAGGCAAAGTTGTTTTGCGCTCGTGCCAGTGCCGACTTGGAGCGGGTGCCCAACTTAGCCCGAGCGTCACTTAAACGTGCCACCATGTCGCCCTACTGCCAACGAATTACACAACTTCCGCACAGGAGGCATTTTATGTTCTTTCTGTGTACTTTTCTCATTCACCAGTCGAGTAATTTTACATGTAAGTGGAACACCGGCTTCATGAATGAGGGAAACGTGGGGGAAAAAAAAACAGAACACAACAATGCTTTAGGGTTTCGTGTTTGTGGTCCGCCGAATCACAGTGGCACGGCGTGATCCATCCGAATGTCTTATTAGATTCCACACGATGGCTGATTGAATAATTCATTATCTTCATTTTTACCCCTCTTCTTTTCCAATTTATTATTATTATTTATCTTTTTTACACCCACTCCCACTGCAAATGGCCTTTGAGTCTTATGTGGTGTTCAAGTCCCCTGTAGGCTCAGGATTTGAGAACTTCCCGTGGGAAATTAATAGTACGCCGCCTTTGTGGACCAGGTACAGATTAAAAGATGGGCGCATTATAAACCTATTAACCAAGTCATTATGCCCAAATATGGCAGCATGTACAATAGGTGCATAGGGAGGTGGTTAATTATAGCATCAAGCGTGAAGAGTCCTAATTTTCACTCATTGGCCAGCTGCATCCAAATTATTACAGTTATATGATTTTTTTTTTTTTTTCTTTTAGAGGCTGGCAACAGAGGCGGAAACGTTCCAAATGTATCATGAATGGCAAGTCAACAGCGAGGTGAGTCGGGAATTAATTTAATGATTGTAAAACGGAGAGGTGGAATGTGTTCATTGCCATTTTCGTGATGTTATTTATTGAACTCCCCCTATGTGTTTTCGTTTGAATAATGAATGCACTTATTCAGCCTCTGGCCTTCTGGCCGCCACTTTAACCGGTGACAAATGATATTTCTTCTCCCGCTTCACCATTTATCTTATTAGCATTAAAAACACTCCACCTTCAGGCTAAACCAGCGTTTTCAATTAAAAGTCAATTATCTCCAATTGTCATGACCGCATGCGCATATGATTTTCTGCGACGCAATTGCAAAGGGAATTCATAGTTTGGTCTAACCCTCATTTCCCAACTTGTCTGCCGTCTTTTCCCAGCCCGACAAAATCGTCTACTACAACGCCAAAGACGACGTGAGTACGCCGAAGTATTATTGTGTGGCTTCATTGAGTATTACTCGCGTTAACGCGTCAAGAGCACACTCTACTTGCCTCGCCCCGTGGCCTCAGACGTCATCTGTCGCCTCCGATAAGCCGCGATCGGCGTCCTGTTCCCATGCACTGTCGCGGTGGGAAAGAAGCGCCGCGCACCCTCGGCACACTCCTGTCACTCTGTATTTGACTGTCAGGACACCCCCCCTTCCCTCTCTCTCTCACTTTCATCATCAATATATTAAATATATATTCAACATATATACAATAATCTATAATCAACAACAAAAACATTGTTGGTGTCTACATTGATGGCCAAATTCCAGAGAGAAATTTTAAAAACAACCAGCAAAGGCAAGTCTCGGGTAGCCGGGAATCAAACATGCTTCTCGTCACGACGCGCGACCGACAAGAATGTCCACGCGTGCACTTATGTCGTGTCTTTCTTTATTGCAGCTCAATCAGACGGAGAAGAAGAACCGCTATGTTCCCGAGGACTTCCATGTGGACCCCGACTTCCAGCGTCTGGTCTCGTACAACACCACGGCCGTCCACATCCCCACCGACATATACGAGGGCTGTAAGTGTTGCCGTGTGTGCGTGCTGGCCATGGCTATTATAGTTCACAAAATTTTTAAAAACAAAAAATGCTTGAAAAAAAAAAGATATAACTAAGTGTTAAGTTGACAAATCTAATTTAAAGACCATTCGCTACTGAGGGACAGGCAACTATAGTGAGATTAGCTGGCATTTCCATGGCAACAGTGTCACGAAAGACCCGAAATGACTCTTTTTATGTCGCTTTTCTTTTATTTTTATTTTTTTTGGGCAAATGTTTTTACCCACTTTTCCCCACAGCTAATCAACTTTTCCAATCATGGCTATTAATAGAGGAGGCAAATTTAACCCACACCCCCACCTCCCCCACACGACTAATAGTCCATCTTATCCCACATTAGTCGCGCTTGATTGGATTCTATTTTCCCTCATGATCCATTCCGGCGAGAGGGATCCATCTTCCTTCTCATGCCATGAATCACAGCGTGTGCGTGTCACGTTCCTCGCACGGTGCCCGTCTTCTGTCCTCTCCGCTCATTAGGCAGATCGGCGTGGACGCGCGGCGCGAAAGGAGGGCCTCTGCGGCCCCCCTGGCCACATATCTGATGCCCGTTTGCGCCGACGCTGTGTGGCACCTGTCAGGCCGAGGCGGAGGAGCGGCAGTGACGTGCCGCGATACCGCCATCCCGCCGCTGTGCGTTCCCGAGCCGTCACCCCGCAACCCGGCTCGCGGCGTGGAAATAGATTTTCCCTTCCGCCGTGTCCGGTTTCATTTGTGACTGTGGCCAGAAATATCAGGACACTTTTTTTGAGGTGACAAGTGTGTCCCAATAATTTACTTTTAAAATTTAATTCTGACGACGCTTCATCCATGTGCTGTTTCATTGTTCACAACCGAGAGAGAAAAAAATATTGGGAGTGTAGAAGTGGAACTGTGTCCCAATACCTTTGTGTTGTCCATTGTCTGTAGCGTGTCCTTGAAACGATTTGGATGTCCGCCAGGATGACCTAATCAGTCGATGGACACTGGCCATTTTTTTGCTCCTTTTTTTTTTTTTTTTTTTTATGGCCCACTGCAAAGTCACGTTTCTTCTGATCGGATTTAAGATCATGTGACAGTCTTTTTAACACAGCGATGTCGGCGCCGTAAAGTATAGTGACGCCTGACCGTGGTTGTCAGCGAGCAGACGTGACGATGGGCTGCTTTTCGCCACCTGGCTCGCCGTCACTTAATTGCTGTCACCGGCCGTCGGGTGGGCTATGATGCGCAGACAGACAGGCGTCCACCGCCACCGTGAAGTGGACCGCGTGTGATAATGATAGATGTTGCCGTGATAATGCTCTATTGATACTTTCTGACCATTTTTAATCAAAAGTGTTGGTTGAAGTGTAATTCACCGACTTCACCACTAGGGTGTGTTTTCCGTTATTTTTGTCATCTTGTTTGGGACTGCGCCTGATGGCGATGTCACCATTTGTCCAGAGGGGCTGTGACAGAGAGTCCAAATTGTGAGCATTTATCACGGAGGGGGGGGACTTGAAGGAGGGGCCTGGGGCGTCTTCTTACCCTACAAAGCATGGAAAAGTCAGCCGAGCTGCAGGGCGACGTGGTGGCGAGGAGGAGGATTCCCCACGGAGAGAAGTGGGAGGCTCGGATGGAAAAAAAAAGACGATAGTGTTGGGGCAGTTTATAGCCCGCTGCTGCTTGGTGTGTGTACATGCCGAAGCAGACTACATTTGCGTTGGGCGTAGAAAAAAAAGTAGTGTGTTTCTGGTAACCCGACCGACTGAGAATTTCTACCTCGAAAAAAACTTTACGGTCGGCATTTTTTTCAAACCTTCTACATTTTTGTGTAATAATAATAATAATAATAATAATAATAATAGTACATTTCATTTATAAGCACCTTTCAAAACACTCAAGGACACTTTACAATCAAAACAAGAACAATAAAACCACAGACAAAATTATAAATAATAATAGGAAAGATGAATTTAGAGCGTATACGTTGGTGCAAACTCTCGCGATATTCACGTTGCGTCGTTTGCCCTGTCGTCTGTCAACAACATTGAATCATGGCGGCGGCCACGATCTCCGACAACAGTTTAAACCGCATTTTGTGTGTTGCAGTCGCATGCTGGCATGCTCGCGGGGGTTTCAATCAGTGGCGATTGCTCTCGGACTGCAAGGGAAGCTCGGCTTCCCCTAAAATGTCAAAGAATAAGTGATCAAATATATGAATGTAAATTTCATTGTGTGTACATGTCATTGACTAAATATGCGCTACAACGTGCTCAACTTTTGTTCCGAATCAGCTTCTTCTTACTGTTTACGACGCGACTCCCTTCTCATTCATCCCGCCGCTTCGCTGTGCTTTAAACGGTAGTGAGTTCAGGGTAGGTTGTCCCAATCCGTTGAACGGAGACGAGTCATTGGATACAAGCTGGTTTTTGTCCCGCCCACGTACGCTCGTCGTCTCTGGGACTGGATGGCAGTGGGAGGGTACCGGACGCCAGGCATCAGATTGGATGATCTGTCTGAGCCTGTGTGCCAGTTTGATTGACATTGAAATGAGCCAGTCACCGAGCTTTTAGTATAGACATCCGTCGCGAGCAATTTTTCAACTCGCATTCTGTTCCGAGTTGAGCTGGAGACTTCTCCTAATCATTTTAGCGACACTCTTTGTTGTAAACAAACAACTAGCGACAAATTAATCTTTTATTTCTGGTGGGTTTCAGAATCAGAATCAGAATCAGAATCGCCTTTATTGTCATTGTTTTATTGTAGTTCCTATAGTTGTAGGACACTAATTAAGTACGGGGAAAAGACGCCTTGTTGGTATGACAGGGTCACAGATCATTATCTTGAAAAGGAACGGAGCTAGAGTAGAATTCGCGTATAAATAAACGGACACATTTTATGATGTCGACCAAAATTGAGCTTCCCCTCTTTGACAGACGAGCATCCAGCACTGGTTTCAATGTCTCCTTGTTTTATGTTTTATGGTTATTTTGTTTACGTTTTTGATGGGGGAGGGAGGGAGAAAAAAAGATTTAAAAAAAACTTTGTCCAACCCTATGCTGAAATTTCATGTTACCGGAAACACACTACTTATTTTTCTTCGCCTTATTAGGTATCACTGGCATATATTGTACGTTCAAAATTAAACGGCCACAATGGATGCCGACTCAATCCAAAGCCATCCGTCAAGTCTACTTGAATTTTTATTTTTTATTTTTTAACCGTGTGTCAGCTTGATGGCTGTGTGTGTGTGTGTGTGTGTGTGTGAGGGTATCACAGCCACAATTATTTTAAATGAGCTTGTTTGGACTGTTGACAATTTGCCATGTGTCAACTTTCTGTCTATTTAGTTTTTATATATATTGATTTCAACTAGACTGGATGAATTTTACAATGTGTGTGTGTGTGTGTGTGTGTGTGTGTGTGTGTCTTTTACAGCCACCATCATTTTGAACGAGCTCAACTGGACAGAGGCCTTGGAGGACGTTTTCCGAAAAAACAAAGAGGAAGACCCCACGCTCCTCTGGCAGGTGTTTGGTTCCGCCACCGGGTTGGCTCGTTATTTCCCAGGTGAGCCCAAAGCGGCGGGAAGCCGCCTTGGTGACCTTGACCACGGCAAAGTCGTTTAAAAGACTGTACACGCAATGCTATGTTAGCGATGAGCACACGCCTCCGTCTTGTGACTTTTGGCGCCAGTGACTCACTTTCTGACTAATTTGACACTTTTCCCCTCGCCGCTGCGTGTAACTTTGAAAATGTGGCCTCAAAAGTCAAAAAGAATAAAGAAAGACATCATCTCGCTGGCATCGCGGCGCCTCAAGGCCATGCTTGAAACGAAATGACTCTTTATATCTGTCAAAACACAGCTTCTCCCTGGATCGACTCCAGCAAATCGGCCAATAAAATCGACCTCTACGACGTACGCAGGCGGCCATGGTGGGTGCCGATCTACGCACGCTGCGACGCCGGAACAAAAAACTAATGTGCCGTTGTCATGCGGTTTCCCGGCAGGTACATCCAGGGGGCGGCGTCGCCCAAGGACATGCTGATCCTGGTGGATGCGTGAGTGCATGCTGGAATAAGTGCTTTATGCTTGGGAACCCTTTGACCGTTGACCTTGCATCAACCCGCCGGGGCGAGCGCAGAGGACGACTCGGCCGTTTACACTCCATGCCAGAAAAAAATAAAATATGGCCTCGTGTAAAATGCCAGGTTATTTTTATACAACAGAGAGCATTCAGAGTGCAGACCTCTGCTGAGGCTTAAACTCATGGAGGACTATAAGAAACAGTTTTTCCTTCGCAAATTGCACGGTGTATGAGTGACGGATGTTTTAAATTCCTAAAAAGCAGTAATTTTTCCACCTCACTATTTTGCACCTTTTCTGCTGTTATTAAAAAATAGTCCATTTTTTTTCTCTGTTATATGTAATTTGGATTATCTGCGAATCACGTTTCCCACCCTCAATCTATCCATACGGCAGCATTAAAACATGTCGTCAAACTGCCCGCAGGAGCGGCAGCGTGTCGGGCCTGACCCTGAAGCTGATCCGAACGTCCGTCAGCAAGATGCTGGAGACGTTGGCGGACGACGATTACGTCAACGTCGTCTATGTGAGTAATGCGACGCCTCATCCGTTTTGTTCACAGCTGAACGGTTTGTGGATTTTCTTTCCCGCAAAACAATCAAAGTAAGGCTTTGACGAACGAATATTTTTCGAATCCATTATTCTACTGACCTTCCCATCGAAGGTCCTCATAGTCTGCTGTAGTATCTGTGACTTTGGGTGTGTATGTGTGGTTTTAAAAGGCAGGGCCTGGCGCAGTGAGGGAAGTGGGGCAGCTTTCATTCAACTGCCGACGTAATTGTGCTTTGGAGTTGAGTTCACATGTTATATAATAACGTCTAATTGGCCCAACATATGCGTTCGCCTGACACATTTGACAAATCGATGAGCCCGGGCTGCGTGCTTCCAATGTAAGAAACACGCTAAGTCAGGCACCGATGAGTTCAGTGACACTTGGAATATTCATCATTTCAAGAGGCGGGCACACACTTCATGCGATTTTGAAAATACGGCTCGTATCCTTGGAACGGGATTACGCGTGATAATAAATCTGCAAATAAATCCCCTCGATGTCGCTCCGCCCGGCAGAAACGCCAATGACATTCATTTCCTTTTGCACTTCAAAGGAGCCATTGATCACAATTTCCTTTGCATTGCCTTGATGGAGCCATGCGTTTTGTTTTGTTTGCGTGCGTGCGTGCGTGCTTTTGACTCAGCATGACTTAGATTTGTTCTTGGTTTTACTGTTTCGTGCTTTCTACCGTCTTTATTACTGATTTGTTTTACTGTTTATTGTATATGTTAAATTGCTCCATGTACAGCACTTTGTATGCGGCGATGGCTGTTTGAAAGTGCTCTATAAATACAGTTGACTTGACTTGTGTGTGTGTGTGTGTGTGTAGCCTTCAAATCAGCTAAAAGCGTTTCAAACTAATGCAATTAGTCAGCACTGCAATCACAATATTGATGCTTTTTTTCTTTTTCGACTCGGCGTAAGCCTTCATAATTGAATAGGGGTTTGTGTGTGTGTGTGTGTGTGTGTGTGTGTGTTTGTGTTTAAAAGGAGGGAAAAAAATCATATAAAAATGACCAAAATATATATTTTTTTCTTCCACTCCACAAAAACACCGCCTTAAAAAACCCCAAAAACCCTTCAAGACTAAAACTAATAAAAACTAAACTATAAAACAAACTACCTGTCCATTTTGGAGAAAATTTAAGACTTTTAATGGCGCCTTATGGTCGTGAAAATACGGTAATAGAAAGGAACAAACCTACTACTACTACTACTACTAAAAAATGAACTACAATGAAAAATCGCAACCTATTAGAACTGGCTTATACGTGCACGAATTGCCTGTTGAATCTTCTGAGTGTTCCATGATCAATATTTGTGTTATTTTGCCTTCCTCTTCTCTCTATCCTACCTTCTGCTCCTCTAGCCTCCTTCGGTCTGTAAACCTTCACCTCACCACCTTATTTTATGACAACCGCAGCACCGATGTGTCATAAATTTGCTCTTACTGGGGGATATATGACGTCGCCGTGCATGATAGAGCCCCGCCACATATTTCCGCGACAAATATGTGTCAGTGCGTCCTCCTCTGCGTCCCCTTCGTCATCCCACATTCCCTGTCCCTGTGTTACCACCCCCCCAAACCCACTCCCCGAATGGCAGTTCAACGACAAGGCCACGCATGCCGCCTGCTTTGAGAACCTGGTGCAGGCCAACGTGCGCAACAAGCGCATCCTCAAGGACGCCGTGCAGGGCATCACGGCCAAGGGGACGACCAACTACAGGCGCGGATTTGAGCTGGCCTTTAAGCAGCTCGCACAGGTGATGTTAATTGTTTTGTTTTGTTTTTGTTTTAATGTAGTAAATTTTAATCATTAAATTATATATGAATTTAGTACATATATTTTTTTAATTTAGTGCATTTTCACATTTTTATTTTTATTTGGTGAAGTTAGTCTAATTCAGTGCTTTAATTTGATTTTAATAATAATATTCATAATTTTATTTTAATGAGGGATGGATTATTTTTATTTCGGTTTTTGTTTAATATAGTTGTATTTCTTTATGATTTTAAAATGTTTCATATACGTAGCACGATCAAGTTAGATATAAAATAATCTTAAAAAAGTAACTAAATAATTTTTTTATCATCCTCCTCCACTAAGTGGCATTGCTGAGTGTCTGTCTCCCTCTTGTGGCCAAAATCTGCACTCGTATATATTTCTCTTCCTTTCCTTGCAGATGAACGTGTCCCGAGCCAACTGCAACAAGATCATCATGCTTTTCACCGATGGAGGCGAGGAGCGCGCCGAGGAGATTTTCAAGACGTACAACCCCAAACAAGCCGTAAGTTACCACAAAAATCCACTTTAAAAATGTATTTTAACTGCTCTAAATCACAAATTCTCTTCACACAGGTGCGCATCTTCACATTCTCAGTGGGTCAACACAACTACGACAAAGGGCCCATTCAGTGGATGGCGTGCACTAACAAAGGTATCACCTTATTACACCATGTGAATTTTGACCAAAATTTGACATAATTACGCTCATTGGTTTTCAGGTTACTACTACGAGATTCCATCCATTGGGGCCATCCGGTTAAACACTCAGGTAAAGAAACACATGGCTTGTAAATGGGGCCCCATTGTGGCCATTCGGGCCCACTGCATATAATATCAAAAATTAAGTTTATTGATTTATGTATGGATTTATTTTGCAGGAGTATCTGGATGTTTTGGGCAGGCCCATGGTCAAAGCGGACCGCAAGGCCAAGCAGGTCCAGTGGACTAACGTTTACCAGGATGCACTGGTAAGATCAGCCCTCTTGCGCAATAATGTGAAATGGCAATATTTGTAATTATTTTTATTTAATTTTTAGTCACTTGTTTATTTTTATTTCACTTTACTTAAATTGATATGGCTACAGGTAATGTTATTATTATAATTTTTTAAATTTTATTACCCTTATTTCTTCCATTAAAAAAATATGTATCATTGTTCCATTGTATTTCCCTTTTTTGGTGTT
Organism: Hippocampus mohnikei; assembly: GCA_026261675.1. Lineage (NCBI taxonomy): Eukaryota > Metazoa > Chordata > Actinopteri > Syngnathiformes > Syngnathidae > Hippocampus > Hippocampus mohnikei. Next base: position 7,238,633 of record JAKGUB010000345.1, read on the forward strand.
TATCTGTATTTTTATTTTTTTATAATATTTAATTGGCTTGAAACATTTCATTGTATTTTTATTTTTTTTTATGCGCTATCACGGCTGTAAAAGAGTGATGGACGTTTGCGCAACTCGCTACTAGTTTTATCTTATTTCCCCACATTTGTCTTCCGAATTGGCCCTTCGTGCATGAAATCGGCCATAAACGAGTGTTGCCATGAATAGACAGAAGACAGATGCGGGGATTGCTCGGGGCAGCACCGTTTTGGAGAGAAAAACAAAATGTCCATTTTGAAAAGTGCAAATATTTGCTGTTTGTTATCAGGCTCAACTCGCTATCAACCCGCCGCTAATCGGCTGCGCAACCCGATTGATGGATGAACTTTTTGTTTCGCCGCATTCAAATCATTTTTCACGCCGCTGCGAGCTGGCGGCATTTGACGCGGTGAAAGCGACAGCGCTGATAAGAGCGCGCCGAACCAAGATGGACGCCTCATCCCCTTAGACTGATAAGACACTCACACAAAACGTCTCTGGGCTTCGTTACCATGATAAGCAGCTCTCTTTTTTTCACATTTGAACACTCGACATGCAGAGAACCACTTGTTATTTTTTGGGGGTTCATGTGTGTGTGTATTTGTGTTGTGTAACTTGTACGTGTCCAACAGGAGTTGGGACTCGTCATCACAGGAACCCTACCTGTTTTCAACAAGACCAACACGGGATCCAAAGTAAGTGGTACACTTTTTGTCGCAATGCTGAGAGACGAGCGTTCGAACACGTTTGTTGTATGCTTGAAAATTGTATGAATGTAGGGAGTCAAGAATACATCATGCATTTTTCTATTTTTATTTGGTGATTTTGAGGGTTGAACATTCACACAAGCATTCAGCATCTGTCAAGCGTTCACTCGTGGATGAGTGTCACTTTCATTACATGCAGTACATGCGATACTCGGCACTCCGGGGGATGTTTTTAACTCGTCCTTGACGTTTCCTCACTTCTCCCCCGCGCCTTCTACCGCGATCAAGGTCAGCAGCGCAAGACGAGGGGGATCAAAACCCGCGGCTCGGTGAGAGACAAATGACGGCGCGACTAAAGTGGGTCAAGATGAGTTTACGCGCCGGGTTGCTTTCCGCCGCCGCTTGGCTGGAAATACCTCGGCGCTGACTCATGGCGGCATGTTAGGCTTTTGGGAATGAAACTTTCCAGATTTCAATTGCGGCTCATTTCCTCGAAAGGAGGACTCGGAGGAGCGTCGTAATTAGCCCCCCTACGGCAATGCATTGTGGGTCTGACTTGTTTATATTGTGTTTTCAATTTCTTTTTGACCAGAAATCCCAGAACCAGCTCATCTTGGGCGTCATGGCCATCGACGTCTCTCTGGAGGACATCAAGAGGCTCACGCCACGCTTTACTGTAAGACGGTCAAAAAAAGAAATGACCATAGTACACACTAAATAATAAAATAACAACAAACAAAATGGTAAAGAAATAAAAATGTCTGTTGTCATCCAAATATGCCTGCAGCTCCCCCACTGTGTCTTAGATCAAACTATCACTGTCCACTTTTGGCTGCCTGCTATTCCTCAAATCACCATAACAGTGCTTGGTTTTGATTGACACTTAGTATAGTAAATTCGTGCATTTTTTGGAACTGGGGAGTCCCTAATGGAGTGTCTTATAACTAACTGTAAGTGAATTAAAAGTGTTTTCTTTCTTGTGTAGTTTGGACCAAACGGCTACTACTTTGCCATCGACCCCAATGGCTACGTGCTGCTCCACCCCAACCTCCAGCCACCAGTACGACCTCTTCTGTGGTTTGAACATTTTTTCCCCCATTCGACTGAAGTGTTCGATGAATTTGGACACAGGTCAGTGTAAACAAACAATTCAATTCACTTTCGGACTTTTTTTCTTTTTTTTGCACAGACGGAGGAGTTCCACGAGCCCGTGACATTGGACTTTCTGGATGCCGAGCTGGAGAATGAAATCAAAGTGGAGGTACCACATCACATGTGCATCAGTCATTCTTGGTGCTTTTAAATGCACATTTTCCATATCATATTTACATTTCCAGATCAGGCAGAAGATGATTGATGGCCTCACAGGGACTTACCCCATATCTGCTCTGGTCAAATCAAAAGATGAGGTCATTTTCTTGATGATGAATTGCATGACAGCCCCTGCGAAGTCTCCTAACTTGTGTTGCTCACATAGCGCTACATTGATACGGGCCGGAGGACCTACACATTTGCGCCAGTGAAGGGCACAGACTACAGGTAACAACACAGCGGAACAAATGTCCACCCTTTATTTAAGACAGAAAATGCATGAAATAGTTCCCGTGTTCAACTTGGGACAAAATATATAAAAGTAAAGGTTAAATCAAGTATTTTTAACATGAAGTATTGTTTTGTGTGTCAGTCTGGCGTTGGTGCTGCCCGACTACAGCTCGTATTACATCAGGGCCACAATCGGTGATACCATCACCCAAGCAAAATGTAAGTCTCTTATTTTCCACTCATGATCACACTTCAGGCCCCAAGCGCTTCCACACGCCTGGCAAGCGGCGTGTTGCGCGACGGAAAAACCGCCGACGTTCAACGCTCGCCATGTAAGGCGGCGGTGTCACGTTGGTCGCTATCCATCACGTCCACGCACACTGTATATATGTCATCTCTTGTTTGGCTGTTGGCAGGACAGGCTAACTTGTGGTGTGGGTTCAAAGTTGCAGACAAGCGTGTCTCCTTTCGTACGCGCAGTGAAAATCGCTCACAGGTTGTGTGGCGTTACCCGTTAGTGTGCTTTCTAACCTAGAAGACCAAAACATTTGTATATATAAACGGCCATTGTTTATTGTAATACAGATTAATTTATTGCTTGTTTGTTTAAAAAATACTTGGGAAGAGGACCTTGCAAAAAAACCCCAATTCAATTAAATGTTTTTTGCGGAGGGGTTATATATCTTTTTTCAAAATCGTTCAGCCCTAGTTTACAACTACTTCGCACAGCGAGCAGCCAAAACAGAAGGGCTTAAGTGTTGTACTTCCACACCCTACTTTTTTAATCTTGCTTTTTATCGCATTAGATTTTCCTAGAACTCCCGTCGGATCGTTGCCAAAATCAACTGGCAAGCGAGCTTTCGACATTGATAATCCGTCTCAGCGCGGGAGCATTCCATCTCCTCCCCTTTCATCACTTATTTGCTTTGTCTAAATCTGCTTATTAGCACCTTCAGCGTCAGAGCAGGAATGTATTGGAGGGAGAAAAGAGGATGCTGTAAATTCTGCGGCTTTTCAGTCTGTACACCACACAACTCGACACCTTTCACAGCTAGCAGCGGTTTTGCATGTAGTGAGCAGTTCTTCAAAAAAGGGCCTTCAAGCTGTTTGTTGCCACGTACAGTTGGCGTTAACTGACAAACTAAATATAACGCATCATTTATTACAAACATAATACTCTGGGGCGTAGATTCTTTATCCTCTGCGAAGAACGGCATTTTAATGATTTCACTACTGTGTGTTTTTTCATGCACAATGCAGTATTCGAGTGCTATAAAAAAAACGAAACACATTACAAACGTTTTTGTTGGTGTTATTTAATCACATTTTCATTCACGCCCCCACATTTTGATCAATAAAAATGGCGGGACTTTACAGCTACGTATAAATGTTTGATCTTTGATTTGGGGGAATGTATACTGTCTGTACATTTTGGATCGAGAAAAGAACAAACAGTCCAAAAACGCGTCCACTGGAGTCTATCAATGTAAAAATGGACTGCTGCTGTGGACCTTTTTCTTGCATCTGGATGTTATTTACTTGCTTTTCAGTGTTATGTTTTTCACTTGTCTCCAATATTCTTATTCACTTTGAATAAAATATTGTGTAACCCTGTTGTATTTGCCCTCCTTACTCTCCTTTCCTCCTCCTTTCCTGACCTGCTTTTCATCTCCTGACCCGTGGTATGTCGGGATGCCTGCAGCATTTCTGGGCAAGTATTCATTCTCCTGATCTCCATCCCCTTTCTTTATTTTAATTGAATTGCATTTTCCAGTGATTAATAATGACAGCGTGTAGTAGAGGCCGGCATCTGCTTGGCTTCGCATGCGAGTGCTGCCCACACAGAGTCTGTGCGTGTCGTAAAACGCTCCCAACCCACCTGCTCCTCTGGCCTTCAGATGTGGTTTTGGCGCTTGAAGTGGCAGGAGGGAACATCATGTTTGCGAGACATTCAATATCTTTTAGGAACAGAAATACACCAAAAGTTTGATTCCGGACAATCTAGATCATGTACCCTAAATTGAAAGACAAAAGTGTAAAATGCTTAAGGAAAAAAAAAATCCCTCACCAAAAGCAGAGCTACCGCGAGGCCACTGTGCCATCTGTTGGTAAAATCGTGACACTACAAGAGATGAGGTGATTGGCGAGTGCCGCTTTCAATCTCGCCTCATGTCGTCAACATATTGTATTCGGACACTTTTAATTAGCACACACATTTTCGATACTCAAACTACAGTCAACGTTTGCCCATCATATTAAAAGTACAGATAAAACGAAGGTGAGGCAGATCGTTCTCCTGCCTCACAAAGATAGACTTGCAAATAAGTAGGCTTGCCCACAACATAATTGAACTCATGCCTCAATCTATGTCCGCGGTGGGTGTGGAGATCCCCGCCTTCAGACAAATGTATTCAGTCGTCACTCGTCTTCAATCCATCGTGGCGACGCTTGATCGAGCGGGACGTCCGCGAAAAAAAAAAGACACATGGCTGCAATTACTCGCCGATAACCAGTGAGGACAAAAGATTGGATGTCGTCATGAGAACTCGAACGTGCGGTCGATTCCGCGTCGTGTATTGTAATGCTAGCACGCCCGCTCGCCACGAAATGCTTAAAGAACTCCAGACCCTCATTTTTTTTTTTGGAATGCCTTTTCAATATTTCTATTCAGGACTGGTTCTTTGAATAAAATATTGTGTGACCTTTGACCCTGCTGTGGTTTCAACCGTTTTTGTTTCTGTTCCCTATCGGTTCTCCTCACCTCTCCTCTCCTTCCACTGCAGGGAAAGATGGCAAGTACAGCATTTTCATCCATTGACTACTTTAGTTAGGCCTACTTTGAAGACGTCCATTCAATATTGTGTGAATGATGAAGAGCCACGCATGCCGTTCCACATCTCTAAACCGATTCCACGTTTTTCCAAAATGTTCACAATCAAATTTCAAATCAGTCCAACTTTGGAATATTCGACGCATCTCGGGAACATTTACGACCGTCCCAAAGTCCTCACGTTAAGAGAGACCAGTTCAATTCATGCGCATCAGCTCTTCAGCATTCGCATGCATTATCTCCAGAAATTGCTCATTAGTTGCATTTCAATGGACGTTTTTTTCCAGCTGCGTCTGCAAAAAAAGACAGCTCCACTTGTTCCCAAAATGTGGCATCCTTTTGTAATATTTCACACCTTTCACCAGTTTCCGAGAGCCTGCTGGCGGACAAGTTTGATGAATACGGCTACACGTTCATCGCGCCAAGGTAAGATGGAGCGCTTTTCATTTTTTAATTGACACGACATTTATTTCTCCGCCGTCTCGGGTTTCCGTCTCGTTAATTACTCTCTCCGATGTTCCGCAGGGTGTACTGCAAGGACCTGAAGCCGCCCGACAAGGACAAAAGCAACACGGAGTTCCTGATGGAGTTCAACAACTACATCGACACCAAGACGCCAAACAACCCGATGTGTGAGTTTGGACACTTGGCCGCGGGCTGACGTGCGCCATCAATAACGTCGTGTCCCAGGTGGCCAGAGAAAAATAAGCGCGAAATGTGCTGAATCCGCTCCGTTCCCACCACGTACTGTTCCAAAAGTATCGGGACACACAGGGTTGGTCCCCTTTAACCATAAGCGCTTGATCGCCATACATTTCGCAATCAAAAGATTGCGCTACAAGCTGAACTTGTTGCGCAGGTGAGACATCTGGTTCGAGCATGTCGAGGTCCCATCCCCTGAGCCCCTCCGCCCGTCTTATTCCAGTGGTCTGGCAGTACGGTTGGCTGCGCATGACCAGGCAAAGCTTTTTGTGAAATAGAACCGCCGACACCACCACCTCGCCTCATGTTGCCCATTTGAAGCTAACTCAAAAAGTTTGACCATCACACGCCTGAGCGCACATGTGTGAAGCACGTCGGCTCAGATGTGAGACGCGCGCGCACGCACTCCGCCGATCTGACCGCCCGACGCGGTCCAATTACTGTGTGTTTTGTGACAAAGAGCAGGACGCGTCAGAGCGAGAGCACGAGCCGGGGCCGTAAAACCCAAATCAGGGGCTAGCGGGACATCTGACCAAGGCATTAATGACCGCTCGCGTCCGCGTCGCCTTGTTTGTCGGCATTGTCGCAACTCTGCCCCCCCAAACACGCCGCCAATAAAACCTCTCACTCCATTAAGTGATTACTTTCGCCGTTATTAGCTGCGAGTTTAACAGGCGGTACTTGTGGGAGGGGGGGGGGCACTTTGCCAGGTTAAGCCACCGCAGTGGCGAAAAAGTCAGAGGACATTAGGAATTCCTGGGCTGCCTTCACTAAAGGACCCGTAATGAAAACCACGGCGGGCGAAGAGGTGGCGGAGGGCCTCGGAATAAAGTGTTAGAGCAGCTGTTCTCTGATGTGTGTGCCGCATTATAAGGCTCGCATGAAGTGGCGGGGGTGTATCAGCGAGACTCCAATGTTTATGGACTGGAGCGCAGGCTTCAAAGCAGATTATGGGGGAAAGAAAAAACCCCAGCCTTTATCGCCTGTTGTGTTTGTCATGTGGTCTTGTCGGAGGTCTCGGCAAATAATTTGTTACAGCGAGCGGCCGCCCGCAGCTTGGCAGCCTCCTCGCTCGCTCTTGTGGCGAAATGTTTCGCCGCGATCCCCTTTCGCGTGACGGCTTGTTAAATTATTACTGCACGGCTTCTTTATTTGTAGACGTTGAACAACCTGGAACTTTTTATGTCGAGAAAATGTAAACCCTATCACTGTTTTTTGGCTTGTTCCATCCATTAAGTCATTTGCTAATCAGAGGTCCTTTCGATGAAACTCACTGTGTAAATATAAAAATGATTCCCAGCCTTTTCCCTGTCCCTTTCCATATCACACATACGCACGTTTATTATTCTTCCTGGCGTTATTTTATTGCTTTTCCATCTCAATTTTTTCCACACATCATATTTCATTCCACGTTGGCTATCTATATACGCCATGCATTTATTCAACACATTCCTGCAGATAGCCGCTACGTTCCGGGCCATTAGGTTCCCAAAACCAAAACTACAACATTTCCTCCCGCCATCCCCACAAAGATGGACAATCAAATACATTACGTTTGACAAATTTTTGATCTGTCAGCAGACAGGCGCAAATGGCTCGGGCAGATGTGGCTGATGCTGTTTTTGCTCTTTAGGTAACGTGGAGCTGGTGAACCGATTACTCTTGGATGCTGGCATCACTTCAGATCTCATCAAGATCTGGAAGGAGAATAAGTTGCAGTAAGTGAAAAAAAAATATCATGCTGTCATATCATCACTGCGGAATTTGTGTAACTGTGTTTTGTAGGCCTGGAGTCACTGCCAGATTTGTTGCCACTGATGGAGGGATTACCCGAGTCTACCCAAAAAGGTAGTAGAAGCTTAATTCCAGTGTAAAAACAAACATCACTCGATGTAGGTGATGGATAATGACATTTCCCAACATTTAACCATCAATTATCCACCATCCGAGTGTTGGAATCATCACATCTCAGTTCGCTGGCCTTTACATCGCTTATCTCCTGACTTTTCCGTAATCAGATAGGATGTGGATCCCTGCTGTTCCTGTCCATTTTCCACTCGCACAACCTTGACTTGTTTCTTCCAATGCACATCCCCAAGGGTGACCCTTTGAATCCAAAACAAATTGAGAGAGTCCGGTCTGCATAAATGCTTATTTTTATGCCGTATTTGCATCAACAATGGTCCTCAATGAAAACCGCTTTGGCTCTAAAACAGATCCCTGAGGTCTGCCCAAAGAGAAAGGTGTCAATAAATATAGGATGGGGTTTAATTGGAAACCCGATAAGCACTCCAACTAAACATTTATCTACTACCAGACAATAAATTTTTCCACCGCTAAATGACCGACTTAATTCTTCCCACTACAGCGCGGGCCTGAATTGGAGGGAAGAGGCAGAGACGTATGAGTCGAGCTTCTACAAGCGAAGTTTGGACAATGACCTGTACATCTTTACGCCAACGGCATACCTCAAAGACAACAGTGAGTATGCGGCGACTCCGTTTCACATGCGTTGCCTCCAAATACAGTGAACCCTCGTTTATTATTTTTTAATTTTTTGGTAGCGAGCGACGACTCGGTCCTCGTGAGCAGAGCTCTCAACCTCAAGATCGACAACAAGCTCCTCAAGCCGGCGGGTAAGAACACGCTACAGACAAAACTTAAAATTGCAATTTGTCAGGTGATGTGTCAACACACTCATACTTGAAGACGCTTATTTTAAAACCGACTTGTCACCTGCTGCACGACACAGACGCCCGTCACACACTTTGTCTACTCGCTGTGACACGCGCACACAAACCACACATCAACCTGTCCGCTCCCTCTGTGATCCGCGGCCAAGTTTTCCTACGTTACCGTCTCCTCGGTTCAGAGAGTAAAGTTGACGCCAAGGTCCGACTTGATGGAGGGTGTCTGGGTGTTTTTGTTCTGTTTTTTTTTTTTTTTAATATATATTTTTTTTAATTCCCAGTCGTTGGCGTGAAGTTGGACGTCAGCGCCTGGATGGTGAGCTTCATCAACACCACGCTGAGGACCAATGTGAGTTACATCTGCACCACAAAGACACAAAAATGGGAGTTGAAGGAAGGTCTTATTTTTTGTTTGTTTTACTGTCACAGTGCACGGATGAAATCTGCGGCTGCCAGCGGAACGATATGGTGAAATTTTATTTCACTTATTTTATTCTTATTACTTTTTCAATCATCTTGGTTTCAGGTTTTGTGTTCAAGCATCTCTGTCTAATTCCAGTACGTGGACTGCGTCATTCTGGACGACGGTGGCTTCTTGGTCATGTCCAATCGGGACGAATACGTCAGTCAGGTCTGCTATTTGCTCTAGAAACACAAACTTATGCCAAGTATAACGTTGTTAGGTCTTGAGAAACATGCTAATGAAGAAGAGAAAAAAAATCCACAAATAAACAAATGGAAGCACCCAAGCTCAATTTGCCTAATTTGTTGACATGCGAAAGCAGACTTGGCTCCAATTGATTTTTCTTAAAAAGCTAAAAGTTGAGCCGGGCCCCCCGCTGCGGTTTGCCTAAATGTTTTTTCATGTGCTGGCTAATCAGCGCCGGGCGTGCGCTGGATAAATCATGCACCCTCTGAAGTTTGGCAGCAGCACTAAAAGTTGAGGCCTCGTGAGTGCCCCTCTGTCGTATATCTCGCGGGGACGTCTAGTGTACTTTTCTCCGCTTCTTTATATGCGACCTGCTTTGCCCCACTTTTTTTTTTTTTTGTCCGGGTAGTCCCCGGGGAGTCTGTGGGCCAACAGGGCGGCAACTGTTCATTCATTGGAAGTGTCGCACACGTGCGGGGCGACTTGAGACCAATTTAGGCAAAGACATTTAGGGGTCACGTTAACGTTGATGACACCAAAGTCCATCGCGCATTTGCTTTTCAGGTCGCACTATCAGCATCACCGTTTAAACCAATCCAAATTTGTTTTGCGATGTTGCAGTTTTTTTCCCCCTACAGTTGAACTCTCATCAAATTGCACATGTCTACATGATCATGACATTGTGTCTCTTGCGTTTCCCCATACCGACCACGACTGCTCGTTCAGATTGGACGCTTTTTCGGAATGATCGACCCCATCCTGATGGTCACCCTGGTCAACTCGTCGCTCTTCACCTCCAAGAAGTCCTACGACTACCAGTCGCTCTGCGATCCCGTCAAGGAGACCAAGGCGGCGGCGGGCCTGCGATCCGTTTACGTGGTGAGTCACATAAGTTAGAGCCTGTCAGTACTCGCACACACACACGTTTGTCAACGCGTTTTGATACGTGCACTGATTTCCCGACATGCTACTTAATCATAGCAACAAATGCTCACACACACACGCACACACACACACGCGCGCACAGACATGCACGCGAAAACGCCAGGGAGCTATAAATCGTCACAGCGCAGATGAGAAGGGAAGCAGAGGTCCGGCGAAAGCGTCGGAGTGGGAGTTGCCGTAACGCTAACAGGATTAGGTGGTCTCGCATGCTCTGCCGACACGCCAAGCGGCAAGCGCTGTTTTTCATCACCCTGCTATTTTTTTCCCAAACGCTCAACTTGGGAATTCTCCCAATTCCCCCTCGGAAATGTGCTCATGTCGAAGAAAACACAAATTGGGGAGGGTTCGGCTGGATGTGACATCACAGCAAAAATATCCATCCCTGAATGGAGTCCAAATAGTTCAGATTTTTAGTCAGCGCTTTGATGACTTCTACTAATAATGAACTTTTTTTTTCCATTATGCTCTGATTTATTCTTGGAATATGAGGATTTTTTTTCATCAATTTTCTTGAAATATTGCGACTTTTTTTTTAACAGAATAAAAAAATCCATCTTTTTTAGCAATGTGTTTTCAAAACAGATTATAAGTGGGATTCATTTTTGATTACAGTAAATGACAACTTGATCAAAAATATTACTTTTTTTCCCATAACTTAAAAACCTTGTCATGACATGTAAACGTTTTAAAGTTTAAATATTACTTCTTTGCAACATTTGGGTTAAAAAAAATTACAAATTCGACGTAAATAATATATAACGTTTTTGTCACTTTTTTTTTAAACACAAAAATATTGCATTGTGTTTTAGTGAGAGGAAAACTTTATTGAAATGCCTAAATTGAGTAAAATTATTTTTTTCTTCACATTTAGATATTTTTAATTGAAGTTAATGGAAAACGCTCACTTTGTTTTTGCGTAAAAAAGAAAACGTGATTGCGTTTGTCACGTAACTTATTGTGTATGTTTTTCAAAATACAAATGTTACTTGGTCTTCAAATGTTACTTTGCCCATTGTAGCATCCTCCACTAAGTTCCGTATTTTTTTTTTCTGTTAATATTAAAATTCTTCTCACATTTATAGAAAAATGTGGGGGAAAAAAACCAACGTAACTGTCTGCAAAAATTTCGCTGACCCTAAAAGTCAAAGCATTAAGCGGTCTGTGCGGTACACTACAATTGTCAAGTATCTTCAAAATTCCCAACACGGCCCACAAATGCGTAGGGGCATTCACGTATCGTACGTGTGATCAAAGACACATTTTACTCGCTGTGTGACTCGACATGTCTGAAAGCTACGTGACTGATTGGCCACCACGAGGTCCTCGCATGCTAGCTGTAATCCAAACAACATGGCTAACAGGCCCTTGATTCAAACCTGATGTTGTTGGTTTTTCTTATCTGTTTCTTTTTTGTATGAACTTTCACTGCTGCGTTTGCTGCTTCACCCCCCTCAGCCGTCCATCGCGGATATTTTGAACGTAGGCTGGTGGGCCACTACTGCAGCCTGGTGAGTCCTTTTTATGTGGACAGTGCCTTTTTAAAAAAATCTTTAATTGTACAGATATTAAAGGGAACACATTTTTGAATCCTAATTGGCTGACTTTTTGCGTCAATATTTACCTCAACTTTATCTGCTCTCAGGGCGATCCTGCACCAGTTGCTGGTCAGCATCACATTCCCGAATTTCCTCCACGCAGGTGACTTTCTTTCCGAGTCCGCCTTCAATTCACGTCAGGTCTATCCGACGGTGTCAGTCAAAACTAATGCCTGAACAAAAAAAAAAAAAACTTGGGCCACAGCCGACATGGAGGAGGACATGTCCGACATCGTGCATCAAGAGGTGTGCATCACAGAGCAAACGCAGTACTACTTTGAGACGGGCGACCTTTCCTTCAAAGGAACGGTCGACTGCGGAAATTGCTCCAGGTAAGAAAATTCCACCTTAAACAGTCCTCAACGAGGCTTCGCTTGTAAAAATCACATGCCTTGAAGGTGAAGTCAAAGTCACTTGTGAGCGGACCACCGTCCTGGCACGTCGACAGCCCCCCCCCCGTCCCCTTTGCGTGTGCATGCGCCATTTTAAGGCCCCCTCGTGCCGTCTAATGGAGTGCCTGCCCTGCATGCGGCGTGGCATTCCTGCGCATTAGCCGCACACGTTCCCCCCTTAACGAGCGCCATAAAAAAAGGCAGAGAAAATCATTTGTGCACCCCTGACATGGGAATTTGGAGAGATTTGAGTTTTTGTTCCTTTGGGACGGTGAGCCATTTAAAAAAAAAAAGCATCTATTTCTCATGACTGCATGATTCGTTACTAATTCCGATTTTTGTTCCTGTTTTCCATTTGGCCATAAGCTAAGCTTCACATACAAGTCCGAATTTTTGCCCCGGCGGTATTTCCTCATGTTCCGTCTTGTGTGGTGTTCACTTTGAGACTGTACCACGCCGAGAAGCTTCCCAACACGAACCTGGTTTTCATCATTGCCGACGCCAAAATCACCTGCTCGTCCTGCGACACCAAGGCGCTCGTGCAGGATGAACAGCAGTGTATCCATCCGCCTACTTTGATCAATGTATCCAATGAAACGAGTGTAAATCCCAGAGTTTGGTTGAACTTCCTGACTCGGCTCTTTTTAGCGAACGGCCCTGATCCCTGCGAGCTAGCTCAGAATCCTCGCTACAGGAAAGGACCTGCGGTGTGCTTCGATAATAACGAACACGTAAGTCTTATCGCCACTCGGATGTTGCTTTCCAAACAAACAGCTTGGCTTGTTTGCATTTTGATGCTTGATTTGCATCCGAAACGCCTTCCAGCTTTGTTTGCGCCAGGATTGTATGTTAGCTAACATGGCTTCTTATCTTTACGATCATGCTTTTCGCTTATTTTGACCACAAATAAAATGCCTTTGATTGATTTGATCCTATATTATGTCCAAAGTCAGGATTTCTTTGGTTACTTTTTGCTGCTTCAATAATGTTACGTGGTTGAATTTTTCACACTGTTTTCCAGCTATGCTAATTTTACTACCATGCGAAATATGAACATGCTTGTGAAGCAGTGTAGCCCCGCAACGTCAAATGTTGTGATCATGTTGTCACGTTTACTGCTATAGTGTTGTCAATTTTTACTTTAGCATCGTCGCTGAACGAAGAGTCCAAACATTGACCGATAACGTGGTTAGCGTTAACAGTGACAAATTATTCATCCGAACTCTTGCTAGCTGGTTTTTGCTAGTTTGCTCAACTGGTACGTATGTCCCCAGGAATGAGCAGTGGTTTCAGTTTAGCATTTTTTTAATTAGATTATTATTATTTCCCGCCACATTGGACTAGCTCAGCTAAACGTGCGCTTGTATGTCATATTTTTTTATTATTATGATTATTATTAACCTGCGTTGTTCCCACTAACCTCATTTTCCTCCGAGCGCTTTTTGGTGCATGATGTACTGTCTCGTTCTGGGCTCTGTGATTGGCCTGCTGCTTAGGACGAGGCCCTGTGCCGGCGTAGCGCCGGCTCCCCCTCAGTGTCCTCGCTGCTCGTGTTACTGCCGCCACTGTTCGTGTGCTTCGCCGGGTCAGTCCGTCTTTTCTGGCTGTCATTTTTTCACCTCAAATCGTATATCTTGTCCGTTTTTTCCACTATTTTTTTGGTTTATGTTTTGTGTCGCTCCGCACCTGTCACCCGCACGCTCGTTCCGCCGGCATCTGTTTTCACTTCCCTTGCCTTCCCCGCTGATGTTTTCCCCATCTTCGTGCCCGGCTTTGAACTAGCATGTTTTCCCGTGTATTGTAATCTTCCGATGCACTTTGGTGCATTGGAACAATTGCCAGTGCTGTTGTGTCTGAGACGTGATGAATGAAAATTTTGAATCACACAAAAATACATTATTTTAATGGCAACAATCAGTTTTGTCATGATGACAAGGTCAGTTGACTGGCTAAGCTAAAAACACAATTTGATAAAAAAAAAAGACATATATGAATCATTTGCGTCATCCAAAATCTTAGCCGGAGTCCGGCCTTTGTTGTGGTGAGATTGTGGGGGAAAAAGTAACGCCCAAACAAAGTCAGCTGACTGAGCTAATGTCGCTAACCCGCGCTGATGTTGCGCCCCTTGTCGGAACTCCAGGAGGAGGACCCTGATTGTGGCGGGGCGTCCGGCTTGAGTCCCTCGCTCTGGCTCACCTTGGCCCTTCAGTTGGTATTTCTCTGGGTACTGTGCGGTTCCGGACTTCGCACCGTCCCGTCATGACCTGTCCCTTGCCCCACCGCCATTTCTCTACCAGCATGCCTCTGGAATGACAAACGAGAAGAGCTTCAAAATTTTTAACCGAAGAGCCCTCGGATGATCCCTTCCCAAAGATCACTTCATTTGGTGGCGCCATTGTTTTTCCTAAAGTGGGGCTGCCTTATCTTTGTTTCATTCAAAACTGCCAGAAGCTAGCAAGCAGTTTGTTTTCAATCAAGTGCAAGGAAAAAAAAAGCATCACCACAAACTTTTGCTCCCGGTCCGCCTCCGCCGGGGTGCAGATAATTTTTTTTTTGGTCTGGTTTCTTCCCCGCTCCTGCCACTGTCTCTGGAACTTGTTTACTTTGTGCTCTTCGTCCAAACCGAATCCTCAGCCTCCTTCTGTCTGGAATTCTTGGATCGAAAACTGCCATGCGTGCGCGTCAACCAATCAGTACGACCCAGACTAAAAACTCTCTAGTGCCATGTATGTGATTCCGATGCTAGCTTGTTTATTGGACTATTCATTGGAGGTTTGAGACTACTATCTGCACTTTGTGCGTATAGCTACTGAAGTCCACATTACCACCCTTTCTTTGCTTACAACTTTGCAGGACTGACAACAAATCGGATGCAAACTGAGCTTTTTATTTATTGTGGTCGTTCTGCACTCAAGGTCCCATTTTGTAAAGTGTTAGGCTGTGTTACAACGTGAACATTCAGTGGTTTTATAGTCCAATGCACCCTAAAACCAGTGATTTGAGAGATAAAGCCTCAAAATGTGTTTTGACACCTTCACACTCGTCTGGGTTTTTTTTTATTTTTGCTATTTCTTCTGCTTCAAAGTCACTGTCGCTCTCGCAATGGTTGCACTTTATAATTCAGCCAAAACATCGCGCTCTTGGTGGAACTCACAACGTGGTTGTCAATTACTAACAAGGGGAGAAAAAAACAAAACAAAAAAAACTAAAAATAACAAACAAGTGCCATAACTGAATTGTCTCCTTTTCCGAATACTGTACCTAATTTATGCAAGTTGACGTCAAGTATCGCGCGATGATCAGCTGTTACTGCCTTTGTTTTCCCTTGAGGAGACAGCATCCACAGTCTTTTGCATTACGATTCAGAGCCTGATTTTTAGCACTGACAAAGCGGTCTCGACAGAGTGAATTAAAAAAAAATAAAATAAAAAAATTACATTTTTTTAAGTTAAAAGAGCAAAAATCCAATGCTGTCCCCTCGGGAATAATCAACACGGGAAATGAAGTGTTTGCGATTCCGTACAGGTTGCAGAAATCTTACGGATTGGTGTGCGTTTGTGTTACCTATGTGTGTGTTGTGTGTTAGCATCGAGCCCACCAAGGGCTGTTTTTTATTTTTTTTTAAGACGGTCCACATGTACACGGGTATTTTAAAAATTGTATTTCACCGCGATAGTGGTAAGTCCACATGACATTTTGTTGTACACTTTATCAACAATCGAAAAAAAACTAACTGCATGCGATACATTTTCTGAAAGGTCCATCCGTCTAAAGTGACCGAAAACTGAAAAAAAATATATATTTTTTAAAATACTGTCAATCATGTGGACATAATCTTAATCTCCCTCGATTGTACTTCAAAAAGTTACACTGATGTGGGGGGAAGAAAAAAAATTTGTACAAATGTTCTGATCAATACGTGTGTTCATCCATGTGCGAATATTCAAAATAAAATTTTATGATAACAATCTGCTGCCTATATGGAGTTCTTACCCCCCCCACCCCAACAGATCACATGACTGCACTATTGACGGTCGGCCAACGTCAACGACGACGCCAGGTTGGATTTTGCTCACAAAAGGCTCCATAAATTAACGCCGGTGTCACCTCGGGCTCGTCGATCGAGCTGCGATGGATGCTAATCGTTAGCGACGTACACTTGGGATGCGACTGCAGCTGTGCCCCCTTCACCCCCTCAAAAAAAACAAAAAAACAAAGTGTCAGTTTACGCTTTTATGGCGCACGTTAAAAATGGAGCGACACGCTGTGAGGAGAAAAAAAAATACAATCAGCTGGGACATTTGAAAAGTGGCCAATTACCACGTCTTATAATGAAATAGTAGCCATTTTTTTGTCTTGGTAGCAGCTGGTGAATGACCACTTGGAGACCAATCATTGTGTATCGACATCATCACGACTTAACGGCGTGTTTTATTCAGACATTCCTGACGATAGCTAGTGCGACATCATGTGTATTCTTTCTAGCGTTTATATGCAGCGGGGCATGGGCATTTAATCTGTTTTAGGGTTTTTTTTAAATTGCATTTTTTAAAAGTTCCTCATGTTTTATGTGTTTTTTGAATTTTACGTTGGACCTTACCAAGTGCAAGTTGTACATGGCCCACCCCTGATCGAGGCCAATAATGAAGACGGAAAGATTTACTGGCCCCACTTTTTCCTTCCTTCCACGCTCCTCTTGGACGTATTTTCTGACTTTTCCTCAAGTGTTATTCCTCGTCTTCCGCGGATGAGTTGCGATGTCAACAGCACATGCTGTATTTCCTGCCTGGGGTGGGCCCGAGGGTCGCAGCTCTGGATTTTGCGTCTGGCAACAGAGACTCCTCGCTCAGTTTACGCCGAGAGGTCGCCGGCGTTGTGCTTGGGTTTGTTATCCCAAGTCGGCCTCTGATTGATATCTGGCCCAGCGTCCCGCAGGGAACGTCTCCTTCAGTAAATTTGAAAGGTTGATTATGTAAGCGATTTGCGTTAGCCGTGCTCTCATTATGAGCGCCGTGTTTATTTTTGCATGCTGCGTTAATCGTTCCATGTGATGAAAATCCTGTTGTGCCCAAACATATTTTTACACGCGCAAAAGAAAGGCCTGGACTAAACTGAATAGGTTGTATGAGGAGCTGCATTCGTCATCCAGATCCCGATCACTTTCGTAGTGTGAGATCTGAACAGAATTAAGATTAGAATAATTTTTGTATACTTGGAGAGGTTTGGTAGAAATCTGGCGCGTCACTTTGATATGAATCAAGGACGAGTTGATTCTGATCTTGATTTACATTTAGATCCTTTTTTTGTAACGTGAGGTTTAAAATGGGATTCAATTTGGTTTGTGTAGTTTATTTTTCAAACAAGGATGAATGGAACACCTTTAATCTAAATCGGGATTTTGTCTTTTTTCGTTTAGTTGGATTCAATTTGATGTGTTGCTTTGTCAAAACCAAAAGTGAATTCGGTTAATTTGGATTTTGATCTGACTTCAGAATTTGAATCCAGATTCTTTTTTTTTTTTAACTCCGAAAAGATTTGTCTTGCTTTTATGTAGCCGTTAATTTTTGTATGAAGCTTGGAAGAACTTTTAAATTATTTTTATTTTTTTATCCTTATATCCATTCTATGAACCAGCCCCTGACAATTTGGTTTAGATTTGGTTTTGTTGCTTTCATTCGACAAACTGACCAAGTGCTTATCTTTTGATCCTGGAGTCCAGGTCACTTGTTGGGGGGGGGGGGGAATCATTGCTCAAAAATTTGGATTTGGTTTGAACCCTTTCAGTTTGACCTCAAGACAAATCAATTGCGTTTTAATTGCCATTCGGATCCAAAATAATTAATCTGGATCATTTTTCTGTTGGCTGAGTTGGAGTCTGTAGCCTTGCTATGACCAAAATAATACCTTTTAATGATTACTCTTGGCAGTACAGTATTGCTTTCACTTTTTTTTTTTTTTAAAACAAAAAGACCTTCACGCTATTGTTCCGTCTTGTCAAGTGGTGCTATTGTGTAATGAGCTTAGTGTGAACACCTCGCTTTAGGCATTTCATTGGCTCGCCCTCAAAAGGCAATCACAAGTAGGGTAATAAATATCTCGTGATAGTCTCGCGCCCTGAGGGGGTTGTCCCACCCCCGTCCCCTTTTTTGGGGGGGGTGGGGGCTCCAAGCAGAGATTGCTCTGTTTATGAATATGTTTTATCGCTCTACCACGCTCACTCAAAAAGGTCCGCGGCCCGGAGATGTCATGCGTCCCTTATCTTTTTATTTCGATCTCGCGCTATCAGGTTTCCACAAACGGCCGCGGGAGTGGGGCAAAAGTAAAAGTTTTGGCATTCCAGGTAGCCACGAGAACTTCTTGAGCGAAGTGCTTTCAAATATCACTCAGCGGCTGCGCGTTGATTCTCATCAAGATTTTGCTGTTCTTTTCCACAAAGAAGGTGAAGCTTCGTGTGGAGTCACTGGTTCTTCATGTGGGGGGGGGGGAGAAAAAAAATCCACGTAGTAAGCAGCAACATTCTCTGATCTGGCTTTTGACTCACCGGAATCGCCTGCTGTTTGCGCACACGTGGAAAATCCTTTGGGGATTTTGTATTTGTCACAACCATGATCAAAAGCACAATTTTTGTGTCTTGAGTTTCAGGTTTAACACTCCAGACCAACAGGAAGGATTTGGTGAATGCATTTTTCGGATCCCCCAAAAATCAGCCCATTATTTCGTGAATCCACACCAATTCGGATGTGTCATAACAGGACCCACAAAAAATCCTTACGCACAGAAATTTATCAGAAATGTGTGTTTTTCATCATCGTTGCTATTTAGTTGCGTCATTTCAGTTTGTGTTCATTATTCTAAAAGCATTTATTTTATTCTCGTCACCAAAAATTTTTTTTTAAGTTCTAATTTTAGTTTTTTTGTTGGTTTTCAACCTTGACAGGAAGTAGCCAATTTTATTTTGAAGGAGCCATTCTGGACCAATTTCAGGCTTTTTACTTGGGAATTTGCCCAAATAAACTCCATTTGGAGGCAGTAATGATGGACTTGTGGCAAATGCTAAATTGCAAACCTTTTTAGAATTATTCAAAAAATCACACACGCACACAAAATTATCTACGTTGACCGTAAATGCTCCTGTACTCTTTTCAAAGTGTTTCAGAGTTGCAGATGTGCTACGATAACAAAGTCGTTGACTGGCCTAACCATCTCTTGACACGACACCTGCACAGCTGCAACAAAGAGGTACGATTAGCACTTCTCTTTTATGTCGACGAATGTCCATAAATAGCAACGGGGGAGATGAACGTAAACTGACTCACTTGGAAGCCAATCAACGCGCCGGTCAGAGTGCTGATTCTCGGCATAGTTGATTGCACTCTCATAACATCGTGGCGTTTATTTTTTTGGTTTTGGCCCGGCGCGCAAAACAAGAGCGTGAATCACCCGAAAACCCGCCGGCCGGGCAGACAGCGAAGTCATTATTACCGAATTCACTGGAATCCATTTTACTCGCCGCTCGGGCGTAGGTTGTGCGTTGTCGACGGCGAGGTCAAACGTTGGTCCTGTGTAATTTGCCTGCAAGATGAAACCCGACGCTGTTGCGAGGCGCCGGCGCAAGCCAGCGTTTTCAAAGCTGCAGGAAATCTATTAGCACCTGGCGGGACTCCCTCGTCCGCCCCCGATGTGGACGTTCACCTCCCCGTGCCCCACCCTGGTCCATAAAAGCACGCGAGACCGCCGCACTCCTGCTGTGACACTAAAGCCAGGGGATTCGATGATGTGTGTGGCGGTGTGTGTGTGCGCGCACACGTGGAGCTAGTTAGCGGCGAACAAGCTGCCAGACAAGCAGCTGCTACGCTAATAGTGGCTCTTGCATGTACAGTAGGCGGCGGTTGAGCGCTGACTTTGGGTCAGATCAGGCCGGAGACCAGGCCAGTGCCCCCCATGACCGTTTTTATCTCACAAATGCCAGCACAAATACGGACCCCCCCAAAAATGCAAGAATTCATCTTTTTTTTTGTGAGCTGGCCGGCAGTGTGTTTGCTTAAGCGCTGGATTTCATGTCAACAATCCTCAGGGCAACTTCCCCCCAACCCCCACCCCGCAGGATGCTCTGCCAAACTTCCTTCAAAGTCCATTTGTCTTATTTTGTTCTCAGAGTATTCCCGACTTGTCACTGCCTTGAGAAAAGTCCCCCGCGCTTGATTGAGTCTGGCAAGCCAGGGGGTCAGGGGCAGTTTACTCTGGCCCTCGTGTTGCCTGACATCTCGGGACTCATTGCGAGATAAAGTACGTGTCCGCTCATGTATCAGTTTTTTTTTTTGTGTTCAGGAAGTGAACTTTGTCACTGGCTTTTGAAGCGGGTAAAGGAAGAGTAAATCCTGATCTGCCTTGTGTTTCCAGAGGCAGGGCCATGTTTAGGATGGGTCGAGCTGCTTTAGCTCACGTCGCAGCCGGCGGGGCTCCAGGTGATTTTCTTTTCCCTTGCCCCCCCTTCTTAAAAGGTATCAAAAAGTGGTACGGGTGAATTTCTTGAGGCCCCTTCCCAAGTTTAGAAATGGAACCTCCGGCACACCCAAACGAACAAAACTGACTGACAGTTTCCTCTTGACCCGCCCCAGAATTTCACCTGAACTGCCAGGTACCTTCCGGTCACCAGTGACTGTTTCAGAGCCTGTTTTTGTGGGGGGAGGGGTTCTGTGCATTTTTGTCCCACGCAGGTCATTTTGATTTTCTGTCCAATGCACGTCCGCTCTCCGCTCCTCACGTTGGTCGCAGGGCTGTAAAGTAGAAGCAGAACCCCGAAGCGGAGGTCTTGGCATCCACCGTCAAATTCTAGAGCCCCCCCCCCACCTCATCCCCAGAGGCCAGTCCCAGCCGATGGCTTCCGAGACTATGCTCGCTTTCGACCCAACTTTGGCCAACATGTTGCATGCATCACTTCTTATTTGGTGCATTCCTGACGGCCGCATGGCTCGGGCGGCGTTTTATCTCACCCCAACAAGCTTTTTATTGAAATCCCAGACCGAGGGCAGAGATCACCTGGCTCTCATACTCCTCTCTTGTCCAAACATGGATTTACACTATCAGGAACTTCATGACGGACTTTGGATGAGCGACTAACGCCTCCCGGAGGACGTGCCGTAACATATACAGTAAGGTTTGTTGCTTCAGGCTCGAGTCCGCTTGCAGGATTTATGCGCGCTTCGTCAGAACGCGTCCCGTTACAGGTGATCCGCCGTTCCGCGTACCATGAAACACTTTGCTCGGATCTTCTGTTCCTGACAAAAAGAACCCAGCAATCCGTCAAAGATTATTATCAACCCGACATACCCCCAATATGTGACCGGACTAAAGCATAAAAAGGAGTGTGGCAAATCTTCTACCTGTGCAAAAATGCGATGACTTAAGTCAACCGTTTTGGGCCGTCGCCGGTCGCATTCTGCTGTCTCACCAGCTCGCTCGTGTGACTTAATTGGATTTATGTGCGGGAATGTGTTCCAAAGACGCACTTGTGAAATACGTCCACATCTGCTGGCCATTAGCGGTGGACGTAACACACAACAGAGAGAGAAAAGTCCCCCTCCCCGACGCCCTGATTCATTGGAGCGCGGCTCGCCTTTTATTGCGGCGGAGGAAAATGGCGCTCGGCCTTATCTGCCGGCCCTCCTTGCAGTTGTCCTGCGGCCGCTCGAGCCCGCACTTGATCTCTCTACCTGTGCTCTCAATACGGAAAAAAATCGCCGCTTCCATTTTCCTCCCATCCAATTTCTTTTCCATCTGCTACCGCACCACGACGTCTCCACGTTCGGTGCCCCTCCCTCCCCGAACCCCCCATCCCGCCGCTCCGCCCGGACAGTCGTTTGTCTCCGTCAACAGGACTTCCATCTCCTCTAAGATGGTTCCCCAAGGCCGGGGATGTCCTCCTGTTTCAATCCTTCCGCGGGCACCGAGAGAAGCTCAGCGTGGAGGTCTGACAACCCCCGCTGACCCCTCATCTGTCATCTGCAATGGGAAAGGCACCCTCCTAATTGGGGGTGGGGGGGAGCATTGAGGGGCCGGGAGGCGGCAGGGGTGGCGGTTGTTATTCTAGTGTTGAGCGGGTCAGAGGTGAAAAGGGGGAGATCACACCGGTGATTAGCCTCCTTCATGTGTGAGAGTACAAGGCAACGGGGCAAGTGTGTGTATGGGGCGGTGGGTGTGGGGGGTTACTTGCCACGGCCAGCTGGGGTGTAAAATAATTAGACAAGTAAAATCCTGCTTCGGTGCCATTAAGAGTGACACCGTGGGTCAAATGTGGGGACTCCCCAGCGAGGGAGTCGATCCTCTGCGGAAAATGGATCCCTTTTGAAGGAGCGCTCAACGGGTGACGCTCTGCAACTTTGTTTTGGTCTCGTTAAGGCTTTTAATTGTTGCTGCCGATTATCAGACTCACAGGTAATCTTTCTCAGATTGTACCCGTAAATCAAGGGGGGTGCCCGAGTCCTGGTCCAGCTCATCATCAGCAAGGTCTGAGAAGCCCGATAACGATCATGATCATTGAATCGGGTGTGTTGGAAGAGGGCAGACATCTAAAACTCCTGGACCGGATTTGGGCACCCCTGCCCCCTCAAACCTACAACTGCCCAGCGTCCCCCGTTTTTGCTTCTCACTGGGAATAATCAGCCCAAAACGAGGATAAGGATCTTGAAAATTGTCGCTCAGGGTGACAGCAAATTAGCACCAACTCATCTGGGAGTTTGTTAGCCAAACGGACTTTGTTAACCTAGCGGTTAACCCTACCAAGTACATTTGGATTGACTGACGTTGTGGAGTCGAGGGGAGGGGGGGGTCTTGAGCAGGTCCACAGTCGGTGGAAGCTAATACTCCCCTCGCTTTGGTGTGTTTGGAAAGAATCACTCCCGCCTCCATCACCTCCCCCCCATGGATGTGTAATCAAGCATCAAGACAACATATCTACCTGAAATCGTGGGTTGCAGCTGTCTGTCAATTTTTTTTGGGAGGGGGAGGGGGGTCAGTCTGGATTTCATCTTGAGGCTGATTGACAGGTGTGATGTGAGAATGCCTCTACACCTGCCGATACTTTCCAACACACATGCTTACCAAAAGGCCGCAAAGCCGAAATGACCCGCACACGTCCTAATGAGCCCTCACCAGGGCGTCTGGCGTTTACCGACAACCGTTCCTCCACCACGCTGGTCTCTCTCTCTCTCTCTCTCTCTCTCTCTCTCTCTCTCTCTCTCTCTCTCTCTCTCTCTCTCTCTCTCTCTCTCTCTCTCTCTCTCTCTCTCTCTCTCTCTCTCTCTCTCTCTCTCTCTCTCACTCTCTTTTTCTCTCTCTCGCTCCCTCGCTCTCTTTCTCTCTCTCTCTCTCGCTCGCTCGCTCTCTCTGGAGGGCCCTAAGACTGCCGGCAATTAACGGCTCGAGTGTGGATTTCCTGTCAAGTTCGGGTGAGGGCCCAGCAAAAGTCCCGTCCGCCGGTACCTGAACTGGATCGCTTCCACCTGCTTCGCCTTAACAGACGCTTTGTTTGTCTCGTATTAGCCCACCAGGGTGACCACTTTGAGTGTGTGCACGCCCCCCTTTCTGACGTTTTTAGACACAACCATCCCTTTGTTCCTACGATACTTTCAGATGGTTATTTACATTGCCGTTCTAATCACTCAAAACCAGGTAAAAATCCCCAAACTTTAGTATGCCCGTGATTGATTGGAAGTGAAAGTTTGTTTTTTGAGCACTTCCTGCTTATGTGCTTCGGTACCTGAAGGCGTTTTACAACTGGCTGAGGATCTCGGTGTGGCGTGCCAAGTGATCTTTGGCACAGGCCGCCAAGAATCCCATCTGTTTTTCCGCAACAGCCAAAGTGAGGCAACCGGGACGAATGCATGCGGGATCCTGCTCTTACAATTATCTTTTTTTCTGGGGGGGGGGGGGCTCGGGCGCTTGCCTGAAGAAGTCCGAGCACTCAGATCTGGATCCCGCTTTTAGCAATGTGTGTCAACAAGTAGCACTTGCGGATTAATTTGTGTGTTTATCTGGCTTGTAAATCAGCAAAAATAGAAAGTGAAAAATACCTAAGAGGTTTCATTGAGCCATCCATCATATGTGGATGCATGACTCAAACTGCAGCATATATTCTAAGAAGTCTGTTTTTTTTTAAACCGAAATCCATCAAGCGCTTTCATGTGTGTTAATTAAAAGTGTATTAGTCCATTGATTGGAGTCCTGGTGTCGATCAACTTTCAAAGAAAATGTTAGTGGGATCCCATCTCAAGCATTGTTAGAGATCTTTACCCTCATGTTGGTTGACACTTTGATTTAATTTGAATAGTTACCATGTTTTCCAAAATTGCATACACAGCATACAAAAAGAAAAATACATTAGATCACAAAACTCAATTTAAGTTGTTTTATTTCGTTTTTTTTTTTTATAATAGGAGAACTGAGCATCTGTATTTTTCTTGTCACCTCGTTAACCGACACATGGTTTTATTTTGAAAGCCAGAACCGGACCTGGATTTTGTCAGCATGCACTCCAGTGCGCTTGACGCCCGATCCAGCCAGGCGCCTGCGGTCGAAAAAAAAAAAAGTCCAGTGAAGTGGGCGGGTTGAACTAAGGACGCGCGTGGACGCTACCAGCGAGTTTTTGGGTGGACGTCGGTCACGCAGGACGTCACATTGAAACATCCCGAAGTGTGTGTCTTTCATTCCGCTACAAGCTGCCCACGCACACGCACATCCTGGCCAAGTCCACCATGAGAACGCACGTATGGATTTACCAGGCGCTGGTGTGCGCTCTGCTCAGCATGCTGGATGCAGGTAAAACGTGATGATGCCGAATCCTAGGCAACTTTATGCTCTATTCCCCACGCGCGATTCCATACGTGCTTGTGTTGACATAATCTTCGAGAAGTGCAGAAAGTGTTTCACTCAGCGGGTTTTCCAACGGAGTTCAGCGTTGACTGACGCACGACTTGTTGCATGATGTTGAATGCGATTTGAAAGGAGAGAGGGGTTGTATTTGGAGCGTTTAATACGTGTTTGGCACACATATTAAATATTTTCTCTGGCTGCACGGTGAGACACCCTAACCCCCGACCCCTTGAAGAGGCCCTCTTATTACCTTGTATTTATTATTTGGTGCTCCTGCCAGCGCAGTTGTTTATAACGCGGGAGGATGCTAGCTTGTTCACATAAAAGCTGAAAATTACTCCCTTAAGTAAAATCAATTCTCCACTTTTAGACTGTCGAGTGCATGCCAAAGCAACGCTGTAACTTTTTAACTGGGGTCACTTGAGCCAATCAAAAGCTTGAAGAAAGACATGGATGGAAAAGGCGCACTGAAAGTAATGGGGACATTTCCATAGTTATTTGAAAACTAAAATATTTCCATCTGGAAAACATATAAGCCAACATTAGGAGATAAACATTTTTGGTGGGCGCCATTCATGTTTAAAAAAAAAAATCTCTATGTGACTATGTCTCATGCTAAAAGACGTAACGCTCTCCTAAACCCCACAGGAATGGAATCATAATTGATATCATTGATAACAGCTGTATCTGTCCCACCATGTATTGGCCCCACCGCAGCCCACCCCGACGATCCGTGCGACTTGTTCACCGCAAAGTGCAGGTTAGGCCTTTGCCGAGTGTGAGGAAGAGCCTAAGTGAAATCTAATTGAGCAGCCTCGCCAGACATGAGGGCTGCAACAACACTGTGATGAGTGCCAGATGTGCTGCACTTGAGCCCAAGCATTAGTAGCACGTCAAAAAAAAAAAGAAATCCAAGCATCTTTGCCACCAGCGCTCGTGTCGCTTGTAAAGTGAAACGAGCATACGTTGTAACCGAAACCTGGTTCTGTGCAAGGTGGGGCTTTATTTATTTCTCCTCCCGGCAGGTGGAAGTGACCGCGGGAGGATTTGGGCTTTTGAATAACGGCGCTGTCCTCCTCGTGAACCCCCTCCTCTGCACACATTGTCTTTGCATCGCTTCTTTTCAGACGGTACTTGCTGCAAGACTGTCGGCCGAGGGCCCTTCGGAAACAAAGCGAGAGCGATGGCAATGTTTCAATTTGCTTGTCACTTTTACGGCGTTTACTCGTGCCATGTCTCCTCGCAAGAGTTTACGAGGGAATACATCATGCTAAGTACGATAATAGCTTCCAAATTGACTCCTTCTCACATTAGCAAAGTATTTTGTTCCAAAAAGCGCTACATTTGGTCAGAATTTGAAGGTGCCTGGGCTGAAAATTGGACCGCTGTCACGCAAAGACAAAGTTTTGCTGTCATTTGAAAGTGCAAGGGTCCCCCCAAAAAACCCATACCATTTTCAAACGTTAGTCCATTTCGACAAAGTTGCAATGCTAGCGTGACGGTCAAATCTTCAGTTATCAGAAAATGTTGATTTTATGTTTACAAATTAAAGTGCCACTTTTATGGAAAAATACATACCTGGTACTTTTAGATTTCATGAAAGTGAATAAAATTGGTTGCAACATTTTTTCAATCAGAATAATGCCACAACGGGATTCACAGTTCGCACCAGAATGTATCATGCTAATTTTCTGGATTTTTCTCAAATGCAAATTTTCACTTTTTGGATTTGGCATAGGGTGATGCCGAGTTTCTGAGTAACTTCTGACGCCAGCTTGCCGTTTTCCGCCCATCAGGTGACTGCCGAAAGAGCCGACAGTCTTTGCAGCGCTACGAAAAGTCCGAAAACCACCTGCTGGTCTGCGCCGAATGCCCGCAGTCGCCCGTGGTGCGCAACAGTCGCTCGCAGGAACACTGCGCCCGCAAGTGCAAGAAAGTCAAGAAGCACTTCAACTGCAGGTGAAATTCCGACATTCCTTGCCGTTGCTATTTAGTTTTTTTTTTTTTTTTAATCAGCCGTTCATCTGCCTTCCTGTGTGCAGGGCCTTCAACTTCCACAAACACAACAGGAAATGCCACTTGCTCCCCTTTGACCGGTTCAGCCACGGCGCGCAGAAGCAGCCCAACGCCAACTTCACGCTGTACGAAAAGAAAGGTAAACACTTCGGCCCGTTTGGCGTGACGCTATTCACGACTATTTACACGTCGGGGAAGCGCACGGGAGACGCCGACGTCCGCGTTGACACAACAAACCCGTTTGGAGAAGGACACTCGGCAGTGACGCGTAAACAAGCCCGTAAAGAATCTTTGTTTACAGTCGTAGCGCCGTGCAGCCTGTGGAATCTAGCACTTGAGAATTTGCGGAAACTCCCCCTACCCGCCGCTCCGATGACATTTACCGAACCCCGGTCAGTTGTTTTGGGCAGAACAAAAAGCTGCGATTGACCAAATATGGTCAAACCCCAAAACGTGATTGGAAAATCCTGTAATTCGTATGAACAATGCAATATGAATGGACACTTTGAAGCCGGTTTTCTCCACTCTGCTCAGATTACATAAGGGAGTGTGTCATGGGACCCAAGGACAACTACAGAGGGAGGAGGTCTTGGACCAAGTCGAACATAACATGTCAGGCCTGGTCTGATAATAACATCAATGAACACACGTAAGTACTCCCTCTTTTTATACCTTCAAAGTGTCAGAAAGCCGTGGCGACATCCGTGCTGGCGGGCTCGTGCAAAAAAAGTTCTTGAAAGGTTTTGGGTCAAGGACAAAAGTGTTATCTCCCCTTTACGGCATTTATACTGTGATTCCCCAATGCCACCACCAGGTGGAGCCACTAGAGCCTTTGGAAATGCGCCATTTTATTTATTTATTTATTTATTGTACCCTTACTAGCTTTGGTTGTCATCCATATGTTAATATTCCCTTTTTATGTAATCCAAACTCGGAAATGTATGGTTATGTTCATGTTACATCTTAGATTCTAGAGTGCTAGCTGGCTCATGTTAGTTAAAAGTTCGACTGCCTTGCCAAATCGTTCTGCTACTACAGAACATTTTCATCTGTCTACCTTCAAAACACAAGTGTTAGCAGGCTAATGCTAACGACTTGGACCAATCAATCTGTGTTCTCTTATTTTAGCTTTTTTGGCATGTTGATTTTAGCCCGCTTCTCACTAGCAGCGTTCATTAGTCGCATGCCGACAGTTTTGAAGCGCTTTGTCCATAAAAATGGCACGAAATGACATTTGTGACCTCTGATTTTTGTTGGAATTTAGCGCCGCCTAGGGCAAGCTAACCTTCCGCTGTGCTCCCACGTTAAAGCTATTATGTGCATGCTTGATCAGACACAACGCCAAAACGAGGTGATTTCCCGCGATGTTTCCAACTAGGAATGTCCTTTGGACGTTTGGGAATTGAACCATGTTGTCTGAGAAACTGCGTGTTGACACCCAGCGCTCCGTGAAGGGTGAAATATTTCTGTGAGTGTTCATAACACTGCCCATAACTCAGCAAATTCACATGGACGCCAGGTGGTCAGCGCCAAAAAAAAAACACAAAAAACACCCGAACTGGACATTTGTTCCTGTCCTAAATCACTCGTCCCCCAGGAATAAATTTTCATTCAAACTGGATCGTGACAGACACTATTTCCAAGAAAAATTTACGATGTAATTGTATTTCATTTTTTGGTAGCGTTAGCATCTTGGACTTAATTGTTTGCGTTTGTTGGCTTTTAGCCATTATGAGTTGTTTTTACAGTCGTTAAAGCTAATCCAGAACAAATTTGTATTTTCTAGGTGTGAACACAACTGTGGCTCTGAATTAACTTGCCCCTTTCATTAAGCTTGAAAACTTGATTCAACCTGGACAGCAGTTGAATTTGTCAAAAATACTCTGCCATGCTAGCTCGTTTGCGCTAGCTACGGCTTTCATTTTATCCAAATTCAGTACCAAACACCATTTTATTTGCTCTACAAGCCCAGAGCCCTTTTAATTTTTTAATTTTTTATTTTACATTCGTCTCGTGCTCTAAAATGTGTCGGAGAGGCTACAAGCTAAAACCCGTTCATCGATCTTCTTCAATGTCATTCTCAGCTGTCATTTTCAAAGTCACTACTTGTTTTACGACTCGAGAGGTCCGACTTTATGGAGTACGCCGTACCACGAGTCGTAAATATTACCCGTAGTTGCTTTTTCGCAGGCGAGCGTTGCTTTGGCTGTGCCTTACCAATGCGTTCAAAGTAAGTATGTGCGCATAGTAACACAGCGTATTGTCGAACGCGAACCGACTCTGGCAGCGAGATGAATTGGAGGGGTAACTGGCTAACATCTGTTAGCGCAGGGTCATTACGGCTAACTCGCGCTTCGTGCGGCAGCCTTTTATGGACTCTCGCCACATGCGGGCCCATGTTGTGTGGGGTACCTTGTACTACCTTGTAATACAATTTATTATCTACTGGAGTATGACATAAAAACGTTGACATTATAAAGAGGTTTAACACAAAGCAGATGTTTCGGGTTCTGGTGCTGCGTCGCTAAACGGGGGTGAGATTTTCGTGGCATTTTTCTTTGTGTGTGTGTGTGTGTGTGTGTGTGTGTGTGTGTGTGTGTGTGTGTGTGTGTGTGTGTTTCTCCTTGTTCTGCTTTGAATGATGTCGTGCATTAGTGTCAGAGCTTTATGTAAGCCCTGGAGCATAAGAGGGGGGGAGCAAGGTTAGAGTAAATTCCCCCAGGAGAGGAGTCGTCGCTGAGGGTAGAGTGTTCGGACAACCTGCTGACAGGCTGGAAAAACCCGTAGACCTTCGCTGTTTTTTTAATTTGCATTTGAAGTTCATGGTCAGTCCGGATCATCGCGATAATCCCGATTTCCACACCTCGCCCGTGTGAAATGGTGCGGTTCTGGTTCCGGCTATCGCACAGTGGCTTGACCGCGCTCACTCGTCAGAAGGGGGATTACATAAAAAAGGTGCAATCTGGGTTACGACGGCTGAGCTATCGCTTGGCGGGTCAGTGCCGGCAATTTTTTCGTGGTCCTGTGAAGTTCTTTCACATATTTGGACAAAGCGTATCGATGACTTATTTGGCATTGTTAAAAGCTCACACTCAAGTCTGGTTCTTGCGCCGCCACTTTCACGGCTGCTTGACTGAAATGGGGATTACGTTTAAAGGCGCTCGCAAAAAATGCGCGTCACGCTGGGTGATCAATCACGTCACGTTGGACGCCCACCGTTGACCCCTGCTCCTATCAGGCTCCTTCACACTTGACGGAGTAGCGACAAGGTACCGCTAATGAAGCAAAAGTGACTGATTTTTGCATTCGATTGCCACGGTTTTAAAATCTCCTAGCTGGGGCCTTCATGCAAATGGGCTGTGGATTTATTTTGCTAGGTAGCGAGAGCGGAACCCCCCTCGCGTATACACCGACCCGGTGGCTCCCTGAAATTTATTTGAGAAGCTTACGGCGCTCTCAACTGCACGTTGCGTCCACTTCCCCTTTGTAGGTTTTACCCCGATAGATACCCAACGCAGGATTTGAGGGAGAACTTCTGCCGGAATCCCAACAACGACCCCGGTGGTCCTTGGTGCTACACCACCGATCCGAATGTGCGGGCCGAGGAGTGCGGCGTGCCGCGGTGTTCGGAGGGTAAGACGGTGCCAAATGAAAAAGCGATACAGGGCTTGCGGTTTTACCCATCAATAAATGTGCGGTTCAACGGTGCCGACAGACGTGTGCGTGGCGTGCAACGGCGAGCAATACCGAGGAAAAGTTGACCAAACCGAGAGCGGCAAGGAGTGCCAGAGATGGGACTCGACCCGGCCCCACAAGCACACCTTCCAGCCCAAAAGGTGAGTCCGCAAAACAGCCGCAGTGGCTTTCAGCACTTTTTAACCTCTGCGATCCGTTCTCCCGCTCAGGTACAAGGACAAAGGCTTGGCGGACAACTACTGCCGCAACCCGGACAATCGTCTTCGACCGTGGTGCTACACCATGGATCCAAAGACTCCCTGGGAGTACTGCAACATCACCACGTGTGGTATGAGGGCTGCGCTCACTCCCGATCACTCCTCTGTGACAATTCATCTCGGCCCGTTTCGAGTCTGAAAATAGCCGCTTTGAGGAGATCAGAGAGCACTCGAAGCAACGGGCAGACGATGGTTTGGGGTTTGTGGGGATTAATGGCGACAGAAGGGAGTGCTTGTTCTTCGCTGGTTTTGGCTTTTTCCCGTTGAGTTATTGTTTGCCGTCCCCAGTGTTAAAGTTGTTGACGTGGCTTTGTTTTTCTTGTTCTGGGCGGTGCCCGATTGTTTTATTAGACTATTGTTAAAGGAACCCTTAGGAAGGGGAATCAAATCCAGAACAGGCCTGGGCAGGGTACGGCTCAGGGGCGACATTCGGCCCGCTCGCCGTCTCTGAGCAGCCCTCACGACGACTCCGAAGTCAAAGTAAAACGTAAAATACCGTCTAGGTGCTTTTATTTTCGTCACAGTAGAGTCACCACTGCATTGTTATATATCCCGGTCAATAATTTTGCACTTTCCACGTTATATTTGGAAGTCCTGACTGGGAACAGTTATTGTGGGTTGGTGGTTGGCGCACCAAATTCAAATTTCTCAAGTGTAAAGATGTCATTTTAGGAACCGCTCATAATTTTTAATTCTACACCATACGACTTAATTACGCTAACAGTGTATTTTCGGGCGCGTGTTGCCAGCGTTCTACTTCTTTGTTTATTTTTTTTTCGTATTATATACTGGGTGCGTACCATGCACGCGATTTCACGCTAATCTTTCTGGTTTTTGTTTGCAATTTATGTTGTCGGTTATTGAAATTTCTTTGTTTCAAATTTTCAATCTAGCTAGCGTGCTAGTGGGATTATTTAAACACGAAACCCAAACCGAAAAATGGTCGTGAGCTCGTTAGGTTGTTTGCTAGTTCACGTTGAGTTGCACATTGAGGATTTTTTTATTTTTTATTAGTTTTTTATTAGACATTTTTATTTTTGCCATTGTATTTGAAATTATGAATGATGACTGTCCAAATCATTTTAATCACGTCACCAAAAGTTTTGAAATGTTTTTTTTGGCATTCTGAACGGGTCTCACATAAAACTGCGCCGCGGTGGCGGGAACATTCGCAACACACCAAGTGAAAAGATTTCCCCCCGCGTTCGCTTTGGTGAAATGTACTCGCACACAAAATGCAAGCATCCTTCTTTGTTTCTGTCCACATGCATTGAATTAACAGTGCATCTAATGATTTACAGGCAGGGTGGGGCGTTGTGTCCAGATGTGTGTATCCCTCAATGGCGGCCCTCGCACAGATAAAAACCACTGACCTGTGATGTTGCCTGGCATGCGTTACATCAAGAATCCTTTTTTTTTTCCTCTTCCCCTCCCCTGCCAAACACGACCTCGCCTTCTCCATCTTCTCTCGTCTCATTTGTCAAAGGCAAAAGAAAGGCAGACAGAAATCTAGGGGGTGGGGGTGGATTCCACCTGAATGTGTTCAGGATCATTTCCTTGTGAGGATGCTTTCATAGCAAGGGATTTCTACACTGGGAAGATCTCGTGTCCGATGTCGTAAATTTAATCTTCATAAGTTTGCGCAAAACAGAAAAGGTTCAACACAAACTTTTTCCCGTCTTGAGATTTGCTTCTCGATATGGAAAATGCACTTTTTGGCAGCGAAGACTGAAAACGATAAACTGTTTTGGGTTTTTTTTTGCCAATGGATGTGAGTGTGAATATATTTGTGTCATTCTCCATTACAGTATCTAGAAAACACTTTACAGTTAAGTAAGGTTTATTGGTTCAAAGTCAGCCTCCCCAAAAATGATTGAATAGTACAAAAAAAAATAGACAATTTTGCATGGTTTGGCAACGCAGAACCTCCTTAAGGGTTAAATGACTTCTTGTTATTGTGCATTCCCCATGTGAGGAAGAATGCCTTGCTCCTGAAATGATAACAGAGGCCACACTGCATTATAAACAAATGCAATAGGAATGGCTTCCAGTTCCTAAAATACAGTCCAATTAATATTTGACATGCGACATATTGATCAAAGGACTTTGTGTAAGGTGTTGTTGTTGCGGACGTCCCATCGTGAGGCGTCCGTGAGTGTTATGAATAAACAGCAAGCTTACTATCAGCACGGTGGGGTTGGCGTGGCGGGCGTGCCGCTGTTTTTAATCATCCCTCTCCAGGTTAAACATGGCACATTCTTGCAAGGATTAATATCTTTCCCCCTCCTCCTTTTTTATTTATTTATTTTCAAGAATCCGACTCCAGCGGGGATCCAGATGTGAACGCGACGACGTGGTGCGTCCGGGGAAAGGGTCAAGACTACCGCGGCACCATGAACGTAACTCCCGAAGGGGTGACGTGTCAGCGCTGGGACTCGCAGTTCCCCCACCTGCACTTCTTTCTTCCAGACAACTTCAAATGCAAGTGAGTCATGCGCGTTCGTCCCCTGCGCCGACATCTTGGATTCAGCTAAGGCGCTCTCTCATGGGGAATCTCTTTATCCAGACTGTTGCCGTGACAAACATCCAAAAAGATGGCGTTCTCGTTTATGGAAAAAAAAAAATTGTCCTGGTTTGTGTTTGCTTGTGCGCCTCTCAGGGACCTGCGCGACAACTTCTGTCGCAACCCGGACGGGTCCGAGTACCCCTGGTGCTTCACCAGCGAGCCCAACCAGCGCAGAGCCAACTGCACGCACATCCCCAGGTGTGGCGTCCAGGCCTCCAAGAAAACCGGTAAATCACTCTCAGGCATCAGACAACCTCGTGGCCACGAGGCAAATCTATGGAGTCATCAAATAAAAACTGATGTTGAATTAATAAACGGGATAAATGAGGATACCCTGTTGCATTTTCCTAGAATGAATAAAGCGACCCGCATTGGAAAGCGCTGTCACTTAGCATGCTTTCCGTTGAAGCAGACCACATGTGCTCTGATTCCTTTTGAATGTTTTATTGCCTTCGAGCGCCCTCGGCGCACTGCTAAAAATGACCGCGGCGCGCCTCACGAGTGAGCCCACACACTCGAGCTCGCTGATTGCAATTAGGCGCCGTAGGTGAAAGCCCGATTGCCACCCCCTGGGGGAGGGGAGAAATGTATTTGAAATACTCTTGTTCTTCTGTAGAGTGCTACGAGGACAACGGGGAGGCGTACCGGGGCACCTTAAGCATCACTCGCTCGGGGATTCCTTGCGCCAACTGGTCCCTTCACATCAACAGGTAAGAAAAGTGGAGGTTCATTTATGTGGTATTTTTTCCCTCATCATTTTTGCTTTTTCAAGAGTGAACTATGGTTACAGGTGTATGTTTTGTGCTCGGTTGGAGGGATGTTTTCAAAATTGTAAGCTGATCAGTCAGTCGCATTGTCATTCAAATCGGAGAAGTGTTGTCCTTCCAGCGTTTGGAAAACTTGTGGAAAACCATGTGCCCCTAACGTTTCTGAAAATCCATTGCTTATTTCACAGCCAACATAAGCGGCGAAACACTGGGAATGTTTCCTCGAGGGGGACATTCTTCACTGCTAACTGCTGAATGTTTGTTGACAAGCCCCCCGTTTTTTTAGTCCATGTGAAAATCTTTTTCATATGAATGGAGCTTAGCCGTGAAAACAAACAGTAAAAAAAAAAAAATAAATATATGGGGAAATCAGGGAGGTTCCTCAGGGGTCAATACCAAGCCCAATTATTATTCCTGACACTTGCAGGTTGGGATGGCTTAATTTACAAGAATTTTAAAAGCCAAAACGGCACGGGAAGATGGACATGTTCCAGAGCAGACCCCTGACCCGCGGGAAGTGCTTGGCGTGGGGGGCAGATCAAAGCCAATCAGCTCCCCTCGCCAGCCAGTCTAGCTCCGTTTGAGGTGAGGGGTCGTCCTGGGAAGAAAAAACACCACGGCTTGTTTAACATTCTCCTGGGAAGTGAAATTATCTTCACCTCTTGACAAATTGCCGTGCTTCCGTGAGTGTGTGTGTGTGTGTGTGTGTGTGTGTGTGTGTGTGTGTGTGTGTGTGTGTGTGTGTGTGTGTGTGTGTGTGTGTGTGTGTGTCTTGGTCCCATCCAGTAATGGCTTTTCAGGATCGGCAAGAACAGGGTTTGCGCGCTCCTTGCATGGGAATTCTTCCAAGTGTGCGCGGTGGAGGACGTGGCTCCTGGCGGTCTGAGAGTGCATACTTTCAAAGTCCCATGAGCGTCATTGGCCAAACGCGCCGTTTCCTTCTACGGGCGCGCCGCAGTCGTTGAAATGCGACTTTCTTGCCCCGCTGTGGCCGTTCAGCGTGCAGTGTCTGTGTGTGTATGTGTGTGTGTGCGTGCGTTTTGTGCTATCCACTGTTTGCCAAATAACAAACGGAACATGAGTATCTATATTTGTGTGTTTTACAGCGGGGATTCTCACTCTACACTATCCCATGTAGGGCTGGACAAGAACTACTGCCGCAACCCGGACCGGGACAAACACGGCCCCTGGTGCTACACTGACCCGAACACTCGCCTGGCTTGGGACTACTGCAAACTGAAGCACTGTGAGTGGAAGTATTTGTTTTATGATTGGGGATTTCCCCAAGTGAAAATTTTGATTTCCAAAAATGGACTGCAGTCTGTTTTGGAAAGCGGTATTCTGTGATCTCTTTGAATCAATGAAGCTCGTTCCAGTCCGAAATCGCAATGTGTTGATCTGCTGTTGTTAGCTAGTCAACCAAAAATGTCACTCATGTTTTGCCAATTTGGCATCCTTAGCCGGTTAAGCTAACGGTGCCAGCTAATTGCGCCTAGTTGTAACGTGTTCAATGGTTTCTATGTCACGCAGCAGTCTTACTCTGCTGCCTCTTCTTCTTTGTTGATGGTCGACTCGCTCTGCAATCCGTCACGCCTCGGTGTCCATCACGATTTGTTTTGCATTATTTCCTTGTCACTTTGACACGGCGCATGACCGCAACCTTCACAGGCACGCCGCCGTATCTCTCATGTCAGTCTCGGAAAGCTTTGGCTGCCTTGGCATCCATAGCTAAGAAAAAGGTCAGTGATGTCACTGGGCCTCAGTAGAACGGACGACGTGTGTAGGTGGGAACTCTCCGGCTACCCCTTCAAGCGACGGCGCACAAATCCTCATTTTTGCCCTCGGGACCAAGCGTTTGATCTGTGCTCGGTCAGCACATTAGGTTCCAAACAGCGCACAAACCCTCTGTTGCTGGCGTTGCGTTGGGAATGTGAGGAATGTGCAGCAGGTGTCGGGTGCGTTTTGACACCTTCCCGCACCTGGCTAATGACTGGGGAAAGCAGATCTGGCTAGCTGACAATGCAACAAGCAGCATCTTGTGCTGCAAGGTTTCCTCTGGGAAAGCGGAAGTTCTTCCAGTGTGCGCTCTGCCATCCTCCTGATGTTAACTGTCCACTTGCCAAGAAGACGGTACGCCCTGCGCACTGCCAAGAATGTCAACAACATAGCGCACAACACTGCCGAATGTCAGAGGATTGCCTCCGGGCAGCAGATGTGCTTGATAGCTTTGACTTTCCTGTCAAAGTAGGAATAATTCACTGCTTAGATTTTAGAACCATTTTCCTATCAATCCTGACAGGGCAATGTCAATTTTCTTCATTAAGCAGAGTGTCAGTTGTAATCATTTTGACGCAGTGGAATTCATTCATGCGGGACTAGTGGCACCGAAAAGATGACCTGGTTTGTGGAGAATTTCCGTAAAAATAACAGAGTCTCTTCTTTGCTGCCTAAACGGGTTGCTGTTGAAGTCATAAAAGTCGTTTTTGAGCCAAGGGACGACTTGGTCGATTGTGAATCGCTCGACTGGGAACGAAATTAATTTGCTGCATAAACGGTTCAGAAGGCAATTGTGACAGCCGCGTAATGTAAATAATATGAATCAATAAAAAAAAAAATACTCATACAATTATGGTTTGGTGAATATTAGTCAATATGATGAAACTATATTGCATGAATATATTACATGAGTGAAAGAATCAATTTAATTCGTTTTAAATCATAAATGAAATCCTGGGTGTGGGGGGGTTGTTTGTTTTTCGTGGCGGACGATGCAATTTATTGCCTTTGCAAAAGAATGGACAAACGATATAAAAGTGAAACAGAGCCTTTGTTGAATGTGTTTGCCACATGTACGAGCCCACATGTGACTTTGCGGCTATCAAACTGTCAGCCTTGAGCAGAGCAAACATTCATATTTGGTCTTGACCGTCTGCATGTAATTTGTCGCTCATGGAAAAGCCGTTTGTTTTCTGTCACGTCTGGCAAATTGTACAATTCACTCCCTAATTCCCGCTCGTCTTCATTTGCTCGTTTCAGGTGATTCCACGACACCCTCGCCTCCAAACGGTGAGTGTTTTTACCCCCTTCTCTCTACTCGCTTTTGGGGCCCACACGTTGTGACGTCAACTCTCAACCCCCGTGAAATCCAGCGACGCAAACGCCACCCGCTCCGGCCCCAACCGTCCCCAAGATCTCGTGCTTCGTTCACATCACCACTCGCATCGTCGGGGGCCAGCAAGTGCGAGGAACGGATGGCAGCTGGGTCGTCAGCATCCAGAGAGAGTGAGATGCTCTGTTTCTGTTTTTTGTTATTTTTGTTTGACGGCCCTGGCGGAGTCACAAAAAATCATTAAAAAAAAACATGTTTTTAATTGCTGTCGTTATAGGAAGATCCATTTATGTGGAGGGTCTTTGATCCGAGAAGATTGGGTGTTGACGGACCAGCAGTGCTTTACATCCTGGTACCACCTTTTTAAGATTTTGATTTATCCTCTTTTAATCCAGGCCCGACTAGTTTGGTCATACGTGTTTGTTAAATAACGTGCCCCGAAAAAAACATTTTTTTTTTTTTAATATGTTTCTCAGCGTTCCCGACCTGAGGGAATACAGCGTGCAGGTGGGCCTGCGCCACCTGAACGAGTCGTCGCGTCACCCCAGGCTCGGAATTTCTCGCCTTATCTGCGGCCCGGAGGGATCCAACCTGGTCATGCTGAAACTGGCCAAGTGAGTTGCCAACATTCCTCCACGCGAGCGCCATTTGCTCCGTTTTCAATCAACGCCGAGTGACTGTGATTAATGCGCATTCCAGCCCCGCGCCCGTGTCCGAGGGCGCCACCACCATCCATCTCCCCGTCCAAGAATGCCACATCGCCGAGGGCACCAATTGCACCATGTACGGATGGGGCGAAACCAGAGGTAGTCTTTTTTTTTCTTCTGCTTTCGCTCGTATTGAAAAACAAAAGTCTCCCTGCAACCGCTGTGCCTTGCGCGCATAGATAGGGAACGGGAGCGGGCGCTGAACGTCGTGACCATGCCGATTGTGGACGACGACAAGTGCTCCCGGATCAAGGGGGACGCCGGAGAGAGCAGGATATGTGCTGGAGGCAAGAGAGGAGAAGGCGTGTGCGAAGTAAGGGGCGCCTCAACTTGCTTGTTGCTAGGCAGATTTTGTAGAGCGGTCACAAATCAAGACGGATTCATGCTCAACTCGATTTAAATCGTTTAGACACGGGAACCGAAACATATTTATTCCGCTCAGCAGCCACCCAACTCGCCTCTCTTATTCGCTGACGCCCATGTCACTCACCAGTCGAGGCCCCGTCTTTAAATCCGGCCCACAAATCACAGATGCAGAATGAGAAGATGGTGACCCCAAGTGGAGGAAAAAAAAAATACTTGGACATCACATTCACATATTGTTCTGTTACTGTAAATATCAAACGCTTCCATATTTTGCCCATATTTGAATCACAACTCTGTATGAAATCTTAAAAAAACAGATAGCTGGTTGTCACTCTGAGCTCGTCCTAATGCTGATTTATTTTTAGTTTTTAATTAATTTTTCCCCCCCCTTTTTCCAGAAAGACAACGGTGGTCCGCTCGTGTGCCAGAAGCAGGAGCGCCGTGTTGTGGTGGGCGTGAGCATCCAGCGCACCAAGTGCGCGTCGTCGCGGCCGGCGCTCTTTGTCAACGTGGCGTTCTACTCGCAGTGGATTTACAAAGTCTTTAAGCTTTACCCCAGCCCCGACACGAACTGACAGACCACGGCCGGAAAAAAAAAAAAAACGTTGCAAAGGAGGATGTTTTTTTTTTTTCCTTCAGGGAAAAAAAAATTGCAGACAACCAAATGGAATCTCCACTATGCAAATGAAGATTGAGTGAAGCGAAGCGTGACTAAGAATCGTCTCCTGGAATTTACTTGAATACTTGGACGGTGGCCCATAGAGGACAAGAAGCTTGGGCGGGCGATCAAATGCTGCTTTCATGCTCCGATCCGAGGTCTCGTGCTAATGCTTGTAGCATGAGCGAGCGGCGGCTCTCGCCAAGGCAAACACGCCTCTGCGTTTTTGGAGGGAACTGCCGTGGCCCCTGGCGGGCCGTGTGCGGTCACTCGGATATTTTTTTTTTCTCTTTCACGCAAAGTGGAGCTCTACGTACATAGTGGGGCGGATTTTCGGACGCGAGTTTATGGGTCTCATAGATCCCACTCCCCTTCCCATCATTTCTTCACGCCGCTAATGGTGTTTGATATATTTAAAAGAAAGAGGTAGCTTGGCTGTATTTATTGTCGACTGCAGTCCAAATGGTTTTGGAATTAATTAAGACCAGATGAGCACAAAAAAAAAGAATCTGC
Source organism: Hippocampus mohnikei (assembly GCA_026261675.1). Lineage (NCBI taxonomy): Eukaryota > Metazoa > Chordata > Actinopteri > Syngnathiformes > Syngnathidae > Hippocampus > Hippocampus mohnikei. Next base: position 7,278,228 of record JAKGUB010000345.1, read on the forward strand.
AGCCTGATGGTTTGCTGTTAAAATGAAGTCATTTCTGGCTCGAGGCTGTGTCAGTTGGATGATTATTCATCCTATTTTGGTTGAGCTTTGGACTCGTTGCTTCACCACATCTGGATCAGAACAAAAAAAAAAGAAGCGTCATGGAGCTTTTGAAGGAATAAAGTGGAACTTTTCAGCTATGCAAAAAAAGGAATTTAGAACATTTAAGTTAATATATATATATTTTTTTTAATGAATAATAACAATTAGGGTGCGACCGATTCATCAGCAGGCCGATTTTATCGGCCAATATTATCTCTTTTAAAATTGCCCAAAATGGATCAATATTTTGCCTTACAACACAAGACAAGGGTGATACTCAAACATTCCCTACCAAAAAAAAAGAATTGGCAAAAAAATTCATAATTAGCCGACTGTGGACAATTACTCTCCGTGTTGTGAACTTTAAAATAAATGCTCTGCCTATACGCTAATTCATATCTTTAGTGTTGTGTACGTAAAGGGACCAAAAAGTTATTTTATTCATTATATATCAGTCGGTTAATTGGTTATCAGAATTTTATTCTGCCAAATATCGACAACGGCCTCAAAAAAATCAAGATCGGTCGGGCCCTAACTGACTGTGGCTCAATTCAAATCTTAAAATATCAACTTTTTTTTTTGTCTTCTTCATGTTCATTTTGTACGAACTCTTATTTAATTGACCGACAGTGTACATTTTTGTAAATATCACATGGTCATATTTTGTAATTTCACAGCAACTGGCTGAATCTATTTTTTATAATGTCTATCAAAGCTGCTATTTTTTGGGCCCCTACGATTATTTGGTTTTGTGTTTTGTTCCGCTTTGTTATTCCCATTTTAATAAAACTGATAAAAACCCCAGAAAACTTCTTTTTTCTTGCTGGGATGATTTATGAAATGATTAAATGTTGCCAAATGATCCACAGTGATGATACTAATTTTCATATTTCTTCTGTTTTGTTGCAGGAAATAACTACAAGAAGTGTGAGATTTGGAATTGGATTTCAGGTTCCTACACCCCTCCCCACCCATCCCCTGCTATCCTTCGGTAGACAATAAGAACACCAAAAATGGTCACGGATCATTTCCCTGGCGCTAGCATGTGGACATGTCATTTACTTCTGCGAATGAGCCGTGGCGTTACGATTAGCGGCTACCGACTTTCTGGATGTTGACGGCGCTCGTCCAGTCGTTCAGCCGTGCTTTTATTACCATCACTTATGTCAATAAATCTCAATTCTTAAAACAAAACAAAACAAAAACACGTTTTATTGAAATGATTGCAAAATCATTGAGGCAGATAAATGTGATCTGTGTTCTTCCTGCAGGTGGCGCTGCAGGTTAAATCCAGGCCGTATCTTGTGCGGCGCGGAAGAGGTGACGTTGAAGTCCGCTGTGTTGTTGCACGCCCTGGCGCCTTTGGGTTGCTGCTGAGGAAGTGGGTGGACCCCGCAGGCCCTGCCGGAGATGCACGTGGAACATCCGAAACCTGATGACGGGTTTCACAACAGAAATTGGAGGTTAGTGGCACGGCGTAGGCTTTTAATGGGGGTTCTGGAGTAGCGACATGCTAATGCGCAATGGGAAACGACATAGACAGGCTAACAGGTAGCATCTCTGTGGTGATGTCATAACACTTTAGGAAGTTTGAACACAATCACCAATACATGTAGACAAAAATTACTTTGTGTCTGCATGACTTTATTATACTGCCCCCCAGTGGCCAAATCGCGTACACCAGAAGCAGATGACGGTTTAATTTCTTCACATTTGATTTAATTTTGTTGTTATAAAGTTGAATATTCGAGTGTGATTTACCATATTTTAAAAAAATATACCTTTTTGTTTTTATTTTTAATGGGTGGGGGGCTGGACTTTAGTTATTACTACTCCTATTAAGTACATTTTCGGACAATTTCTTCCCGTATTTAAGCACGATGTCAACGCTCAAACTGCGCATGATGGCTTCAATATACTTTTTAGGACTAAAACCTGCCTTCATTTCAATGAACACTTAGGATCACTACGCTCCTGTATTTTAATCTCAGTCATATTTTTAGATGGGCTAGAAAGTTGGAGTGAACTTTACCTACGTCACCGCTGGGGAACATCCGATATACACCGTAGTACGATGGCCCAGCCGTCATCTACCAGCATATTAAACAGCATAAATGTTAGCATAACCTATGGACGTTTGTTTTTTGTGCGCATGAGTTACTACCTGTGGAGTTTGGGCGCTCCTTTGCACATTGGGACATACGGCAGCTGAGAAGGACAAAATACTTGAGCACCATCGTAAGTTTCTATTGCAATTCTACAAACTTACTGTGTTGGATTTGCTTCCTCCATTTGGCGCGTCTGTTTGAGAACCACACCTTTTAGTGGAGACACAGCAAGTTCAGTTTCGGGAATTAGCGACTTGACCGGTAGTATTTTCTTCTCCGACCTTGATGGTGTCCTCGGGAAGTCGGGTCTGGGCTGAGAGTTTCTCTCTGGTGTACACGTCGGCGTACTGGCTGTGGGAAAACTCTGCAGTACAAACAGAAGAAATTAGATGTTTATTTTTTCCTCTCTAATTTTGTCATTAATTGTCACCTTCTTCCAAGACTTTGCTCTGCTCTGGCGTGAAAGTGGTCCGGATTCTCTGGTGGGCACCTTTGGGATTGCGCGGACTAGAATCTTCTTCTTTGGTGGTGTAAAAACCTGCCAAACGTTAGGTCAACTCACGGGAAATTGCAAACCTTTGCGAGTGATTGACACGCCTGTAAAGGGTGATACTGTATTGTAATTACCCATGAGTGCCACGAGATGGCGACAAAGGGCTACGTTTTTCTCAATGTAACTCCTCATCATTAAACTCTGTGGTCAGAACTTACTGTGTTCAACCCTCCATTGTGTGTCGCTCCATGGTTCCTTCTCCAAGGGGAGCCTTCTTAAAATCCGGTTTATAGACGACACCTTAGGAACCACAAAACATAACAAAATGCATCTAAATGTCTTTAAAATAGGAAAAAAAGAAAAACCTTACGCTGGGAACTCTGGAGGCCTTGCAGCTCCTGGTGGCCAGCAGGCTTTTCCTGATCTCCCAGGCGAAAATGGACGGATTTTCCCGCTTGTGCTGTACGATGGCGGCGATGACAGCGGGCATAAGTAGGCGCGGCCGGCTTCCGCCGATCGTCTTGGGCTGGACGAGGCCGGTGAGGCGGTAGCGGCTCAGGATTTTACTCACGCAGCCTGTTGACACCTGGAAAAGACGCACTTTCCCTAAATGTTGGCAAAATAAATCACAATGGTCCCTTGAGATACGATTGACCGAACTTTGGATCCCAAACTATTACAACCACTGCTCCAAATACCCGCAGAATCCTCGAGATTTGACTCGGTCGCACCCCCTCCGAGGCCAGCTCCACCATTTTCCTCCTCTTGGAGTCTGGGAGAGGTCTGCCGTTGAGGAACGTCCCGCCCAGTTGATTAACGCTTCCACCTCCTGTTAAGAAGACAAAAAAAAAAACACACAAAAACAACCATCACCTCCCTCGTAAAATAACCTTCTCAAAATATAACCAAAACTATAGTCGACCTTGATTTGCCTGCTCCAAATATGTCCCGCACATCCTGGTTCGAGGTGCGGCTGACTTGTGGCGGCGGTGATGCTTCCGCGGCTCATTTATAGCTCCTCGTGTGCGTGACGTTGAGGCACCTGAAATGTCAATATTGGCTATTTCAATCTGGAATTGGGGGGTCAGGGGTGGGGGGGGGGCTTTATATTTGATTAAATGCTCACTAGTGGGGGTTTAAAGAAGCAAAAAAAGATGTCACGTCACACACAATGTCTACAAATGTCAATTTTCAACTTGACATAACGGCGCAATGCCGCTTCACCGTGTTTGCTTTGAAAGCTGAACTCCACTCCAAGTACAAATTATTTGGTATTCAAAAAAAAAAAAAAGCTAACGTATATTTCTTTGACAGTACAAATGTACATTTCCCACCTCTTCCATAGGTTTAATATGACAAGATAAGGATTTCGACTGACAAAAATGACTGAACCATTCGCCCATGTTCTTTTTCCACTTCATTTTTTAAAAATGGGAGACATTGTACAATTACGTTAATAAAAACTACATTCCCTCTGTGCCATTTTAAAAATGTATTTTATTCTGCACTCTGAAAAGTGTGACAATAAGAACTATGACGTGTGGCTACCGATTGGCTGTCGTCGAATGCGCAAATTATGCCTTCAGGTTAGTTGGAAAAATGACTCCCCCCGGCAGATATGACACACGTAGAGGGAGAAAACGACACTTTACGCGGTTTCAACGTTCTGAAATGTTCATGTTCTCTCAGGGGTGGTTGGTCACATGACCTTCGCATCCTTTTCCCACGTGCTGCGTTCAAGTGTGTGAAGATGATGAAGCAGCAGCCAGGAGCAGGATATCCATAAAGCAAACATTTGGAAATGTGCCCCCAAGGACGAGTGCCATATGGTAAAGTGCTTTTGATCCACTCGTAAATCCATCCCGTAGTGCCTTTATTACATTTCCCCTGCGAACGTCAACAAATCGGAACGAAGGAGGGCCAACGCGCGAGGGCACCTCGCTTGCGGGGGGCCCAAAATCACCCTCACAGATGTTCCTTACGCTGCCCACTAGATAAAATGTGCTGTAAACGTCCCCAAGGGAAATATTTGACGAGCAAATATTAGTCCATGCATGCGCGTCGCGGTCTGTGCAGGGGGAGAACCAAAAAAAAAACGCGTGGCGCGGTGGTGACGAGACTTTGGGAGGCCTTGTCTTGTTTGGTGACTAATTGAATATCATTAGTTGGGTCCACACAGATGGAAGTGCTCGATGATTTTTTAAAAAGAGCCATATGGCGCAAATTATACATTAACCACCTGTGAGTGGACACACACACACAGACACAGACTTCCTCCGTGTGTGTGCGTGGAATGAATTCGAGCCAGTTTGGATCTCCTTGCCAACCAGCGCACCTCCAATCGGGTCAGCCATTTCTTTGATTGCAGGCTGTCGTTGATTTATTAACTTTTATTGCGTAGCGTGTGCGCCCGCAGAATCCCACGAACGCGCCGCTGTTTGATTTGGAAAGCTGCGCCTCGCCTGTGCGTAAATTTCAACCAGGCTCGGAATTGATCGACTTTGAGGGGCTGCACTGTGCCCACAGGCCCCCCAAAGATGGAAGAGGTTCGAATGACGCGTGCAGCGTGGTTGTATGGGGCGTTCAACGCGTGAATCCACGTGGATTGCGCCAAGGAAGCGACGGGAAAGCAGTCCAAATCGCCCGCGTAAAAGGCGAGGAAAAACTCGCCGATGCGCGCCACCGAAGGAGGACTGTGCGTAAAAAGAAAGCACGTTCCTTGTCACAGCGTCCTTTTTACGTGAAAAAGGAACACACATCTGCCATAGAAACACGCATTGTGTTCACATCAATCTATGATGAGCTTTTATATTGAGCGCAAAATATGAATTGCCGAATTTCAAGAAATGTTATGCTTGTTTTGTTTCCGTATTTTACTCCGAAGTGGCCTAAAACGTCATTTTCCGTCGCCGTGAATGTTCAAAAATGCAATTTTGTTGCACTCATTAGCCAAGTTGTTCCAAGACTTTTTGCCATTGATGTGTCATAACCGAAACATTAAACAAACGTGAAAATTGTCCAAACAAAGCAATTACCATAGTAGGATTTGTTTTTACAGGTGTCTGTCTGACTTGCACAAAAGACACATCAAAAATTCATATCAGAACTCATAGTGCTCTCATGCTTTTGCATGTTCTATATTTGAATTAGTAACGTAATATTAACTCTGTGGCGACTGTCCGTTTATCTTCACAAGGGTCGTGGGCATGTCCCAGCTGTCTTCGGGCAGTAGGCGGGGACACCCTGAACTGTTTGTCAGCCCATCGTAGGGCACGCATAGACGAATAACCAACCACGATGACACCGAGGGACAATTTCGAGTGTTCCGTTAACCTGCCATACACGTTCTTGGAATGTGGGAGGAAACCGGAGGAACCGGAGAAAACACACGCAGGCACGGGGAGAATAGGCAAATTCCACACAGGAAGAAGGCAGTAGCTAGAATCAAACCCTGCACTGAAGCGGACATGCTCACCGTGACGCCCTACATTAATCAGAAAACTTTTTTGTTGTTGTGTGTGTGTGTTTGAAAATTATGTCAAGCAATGTATTATAACTATTGAACAATAGACACATTTAGACGCACACAAACCTTTGTGTGCATTTTATATATTTTTGTAATGTAAGTTTAGTTTTTACATTGTCACCCCATGGGTGTTATGTATGTTCTGAGTTCTTACATAAAATTTGCTGGGGGTGAAGGGGGTGTACAAGTGTGAAAAGTATGCAAGGGCAAAAGTTTGGACATACAAAATTAACAAAAACAGCGTTGTTTTACAAATGTAGTTAGTGGGAGTTACCACAAGGTGTCACCAGCGACCCAGCGCTCCAATATGTATAGAAGAAAAGAGTTGTAACTTAATGTCTCATGTAAATGACGATAAATAAATTGTTGAAATAGAGCCAATTTATAAACATTACAAACTATATTTCATAAAATACATTATATTTTGACTAAATGAACGACGCAAATCTGTTTTTAAGGTCTCAGTCAGGAAACCACACTCCTGACGTCACACATACAAAAAATACAATTCTTAAAGGTAAAATAAAACATCGGAAACCATAATTATGTATTTAAAAGAGAAAATTCAAATTATTTTTTGGAAAATACAATAAGTAATACGAAATTGAACATCGCTTCCATCAATGCTGACGTGTCTCACGCACTGACCCGGAAGTGCTTCGTGCGTTTTCCTTGCGCGGCCCGGATTCTTCCCCGTTCACTCCTATGCATTCCAGACCGGAAGTAGCTTGGTTAGCTAAGTGACGTGTGTGCGTGAATGACACGGTCTTCTTCCGGTACGACGTGTGTGTTGACCAACGCGCAAGCCTTTTTTCTCTTGGCTTTCTGGAGAGCAGTCACTCCTCCGGTGTCCCAGCTTCCTTTTCCCGTCTACCCCTCTCTGTCTTACGGCGACACGCAAACTTCTAAACCGCTGGACATGGCATCTGTTTCGGCTCCTGCTCAGGCGGTCTCCGCTCCCTCCGCTGGGCTCCAGCGAGGAATAGTTAAGATGGTAAGAGCCCCCCTCATGTGTGGGCGCTAGTTAGCCAGCTAGCTTCCGCGACTCGGATACTGTGGAATTACATTTAGGATTCAACCGCGCCGTCAGCGAATTCGAAGTGTATTCAACGTGAGTGCTGTCAGTGTGTGTTATCATAAGTGCGCTGGAGCCGGCAGCTAACATTAGCTCACTGCTAACGAGCTGCTGCCAAGTAACGTTTGGAGCAGGCGTGAAGTGATTCTCAACTTGCGAACGCGCGACGTGGCGAGTGACAGGCAACTTCGGACGCCCCTGCGTGGGGTTTTCGAAGCGGAAAGCGAATTACTCTCGTCGCGTGCTCATCGCCCCAACCACGACAGATGTGAGCTTTCCCAGCTAACTGGCGGCTACCTGGGGGGCGAGTAAGGGGGCTTCTGCCTGCAGCGTGTGGATTGGAACGACTCTGGGTGAACTTTGAACTTTGGAGTAGTCTGGCAGAGTTGTCCACGTTTGCTTGTTAGTTGTTAAAAATCTAACCGGTTACATGTTCTATATTTTTAGTGGTCGGCTATTGGTTAAAGTGCTTTTTTTTATCGGGGAGAACTGCTTGGTTCGTGTGTTCCGACCCCCCATAGCTGGCCCCATCCACTCGACTGACACGTAGCTACTGTTTTCAAGTTCCCCATCTCCAACATGCTCTCTTTTATTTTTGCTGTTAAAAAGATTTGAAAAAGCCCCTTGGAAAGTTATCATATCACACCTGCTCAACTTTCAAGACAAACTGCATATTTAAAAACAGCCTACTAAACAGACTGAGATTTAACAAAGACTGAATTTTGTTGACAGTTCATGTTCTTTGGAACAGTCAAATTTTTTGCCATGTTTTACCCTTCATCCATGCCGCTTTCGTGATTGTTTGCAAAATTTCTTCTTTCCTTTTTTGGTAGAGCTCTTTTACTCGCGTGATACTATCACACACATTTGATATTGTCATACAGCAAAGACTAGGAAATGACTAATTTAAAATAGCCGAGATTGCCCACCTAAATGATGGAGATTATAAATCAAAGTATACTTCTGACTTTTTGCGTTTGAGGCTGTGACAACTCTTAAACAAAGACAGCATTTTATTTGGTGTGATTACTTTACTTTTTGATGCAGTGATTCATGCAGCAGTTATCTCCCACCATCTTAGACCAACAAACCCGGATAAGTTATTTGCACAGATCGGCGCCAGCGCCATCCGTGGCTGTCAAAAGCTCTGACTGGTTGTCGCCCTGGCACTTGGCAGAAGTGTACTCCTCTGTATCCATCTTCTCTTCCCATTTTCATGGTTATTATTGCTTTGGTATTTTTCTCCAGGTACTGTCGGGGTGCGCCATCATCGTGCGAGGTCAGCCCCGCGGCGGCCCACCTCCGGAGCGCCAGATCAACCTCAGCAACATCCGAGCGGGCGCCCTGGCCCGACGAGCCGCCCAGAGCCAGCCCGACACCAAGGACACCCCCGACGAGGTGTGTTGATTTCTGGGCGCGCGTTTGTTTCCATGAGTGTTGAGGTGCCTCTCTGATTTGGGGCGTGGCGAGAGGAATTTGAGCTGCATAATTTCAGTCAACCACACCGGTTGATTTCCGACTTGTTCTCACTTCAAAGTAGTTGTTCCAAACGGATTAGAGTGAAACTGCCGCCCGCCTTTTTAAAAGCTTTCTTTTAAAATGAAGTTTAAAAAAAAAGGCTAACAAAGCAAACTCACTGTGTGGTGCAACGACAGGAAAGTGAAACATAACTGTCAAATAAAACTACTCTAATAATACATCTAAAAGTTAAGCCGTGTGTAATGAAACAGAAAAAAATATTGCCTCTCATATTAGCGCTAAGCATTAGCTTCTGCTTCGTCTCATGTTCTCTCTTCTTGCTCGGTGTTGCAGGCGTGGGCCTTTCAAGCCAGAGAGTTCCTGCGCAAGAAGCTGATCGGCAAAGAGGTGTGCTTCACCGTTGAGATCAAGACCCCATTGGGCCGCGAGTACGGCATGGTCTACCTGGGAAAAGGTTAGCACGCTAGCTGGGCTTCCACCGGCAAAACCAAGTTGTGTCGGTTTTCTCGAAATAGTGGTGGATATAAAATGGACGCCCATTGGTCTGGTAGATTTGTAATGTTGCGATACATGGCTAGAAATGAGCGTGATTCACACTTGCTGATCTTGGTCTAACCTTGAACACATTGCGCTTGATGAAACATCCTTTTTTTGTTTCTCCATTTTACCATCTCTTTCCTTTCTTGTGCAGACATTACGGGCGAGAACATAGCCGAGTCGCTGGTGAACGAGGGCCTTGCCATGGTGCGGCGAGAAGGAGTCAGGGGTAACAAGTAAGACGTTTCCCCTAGTTTGAAACCGGCGTTTGTTATTAAATCTTAAAGTGCTCGGATCATTTCAGGGCGTTGCATAACCACGGGCGGCACCGGCTTCTCTGGTTTGTAATTTGCACGTTCTGGCCCCGGCGCTCGCTGGCAGGCAATTATAGTGTTTTGGGCACGATTGTGACCCCCAAAAAGAAATTCAGACTGAGGACAGTGCCGGCAATGTCCACATGGTGGCAGCAGCGCTGCGCTTTTCAAAGCGGATTGCTGCCCCACCATAGACCCCCGTCAGTCACGTGACCTCGGACTAAACACACCAAAACACTTACTTAGTTTCCCCCTGAGTGGCCCCATTTGCTATTGTCCAGTGTGACTTTGTCCACTGATGGTTATGGCAGGATGATTACGATAACGGTGATGGCATTGGACAGTGGAGGCCAACATGTGTTCACAATCTGACTGCCATTTTCGGACAAAGTGGTCATTTTGGATCGTTGGTGTAACAGTGCATGTAAACGGTGCAATTTGGCCACGGTGATTAGCGACGGGAATGGCTCCAAATACGATGCAGTTTAGTTACGTTCAAGCCAACCTTTTTCAGTGGGACAGTTCCAAGGAAACTACAAGAATAATAATACATGTATATATCACATCAAATGTTGAATGTGTGCATTTTCTATTTATGCCTTTTTAGTAATTCCGATTTTTTTTTTGTGTGTGTTTTTATTCCTCGAATGACACGAGTTGTTTTGTGTCCAAAGTGTCTTGCAATTGAGTGCACACCGAATGAAAACAAATTCTTCTCCCAGTCTGGACCAGGTCCGACTCTGTGAGCTGGAGGACCATGCCAAAGCGTCCAGGAAGGGCATGTGGAGCGAAGGCAGCAGCGCGCACACCATCCGCGACCTCAAGTACACCATTGAGAACCCGCGCAACTTTGTGGACTCCCTGCACCAGAAGCCCATCAACGGTATGCACCGGCAGCCTCCCCGACATTTTCCCAGGTTGTGCGACGACTCGGGCGATTGGCTGCAGGGGAGGGAGGTGGGTTGTCGTTGTAATGGCGCCCGCCAGATCAACCTTCAGAGGTTAAATGTGGCACTCGGTGCTGTTAACGGCCGCTCAGCTCATTTCACGAGCCTGCAAGCGGCCATCTAATGAGCAAGAAAAGAGCCTCTTCAATGCTTTTCTTCTTTTTTTTTTTTTTCCTTCTTTGCAATGATGCTGCTCCAGACGTTAAAGTGCCATTTAAGAGCAAATTGACTTTCACACAGGTGACTCTCATCCTGCTCGCGTTTTAATGCATGCAAACACGAGGCCTCATTAAACATGAGAGTGAGCACATTTTAGCATGCTTTATTAGCAGCGCTGTTTTATAAAATCGCTTTATTGTTGCGTTCATTTTAATTTATGCGTAATGATATTAGCGAGCCTCACACACGTAGCTCTTTCTTTAATGTTTAAAAAGTCACATCAAGTGCGATTTTTTTTCCCACCAAATTACTGTTTATTTTTTACCTATAAATCAATGTATTGATCGTGTATTTTTTTTATAAATAATCATGATGGCCCTTTTTTAATTCAATACTTTAGATTTAATTTATTCAACGATTCAGATTTTTTGAGAAGATATTCATTTTTTAATATAAAGTTGTTGTTCTGTGTACTGTAAGAGGGAGCCTGCTTACTACTTTGAGAATGGTCGCCTTATAAATTCAAATTGGCCATTGTCAACGTCCATTTGAAAATTAAGAATGTTTATTTGCTACTTATTTGTATTGATTTTTTTAAGCTTTTCAAATATATCAACATATATTTTTGCCCTCCATATATTTTTGCTCTACCCAATTTGTATTTGGTTTATTTTAAATTCAGATTCCCCCTCCCCCTCATCAAGTGCTGTCATAAAAATACATGATCTGTCAAGATAACTTGTAACCCTGCCGCTGTGTTCCCCCCACCCCGCCAGCCATCATTGAGCACGTGCGTGACGGCAGCGTCGTGCGTGCCCTGCTGCTGCCGGACTACTACTTGGTCACTGTCATGCTGTCTGGCGTCAAGGTAACATTGTACCAAAGCACTTCACTGACCCTCCCGCCCCTTGTTATACAAAGACATCGACAGTATATATAAAAAAAAAAGAGGCAATAAAAGACCCAACTGCGCACTTCTGTCGCTCGTTTGTCTCTATTTGTTCCGCCATGGTGTCCATATCCGCTTGGCAACATTTGGCCATCAATCTCAATTTTTGCTAAACTGCGACCACTTGAGATAATCTGACTCATCTGCCACTTGAAGATATGATGTGACTTGCCAGCCCGGCCGCTATCGCGACAAGGTGACATCCAAAGGACGTGAGCGGCAGAAGTCAGATGCACAAAAGATTTATTTTTTTTGCCTCCCGCAGTGCCCCACGTTCAAACGAGAAGCAGACGGCACCGAATCGCCCGAGCCTTTCGCCGCCGAGGCCAAGTTCTTCACCGAGTCGCGTCTGCTGCAGCGCGACGTGCAAATCATCCTGGAGAGTTGCCCCAACCAGGTCATCCTCGGAACCATCTTGCACCCGGTAAGAGAGCGGAACGGCATGCCGCGGTCTGGTGGTGGTGCCGACATACCCATCCGCTCACAGTGATTCCACTGCCCTCCCCCTTTTTTTTTCTTCTCTTCCCTCATTCCCAGAATGGCAACATCACTGAACTGTTGCTCAAGGAAGGCTTTGCCCGCTGCGTGGACTGGTCCATGGCCGTCTACACGCAGGGTGCTGAGAAACTCCGAGCTGCTGAACGGTATTCAGAACACACTTTTGAAGGCACGCCGCGAAAGATTCTCACGGTCTGTTTTGGCACTCGTGTTCATGACCTAACGAGCAAGGCGTCAGGCTCACTGCAGAAATGACTACGGCTCCTTTTATAGCCTTTTATTTCATCATGCCCGTCCTCTTGCATTTTTATATTTTTTTGTGTTTAGATCTGCTAAAGAGCGTAAAGTGCGCATCTGGAAGGACTACGTGGCGCCCACAGCCAATTTGGACCAGAAGGACAGACAATTTGTGGCCAAGGTGAGGCCTTTAGTAAACACGGTTAGCGTGTCTTATACGGCTACATTATACGGTTGCGCACCAAGACCTCCCTATAATCATTTTCAATTGCTAATTTATTACGCTGTCTGCGCTCATGCTGGAAAAAAAAGGGGGGGTAGATTGATGAGCTGACTAGACAGTTTAACGCGAGGAAATTAATCTGCACGCAAACCTTCCCCCCCGGTTGTGGACTCGGCTTCCTTCTGCAACTCAGCATTACAGCTATCGATTTTGAACAAGTGAAGCTTACAAAAAAATGGATCTCGGCAAACTATCTTCACGTGTTTTGTCGATAAGCCGTACTTTAAACGATTTGCCGGGAGTCTCCCGTAAAGTCAAGAAGGGGAAGCGCTAATTGATTTAATCTCTAAACTATTTCCAGCATTTGCTTTATTCGCGAAATTTCGATTCATGCCGACCCTGTTTCAAATGTGAGCCTTGATTACCTTTTAGAACCGACACCAAGGTAAAACGGAATAAAAGCTGACCCCACTGTGCTCGCCTGACACAAGTTTTTGTCTACTCTTGCCTTACACAAAGCTTGACGGCCGCCGACCACCTTGAAAGCGCCCCCCCCCTGTCCAATTAGACCCAAAATCGTTGGCTCATGCTGCTAAAATCCAAGCGCATATTAGCTTTGGATGTTATTGTCCAGGGCCTTGGAGGGGGAGAGGAAAGTGCCCTCTACGCAAAGTATACTCCCGCCTACTTTTCAGTACATATGACCTAAAATGGAGTCCGTTGGACAACGCAGTCAATGTAAGCTCATCAAAGACATTTCCACATCATCTCAGCCTGTATTGCTGCCTTCACTGGATTCATTTTTTCCCTGAAAGCAACAGAGTAGAAAAATATTAAACATCCCCAAAGTCTACCCCGAGACGTTTTTTTTTTTTACTATCCTGATTAAATTCACGGCTTGCCCGAGGCTTATATAAAAGCTGGCGATTCAAGGGAGCTCGCTGAATGAATGCACACAAAGAGAGGTGGAATGAAACATTTAGATTGTCTCTCAGATCTCCCAAACAGAGGGGGCCCGGGGTGTGCCAGGCCAGATTTGGCACAGGGAAAAAGGAACAAGCCAAGGTCGCCGTGTTCAACTCGGCATGGTTTGGAACACCAAAGCGCTCATCTGGTTTGTTGCGCGGGATGTTGAACAGGATGCCGAGAGCCGCGTCTTGTTAAATGGATGGCATTATATTCCGAGTGTGATCAAATCCTTTTAGTTATTTATTTTTTTCCACTATCATAATGCGTTTTAAAATACATGTTTATGACTTTTGTTGCTAATATTTTTGGGGGTATTAATTTCCTCTTTTATTTTAAAAACATTTTTTTTAGAAGAACATAACTCATGGAAAAAATTGGCCTAATATGTGCCATCTGTCTCCTTGGTGCACGCCCATCTAACCATCCAGCCGTCTCTTTCGTTCCCCTCTGCCTTTCTCTTCCTATTACCCGACTGATGGCTAGATAGAGTGGCGGGCCAGAGAAGGTGCAATCCCCACAAGTCAGTTCCGCCCCTCCATTTGGGACTGAATATAGGCCATGTCCAAACCTTCCTACTCCCGCCCCCCAGTAAAAAATATATATTTTTTTCCAAGGTGAGAGTGAAAATGATGTTGCGTAAAAGGCTTTTTTTTCTCCCTTATAGTTTTTGGAGGTGACGAGTCACCTTTCAGGGCCGTGTGATGGAAACGCTGGCAGAGATGCGCAAATTCCGATTGTTAAAATCACCTCCGCTATGCTTTGACAGAGCTTGGCCAATGCAGATGTCTTGCACAGCGGCATGCAGTAGGTGGCAGTAGAGTACCACCTCTGGAAGCCCCACCACTGAGGCCATGAGTCACACCAAGTCTCACCCCCCCATCTTTGTCATCTCAGATGACGCGGTGCCATCCTCCATCTTTCCTCCCGCCATTTGGGGCGTTGATCTATCCCCACCCCCACCCCCTTCTCTAATTAGCTGCTAAATGCCTTATTTACGTGCGCCGGGCCGCCCAGTGACCTTGTGTAGGCTTGCTGATAAGCACGTGATGTATTATGGGCTAGTGGGCCTGGTCTAATTCCTGCTCGCCGCTGGCTGTTGCGCTTGATGATTCGAAGGAAAAATGAGGCTACCGTTGACAGAATGTAACATTTCATGAGCACGCGGGCGAACCTGAGCAATCCCATTCAACCAGCACGCTGACCGGTTAGCAAACATCTTTCAGATTTCTAAAAGGTTTCCCATCTCTATCGATTCCTAACTATGACAGTGGACCTTTTAAGATTGACAACACCCAATTGCGCGCACAATCTCATAGATGGCGACCCACCTGCTTGCGTCACATCATTGGTTCCTCCATTTTGGGCGCACCCTCCTTCTTCGTTGTGGGCAAACCCAATCTAAATTCCGAATGTATTAATTTATTATAATTTTTTTTCTTTTACACCGCGCTTCATTGATATTTATGACTCTAAATGATTGCTTTTCTTCCCGGGAGATTTGCATAATTTTCCCCAGCAGGCCTGTGTGACTCAAGTTATTTGGTCCCTGCGCCAGCGCGTTATGCTAATGCAGCGTACTAGTAGTAAGATGGCATTTTTGACCAGCGTAGTCGACCCGCCCGCCCGCAAAGTGTAACAATGGAGCCAATTTGTATTTTAATTAAGTCGCGAGTTGAGCAGGGCGCCATGTTGAGGAGTTGGCTTTTGAAGCCAAGTACTGGGCTAGTTTCTTTTTCCCCCATTCCTTTTCAAACCAGTCAACAAGCAATGTTGCTCAGCTGCAACATCTGTAAGCCAGAGGCTGAGCTACACTGTGGTTGTTTCTAAAGTATTCGATTTATTGTCCATTTTCTATTGTTGTCCCTGTGGAATCCGAATATGAATGCATGCAGGTGCTCCATGACACACGTGCAGTTTTTCATAATAAAAACATCATTTGCATGTTGCCCAAAGGCCCAAAAGTGTCCAATTAGCATGTTCAAACCCGAACACCCAATTTGCCTGCCCTAATTCCATTCAGGCTGTGAGTCTTCTGCCTTCTTCCCCAATGCAAAAGTGGCGAGCCAATGAATTATTTTAGTTGGCGACGCAATCAGATCAGCAATCGGTGTCCTGAGCTAAACTTGCAGATCTTCCTGTGAAATATGGCTGTCCGCTTGGGGTCCCGACAGCAACGTAACGCTCTCCCGGCCAATCTCTTGACAGCTTGTTTGCGTTTTAAATCTCCCCTCTTCTACCCGCTCACGCGGCATCCTCCCTGCGTCCTTCAAACCTCGTCGACCATGTCCCCGTCGCTTCCTAAATCACTCTCTGTGCTTTAACGCTCTTCCTGATTCTGTTTTTTTTATTTTTTAGGTGATGCAGGTTGTCAACGCCGACGCCATGGTGGTCAAGTTGAACTCGGGAGACTACAAGACCATCCACCTGTCCAGCATCCGGCCCCCAAGGATCGAAGGCGAGGTACGGGGAAACAATTTTCTTGATTTCTTTTTTTAAATGTCAAAAAATGTGCCGGTTCACATTTCTGCCATGCCATAGAAAGAAACAAAACAACAAATCGCAAGAATGTGAATGGTGAGTGTTCTCTGCATACGGACAAGTTGTCCAAATGACCGTGGGAACGCTTTGTGACCACTCGGTGGCACCCCCCCAAGGCGCTGCTGGCACACGCCCAGTGTTTGCAGCATTGCAGAGAGCAAGGCAAAGCTTAGGATTAAAACTACACACACACACACACACACACACATTATACGCACGCTGCTTGGTTACCTCGCATGGCAACCTTCTCCATCGTATCCAGGCTGCTCTGGCTTAAAAAAAAAGGAAAGAAAAAACATGAAATGCATCAATAAAAAGGCCAGCAAAAAAAAAAATAAATATATATATATCTCTCTTGCCAATAACAACCGTAGTGTGGGCTTACTTATTTGTGGAGTTCCTGTCTGCAAATGAAAGCCCTTTCAGTGAATCACCGCATTGCTTCTCATAATAAAGAATCTAACAAGCATCCCTCCCCACCCCCTTTTTTTCCATGAGAGTTTTTCCATGTCAATGATACCCTTGCTTGAGTTCCAGCGGACCCTCCAATAGTCCACCCTGAAATTCCACAGTCTTGAAGGAACTCGAGTATCTTCTTGTGAGTTAAAACTGCGGACCCACGAAAGCGCTGGTGGCATTTGCTCTTCCTTGTTCAAAAAAGTTCAGGAGCTAATTTCTGAATATATGTTCCTCAAGGGCGCTCATTTTCATGGTTGGCGACACTTTTTTTCTTTTTTTTTTCCCCCTTTTTAAATAGATGTTCTGAGCTTTGT
Source organism: Hippocampus mohnikei (assembly GCA_026261675.1). Taxonomy (NCBI): domain Eukaryota; kingdom Metazoa; phylum Chordata; class Actinopteri; order Syngnathiformes; family Syngnathidae; genus Hippocampus; species Hippocampus mohnikei. The sequence continues at coordinate 7,295,134 of JAKGUB010000345.1, forward strand.
TAGCAAGGACCGCCCGCCTGCCATCCACTTGGTTGGGCTTGCGGTCGCCATGGCAGCAGTGCAGGGACTCGATGGCTCAAAGCATTCCGACAGCGACGTGCATTTTTTCCTGATATTTCATCGTCGAAACGCGTTACATGTATATCGTTGATTCTGTTGCAGATTGTCACTCGCAAGCTTTGACGCGAGCTGAAAGCGCGGCATACTTGTAAACGTCAACACGTTTATGGCCCGTTAGCCTTGATGGACGCTCGCCCGCGGGTCGGTGGCGAGCGAGAGGTCGCAGCAGGTGCGTTTCTCAGCTCGACATGTTCTGACACCGCGTTGGCGGAAACTTGAGACGCGCCTTTCTCCAGTTATTCACAATGAGTGCCACCTTGGCACAATAAAAAGCGACGTGGAGTGACAGGCAGAACAATTAAAGGCTCTTCCATAGATTGCAAGAAATACATTCTTGTTCATGGCATGCTTCATCATTCCAGTTATGACCGCCACCTTGCGGATGAGAAACACACATCTCGGCTCACAGCCCGCAAACTAATCCGACGTTTTGATTTATGAGCATTTTGCCTTGGCGGAGGTCTGCTCTCGGTCATTTTTATTTGGTGAACTTCTGAGTACAGTATTGTGCCAGCGTGCTCGTGTGTTTTGTGCGCACGTTCGCAGGGTTAGTCAGGCCAAACGCGATGCTAGTGGTGCACTGATGAAGTGTGACAGACCCTCCGACCTCGCCTTTTGCTTCCTTTTTAATCCCCCCCTCCTTCTCCCCCAAATGCTCACATCCCCTCCCACTCCTCCACCTCTCCATCCTGCGATGATTACAGTAATTGTTATGAGACTAATACATGGCTGCGCCTGTCATGTTTCCTCTCACTATTACCGCAATGGCACACTCGTTTCCACCTCGGCAGTTGCAAGGTTTTCTTCCTGCCCTCATTCCCGCTTTCGTCTTTTTATTCCCTCTTTATTTTTTTGGGTTGGTTTACTCATAGTGGCAGAGTAGGAAAAAAAGTGAAGAGGGCCAGTGCCACACAAGTGACTCATTGTTAGCTGTTGCCCATTCGCTTGCATGCTGCTTTTTGTACCCGTGAGCTTTTGAAAGAAGGGTTAAGGATGTACTACATCATTGTACAGAGCATCTAGTCCATAGCTCCCCAAGTCCTGAGTCACTGGCGCACATTATTTATATTTGTTGTTGTTGTCACTGCCCTTTAGCGTTAGCTAACAATGCCACGCACGCTAATGGGGTGGATACTTCACTTGTGTTTTGAAATGGCACGCTGCAGTATTGGACGTTGTACATTTTGCAGCAGTTTCTACTCTCAATCTTTGATTACGTTGTTAATGTCATGTTGGTTCTTGCGCACGCCACACATAGGCATTCCCGCACTCGAGACGACAAATAACGTCAAAACGCTGCGGAGATGCCAACGTGTTGAAGTTAGGGGCCCTTGGCGAGTGGCAACACAAGATGGCCGCCGCTGGCTTAGATTAAGCGGCATTGTTAGTCCATTCATATCAATCCGGGATTTTTGCTGGTCAAAACTGGTCATTTTAGTTGGTAAATCCAAAACTAAATTCAATTAGTTGGCATTGAACATTATGTTAAGATCAGCGCAGGATAAAACAAAAGGCAATTCCAATGTTTTTCTGTCGGGATTTCTATTCTATATGCCTTTCTTTTTGTGTAGCTTCCGCCTTCATTCAGTGCATCCAAACGGAAAGGCACAAAATCGCTCAAACGTTCTCCCAACGTCACTCCTTCCCCCGAGTCACACCTCTGCCTTTGACGTTCGGAAAGCTTGCACACATCGCAGCTGCAGCATCCGGCCCGCGTGGCGCCTCTCTGCGGGGGTCCAAGACCGTTCCCGAGCAGTGGCGGCTAATTTGGGACGAAGGGAATTCACCCCAAATAGAACGAGAGCTTCCCCCTGCGGGACAGCCAGCACAAACTGCTGTTACTGGGTCACGCTTTGAGACACACGCGCCGTGACGCCGCCCCTGCCACCGCCGCCGCGCTCCCCTGCCGGCCTCCCCTCTCTTTTCCCCGGGCGGCTTTAGCGCAGTTTACGGGTGATGTGCTCAGACGTGGTCTCCGTCACGGTAATTTCACCACGCCACCCTTGTCACTTTTATCTCCTGTGTGGGCTCATTGTTGAAGGCAGAAAGGATTGTTACTTAAAAAAATATATATTGAGAGCGGGTGGGGCAAATGTCGTCGGTGAAGCAGCATTTGGCTCATCGTGGCAACACCGGTGATTGTTGGTGATGTCATTTAAATGTTAATTTTTATTTTGGGGGAAAAAATACATTATTTTGCGATTTAAGTTGCCGATAATTATTCATTCAACTCATAATAAGCAGGCTGCGTGAATGGTGACGTCTTTATCCGTGCAATCTCCTCATTCTACCAAGTCTCAAATCATGTCTTCTGCTGCCGCTGCCTCCAGCCCTCTTGCGTCGCTCGCCATTAACCTTCTAAAAGATGGAGAAGTGCCACCTTTTGTTGCTCCCCCACCCCACCCCTCGCATCTCTGCCTCCCTGCACCTAATTGGCTTAAAGTGCTGACATTTACAGCTCTCTGTGACACTGCTGCCTTTCTGCCGCTAAACAGCTTATTAGTCCAGAAATGATTCTTCAATCCCCCCCCACCCTTCCCTCCATCTTTTTGACTTCCCTCTTGAAGTTAGCCGCTTGTTTGCCGTTCTCGCTGTCCAGCCCCCCTAAGGATGCACATCATCATCATCATCATCATCTGTGGAAGGCTGTAGTTAAAATGCACTGCCCTAAAAAGAGGAATTTCTATTTCAAGTCAGATTTGTTCCGAGCCAGCTTAGTGGAGAGCTCCTTTTGTCAACCCACCAGTGACTGGATGTAGCGGGTCAAAAACGACACTTTTTCAAGAAAAGCAAGAGTGAATTATCCACATCGCAAATTGAAAACTATTACAGATGATGGAGGAATTACCATGATCAATGAAATGGTCATTAATTGAGTTAATAACAAATACAAAACTCAGATTTTCCCTCTGTTATTATGGAAGAGAACATCACCAGCAAGGCATAAACGCAAAAATCTCACTTCATCGTAGTTGTCGTCATTGTGTGTCTGCGTGGATTTTTATCAATATATAATGAAAGAAAAGTAAAAACCAGGTCCATTAAAGTGAAAATAAAAAATTTTATGGAACGGCAGTATTGAATGTTTTTCACCGTCGGACCTGCGTAGGATTAGGTTTAAAACGCCCTCGACCCGATTTCCGAAATAAATATTTCATCTCTAATGTGCGGGATTTTATTAAACCGCAATAAAAGTACGAAATAAACACAACATTAAAGCAAAATGAAAACCCAAATGGTCGAAAAGGAAATTAAAAACAAATAAAACCGACGCTGACGAGATCCGCGTCTCCTTGGCGGAGCTCATAATTCGCTCTTTTATTGACATATTAAGCCAAGTTATTCAAATCTTCATATCGTTGCACATGCCGTTCCCAGATGAATGAAACGGAAGGAATAATTATCCAAAGGCTCGCGCGTTCATTTGGACAATGCCGATGTCTCTCTTGGGGCGGGGGGGCAGACGGGAAGTTATCCACCGGCCGTTTTAATGTCCTCCCGAGCGCCTGTCTTTATTCTTCAAGTGCATCATTGTCATTTGATGATGATGATTGTTATTATTATTATTCTTTTTAATCCCGCCTCTCCGATAACGATAACACCTGCCAGCCAGCGCATGCGTTTGTCTTCTTCCGCAGCCTCCTTTTCAAAATGCAAATGGCTTCTATTTGTGGCGCTTGTGTCAGAGTGTGGGCGACAGTTTTGTTGCGAGTTGTTTTTGTGTGCAGCAGCAGTGAGCGTTTGCGCAGCTGAACTTACTATTCTCCATATTCTCTTCATTCATGACCCCCCCACTTCCCCTACTCCATTCAGGAGAAGAACAAGGACAAAGACAAGCGATTCCGTCCGCTCTACGACATCCCCTACATGTTCGAAGCCCGCGAGTTCCTCAGGAAGAAGCTCATCGGGAAAAAGGTGACTTTTGAAAAGCTTTTTTTGGGGGGGGGGAACGTACACAGTCACAGAACAATCGATTCAAAATCTCAACACAGCTGGCGCACCCCCCTTGAGTGACACAACCTATCCGTTGTTGTCGCTACACTCTGTTCGCCCCCCCCCGCCACAAAATCAATTTTCCCCCACTTCAGCCAGTTTGGGCTACAAATGTCATTTTGAAACCGGATTGCCAAAGCAGTTTTACACCCATGCACCCCCTGGTGGCGGAGCTTGCACCACAGTGTGTTCTGGTTGACTCATGAGTGCCCTTTGTGACTTCTGAGAACAGCCTTCCCAAAAACTTGCAAACCACGCCCCCCCCAAACAACACGACATGGCAGGCCCACCCCACCGGTTTCCAACGCACCTCTTTGTTGGTGTACCTTCGGTCTTTGTGTGCCACTGATCAATATTTCCCCTTTCAGTGGGTTTGGCCTCTAAATGTCATTTTTATACTGCCACTATTTCTCTTCGACTCCCACGCATCCCCTAGAGGACGCTCCAACCGCCGATTTGAAATCCCCGAAAAGCCGTTTTCACTGACTCGCGTATTCCCTTCATCCAAAAATGTTGCGCTTTACTCTCCCTTCCAACCCGAAACCGCAAGCGCACCACCCAAGAGGCCTTTCTCACCACAGTTGGATAATCCCTGCCGTGGATTTACCACTCATTTGTGTCCGTGCATGACTTCCTACAACCGACTTTCACAGACTTTTTACCCCCCTCAAATAGCTCATACGCCGCTCTGTTTCAGCAGCATCCGATTATTTACTCTTTATCTCGCCACCGTGTTCTGCCAGTTTTGTAATCTTTGCGCCGGTCTGCTATTACACTTTAATCTCGCGCTCCCCCTCAAGGGTGCTCGCACCCTAATTTGGCGGCCGCTGTCCTTTTGTAAATGAAAAAAAACCAACCCCACATTCACCCCAAACAGTGACTCGCAGTGCTCCCCCCCACCCCCCTCCCTCCCATCTGAAAGTCGCAATCAGGTAGTTGTGTTAATCGTAAGTACTCATAGCTCGGTGGAAGCCGCGGGACTCGCCATTGGCCCTGCCGCGTTCTTTCAAACAAGCCGTGTTGATTTGCCTCTCCTGTGTCTATTGATCTGCCGGGCCCTTAGACCTCGGGGAGGGGGGGCTGCCGTCATTTACTCCCCAGCACGCCGCCGCCACCACTGAGCTAAAGAGCACTTGAGTCCCGGGCATACGCACCCACCGCTGTTTGAACAGCAGTGCTCCAACACCCGCACGGCGCCGCCGTTTATCTTCCAGAACCTGCCACATGAGTTACCTTTGATCATTCGTATCCAATCCCATCCTCTTTTTTAGTCGTCGTCATTAAAACGGACTTGTGGAAATGGGACCATTTAGACGAGAACGATGAGGCTGTGAGCATTGTTTCAAGTAGAATTCTGTGTAGTGTAAAAACAACAAAAAAAAAGGAATCTTTTTGAAGGTGGCAGCCTCCTCAGTGGCCTTGGCAAGCGGGAAAGAATTAGTTTGGATTAAACCATCACTCGCCCGCTTTTGGGAGCGTGTTTATTTTCCAGCGTAACGACTTAACCCCCGGAGGCTTTCATGTTCATCTGCGCTACCTTGACCTACTTGGGAGTTGTGTCGGGCGGAGGTGGGAGCGCGCGCGCGCCGCTTTGCGTTTTGGGGAGTTGAGTCGACCCACTTGCCGTCACGCCGTCTCTGAAGCGCTAAGCTTCGCGGAGCGGCATTAGTCGGCGAGAGAACGGCTCTGCGTCCAAGCTATTTTTATAGCCAAAGATAATTAGCTTTGACCTATTCGCGTACCGTGAGAGTCACCTTCCGAGGCGCAAAATCAACAGCAGGCACATCTTGTCCAGTCACAAGGTTGACTTGGCACATTTCCCCCGTTTGTCGTATTACCTGTCTTAAGCTCAGAGTGCAGCACGGGAGAAAACAAGCTCCGCCACCCCCTGCGGGAAATTACTCAGCATTAAAAGCACGAGTAGCGGCCCGCTAAAGCTCAAAGCCACGACGCCGCGCGGGCTCGGCTTCAGCAGAATAAAGGCGCCGCTCGCTCGCTATTAAAGCTGGTATTCATCATCAGGGAACTGCCGTGATTTTCATCTCTTATCAGTAACGTGCCATTTGCATATTCAATTCTCCTTTCAGCCATGTGTGGCCCAGGTTTGATTTCTGACGACGATTAGTATATTTTCTCTTTCATAAGCACAGCGGAACCCTCCAAAGTGGACCACTTTTGGTACGACTTACTTCCAACACAGCATCTCCAACGGAAAGTGAATTCACCATGAAGCCTAAAGTGGTGGTAATCACCAAACCCACGTCAGTCAGCCACGTTCTGTGTTTCAGAAACTTTTTTTCCAGACAAATTCCGAGCAACAAATGGCACACGTGTTGTCATACAATTCTGACAGTTAATATATATATCATTGCACGATCCATTCGGCTAACGCAATAAGTGCTAGTTTTGTATGCCTGGGTCTCAGCCTCAGCAACAGCAGCAGCCAAAAAAATAAAATAAAATAGTCCAATGAAGATGTTGCATTAAGCCACTTATCAGGCTTGAGCACATTCGGATAATCCTGCGGGCTCAAAAGTGGCTCCTGTTATGTGCAGCTGCTCGCGCATTAGCACTGTTAGCGCCGCGTCCTCTAAGATGCGGACGGGTGCACTTGAAAGATGATTTTAAGGGGACCGCTTGAAGTTACGTTTAACCCGAACATGTTTACGATCCCCATCGCGCGATGAATTCACACATCCCGTTCCATTGTAGATTTGCCCCCTCCCCCCTGCTAAATGAGCAAGTGAAAAGAAAATGATTTGTTTTCAGATCCTGTTTAACAGACAGCTAGCGTAGCGAATGTGCCACTTTTTCACTTGTATCCCGCATCATATTTGGCTCGTAATACGCGTCGCAAGTTTTTCTCATTTGCACCCTCCTTTTTAATTACCTCATTATATGCATCCCTCATTAAAAGATCTTTGTTTGTTTTTTTGTAACCCCCCCCTTTCAATTATACATGCCCGGCCACGTGCGGCCATTAAAATTCAAAGCCAAGCACGGACACAACATCGAAAGCTTTTTGTTTTAATTGCCTCACATTTTCATGCGACTCTCATGAAAGCGTGTATCATGTTTGGGCTACGAGGCATCGGAGGATAGCCGCAGGGCCAGCGAGGTTAAATGAATTTATGACGTGAAAAGAAGACGGGCGGCTTATTTGCATGCTCTCGCAATGGCCGCCGGTCCGGAGGCTGTTTTTCACGCGCAAGCACTTAATGATGTTATTTTAGTCTCCCGAGGGCTTGTCAGGATTTTATCGGTGAAAAGGCACGATTACACAAGTGACCCTCATGGTGGCCCCCCCCCACCTCTTTTTGTATTTATTTATTTTTTTAATACCTTGCATACCCATCAGCCAAGGTCCAAAGTGAAGCATAATGAGTTCATTACTGCGGCATGAGCTGCCGTGCTCCACTGAAGAGAAATTTCATTAGTGACACCACAGTGGAACTTAACAGAAAAGACAAAAAACAAACCTTTAAAAAAAAAAAACAATTCGTACTAAATTAAAATAAACACGGGATGATCACTGCCTGTCCGCGCTCAAGCTGACGTCTTCATTACGTTTCCACCAGGTCGGCATCAAACTATTTCAATGATCAGCTTTTGATCAGTCCCATTGCGCCTTTTGATTTGATCCACCCCCCCACCACCACCACAAACCTTACGTCGTGTGCACCATTACACTCCACCCTCCCCCCCCTTTCTGCCGAGCGCCTAACTTTGTACCACGTAGCGAAAGCTCCCCGCACGAGTCATGTGACAGAAGCGCATCTCGGGGGCGTTGGAATCGGTCTCCGGGGAGTTGGTGCGGAGAACACGGCGCCGAGTCATGCGGGTTCTCCGCTCTGGGTGTTCTTGTGCCCACACATCCCCCCGTGCTCATCCTCTTGGGAGGTCTGCGCTCATGCCTGACATGATGCACACTGACTGGGGTGACCTTGAGAACACCCCCTCCCGCCTCAGCCCCCTCCCTCCTCCCACCACCAGCCTACAGCACAAGTCAAAACACCTCCCCTCAAAAACCAATTACGATGACTTTAACTTGTGCTTCCTTTGGGTACATTTTAGTTGAATATTTCATGTAAACAATTTATTATTATGTTTTTTTCAGGTCAACGTGACGGTGGACTACATCAGAGCAGCAACCGGCCCAGGCGAAAGCACCCCGGCCTTCTCGGAGCGCACCTGTGCCACAGTCACCATTGGTGGCATGTAAGTCATCCACCAGCACGAGTTTATGGCATGAGAACACCATTTTGAATGCGTTACCGGATCTTGCCGCCATTTTCTTTTTCTTCATGTAAAAAATCTTGCCCACAGTAACATTGCGGAGGCTCTGGTCAGCAAAGGCCTGGCTACGGTCATCAGGTACCGACAGGACGACGACCAGCGCTCCTCGCACTACGACGAGCTGCTGGCTGCAGAGGCACGGTGAGCGACAAACCGTCAGCCTGCGCATTCGCTCGTACAAACAATCTCATCGCGTGTCCTTGACAGTCGGGATCTCGAATGAAATCGATTGAGGACACACCCCCAATCCAAAGCGGCTTTTCTGTGTTTTATTTTAGCCGCGTGTCACAATTCAAAACACACACTCGTACACGAATGCCGGCTCCCCTTTATACAGCTGCTATGAATATAATTATATGGAGGTGCAGTGGGGAGATTTAGTTCCGGCTTTATTATTGTGCCATAGATTAAGATCTAGCTGTAGGTAGAGCAGATGCAGCTTCCTTTTGTAGTCCGTTTTTCCTCTTTATAGTCCGTTTTTCCTCTCTCTCTTTCTTGCTCTCTCTCTCTCTCTCTCTCCCCCTCTCTCTCTCTCGCTTCTTCTACTTCCCTTCCTTTTCCCTCTTGTCGCACCTTGCTTTTCTGTCCTTCTTTGGCCTTCCCTTTTCCCACTCCCGCTCTCCCTTAATCTCTCCCTCCCCCAGCGGGGGTCTTATTAGAGCTGCTGCGAGGTTTCTGTCTTTTAGGCTTGCTTGTATTTTTAGTGCCTTCAAGGAACCTCCCCTCTCTCCCCGCCGGAGATGAAACACACTTAATATAGATGGTGGTGCAGCACATAAGAGCAAAAGTGGTAGGCGCCTATCGCTCTCCTGCTCTCTGGGCTTTTGATACAGCGCCCGTCATTATTGTCAAAACTCAACGGCGACACACGGCCTCGTTCTCGAAACGCCGTTTTGTGACTGCAAAAGCTAAGCCCGAATGGCAGTTCAATCAAGAGGCTACGGTGATCTTTATGCGTCTTCCGGGCCCTGCGCTCTGAGCGTCGCGGGGTTGAGCGGCCAACGGTCGGGAGGGTCCGAGTCGGATTCGGCAGCATCATGCGGTCTACGGTGGCCCTTAAATTTATTTTCCAAGTCCCATTCATGGTGTTTAAAACTCTCCCCTTTCCATTGACGAGAGAGGCCGCCCCATCTGCAGTTGAGTAAACAAAAACTAATCCCCTATTTGTCGAACCCAGAATACTCGAAAGCCATCTCTGGAAAAGGCACGGCGATAAATTAAAGACACCAAGTCACTGTTTAAAATTAGCCTGCGCTTCCGGTTAAGGGGTGCTAAAACCCTTGGGGGGGGGGGCAAAAAAGTAGATGTTTAAGAAAATGACCCCCTTTGGTTGTGGACATGACGGCTTCATGTTTTTGCTGCTCTGATTGCAGGGCCATCAAGAACGGGAAAGGGCTGCACAGCAAGAAGGAGGTTCCCATTCACAGAGTGGCAGATATCTCTGGGGTAGGTCTTCCTGAACGTCACAGAGATTGCGTCTGCGCCCCAAAAAAAAACAATGCCCCAAAATCGACAGTCTGGCTGTCAGGAAGTCGGGAAGTCTCTTATTAGCTCCCAGTGGGCGTCGCTGCAGCTGTTCACATTTGCCCGACCCGATGATGGGTAGCGTTGGCGGCGGGCAATCCAGAACACAGTATGCAATAATGACGACAATTAATGCGCGCGCTCGAAAATAAACGGAGGCCTGCCACAGAACAGGGACGCAGTTATTTTATATTTGATATTTTTAGCTTGAGCACACCAAACTGTTAACCGCGGGGAAGTGTTGTCAAACTCCTCCCACCTCTTGGCTTAATTCTGCGAGGGCCGTGCGCCTCAAAAATGAAAGTGGTGATCCAGATCTAGATTTCACGGCGCTTTAGCTTGCCTTTAATTTCCTCTAATGCAGCAAGTCAATAATCCACCAGTTTGTTATCCATCTTCCAATCATAACCTAGGCCGCATCGATGAAAAAAGTCCCACACCACCACCACAAAACCCGTCTTATTAAACCTCTCTTATTAAAATTCACACTTACTGGAGTGGCCATTATGGCTCGACACATGTCACTGAGGCAACACTTACACATTTTAACGAAGCACTTGAATAGTCCCGGCCGCCAAAGACTCTACAGTGAACTTCGGGAGCATTAGCGCTTCATTGTCTCCCTCACTCGAGCGCACTCGTACATCGCACTCGCGGCCACTCAAGAGACATTTGGGCAAATTAATTAGACTCTTGTCTTTTTGGACAAGTTTGGTTACTTCAGCTGTATTTTTGCCCGATTTATTCGGCGCCCACTTGGATTCCGTTGCAAATGACATGACGGGGGAACGCTGTGCTGACGGAGCGAGAACAGTGCGGCCAACACAACTTAAGCTCAGTCGATGTGCCTTGAGTAATTGCGGCCGTCGGTCGAGCTGCTGCTCGATAGTTAATTAGCTTTAATAATGGAAGACCAAAGCACAGTGGTACCTTGACTTCAGAGTTTAATCCGTTCCATAAAGCAAATTCGTAACAAAATGCATTCACATTTTTTTCTTTGTCACATCAAACGTGCATTCGATAGTATTTGTGTATTGGATGCGTGCTTTCGACGGGCCTGGCCGAGCGAGTGAGCATCTGGGCGCGAGTTGTGGCCTACAGCAGCTTTTTGCGACATTTCTTATTTCAGCAGCTTAATAAACAGACAAAAATAACAACCACTACAAGTCCACCTCCCCTTCTTTCCATCTCTACACGCCCACATAGGCAGAAATACCCTCTTTGACCATACATCATCTCAGAGATTATATACACGTAGTGGGTGGCGTCCACAAATAGAGCCGGCATGCTTTTGTGCACGCCAAACGTGTGAGACTCAGCCGAGTGGAGAAAGCACTTGACTCACCTCGTACCTCCTAAAGGTTGCGTAATGATCTACCCGATCATGTGCTGAGCTAGGCTGCGTCCCACGCCCACGCGCCGCAGTGCTTGTGTCGGCGTGAACAATAGCCGCGCTCGCATCGCTCGGCTCCCACTCGACCGGCCGATTTGGATCGCAGTGGGTGCAGTTCAACAAGCAGGGCGGTGGGGGGGGGGACTCCTTCGCTGCGCTCCCACCCGGGCGCTGCGGCAACTTCGACAACCTGACCGGACTTGCGCTAGCTGCAGTCGCTATGTGATGACGTCATAACATGGCAGCGAAATGGAGGACAGTGGAGAGCGTTTATTACTCGTTTGAACTCTGTCATCCTTGCTGGAGCCTTTGCTCCTACTCCCTTGGCCACTCTACAGCGCACACACACACACCGAAAACCTGAGTCCACCGGGTTGTGACTCAACGGTCTGTTGTGCCTACATGCTTTTTGCCTGCAGTAGGCACATATTATTATTATTATTTTTTTTAGCGTTTATGATTCCGAGCCCCTCTTGCCTGCCCTGCATGAATAGGCATGACCCCCCGCGTGTAATTTGGGCCCGGGCATTGCAAAAAAAAAAAAAAACAGGCCACGTGAGTCACTGTTGCAGACTGAGATAGAGGCAGAATTGGGAATTACTTTGGATTGCATGAGCTTCCAGACGTGTCACTGAGAAGTCGACTTCATTAGGCCTGACTAAGATTTAAAGATGTCTGGGGGAACACAAAAAAAAAAGCCAGCACATCCCTCGTCGTTGCCAATGTCTTGTTTATTGCACTTGCTTTTGATAAAAAGTTGGGAAAAACTCTCCATTTATTACTTCTGGCAACAAACTAGGTTGTGTTTGCTTTGTTTGTTGCTCAAATGGACTTAAAAATCCAATATTGCTTACACCTTTCGTCACCCCTATAAACCGGCGCACTTACTCTTCATCTCAATCCCCGTCTTGTTTCCCTCTGGTCCTCCAGGACACGCAGAAAGCCAAGCAGTTCCTGCCCTTCCTGCAACGGGCCGGACGCTCGGAGGCGGTGGTCGAGTATGTCTTCAGCGGCTCCCGCCTCAAGCTGTACATGCCCAAAGAGACTTGCCTCATCACCTTCCTTCTCGCCGGTGTGTACACACAAACCTGCCGTCGACGTATGCGCGCACGCGCAAGAGTTAAGCAGGAAATTTTGCCGAAAACCAAACCGAGCTTCAGAAAGAAAAAAAAAATGTGGATCCAAGGACACATTGAAAATGTACCCAATTAAAGCCACTGTGCTCTGGAAGTAAAAGCTGCTTTTGACCTTTCACAGCCATCGGTGCACACCGCTGTGCCCGGCGTGTGCGTGGGAAGGGAGCGGTGTAAAGTCGAGGGAAGGATTCTGAAAAGGGTTAAAAAAAAAAAAGCAGATGGCAGATAACTCATCCACTCCCTGACTGTACATCGCATTGTCACGTCGCTAAAGTAGCTAGCCGTCGCTATATTAGCGCCGTCAGATGCGCCTCTCTCCTTTCCGGCGTTTACTTAGCGCTTCAGCTTTGCGAAGTTGACACTCGATGGTTTTAGTTTTTTTTTTTTTTTTTTTGGCAATAAAGTTTCCACTCGAAGAAACAGCGCACATTTCCGGGCCAACATCCGCCGTTTGGCCTAATTGCGCGTGACCGTGTCGCGGATGTATTAATTACTTTTGTCATTTGCTACTGATTGTCTTTGCGAACCGCTGATAGTTTTTTAATTACATTTTGTGCACTGCCTGCCGCAAGATGAAACGGCGAGACCCTCGCCAATAAGAAATCTGCACGCGAGGATCGTTTGACATCTTCTCCTAATCAGACCCGCTTAGTATACGCGCGTACTTTGCATTTGATATGAAAGCAGAGGTTATTAGCAAAATGCTAAGAAGCCTGCCGGGGCATGAAAGTCGATTGAAGAAATGAGACAACACGCATTGTCTTTAATATACACATTAGCGCAGATTAGCCCAGAGTGCTACAAATGAACCTCTTTGCTGTTCTGTTTATTTTTAGCTTCCATTCCCATTAGCGTCTTGACACCTCTGCGCGCAGCCATTAATGCCCCGTTCATTTATTTTTAAGGCTAAATGTCAACTTGTGCCCTCCGCCCCCACCCCTCCTCTCCCTACTCTTTGAAGTTTCTGCGTCATATCGATGTATTCGCAGCGGGCTGCTGTCAAAACACGACTGCATTAGTCATATTTTTTCATTAGCCATGTTCCTTTCGTACTATAATCAGTCAATGCCAAGTGTTTTTTTTTAAGCATTCTTTAACAATGCCGTGGGAGACCGCCGAAGCGATGCAACTGATTGGTGTTGACTCGTGTTTGAAGACGCTAACTTCTTTATACTCATTTAACATCCCCCCCCCCCCCCCCCACACACACACACACACACATGGTGGCACCTCAAAGCGTGCGATTGCGCAACATGAAGCTGCTGTTTCAAGTCAGGAGTGACTGGATGTGAAATCAACCTCGCTTTTCTTCTTCGCTGTTGAAGTTCTGATGGGGCGGGGGGTGGGGGTGGGGGGTGTTCACACAGGAAGGGCCAATTCCGAGCGTCGTTGAAATGAAAACGGTGAAGCTCTAAAGCAGAGAGGACAGGCCAGCAGATAAAAGCAAAGCTCGCTGTGGTAAAGGGGAGTACAGCTGACATGCTGAAGTACGTCTATTGTGAAGGCCGCTTGAAACTTTCACCGGGCATTTTTGGGGGTGTTGGGGGCGTCTGTTTGTTTGGGGGGGAGGCCGCGGCAGGTGAAGGGCGCTTTGAAAGGTACGTCGAGCAGCAATCTGTCAAAAAGGATGAGACAGCCATCAGCCAGGATTTACTGCGTCAGCATGACGCCAGCGCACAAGCATGCCGCTTAGAGCCATTTGTCTATTTTATTTTTATTTTCGTCATCGCTCCCGAGCCGCTCGTACCTTCACTCTGGCCATTTCTGACCATTACCACGGCAACAGCAAAAGCCGACTTCACGCGCCACGTGTAGCTGCCTTTCTTCTCTGCAGTATGCTTTACCGATATCACAGAAGCGAACCGCACCTCGTCCATGTTGGTGAAGTGTTTGTCGGCCATCTTTTTTCAAAATTCAAAGTGTGCTTGTCCCTCATCACTTGCCCTAGCCCAAGTGGGTATGTAGGAATGTGGGGATTGGTTGAGAGGATTGGGCCAGATGTTCTTCTCGGTGGCAGGTGGGAGTTACGTAAGCACTGGCACCGAGGCGACCGGGTGTTTCTGTGGGGAGGAGCTTATATTGCTAGCCCTTAGGGACAGCTATGTTGAAAATATCTCGCTCTGAATCCAGGCCTCCTAAGTTGTACGAGCAAGGGAGGGCGTCTTCCGTTATGCTATTAACAACAACAATATAAAAAAAATTCCGGCCACTTAAGTTGGTGCACTCCATAAAGTCGCCACGTCGCTGCCCGTCCTGCGTTTTTTTTTTTGGCTGCCCGCCTTGGCCGCCCCCCTTTCTTAATTACATAGTGAACCTGGCAGGCTTTCACTTCACTTTCACAAAAGGAGTTTGAATCTGATGAAAGGTAATATTGATCCGGACATTCTGCAAAGTTGAGAAATACTCAAGAGGCGAGCCGACGACGAGCTTACAAAGTTCAGTTTTGAAAAGAATTTGGGAGAAGGCACCATGCAGACCTTGTTACAGCTCACTACCATGACTCGTTTTGACACAAATTCAAACACAACATGGCCCCGACCCGTCCGCGGCACTCCGGCGTTGGCAGAACCTTTCGAGTCACCGACAAGTCATTTTGTCGAGTTTAATGCGGCGAGAACGCAAAGTCACTTAGGTCGACGGGAACTGAGATTCAGGAACCCAGGATCACATCGCCGCGTACTCCAGTACGACGCAAAGTGCTTGCCAATGTTGCGATGATTAATTCAAGAATCGTGAGACTCGCGATCTTGCGTCATGATTATTTCATAGTTTGTAGGTGCACATTTCCTCTCGGCCGGATACATTGTCGTCCGCGTGTAATCTCCGAAGGCGGCCTTTCCCAAACTTTTGAAAAACCACATAACCTCTGAATCATCCTGACAGACTTTGTTCACATCGCACCAAAAATAGGCAGAAGTCTGCTTGTAGCAAATGAAGGCGGCATTTAATCTCGCGGTGATCACAGAGATGTCAAATATCAGTGCCCGATGTCTCCCAAAATTTGTGTTGTAACTCCAGCGCCGGTTGTGTTGTGTGTGTGACTCAGGTATCGAGTGTCCACGCAGTTCCAGGAACACCCCCGGGGGCATGCAGGTGGCGGAGCCTTTTAGCGACGAGGCCATGCTGTTCACCAAAGAGCTGGTGATGCAAAGAGAGGTAAGTCCTCCCAACGTGTCGGCGCTAAAACCCGCCATTGTGTCTTAGAGTGCATTTTGGCGCAATGATGTGTGACCAATGTCTATTTTACTTTTATGACTGCGGCGAGGCCTCACTTGGGGGGGGGGTGAGAAAAAAAGGAAGAAAAAAACGTCTGCTCTTGTTTTGCTGTGCACGCCACCATGTCAAAAATCCAATTTAGCAGAGCGGCGTATTTAAAACGACTCGGGTTTAACTCACTTTATAATCACAAGCTTATCGATTTGAAAATAGAAAAGAGAACTGCCCGTGCATCAAAAAATGAACAGCGGCAATGGAAAAAAAAACACACGTGTTGCCAGTAAACAGGAACTGACGTTATGTAAATGAAACAAATGGTTAAGGGATGCAAACCAAAGGAAGTCGCGCACTGTCAAAGAATTTGAAAGGCACTTAAAAGCTTGACAGGTCCAACCTTCGGTAAAATCGCGGCGAGCAGCAACCGTTTCTCGACTGAAATTCTCCCTTCCAGTGTGTTCTCGGCTCACCTGGTTGCGGATCAGCGCGTTCGGGTTTTGGAAAACTATATCCACTGTGTGCCCGTTCATTCACATGCTGATGGATTTTTTCATTGAATGGCCCAAAGCCACGATTGGGGAGCTTGCTATAATCCCGCCACCGCTTACTTACCCAGACCACACACACACACACAAGCACACAATTTCCTCCCTCCACTCTTCATCGCTATCTCGGCTTGTAAAGGCCTTTTTGTGTCGGGTGGCTGACACTCATGTCCTTTGGTGTTTGATTGTAATGGAAATGTTTTTTTTGGGCAGGGGGGTGCGCAGCTTGATAAAGTAAGCCCTTTTTGCCTCGTCGGGTACGCAAACGCCATGAGTCAATGCAGCGTTTCTACGTGACGGGTGGACACCTGTTATTTGTGTTGGTAGTGCGAACAGGCTGACCTCAGAATATGAGCAAGAGCACTTAGTTCAAGTCATGGTGACCCAGATCTGATGGGGTTATTGCACTGTTGGCTTTCGTGAACGGTTTGGAGCGTGCGGTCCCCCGGTTTGTTTTTTTTCCCCAGTTAAACAGGCTTTTGACGTGTTAACTGGCCAAAATAGAAGCTTCCGCCCACTCATACTCGCATCTCTGCTTTTAAAGTTCCTCAAAAGGCGCAAAAGAAAACAAGCACGCGAGGAAACGCAGAGGTGAGAGTAAGTGCAGGAGCCACGGCTAATGAGGGCCCGCGCGAAGAGGTCTGTGGCCCCGGCTCAAATAAATATGTAATGCAGGACGCCGGGGAGGAAGCGGCCCGTCCTTCCGCTGACCTGCCGCGGCTCTCGAGTACGAATGCCAGGCGCGATTTGCGCGCAGGATTCATCTCTGAATGGCGCTTGATTGCGTGCGCTTCACACGAATGACATTTGGCGGCATTCATCACAGCAGCAAGCATCAGCGAAGGGCTTTTCTTGATTTGAATCTGTTGATGTCGACTCAACGGGTCTGTTTGCGTGTTTGAATCTCTGCGATTTGCCGATTCCTTTTTCCTCACTTTAAACCTGATCACAAAAAAACAGAAACCCGAACCATATGCCCCTCACCTTCTCATCTAATCCCTCACCTTGTACCCTTTTTTTTGGCCACTCTCCGTGTGTGTCGTGTTGTTTGCCGGCAGTGTCCCCGGCATGAGTTGGCGCCACAGAAACCTTGTACCTGTAATGGCATCACTCCCCAGACATTTTGCTTTTTCTTCCGTCTTCTGTTTAATTTCTCTCACCTGCCCTCCTCTTTCCCAGACCAACACTGTGAGCCTTTTGTCGATTTTCTTCGACACTCCCAGGTTGCAACTTCAATGCCTACCCCCCCGCGCCCCTGAAAGCCTTTTCTCCGGGATGAGTCAGCTCGAGATGGGACACAATCACTCATGTCCTGTTGCGTTGGTGCACGGCAGAAACCAACGAGGCAGCCTTAAAATGATTCCCGACGCTGCATTTTTAATGAGTCGAGACCGAGACGTCTGCGTGGCCGACAATATTGGCACCGATGACGCAATTCTGCCAATTTGGCACCGTTCATATGCAACTCCAATCGGAACGGCGGAATTCGCGAGGTGTGAATGAGCGCCGTTTTAAGTGGGCAACGCAATGTCACTTACCTCGGTTTTTACGCAGAGGGTCTGCTCAGGGCGTCACTTGGACCGGGAGCGCCGGTTGCAGAACTGCTGCTCGGGTCGCGTCAGAGCATGGCTGCCTCTCTGTAACTTTCTTGAACTTCCCGTCCAATTGGCAGGATTTTCCAATCTTAATAGACCTCGTCAAGTTTATTCAGAGCCTCCGACGCAATCGGTTCAACTGACCACGCGGGCAGTGCAACGCGAATCAATTCACTTAGCGCGCCCCCCGCCCCCCTTTCCCCGCCGCGAGTCCTTCATACATTGGAGCCTCTTTTACATCGCTTATTTAGCCCACGGGGGCAGCATCTGCCGCAGCGTCCGTGCACTCGCATTGATTTTCCAATCCCGCCCAGAATTATTCTGGCGCAAGGCCTATTATGCGACGACCGCAACTCGACGGCCGTCGGCGGTGTCTCTTTCATCGTAACGACCTTTCCTGCAGGTACTTGTGTTTTTCACTCCATTCCCACCAGCCCCCCGTACTCGTATGCTCGACGTTGCATAATGTATGCCGCGGTTTCCTGCCCAGCGAAACGAGACAGACGGGTGGCGGTAGTAAGGGGGGGGGGGGACAGTGAGCAGCCCCCCTGGGTCCTTTTTTCAACACCGCACTCCGTAGTTAAACAAACCACCAGCGCAGACTGCAGACAGGCTCATATCGTAGATTCCAGCTGCTTTACGGCCACCGAGACGGGTCGCCCTCGCACATTCATAAACGCGGATCAACAGCTTGACCGCGTTGGACAGTGTGTAAAGCTTGACTTGGCCGTATAAAGGCCCATTTTACCCTCTCTCTCTCTCTCTCTCTCTCTCTCTCTCTCTCTCTCTCTCTCTCTCTCTCTCTCTCTCTCTCTCTCTCTCTCTCTCTCTCTCTCTCTCCGCGAGATTAATTACGGCTTGTGTGGTTAATCTTTGTTGAATCACGTTTGTGTTCCATACAGCTGCGTTGTTGTTGCTGCTTTATGAGCCATTCATCATTTCACCCACTGTTGAGTCCCGGTCATCCCAAGCAAATGAAAAATGCTCCTGCGCCAGGAGATTTATCCCACATATCCTAAGATAACAACCTTAAAAATATATATAAATAAATAAACCCGCGCCCCGAGGAAACATTAAAGCGCTTTTATGAACATAAATAGCTTTTACGGCGAACGGGACTGGCCATCTGATTCCCGCTGGAGATTGTTTTATCTTAGTTTTTTTTTTTGGTTTTGCAATCGCGCATGAGGGGGGCAAAAGGGGGCAGGGGGGGAGCGTGTGGACGGCGCTAACCCTTGAAAATGGTGAATTATAGCCCGGGGGTGCGAATAGGGCGACCCACATAACTGCTTTCATGCCATTACGGCAGCGGAGAGATGGATGGGCCTGAATAGAGACGGCTAAGATGAGAGCGAAGGGAGAAACCTGCTTACCGCTTTATTGCCACAACTCGTTTACGAGGACGACCTTGCGCATCAAGTGTGTGCTTGTGTGTATGTGTGACGGAATGGCAACGTGGCCAGCCACTCTTGATAAACATACACTCCGCAAAGAGTTCAAAGACGCGGTCGCGTGGCGCCTGGGGACCAGCCGAATCCTCTCAGCCCTTTTCCCCTCCTACCTGAAGGGCACTGCAGTACTCTTTGCTGTCAATTAGGGCGACGGAATACTGATGCCGCTCGCGCTGCGCCACATTTCATTCGCCAGGTCACTCTTGGTATTCAACTTTTTTTTAAACTCTTCTCTAGTTCTTTTGGCCTTATTTGACTCCTCTGCCATTGTGGGTGAAATTGCACTTATTGAATTGGGCTTTGACGGGATAATTGATTTTCACGGAGTGCGGCACATGAGGAAGAGTGAGAGCTTTAGAGCTGTCCATGGCCGGGGCGGGGCCATGTGTGAACTGTGAAGAAGAATAGAGAACAGGTCCACTTGAAAAAAGCTTCTCGTCTACGTGTTTCTGAAAGCTGTATTTACACCACAAATAATTTTTTTTTCCCAAGATGGCGCCCGGATAGGCAGCCGTCGGCAAGTGCTCTTCAAGAGCCTTGTGTTTTTTGTTGTTTTTGTCTTGTTTTGTCACATGGTGGTGTTCTTACGTCGTGTGGACCTGAAGTGGACTGTTTTCAGGATTTTTGGCCATGGCATTCGTCAAAGAAGAAGAATCTGTGCTTGGTGGTTGCGCCTTCTCGGCAGCACACGCGTACCAGCACTGATTTCTTGATTGGGAGGAATGTTGGCGCCATTTGACTGTCGTTGCTGGACATCCCCGGGGCGCTTGTGTCTTACGCCTGAAGTAGGCAGCATTTTCACAGCCCCGCTTTGTTCAGCGAAAAGGTTGGTGCTGATGGACAGTCTGCAGCTGGATGGATGCATGGATTGAGGAGCCGACGATGAGAAGAAGGGAGCGTCAGCGCAGAGCGCCGATGCGTATGTGGAACTGGGAGTCGCGGCTTGAAATTGAAGCGGACTTACATGGGACAGGAGAAGACAAGACAATCTCTTTTTCGTTAATGGATGCTACTGCTTCTTGTTGCTTTCAAGTTTAGCTTGTAGCAGACGTGTGCACATTGCAGCATGACGTCTTTGATCCACTGGTGAAAAGGACACTTTGATTCGCTCCTCTTTCATCTATAACTGCTTCAGACAACAAAGTGTATGCAGGAAAGTGGTTAAGAGTGCACGATTGTCTGTGTCTCATGTGTTGTTTTGTATTTTGTCTTTTTTTGTTAACTTTTCTTTTGATGGCGGCGCAGACACCCGCAGTGGCTCCTCTTGTTTCATGTTGAGAGGGAAGACATTTCATCTGTGCTGTATGTTACACATACAGTACATTTGACAATAAAGTTTATCCAATTATCCAATAATAACCCTCTTTCTCAAGAAAGGGAGTGTTAAACGTGCAATTTGATCAAACTCACATTTGGATGAAGAGGTGCTGTTCTGTATTGAATTATCAAGAGAGCATTGAGACCCCACATCCTGGGGGTGGGGCTCGTTGGCGTGCGCCTGGTGGCCGGGCCTGCACCCATGGGGCCCGGCCGGGCTCAGCCCGAAGAGGCAACGTGGGTCCCCCTTCTCATGGGCTCACCACCCATGGGAGGGGCCAAAGGGGTCGGGTGCGATGTGAGCTGGGCGGCAGCCAAAGGCGGGGACCCTGGCGGTCCGATCCCCGGCTGCAGAAGCTAGCTCTAGGGACATGGAATGTCACCTCTCTTACAGGGAAGGAGCCCGAGCTGGTGTGTGAGGTTGAAAAGTTTCGACTGGATATAGTCGGACTTACCTCCACACACGGCCTGGGTTCTGGTACCAGCTCTCTCGACAGGGGTTGGACTCTATTCCACTCTGGAGTTGCCCACGGTGAGAGGCGCAGAGCAGGTGTGGGCATACTCATTGCCCCCCGGCTCAGTGCCTGTACATTGGGGTTCACACCGGTAGATGAGAGGGTAGCCTCCCTCCGCCTTCGGGTGGGGGGACGGGTCCTGACTGTTGTTTGTGCATACGCACCCAACAGCAGTTCAGCGTACCCACCCTTTTTGGAGTCCTTGGAGGGTGTGCTAGAGAGTACTCCTGCTCGTTCTGCTGGGGGACTTCAATGCTCATGTGGGCAATGACAGTGAGACCTGGAGGGGCGTGATTGGGAGGAACGGCCCCCCCGATCAGAACTCGAGTGGTGTTTTGTTATTGGACTTCTGTGCTCGTCATGGATTGTCCATAACGAACACCTTGTTCAAACATAAGGGTGTCCATATGTGCACTTGGCACCAGGACACCCTTGGCTGCAGTTCGATGATTGACTTTGTGGTTGTATCATCGGATTTGTGGCCGCATGTTTTGGACACTCGGGTGAAGAGTGGGGCGAAGCTGTCAACTGATCACCACATGGTGGTGAGTAGGCTCCGATGGTGGGGGAAGATGCCGGTCCGTCCTGGCAGACCCAAATGTATTGTGAGGGTTTGTTGGGAGCGTCTGGCGGAATCCCCTGTCAGAAGGAGTTTCAACTCCCACCTCCGACAGAGCTTTTCCCATGTTCCGGGGGAGGCGGGGGACATTGAGTCCGAATGGACTACGTTCCGTGCCTCTATTGTTGAGGCGGCCAATCTGAGTTGTGGCCGTAAGGTAGTTGGTGCCTGTCGTGGCGGCAACCCCCGTACTCGCTGGTGGACACCAGCAGTAAGGGATGCCGTCAAGCTGAAGAAGGAGTCCTATCGGGCCTTTATGGCCTGTGGGACCCCAGAGGCAGCTGACGGGTATCGACTGACCAAGTGGAATGCGGCTTCGGTGGTCGCGAGGCAAAAACTCGGACGTGGGAGGTGTTCGGTGAGGCCATGGAAGCCGACTTCCGGACGGCTTCTAGGAAATTCTGGTCCACCATCCGACGTCTCAGGAGGGGGAAACAGTGCACCACTAACACTGTGTACAGTGGGGATGGGGCGCTGTTGACTTTGACTCGGGACGTTGTGAGCCGGTGGGCGGAGTACTTCGAAGACCTCCTCAACTCCACCAGCATGCCTTCCTTGGAGGAAGCAGAGTCTGGGGACTCTGAGGTGGGCTCTCCTATCTCTGTGGTCGAAGTCACCGATGTGGTTAAAAAGCTCCTCGGTGGCAAGACCCCAGGGGTGGACGAGATCCGCCCGGAGTTCCTCAAGGCTCTGGATGTTGTGGGGCTGTCCTGGTTGACACGCCTCTGCAACATCGCGTGGTCATCGGGGAGAGTGCCTCTGGATTGGCAGACCGGGGTGGTGGTCCCTCTTTAAAAAGGGGACCGGAGGGTGTGTTCCAACTACAGAGGGATCACACTCCTCAGCCTCCCTGGTAAGGTCTATTCAGGGGTGCTGGAGAGGAGGGTCCGTCAGGAAGTCGAGCCTCGGATTGAGGAGGAGCAGTGTGGTTTTCGTCCCGGCCGTGGAACAGTGGACCAGCTCTACACCCTTAGCAGGGTCCTCGAGGGTACGTGGGAATTCGCCCAACCAGTCTACATGTGTTTTGTGGACTTGGAGAAGGCGTTTGACCGTGTCCTCGGGAGTTCTGTGGGGTGCTTGTGGGTATGGGGTACCGAACCCCTGATACAGGCTGTTCGGTCGCTATACCACCGATGTCATAGTTTGGTTCGCATTGCCGGCAGTAAGTCGGAATTGTTTCCGGTGAGAGTGGGACTACGCCAAGGCTGCCCTTTGTCGCCGATTCTGTTCATAACTTTTATGGACAGAATTTCTAGGCGCAGCCGGGCGTTGAGGGGTCCGCTTTGGTGGCCTCAGTATTGCATCACTGCTTTTTGCAGATGATGTGGTACTGCTGGCTCCTTCAAGCAGGGCTCTCCAGCACTCACTGGAGCGTTTCGCAGCCGAGTGTGAAGCGGTTGGGATGAGGATAAGCACCTCCAAATCTGAAACCATGGTCCTCAGTCGGAAAAGGGTGGAGTGCCCTCTCCGGGTCGGGGAGGAGATCTTGCCCCAAGTGGAGGAGCTTAAGTATCTTGGGGTCTTGTTCACGAGTGAGGGCAGAAGGGAGCGAGAGATCGACAGGCGGATCGGTGCAGCATCTGCTGTGATGCGGACGTTGTATCGGTCTGTCGTGGTAAAGAAGGAGCTGAGCCAAAGGGCGAAGCTCTCAATTTACTGGTCGATCTACGTTCCAGCCCTCATCTATGGTCACGAGCTATGGGTCGTGACCGAAAGAACGAGATCCTGGATACAAGCGGCCGAAATGAGTTTTCTCCCTTAGAGATAAGGTGAGAAGCTCGGTCATCCGGGAGGGGCTCAAAGTAGAGCCGCTTCTCCTCCACATTGAGAGGAGCCAGATGAGGTGGCTGGGGCATCTGATTCGGATGCCTCCTGAGCGCCTCCCTAGTGAGGTGTTCCGGGCATGTCCCACCGGGCGGAGACCCCGAGGACGACCCACGACACGCTGGAGAGACTATGTCACCCAGCTGGCCTGGGAACGCCTCGGGATCCCCGGGGAGAGCTAGAAGAAGTAGCTAGGGAGAGGGAAGTCTGGGCTTCCCTGCTTAAGCTGCTGCCCCCACGACCCTGCCCAGGATAAGCGGTAGAAGATGGATGGATGGATGCATTGAGACATGGAATTGGCTACTCGGTAGGTTGAGAGATTGACACAAACATGGACTGATAGATCGGTCGCTCGGTAGACAAATAGGAAGCTACGCTGGATGGGTAGAAAGGTCTTCGTCGTCCACGAACATTTGGACCATTTCCATTTTCAGTCTGGATTCTTTTCTCGCCAATAAACCCGCCCGCACCCTGACGTCTCAACAAATCGAACATGATGTCATGCGTATGTCATAGCGCTTGTTGCTAATGCGGCACATAACTATAAAGCCGTTCGCAGACCGCACAGCTGTCACATGAACCACGGGCGCCATTAAAGACCGCTTGCGCAAAACCTCGAAACCGTCGGCGGCCAACGGTATAGTTCATCTCTCTTGTCGTGTGACTCGGAATCAAGGTGTAGCTAGTTAGCATCCTGCTGTGTTTGTCGTTCAAATGTTGAACCGTGGCTTAAAACAAAAAACAGTGCAGTGTTTTTTTTTGTAGCTTTCATAAACATAAAGTGACACCTCTTCTCTTTTTCTCTGGATTTGTCTCTCTGTAGAAAAAAGTTTGAACAGTGCAACTCAACACAATTTGATTTAAGCCGGTGTTAGCTGTAGTCCATGCAACTTATTTATTTTATTTTTTTAAGAACTAGTTATACTTACATTTGACTGGAAATGCAAAAAAAAAACTGCTTACTGAATATCTTGTGAAAACAGCTTTTCGTTTTTTCAGCATTAAATAGCAGTCCTTTTATTTACTTATCGGCATCCAGCCCCTGTTGAGGAGATGCCCCCCACTGACCCACCGCCCCCATTATGTCTTCCATTTCTCACCCTTTCTCTGGCATGTTTTCATATTTATTTATTTATTTATTTTATTATCTCCGCGCACCCACCGGCTTGACGGATAAGAATAAATAAAAACGAAGTCTGCGACGAGGAAAGATTTTAAAGGCGTTAATCCTTGACCAGCTTAGCCCAGCATCCCTTCCTCAATCCCGTGCCCATCTCAGCATCTCCTTTCCGTTTCTTTACAAGACGCGGCGGCTATCTCGGCGCCGGTGTCAGCGATCAGCAACTCTCCGTCCTCTCGCCCACCACTTGCCAACCTGTCTTTTCCTGTGTTTTCCCCAAAGGAGAGTTGGGGACATAGAAGGAAGGACGAGCCTGGCAAAACTTTTTCGGAATTAAAAAAAAATAAAAAAACATCAGGGGATTGGGCTGTGAGCTTTGAATTCAGATCATGATAATGGCAGCAGTGGGCGACAGACTGGAGGAGATGTGCATGTGCGCTATAGGAAAAAAAAATCGCTTTCTTTCAAACCCCCTTGGCTGGCTCAGTGCGCAGAGGAGGTCCCGTGAAACGCTGGCGGGGGCGCTGTGGCTTTCTTGAAAGGCTTCTGCCGCCAGCTCCGATTTCTTCAAAGCCCGAGCGTTTGCTTCGGCCCGCCGCAAAGACCCGACGTTTAATTGTCGCAGTTGTCGTCGCTTTCAACAATCGGCACTTCAAAGGATCCAGGCTAATTTGCTTCCGACGTCAGCGTGCAATTCGAAACATCCGGCCGAGGTTTTGCAGGCTTCTCGTCGTTCTTCCGAGATGCCCGCTGGCCATGAAGCTCTTAATAAACGCGACGCACTCGCTTCCACGGAAAGCAGTCGCCGAGTCACTCTTCATACCAACAATTTCAAATGCACGATAATTGATGATTTGGAAAAAATAGAACATTTTCAAGCTA
Organism: Hippocampus mohnikei; assembly: GCA_026261675.1. Taxonomy (NCBI): domain Eukaryota; kingdom Metazoa; phylum Chordata; class Actinopteri; order Syngnathiformes; family Syngnathidae; genus Hippocampus; species Hippocampus mohnikei. The sequence continues at coordinate 7,320,677 of JAKGUB010000345.1, forward strand.
TTGGAGAGCCACCAAATGACCAGTAAACTCGTAATATTTGATGACGTTCTGCTCCAAACCGTCAACTGTATTAGCTTAGCGCCATACCTTTGCCCACCATATTTGTTCCGTCTTCCACCATGCGCCTCGCCGCCGCTTTTGGCAGAGAAGTGGCACTCAAAAGTGCGCATGGCAAGTTATTATCTCCTGGAGCAATGCTAATGGACGCATGTACCGCTGTGAGCAAACAGTTTGTGGCTGCGCTGCCAAGCGAGTGGGAGGCCGAGCGCTTGCCAAGTCTACTCTCCTGCCCCCCCCGCCCCCCACACCGTACACCCAACCGTTGATTCCGCTTTCCGCGGCGACGTCTTTATAAAATCATCTGCTCCGTGCCGGCTCGGCCCGACGGAGCGCTTGTCCCTTCAGGAAAATTGGCTCGTTCAAAGAATGTGGGCTTTTATACTCGGAAAAGGGGCCGCGGCTCGCTTCAGACAGAATATGGCCTCGGGGGCTGCGTTAAAGGGGTCTTTTCGGGATTCGCTGTTTTATTTTTGACGGAGAGTCATGCAACGGTGACTTGCTTGCCAAAGTGGCTTTTTCAGAAATGATTATTTACTTTATAAATTGCTTGAAAATCTGTTGCACTTTCTGAGACCTGCTTCACATCTGTGTTGCAATGAGTTCATTGATTCTTAATCAGGCAACATTTTCCTGGGACACAGCAAGAAATCTATTTTTGTCACTTTTTGTTTTATTGGCTTCAAGTCGATGTATGTTAGGCTGCCCTTGGAATCATTTCCTGAAACAAAGCCCACCAATTTGCCCAGATCTGTCCGGATTACTTCCTCGCTCTTAAAAATTTTAATTGATTCCCTTCCTCCCTTTGCTTTTAGTCTTTCCCCCCCACAGTAGGCTTTAAGACATCTCACAAATCTGTTTTTATTTTTTTTTTCACCCATTGTCACCCCCTTGATGAAGAAGTTCCTTTGACGTTTGTACAGATGAAACTTCTTTAGCGCCGTCCTGCCTTGATGTGCCGCCTGCCCATTTCGAGGGCGCGATGTGTCACTTATCATTTCAGACCCCGAAAACTTGAAATTAGAGGCAACACATCAATACTTTGTCTCAAACCCGTATTCAGATGCCACCTAATAGTAAATAACATTGACTTGACAACTCGGCCGGCCTCGACGCGCTCTTATTTACATATGCCAGCGTTTGCCGCAGCGCCTGAATAATTTTCTGCCCCCGACATGAAAATTTGCGAGTGATCCGCGCAGCCCGTCGCCCGCTTTCATCTTGACATTGCTTTCATCGCGCGGCGTGCTCTGCATAGCGCAGCATCGCCGCAATCAACTTTTTAAGTCCACGCGACAATTACAAGCTCTGCAAAGTGTCAATATTTCTCTCACGTTTTGTTTTGTTTTTTTAGGAGGGGGGGCTGCTCGCATTGAAAATCATAAATAACATTTGACTTTAATTTTTTCTTGTCATTCTTTTTTCATTTTTTTTTACGACGTTTGGTCCCTGCTGCCTTTTCTTCAATGCAGGGAGCCATTTTATCACCCCAATTGCACCCCTGCTCAATCCCCCAAACGTCTGCAGCCAGACGTTTATTCCCTGCTGAGAAAAGATGAAATCCCGCCCGAACAGTCGTCTCGAACTCTTGCAGCTTACTTGATGGAAAACCAATCTCCTTATCCCCCCCCTTCCATAAAAAAAAAAAACATTCCTTTGTTCCTGACCAAAGGTAAATACACAAAGTTGAACACTCTGCCTCAGCCCCCCCTTCTTTTTTTTAATTGCATAAAATAGCTTCAATAATCTGAGGACGCTCCTGTCCACTTTGTGTTTTACCCGCGCGATTATGAATTCTATTGGGCAGTAAATCTAAAAAAAAAAAAAGAAATGACGTGAAGTTTATAGCCAATAACTTTCTCCCCCCCGACTGTGTGTTTGTGTCTTAATCAGTGTTTACCCCCACTCCCTTCCGCATATATGCCCCATTTGCCGCTCACTTCCTCTCGCCCCGGACGTGATTTACGAGGCGAACTCTGCATCGGCCCCCCTGGATGGGCTCGTTAAAAAAATAAAAATTAAAAAAAAAGCAAGGCTCCGCCCATTCCCGTCGTCTCTGGTGCCTGCGAAAACACGGGTGAAGGTTTTTACCGATGAACAGGGGGCAATAAAAGTCTGAGTGGTCGCACCGTCTGTTAGCGGACAACAATCAGTCAGTATACTGATGTTCATGAAATAGATGGTCACAGCTGCTCAGTTAGCGGCAGTAACATTCACTTTTTTTTGGGCAGAGAGGCTAAAGATAAGTTGACATGTATTGCTGCCACTCGTGTTCAAATATTTGTCGCCCAAACACATACGCGCCAATTTGTTAGCTCACCTATGGTGGTTGTGTGTTTGCGGAAGCATTAAGCTAACATTCCTAAGGCAAAGTCATGGGGTTAGATTTTAAATAATATACGTAATTTGTATGTTTGGTGTGACTGCAAGCATCAACAGGGTGTGGAATTTACCATCTTGAAGTTTTTAGAAGAAGAATTGACAACTATCTGCCAAACTGCTTGTTGTGTGAAACAAGTTGACTTTGCTAGCATGTACAGTGTGCGGCGTCCATTTCACAGCATGCTTAACCGCAAGATGACGTGAATGTACGAAACACTATCTCGTCACGTGAATTATTCTGAAAGCTGTTTCAGGGCCTCGCTTTGACACGAGCGCCAAAGCGCACTCTCTGGCCGGCCGGCCCTGACTCATGTTGACTCACTAGGCAACACGCTCGCAGGCCCGCTCAGAATAGCCTGCTTGCACTCGCAGACCGGCCAGTTGCAGTGTACGTCCGCTCGCCGTTAAACAGAGTTCGGAGCAGAGTGTTGACTGATTTGGAAGATGCTCATTTTGACCTCCAGGCTCGGGTCCTCGTTTCTGATCGCTATTCGCTGCTATGGCAGTGCTTTGACCTGTTAGACGGAGAGCCGTCCACTGAAAGAAAGCGCACGCGTGCACATGCCTGCATTTGGCCAATAATTGTCCCCTGCAGTCTCGTTTATGCTGACCTCGTGAACCTCCAACTCTCATATTCTCTCCGACCGGCCACCCCCTCCCTTGCTTCCCACTCCCGCGCTCCTCCCAGTGGCCCCGTCCGTCACTGGTATCAGCAGTCCACATCCACCGCTTGCCCTCCCTCATCCCGCTCGTCGTGGTCGCCGTCCTCCTGTGGTGGCCACATGGCCCTGGCGTTCATATCCCCCGTTCCATCTGTAGCTGGCACTCTTGCATCACATTTGTTCGCTTCCTTTTCCCCCCCGCGCCGCCGCTCTCCCTTTTTGCTGCACCTGTTTTTTTTTTTTTTGTAATTGATCACCTTTATGTTCTTTGATCTCTTATCGCTAAGATTCCGTTTACGTAACTTCCTCTTTCATGATTGCTAATAAACAGACCGGGCGAGGAGGGGGACGGATTGGAGGCGGGGTAGGGAAAAGGGGAGGGGGAAAAAAAAAAGGAAATGTGAGGGAGAGATGGAGCGGAGCGTTTCCCAAGGAGACGTGCCCTTCAGTAACGGCTGAGCCCATTGGCTGACGGATGACCCCGCGGCCGCGTTGACTGATGAGCATGACAAGAGGCCTTTTATAGCACACCCATGAAAGACCGTCACGCTATCGTGAGCCGGAGTGCGCTGACGCCATTTGCGCATTGATTGTCATTTATGGTAACATTACCGCTTTGAGACCAATGTATGGACAGAACTTAAGCAAATGATTTACTTTAAGCTTGTGTCAGCTTCGTGACAGATTTGAAAATGTGTTTTTTATGGTGTGTGTGTGCTTTTAAGAATCTCCCCGCGGTGAAATGCTGACAGGCTTTATCTGGTGGCGTTTGCAGAATGCGCTCAAATATTTAAAACGCAGGCTGACTCATCAACACAAAGCCAGAAACGGCAAGCAAAGCCTTCGTCAATGTCACTGTAAGTGATTTTTTTGTCGGGCCGAGCGAACGAGCGGATGCTGCACTGCGGTGGGCTTACATTACCCCCGCCCCGCCCCCTCTCTCTCCCCACAGTCCAATGACAATTATTAGTGGGAAGTGGAGCTCACATCTGACAAGGTACTAATTAAGCCGCAGCCCTTTGGTATTCAAGCAGACCCCCCCAACCCCACCCCTCAGTGTTATTATCGCGCGGTCCTCAACTGACGCCACAAGCCTTCCTTTGCCAGAACATCTAGTTCCTTCCTGCGCCCCCTTCCCCATTCTGACACAAGATGAAAACAAACTCCCGAGTTCAAGTGCCATGCACACACACATCCCCCCCATCGGGACGCCATTAAACGCCCTAAGCTAACCGCTGCACTTTTCACGTTCTAATAAGACAGGCGAGAGACTGCAGGTATGCCTCCAAACCCCCCCAACACTCCCAATTCCTTGTCAGTCCGGTTATGTAAACTTGTAGATTTGCATACACTGCGACTACCCCCCACCCCCTGACATGCGGCCCTTCAGTTTGGGCGATTCACGCCCCCGTTTGATGCCTCTTTAGCTTTGATTCACCTTGATATTGAACATTTGTTGACGATTAAGGCTTCAGACGTGTCAGACGCAGGAGTTTTGTCGTATTCTGTCATCTTTTATTACCACCGTTCAGAAAAATCAAAGAAAGCCGGCGTGACTTTTGATGTTCTTTCGCCTTTTTTGTTCATTACACAGCAGACATCGAAGGGGGAGGGCGGGACACCTACTGAAGCAATTAAATTGTTTCGGATTTTCGCGTGGCTGGTTGCTCTGGAAAAATGTCTCCGCATGCAGAAGTTGTCACGCGTCGTATTCCCTCGACTTTTTTATTTTAAAGTGGCCGTTGAGCATTCCCGTTGCCGCTGTTTTGCGAGCCAATAAGACAAACGACAGACCGCCGCATACGTTGCATGTTATTGCTCTTTGTCAGGCACTAATCTGCATAGCCACATTACGATAAAGAGAGGCGATTGTGTCAGAAATGAAGAATGCCCGGTTAACGGTGAGACCTGAACACATTTGTCACCCTAAAAAGCCCCCCCAGCTCCCACACACGTCCCCCACCATGCTGATTTATGAAGGCACAACAGCTGGCAGCGCAATGAAAAGCGAAATGAGGATCTATATTTTCCGGGCGAGATGAGGCCTCCCCATTTCAGTCACTATTTCACCCGAATTTCTCACCTTTTTACAAATTTTTTCAATTTATTTTTTGAGTGCGATGATATCAGCTCGGGAATCCCTCACCCGAAAAGAGCTTTCGGTTTCGATGGTTGCCGTTGGTCATCTTTAATTCGAATCAACGTAGGATTCTATTAATCTGTTGACCAGCGTGACGTAGCGGCCTGGCTACGAGCTATGAAGTCAAGAACGTCGTAATTGGCGAGGGGGAGAAGTAGCATACATTGGACCCCCCCCCCCCCCCCCCTCCACTGTGATTCACATCTGAGTCACCGCCGCTGCGTTTTGCTGCAGTATCGACAGCAACTGGTTGATCTTGACAGTAATATACACCAGAAGAACAGGAAACTACAGCATATTACTTTGTGGGTTTCTTACAAAAAGAATCTTTTTATTGCATTTATAACACTTGGCACGGTACAAATTCTTGGTGCTTTTACAAGATAAACCTGTAAAGATCAACGCTGACCTTTTTTTTGTTGTTTTTTTGTTTGTTAAAGAAATGACTTTTTTTTGTATAAATATGTCCTCTCATCACTGCATTTTCTGTAGCACGGTGTAAAAATCACACAGAATGGCCACCACCCGTCCCTGTTTTTTTTTTCCTAAACAACACTACCCTCATTTGCGAAAGTCAAGACAGCTTCTAAAACAACATTTTTTTTTAAATAGAAGTTACAAGTTAGAAAATAGTTTCATTTTCTTTTTAATATATGTTTCTCTGTCACCAGCTCATGGTAGTTTTCAACATGTCCATATATATTTATTTATAAGCATGTACAACAACAACTTGCCAGTCTTTGCGTCTGCTCTGTACAAAATAGTTGTTTCTGTCCTCTTTTTCATTGTGCATTCTATTGCATGATTTAAGTGGTGGTGGTGTGGGAGTTGGGGAGGGGGAGTAAGGGGATGTGGCTTGGCGGGCAATAGCTGGGGCCTAAAGGTGGGCTGTCTAAATCTGAGTCTCCTGTACTTTCTCCTTGGTGTGAGTTTTAATGACAAAGGGCTCGGCCATTGCCGTGATGGTGCTGGGTAAGGTTCGAGGCAAAGAATTCCCCACGTTGTTCTCTGTCCATTTGGCCCCGTGACCGCTCGGCTTGTAGGTGTTGTATTTTGGCTTCAAGGTGCTGAAGTCCATTTTGTGGGGGCTGTAGTCCATTTTGGGTCTCTGGGCGTGGGGACTGAATTCCGATTGAAAGGCGCCAAAGTCTGCTTTGTGCGGGCTGAAGTCTGTCTTGAATGCGTTGTAAGGGTCCTTCGAGTTGTAGTTGCCGTCGGGTTTACATTGCTGGACACTGTAGTCCATTTTGGGTTTCGGCTGAGTGCCGTAGCCAGGCTTGAATGGACTGTAATCCGGTTTCGGTCTCGGGTGAGTCCCAAAGTCGTGCTTGAACGGGCTATATTCAACCTTGTGTTTATGCTGAGTGTTGTAGTCAGACCTTAATGGGCTGTAATCGTGTTTGGATTTTGGTTGGGTACTGTAATCTCTCTTAAATGGGCTGAAGTCGGTCTTTTGCCTTGGATGAGTGCCGCAGTCTGATTTGAAAGGGCTGTAGTCTGACCTGGCTTTCGGGTGAGTCCCAAAGTCCGGTTTGAATGGGCTGCTTTCTGCTTTGGATTTGTGAGCGGCGTAATCCTGTCTGAAGGGGCTGTAGTCAAGCTTTGGTCTATGGAGGCTAAAATCTGGTGTCGATTTGCGAGCGCTGTAGTCTTGGACGGACTTGTGGCCATGGAAGTCCATGTTGGGCTTGTACGTCGTATATTCTGCTTTCGGTTTGTGAAGGGTGAAATCAGGCTGAGGTATGTATTCGGCCTTGGGTTTATTGTAGCCGTAGTTCGCCTTGTGACTGAGATATTCCAGTTTGTGGATGCTGTTATGGTCTCTGATTTCGGGCAGCGTCAGAGCTGTCTCTTGTGCTGCAGAAGCCGGCGGCGGAAGGTCCTCCTCGTCGACCTGGATGATCTCCACGGTGCGAGCGGCCGCCACGGTACTCCTCTGCTGGTGGCGCTTTCTCAGTTTGTAGAAGGCAATGAGCATCACAGCAGCCATCAGAGTGACGGCCACAAAGCAGCCAATTATAATCTTGGTGGTTTTCATGACTTCATCCAGACTCGGCCCAGACTTGCCAGGTTTGCCGGTTGCCCCTTTGAGTCCGGGCCCTGCCGATGGCTTGGCCGCACCGGGTGGGCTGTCGGTGCTTTGGAGCAACACGGTCGGCGTGGAGATGAACACTGGCTGAAAGACGGAAGGTGAGGCAGTTCTGGCGGTCGTTCCGATGCCCAGTCCTCCTCCCGCTACGCCAGCCACCGTAGTAGCAGCAGATGTCGTCGTGCTTTTCTTGGGTTTGGGCATCTCTGTGGTTGGCCCCAAGACCTCCACCGTCACAGTGGTGAAGTAGCTCAAGTTGGATGTGTTGAGCTCGGCCGCGCTCACGTTGAGGTAGGCTGAAGCATTGGACTTGCCGGCTGCATTGGATACCATGCAGGTGTACGTGCCGGTGTCAACAGCCAGGACGTTTGAAAAATTCAAGGTGCCATCGTTCAGTACTGATATCCTCAGGTGACTTGAGGCGTGAGTCAGGATGGTACCATTTGGTAGGAGCCAGCGGACTGAAGACATCTGGGCCGTGCGACAGCGAAGCTCAGCGACTCTCCCAGCCGAGATGTTAAAATCCCTTGGCGCGTCTGCAATGAACGGGGCAGAACACTGGGTTGCAGCTCCCTCGCCTCGATCCACCTCCACGAGCTGCCGCCCTCTCATGGTGGCAGGTGAGTTGCAGCGTCCACAGCAAGTCGAGTTTGTGGGGATGTATTCCCTTAGCCAACGTGCTAACCATACCGCATCACAGCCACAGTTCCAAGGATTATGGTGAAGATGGAGCTCCACCAGGTACCTAAGCGGGGAAAACAGATCATGGGGCACAGCGCTCAGGTTATTATGGGCGAGATTAAGCTCCACCAGTGATGGTAAATCATCAAAGGCATTGCGCTCGATCACGCTTATCTGTGAGTTCATCACCCAGAGCTTTTTCAGCAAGTTCAGGCCTTTGAAGGAGCTCGGCTTTATCACGGGGAAGTGATTTTCCGAGATCTCCAGCTCCTCCAGGCCCTTCAGGGGACTCATGTTTGGCATCTCCCCTCGGATGTTGCACATGCCCAAGTTGAGGTACTTGAGATTTTGTAGGCCTTCGAAAGCTCCTTCCGAGATGTACTCCAGTTTCCGCAACTCGCCAAGGTCCAGTCGCATCAGGGAGGGCACCCGGTTAAAGGCGTAGGAAGGAATACTCTCAATGGGGTTGTTCCTCAGCCACAGTTCTCTTAGTTTGGACAGGTACTCAAAGGCCCCACTGGGTACCACCGTCAGCCGGTTATCAAACAGCTCGAGAGTGTTGAGGCTGGTCAGTCCATTAAACGCGCCCACCTCAATCTGCCGGATGGCATTTCGCCCCAGCTGGAGCACCTCAAGGTGGTGCAGGTGGCGGAACGAGTCAGCCTGCACCGCCTCAATGGCGTTTTCCATCAGATTGAGGTGTCGCGTGTTGGCCGGTATGCCCGGGGGCACGCGGGTGAGGCCCCGCCGGGTGCACACCACTTTTCCCTGCTGATTACTGCAAGAGCACTGTGGGGGGCAGCCCTGGGGTCCTTGCGAGGCCGCCGCCGCCCCTAAGGCCAGGGAGGCGCTGCTCCATGCTCGTGCCATCAGAAACACTACGCAGAGTAGGGCGGCTTTCCTGGCACAATGCGCAGCTACCCTCCCCAGGAGACTCATGATGTGGCACATTCATAATTCAGCATCATCTGGGGGGCTGGTGGTGGTGCGTGTGGGTTTTTGAGGGCGTTCAGGAAGATGAGATGGTTTACTGACTTGAGTGTTATGGGGACCAGAGTCAAAAGCGACAAGGAGACTGCAGATTGAAAGGCGACATATTGATATCGTCGGGAAACTTTTGTCTATATTTAGTTAACAGCGTATTCCCGTGAGATGTGCTCAGGAGTGAGGGGAGTGGGTCGGGGGTGCTGGCTGAATTGCGACATGTATGCGAAGGACACAGTGGTAAACGGAGCAACCGAAAGCCATATTACAAAGACAGAAGTGGTGTCGCAAACCGATGCAAAGAGGGTTTGAAACACTCGTCACCTACCTCAAGTTAACATTACAGGTCCTTGAACTGAGATCTATAGCCTCCCTCACAACGAGCGGTGGCACTCGCTTGGGATGAACGCGTTTCCCCCGAGCAGTGACAAAAAAAGCCTTTTAAACAACTGCTCTGCTAAACCAGGATGAGCCCTTTTGGAAATCCATACATCCAATCCGAAAGATTCAAAGGCCCTTTATGATGGATCTTTGTCTCTTGAGTAACAACAACAACAACGACAAGAAAAAGACTGTACGTAGGAATCCACTCAGTCTCCCAAAGAAGCAGTGCTCCACCGCTGGCTTCTGGCAGTCAGCTCCGTTTGCCTCGCATGTCCTTGGAATCCGACAGTTGATCCCCTCGATAGACACCGTAACCAGGTTTCCATAGCGCCGGTCGGGTGACACAGTTGTCTAAAAGAGTCAAATGGGGGCCGAATAAAAAAGGGTTGAAAGAGAATTCCACAGTCCCCCTTTTCCAGCGTGCTTTGCTTTGCTTTGCGCTCCGGCGGCGAGATTGACAATGCGGGGGTTAAAAAAAAAAGCCCCCCCCTCCTCCTCTTTATATTCCTGTGCCCACTTTTCAGTGGTCAATCATTTGGTCGGTTGGTCAGTCTGACAGCTCTTCTATCTTTCCATCCCGAATGTGACGACGTGTCCACTTGATTTTGTTTTTTTTTTTCTTCCTCCTCGCGCTTTTCCCGCGCACTCGGCGGGGCTTTTGCAAAGGCTCGGTGCGGTTTCCGACTTTTTCTCTTGCCGTCCTTATCCCCTCGTCCCCTCTCGTCAAGTTGTCGCACACTGCGGCCGTGCGGCAAATTGCCGGCGCACGCGCATCATCTTTGCCAAGCGCACACAGCAGCAGCTGCAGCCTGCCTCCCGCGCACTTCCCAATAATCCGTCAATTTCTTCAGAGCGGCGGGGAGGGGGGGGGGGTGTATCGGGGATGGAAGTAGGAGAGGAAGCAAAGGGGGGGGGGGTGCCCAGAGCAGTGGTGGTGTTGATCGGGGCGGGGGGCTTGCGTTCGGCAGACGGAGGGGTGGTGCGCAGTTTCTCCTTCTGTTCTTTTATCCGTTTGCTTTCCAGTCGTCTTTTTTCCTTGTTCTTTTTCTTCTGAAACCCCCCCGCCCCTCCTCTTGTGGCGCCGATCAGAGCCTCCTCTCCGACGCGGCGTCCGACGGGGGGAGAGAGCAGCAAGGCGAGCGCAGGGTGCGAGCAGGGCTTACAGGCGTGACGTTAATAGTAGCGTCGATGTGGAAAGGATCCGTTGTAGCAGCTAAAGGGAGAGAATGAGCGAGCTTGGATCTTGCTTTCTCTCTCTCTGTCTCTCTCTCTCTCGCTCTGTCTCGCTCTGCAGTGTCCTGAGGTAGTTGGGTGAGTTCAAAGCACTCAGACCTTTTTTAGAGATGCACCTCTTGAAAATCCTGTTTTCCCGCTGCACTCTTATTTATTTTAAATGTGCTCTCGTCGCCTGGCCTAAGGGCATGTAAAGGAGGGGGAGGTGGGGGGGGGGGTCCTGTGGTAGCCAGTTGAGAATGCTGTCTCACCCTTCACAATTTTTTTTTCTCTAGTGGAAAACTAAAGGAGCATGAATGGAGCGCTGACGCATTCTGCTCCCGGAGCTTGTGCCGGATGCGGTTAACTACGATACACATCCCCCGCCCCATCAGCCCCCCCGCTCGCCACCCGAGATCACTTCACATTCACCTTTCTTTGCTGTCAGAATCACCCTTAATTAAACATTCACTGTGTGCCTCGTGATTCCAGCAGCAAGCCATTTTCAAAAAAACAATACTTTAAATAACCAGCCTGTTTGTTGAGCGGATATCATTGCATCATTTAATTTGTCATACCTCATAATGGAGGCTGTAAAATTTTCTCATTAAGTGAGACCTTTTTTTGGGCATTCGCAATGCCCACGGGCCCGTCTTTTCCCGTCGCTTGACGCGTTTGTGTCATCGCACGTCTGTCTGTGCACTTAGTTAGAGCCTCCAGAACGAATGGGGCTTCAACCCTCACCAAGAGCAGAACCTTGCAATCCCGTAAAAGGTCACTCAGGAAGGCAATCGGCGGGAAACGAGACACGCTTTACCTTCCGCCCCTCGCGGCGCTGAAGCCTAAAACAAATGCGTCTTACTGTCCCATCAACTGGATGTCGCAGATGATTTGTACAAGCCCCATGTCCATTAAACCGCGAAGCTTCGTGGGGTAATTGATGGTAGCTAAAGCTTGCTGTGACAGCGCTGCTAGGTGCGTGCGCGCGAGCTAGCGGATAAGCGTGTGAAAGCGCTAGAAAGGAGAGAGAAGGGAGTGCAAGCACGACAGGCAGAAAAGGTCATAGCGCCTGCAGCGCCGAGCACTATTCCCACCGGCGCAATGAGCACACTGCCGAGCTTCTGCATTATACACCCACAGACTTTCTCCGTTACTTCACCGCAATTGAATACCAATGGGTTTCAATGGAGCACACGGCAGCCGCATGAGTATACCGAAGAGGAGTTTTCCTCCGTTCAGATCAAGCCCTTCCCTCTAAAACAGGGATTCCCTCGCAGGACAGCCAGCTTGAGGCTTCTTTCCTCATTGATTGTCCAATCTGCGATGGCACGATGCGTGCGACGGCTGGTGAAAAGCTGCTCTGGAGACGCGGTGGGCCACCGTTTGGTGAGCAGGTGACCTGGAATGAGTCCATCCAAAGCTTCAGTGACCCGTAACGTCATCTCACAATGGCTTTTCGTCCCATCCGCTTCCCCCTGTCTCCTCGTATCTCCTCGCTCTGTGGTCTATTGCGTTGTAAAACATGTTTTTTTTTCTATCCCTGTCAAACCGTAATGTGGTCAACCTTTAGGGGTGAGAGCGTGCACCCAGAGTTGACGTGGCGAACCAAGAAAAATCACTTTTCCCGAGTAAATGGCGTTCACCTGGCGTTACCAGCAGGATGTGATCCAGGCCAAATTTTTCGTACTCGGCTAAGCTGTTAGATTTGGAGCTGCGTTCCGGGGCTTTCCATTGCGCCGGTGTACAGTCTGCACGGGTGGACGGCAGCCAGGAAGCGAGGTCACGCAGTGGGGCCCCATATGTTCACCGTAAAACACACGCTCGCCTTGACGAGACAAGTGTTGTCAGGCCGTACCTCCAGGACCCACCGACTGGTGATGAACTGATGAGCTGTCAGATATGCGGGACCTTCACACCATCAGGCCAGCCCCCGATGCCCTCCGCCTGCCTTCAGGCTCTCTGGAGCCTCCCTAGAACCGGAGGCTACCGCATGTGGTTCGGGGGTATGGCGCGACCTACTTTGGCGCGGCTTTGTCGACCCGAGGTCTTTCGACGGCAGTGTACAAACTGTGCCCAACGCAACCCGGCAGCCCCCGGGGCGAGTGCTGGCAGATCTGGGCTTTGGCCATTCACATGTAGGTCACCCCCCCCCCCCGAGTCCGTTATTGCATATATGCGCTTGTCACTAGTTCCGTTTGGATTAAACGGGGCTGCAGTGCCGATCCGATGAGTCGAACGTGTGTCGGAATGGTCCGACAAATGGTCATGTCATTGCCGGGATCAAGGAGTCATGGTGCAAGTCCGTCAGCGAGTTGCGCATGGTTCACCGCGTGATTCCATGTGACCGAACGCCAATTGTGAAACGGCTGCGCTGTCGTTAAGGGTGGGACAGGCCATCATTTGCGCGACAGCGTTGTTGCAATGGGATCTCGTGTCTATATGCTCTGACTGAAAAGGTCATTTATGTCTCCGGTGTTGAATCAGAAATTAAAATGAACATGAGAGATTTTCATCTTGTATTCAGGTAAATGTCTGGAGTAGAATTCATTTGTCCTTTTTCGTGCGCTCAACAGTTTTTGTCTTCCTCCGTTCTATAAAGTGCTGATGCACGTTTATTCGACCACCACAATCTCGCGTGCTTTTCTTCCATATCCATCGCAATTAGCGTATTGGGGAATATGCTAACATTTCCAGCACCGTTCTTAGATTTGCAAATCCAAGGAACCGTGTCGTTGTGCGATTCGTACGGAGTGTCGAGTGTATAAACAGCGTAATCATCTTGCCTTGAACTTGCCGCCTACAAGAATTTTTATTCAGCAGGGAAACTTGGGCGCACTATTTTCAGCCTCCATGCCCTCAATCTGGGGACCATTATGAAATTTTTGCACCGACTCGAGTGGCCTTTTAAGTGGCCTCTAATGTCCCAATTCTTGATTGCGCTGGCCGCAGTGATGCAATATTATCTTAAGACACTTTTTTTCCAGGCCATTGCACTGAAACACACACGTGCAATTCAATGATTCTGACCTTCAGGCAAAAAAAAAAATAAAAAAAACCTGATTACAGTCCATCCCCATTTTCATCTTCATTTCTAGGAATTAATACTGCGAGAGATTACACACACACACACACACACACACACACACACACACACACACACACACACAGTAGTCACAGTTCTAACAGCTTTGCTGTTTGCGATATCATTTCATAAGCACCATGCAAGTTTAATAATGAAGCAGCTTTTCCGGAGATTAATATTGGGCAATAAGTACACATTAGCACCGTCCGCCTGGCCAGGTTGGATAATCTGCGCGTGAGACAGGCCTTGAACTCTATCCTGTCAGGTTGCTTTCTGCCCCCCCCCCCCCTTCTTTTTTTTTTGGCCATTTATTTTCAGTTCTAAATTAACACATATTTGCAGTTTCTCAAATGAGGGTAAGATCAGGTCACGGTGGTTCAAGGCAAAAGGATGAGTGTTTCCTTTCGCCCCCACGCGTTATTCAATGTTTGAGCTTTAGCGAGCTGCCATTGTCTCCAGACTAATGGGCTTCATTATGTCGAGCTGTGTTCCTAGCAGCTGCCAGAGTCGGGATTAGCCGTAGCGCTGTGTTAGCTGAAAGCGGAAGAAAAGGCGCTGCTTTGGGAGCAGTCCTTAAAACCCAGTCGGCGTGGGTAAGAAGACACAAGTGCTCTGTTTTTGAGCCCATATCCCCCCCCACCTCCCACCCCACCCCTCAAAAAAAATATTTTTTTTCGCTCTTGTCGTGGCCGCATTCGAATTCATTGTGTGCGTTTATCACAATGTTGCTTTTGCCCACTGACAGGCCGTAGAAAATGGATGTCTCTGTTGCCGGGCAATATGCAGGTAAAACACAGTAAGTCATGGCAGCAGGAGCTTCTAAATCGTTGGAGGTGGCAGATAAGCTGCCATCTTTGCAGAGATCCCCCGCCTGCTTACTCTCCTCTTCTTCTGCATCCTGACAGAGTTGCTCCTTTTGATTTCGGGGAACAAAGGATACACACACACAAAAAAAAGTCATTTTTCCTTGACGTCGTCATGTGGGCCGACTAGTTTCGTTGAATGTCGTATGAGGCACAAACAGTGATTCGGCGCGCACAGCCTTGATAGATGAGTCCTGGCACTGTAAGTAGTCTTACAACGGAATGTCTGCATCTAATCAGATCAGACGTTTAAAGCTCTTAAAAGGAAACTGCGATCCTGCCAAGATATTCTTCTTCAAATATCTCCACTAACTCCGTCGCGTGACATTTCAATCGAAACCTTACAGTGATCCCGCTGACCTCCAAACATCCTTTTTCGGCGCTTATCAAAAGTCATCACCTTTGCGGCGGGCGTTGCGACCCAAAGCGCTAATCCTAAAATCTCGGTCGCACTTTGTGTCGCGTGGGATTAGTCCGACCGAAGGTGTTTGATTGATGGGGTTAAAGTCGGGGGCAGCTGGGCACAAACTGACCAAAGGCATTCGTACGATCTGCTCATTCAATTGAAGTATAATAAAAGGTAAGGTACACAATGGTCACCTTGATTTTAACTCGGGCCGCGTGACTGGTCGTCAAGTGTGAGGATTTACTATCCGCCGACGTGTGCATAAAAGTAGGCCCGCGTTGCGTTCATTTCCTCGCAGTCGGCCGCCGCGTTGTCGCCGCTGAGTAATGGACTTCGCTCGGCCATTTTTAGGCTTCATCTGGGCACTACCGAGGGGTGAATCTTTCATCTTTCTTTGTCCATCGGCCTTTCCTGTTCTTGTGAAGGTGATCTGTTGGGGTTTTCTTTTTTTCCAAGTTGACTCACGGCGGGAGGCAGTTAAGGGCGTGTCCACTTTGACTGACGGGCGGACCCTAAATCACCTGTGCCTTCCTACAAGGACAGAACAGGCCGTAACTCCTTAAATGCTTTTATTCCGGTCCCTGTTATGGGCGGGGGGCTGTCTCGTCAACCGGTTGGCGCTGGCTTGACAGCAAGAAACGGCGAATGAATAGTAGTGCGAGCGCTTCATACACCTTTAAAAACCTTTTACAAGCCTTTAACTCGGAGGCCAACGTGCCTGAGTGTGTTTTCTGGAGCAGTCTAATCAGGGGGGTATCCTCCGGAGGTAGGCTGGTGGCAGGGGGACCGGGCTGGGCTGTGGGGCGGTCGAGGGGGAGCAGCAAGGCAGCATGGCAGCATTTTCTAAATTAAAGTCAATAATACGGCCGCCGCGTTCCATCCGAGGTGGGCCTCCTCCCACGCCGTCGCTAAGGAGAGCGCCGGCTGGCGTCTAATGTCAATTGACTTCTCCCGTGCAGCAGGGCAACATGTTGGTGTGGATGAATACACATGGATCGAGTGGAGGGAGGGCGGTTAGTGTTGCACAAAAGCCAGAACCGCGGCGACGGTTCCAGGCAGTTTGTGATTTTTCCACTTATCTATAATATTTCCTTTTTTTTCCAGTTAGTGCACTTTGACAAAGATTTTCGAATGATTTTGGAGTATTTCTAGGCTGCTGAGTCCCCCCCCCAAAAAAAACGCCATCTGTTTCGTTGATGTGGCTCTTGTGTTTTTGATTGATTGATACTTTATTTGGGGATATCAAAAAAATGCGTGTCGCTTATTCTCTGACTATTTTTGACTATGAAATAAAAGCTCACGGTGTGGACGTCAATACATTTTAAGGAATCAGTCTATAATATGGTGGGATGATTTTTGATTATTTTATTTGGGTGTGTGGGGCTCACTCATTCAGCCCCACAAGGTCGGAGCATGGCCAGATGTCTGACACTTGAGATTTATTGGTAGAAATGCGAAGACAGTCTGGGGGAAAAAAAGGTTGCACGTTTCCTTAAAAATGCTGATTTCCCTCCCGGTTTGATTCCTGTCAAAATGACGACTCATGCACCAGGAATCATGTTGGGACAATTGCTTTTTCTTTTTTCTTTTTGGTCAAATTGATGTCAGGGAAAAGTGTGCATTCAGCCTGCTTGAAATCTATTCCAACTTTGACAACACATTAAAAGGAGCCATCGAGCGTAAAAGTGTCTCGCGCGTTACCTGGAGCTTTTTTTCCCCCCCCTCCACTGATATCCCCACTTTTCTCCGAGTTAATGGACTCCAGCAACAAGGCTCGGCGGCGTGGTATTTAGCGGGAACACTGCGGTTATTTGAGGTGGCCGGCAGTCCACTTGTCATGTCTGCTAGCTTTAGAGCCTCTGCAACTTTTTAATGTCCAAAAGGTAAACAGCCACACATGATGGATGACCTGTCTGTCGAGTTGTGTCTACGTTATTGCTTTTTTTTTTTTTGGGTGGAGGGGGGGCAGTTTTGGTTGCGATTGGAAAAAGTAATTTTTCTTCCCAACGAGTGAAACTGCGCAGATGTGCGTTTTCATGTCTTTTTGTCTCCGGATGACTTAGCAGTCACCGTTTTTTGCGCACCGCGATGCACTTTTGTTCCCTGCCCGTCGTCCCGTTTTTTTAGTCAAAAACAAAACTACCGATGCTGCTCAAACAGTCGCCGGAGTTTTGTTTGGAGGAAGCCACAGTTAGCAGGCGAGGGGGGAAAAAAAAGGTGGCGTGCGGCGTAACAGTCATCGGGGGGATCTGCTTGTGCCCGTGGCCACGTTGGGGGGTAATTGAATCCGCCGCCTGTTTTCAAGGGCGTTCTCGCCATCCTGTTGTTCCACACAATAGCCTTATCTTATTGGAGGACGGCGCGAGAAGCGCGTCTGCCAAATGAATCGAGTGTAATCAGTGATACACTCGGATACAGATCATTTAATTATGTCTACCTTTTTGAGTGCAGGTGCTCTGCAATCTTCGATGCTTTGTTTATCTGGCTATTATCCTCCCGTATCTTGATTCGGTGCCCAGAATGACAAAATTAAAATGAAAAAAAAATAGGCTTGTTAAAATCACATCCCTCCCGTGGCATAGCCCGATGCCAGATGATATCGTCGTGTCCACTTAAAATTCGTTCAAATGTGGCGCCAAGACTCCGATCCGATGTCATGTACGTTACAACCGAGCTATTGGCTCTCGTTTGCTGCCTTTTTGGTTCGCCCTTCTTTTGTCTTTTGCCCCCGTCGCCTTCTGCTCAGCGTTAATCCTTCGAGTCCCCCCCAAGTTAGCAGTGATTAGCGGCGTCTTGATTACGGCGGGCATGCTGGGCGCCAAAGATGAGGGCAAACGAGGACAAAACCGATTTTCTACCAACAGACGTGAACCCAGTTGATCTTTTTTACGATGGTTTGTGATGGTTTTGAAGTTCACGAACTATCCTCCCGCCCTCCTCCAGTAACAGACTGCTAATAAAAGCACCGATGTCGAAGCCGTTCTGACCTCCCCGTTTTGATGGGTAAAATTCATTGGAAAAGACCAACGCACGTTTTCGGCCCGCGCCCAATTTAATTTGGGCTCTTTACAATCTGATGCCGCACCGAATCGTATAAAGTCTTGGAGGGTGCGGGCGGGGGCGCCTGCGGCCGAGAGAAAAGGCGACTGGTGGTGAAATCATATTTGCCACCCAATTGTAATTTGTCGTCTAGCAACAGACTAACTCTATTTACTCGCTGGCTGCTAAGTAGGAATGACACAATAACATCTACACACACACACACACACACACACACACACACACACACACACAGACAACTGCAGTCGGATCATTTTCATCTTGGCCCGGCCACCTGTTGTTGATTTAAGTCGACTCGTTTATTTCATGGCGCCGTGGTTCATGTTGCACAATCACCCACTCGCCGTTGTAACCGTATCGGTCTTTGAAGTTGCAGCTCACGAACGCGCTTGTCTTTTGTTTCAGCACTTTTCAAACCGAGTGGTATCATGATATGGTCTTAAAAGCATATCGCAATATCGCGAAGTATGATTGGGCTCCTCGGCGAATCCTGCCACCTCGATTTGTGCTGCGCGGAGCGTCACCTCGCCTCGGCCACTTTCTCTCCCCCCTCGCAACTTGGAACGGTGCAGCCCAAGCGAATCTCTCTCCGCTTTTGACAAGCGCACATAAATTGACAAAAAGGCACGTTGAAAAATGCCTCTCGGTCTCTGCTCTCTCGCACGACCGTCTGCCTCATTCTCTCAATCTGTCAGCTCAGACAGTCCGGGAGGACAGAAATGGCTCTTTGAGTGACACGGACTGGCGTTGCCATTTGCCGCATCAACTGGTGAAAGGGGGAGAAAGAAAAAAGGTGTAGACGAATGATTAGGGCCTTGCCGTGACTGTCCCGCCCAGCCGACCCCCATTTTCTCTTCTCCGTGGTCACTGAATAACCAGCAAATTTATGGACATTTTTCCAGACCGGTCGCTTGTCGTCCCATTGAACTCAGTTTAATACGCCCCCTTCGCCGCCACGTCGGATCGGACTATCTCGGTCGCACTTTTTTTTTTTTTGTCATGGTGGCAACCGAGGCATGAATATTTAAAATTCCATTATGAAATCTTAATTTGATTCGCAGAGCGGCGGCAAGTGGAGCGTGAGCGCGAAAACCGGGAGCTCTTGTCGTTGATATGAATACATTAACCCCCCCGGAAGTTTGACAAAGCGGGAAAGGTAAACACGTTTGGTCTTCAATGTCAACTCTGACCCCACAAAAAAAAAAAAAAGGGCTTGGCGTTACTCCAAAGTTCGGGCCTCCACCCCTGAAGAACATCAAGGGAAACACAAGACAAATCCCCCCCCTAAAAAGTCCCAAACCATGTTCACAATATCGCTTCAGTCTCAGTTGAGTAGTCTTAAAGCACCCGCAGTCCGGTTTCCAATTGTGTTCCCTCAACCCGAAACCACCCAGTTAGGGGGGAGTTATTTGATATTAGTCTTACAAATGGTGCTCAATATTCATCGACCGCCATGCTATGTTGCCACCCTTCTGGGGGGGAAAAAAAGAGATGGGAAATAAAGCGGAATTGTCGTTATTGCTGTTATTGATTTTAATATCCAGGCTGTTCAGGCCCTGAGCAGTTGCTTCAGCTCATTCATTTCATTTCATCCAGCAAAGGATCCATAAAGTCATTTTCGAAAACAGTTAGCATGATTTGTTTGCTGACAAATGACCCCCCCCCCCCCCTTTTTTTTAAACCTTATGGGAATGTATTTAATTTAATTTAATTTTTTGGGGTTGTTTCCATTGTAGCCTAACTTTTTGTTACCGTTAAGATGTATTCATCGCGGTGGAGAAACGGCCACTTTCAGCCATCGCAAATCGGGATTCGAGTAATGAACTGCCCCCTCTCAAAAAAAAAAAAAAAAAAAAAAAAAAATATATATATATATATATATATATATATAGAGAGAGAGAGAGAGAGAGTTAATTATGACAGTTGAGTTTTTAATTAGCTTAAATATTTTAATCGTTTGACAGCTATTTTATATATATATATATATATATATATATATATATATATATATATATATATATAAACATATATATATTGATATATAAACATATATATATTGATATATATATTGATTGATTGACAGGCAGAGTCAAGATAGGGTCTTTTTCCATTTCTGGCTCAAGTCCGAATTCGGTAACCTCTCCAGATTGCGAGGCATAAAGAACGGAGTGATCGCTCAGGTTTTGAATGGGCAAGAATATCAAATCCATTTAAATCCACCGGACTTATCCGAGCCACCCCTCTCCAACTTTCCCTCGCCCAGTGCGACGCATCCATTAAACATTGACGAAAGGGGGTCGGGGGACTCATTAATGAGCTGCCGACGGGTCTAATGGCGGGCATGGCATCGCGCTTGTTTGCCTGACCGTTAATGTGGCCCGGCCCGTTTGACTTTGGTCCCCGCCGCCGAGGAGACGGCGTTGTGGCCCTCTGACAGTGATGCATGGCACCCCAACATGATTCGATTGATCACCTAGGGCTATGGGTGAGGGGTGGTGGGGTCTCTATCCACCTGCACAATGTGCATGTTGGTGTACCTCATGTCTTTGATCACTTAAAGCGGTGAAAGAAACACTTGATCGTCTTTTGTCTTCGTGGAGAGTCAACGCTGACATTTGCCACTTGAACGTATTTCGAAAATCACAGGCGGCGGCATGAAAGACACTCTTTCAAAAGGTGCTCGTACGTCCACTTATCCATACTCACCCTTCTTGATTTACAACACACTTGTTTCCGTTGAGGCTTTTGTGCTATGTGTCTCTAAACTGCCCCCCATTTTACCATTGATATTTTTTTTTCTCTGCATCCATTTTCAGTCAATGCCATTAAGCGATCAATGCCGGCTCGTTTGATTCATTCACGTGTAGCTCACCGGTAATATGTATTTGTAGACCTCTGGTTGTACCGACTCACCTTTTCAGGTCTGAGTTTGAGGCATAATAAACGAGCAAGCAGCACAAAAAAAAGATATGAATATATTTTTATATATCAGTTCAGACGATCAACGCAATTTCGGAACAAGATGCAAAAAAAAAAAATCTCACGGACCCGTGCCCAAAATGGAACATTGTCAGTCATTTTGATTGCAAGCATCCATTTTGGCTCATACTTAAACAAACGCCAATTAGGAAATTTGCTCAAATGAGCTGGAGGCTCATGGTTAGCTAAATTTCAGAGACGAAAGAAAACCTTCCTTCCTGAAAGAATGCCCACATTTCGTGTTTTATTTTGCGGTCATAGCCATGAATTGATTTTGATCTCCGCACGCACATCCGTCGTCTCGGACAGTTTGATTTTGTTTGCAGTTGAGCATTGATTATCTCCTCCCAGCAAGCGACGCCTTTACAAGATATTGATTTGGGTTTCAATCTGATCAAGGCTGTGCGCTGCTGCAGGACGATGAATGTCTCATTTAACAGAAGCCAATGCTGTGTCTGTTTTTCAGTAAAAAAATATTTTTTTCACACCGATAGATTTGTTTTGGAAGATGATGACGGGTATCCTAAGTCCGTAATGTTTGTGGAGTCGTGGTGTCTTGAGATAAAAAATTAATTTGCTCACAACTCAAAACACTCTCATCTCAAATCATCTTTCTCCACTGAAATGAATGTAACTGTCGTTAATCGGTTTTTTTAAAGGAAAATAACACTGATATTGTACTAGAAAATATACACACTTGATTGTTGAAAAAAATGTGTCATTCGGGTCAGTCATATCTGAAGACGCAGCTGCACTTTTATTTGTTGGTGATCAACAATACCAATTTCTGAAATGCAATCTCACTGCATGCTTTCAATTTGTTTTAGTGCAACTTTGGGCTCTGACGAGGTGTCACCCGCTGCCGGTTTATTTATTTATTTATTTATTCATTCACTTCTTTTATTTTCATTCACTTCCAAAGAGTTAAGTGAATTAAATCAGACGCGGTTTTAAACAATGACCTTGGGGGGCCCCTGTTGTGCCTGGGAATGACGACAAGATTGTGTGCACACACACACACACAGACGCTTCTAACTTTGTGTATTTTCTATTTTTTCCCCTCCCCGTCTCCTCATTTTCATCCGTCGTGTCGACACAATCCCAGCATTTATGAGATTACCGAAGCCCATTTGCGTTCCGACGGGAGCCATCTTGGCTCGATGGCGGGGCCTCTACTGGGAGCCATCTGGGCTCCAGTCAAAGCAGTTTCTAGGCCGCCTCGCGCCTTCCTCGCCCTTTTATATTTCCACGGCTATTAAAAGGCAAGATGAACTCAAAAGAAACCTTTTTTTGTGTGTAAAATGTCTGATTGATGTCACTTATGCGAGGATACATGGCTGAAGGTAATAGAATAAGGCTACCAGTCATTTTCTCTGGGTATTTCATCCCCCCCCCCTCCATCCTTCAGCCATTTGTCGGTAACCTTTTCTTGCCTTCGACTGCTTCCCCCGTTTGACATTCAATGGCGCTCTGTGGACGAGTTCTGTCCTAATGGCCTAGTTATGTAACTGCCACAGCACCCAGAGTGCTAAAGAGTCTCTCGCGGAGGGCGAGTACAGAAATATTCATAGATAGATAAGGTTTGAGTACGCTTTCAATTCTCGGATGTCTGAGTTGGTCCAACCTGGATCGGAAAAGGGCGGCAATTTCTGAATGAAATGGTCAAGTTTGACGCCTCAAGATTATGCCTGCGATAAATAAAATCCTTTTTCGACTTGACCGTCGGACGAGACTGAGCAGTTTACAAACGTAATTGTCGGCAGATTTCCCCCGCGGCCACGCCATTAACCGCCGGCGCTCCTGATCGCAAAATTCGGCCTCCTATCTTGCCGCCGCACCTGCCCTTTCGCTTTCTCGCTGACTGAGGACATTTTATATATCTATTTTTTTTTGTGTGCTGTTTGCATCCATTATCCCATGAGTGGTCGAAAGCAAATTAATAGATAATTAGTCTGAATCGGCACAAATTTTGCCATGTGGCTAATTGCAGAGGAATTACATTACATAAAATATCTGCCACGATAATTCAATGCTCCCCGCCGGCTACGGGTTGACCCGCAAATAAGACACACATGTTTCGGACAAAGGGTTCATTTTGGTGATGACAAAGCACAGCGGGAAAAAAAATCCATCTTGACTCAATGGCAAGCACCGGCGAAGAACAACTGCCAACTCCTCCGAGATAGCATCTGTACCTCATTCCTTGTCATGACAGTTAAACCTAATCCTCGCTACAGATCGCTAACAATGTCTTCCTCCCCCCTGTCGGCTTCCAGGTGGAGGTGGAAGTGGAGAGCATGGATAAAGCCGGCAACTTCATCGGCTGGCTGCACATCGAAGGCGTCAACCTCTCGGTGGCGCTGGTGGAGAACGCCCTGTCCAAGGTCCACTTCACGGCCGAGCGAAGCAACTACTACAAAACGCTAGTGTCGGCCGAAGAGGGGTGCCGGCAGAGGAAGGAGAAGGTGGGTGTGCCGTTTTACTTCAAACACGAATGTCATTAAAGGAAGGCGCCGTTAATTTTACGCGTGTGGGTTGATTGGTAGTAATGAATTAGTTGAGCTTGGAAAAACGCACGGAAGCTGAAAAGTACACTTTTGTGTTCATTGTTCACTTTTATGGCAACATTTTCAACACGGGGGTACGTCCTTGTCGGGTCCAATGAGACGTAATATGTGCACAGTCACTGCTGGACGATAGACACGAATTGAGCACCGAGCAAGACGCAAAGAAAAACACATCACGCCAAGTGACATTAAACACCAACGCTGTGCCGAGGATTTTTAATGAGCCAAGTGGAATTCCGGTGCGGTAACTGGAAGCCGTGACCAAAGTGTGCAGTTTAACACCCAAGACGTGATTTCTGAAAGACGCATCCGAGTCGCGACACGCTTCTACAGAAACAGTGTTGCTCCTTAGTGTCATTGTCAGCGCCTTTGTTTTGCCTTATGTCCTTGTGTCACGCTAATATTTTGGATGCAACCTTCAGACACACCGCTCATCCTTGTTTTTTTTTGTCCCTAAAATTGGATAATATATCTCCACAACAAGCATCATGTTTGACGTCAGACTTGGCAACGGAATGTTAATAATTTGTTTTGCAGTCAAATAGGGACGCCGGCGGTCTTTGTTTTCCTCTTGTACTGATGCTATTTTGGTTGGTTCCAAAAAGTTGATATTTCTCTTATCTTAGAAATTTTGTCCTAATTAATAAGAACCTGGTCACAGTCTCCTCTGGACTTTCATTTGGCTATCTCCCAGTTGAACATTTGCTCAGTCGCCTCCATATGGAAAAAAAAAAAAGTAAGCGCATTCCTGCCAGATACAGCCGCTGCCACCTTTAATCTCGCCGCCGCGGGAAGGCTCGCCGGCGACACCTCCGATGACAACACCCGAGCGCCCTCTGCCTCGTCCAAGTTGAGCCGGATTGACTTTCACCGCCAGCTTTGTGACTTGAGCTAACCTGAGAGCGGCGAGCCAGACAGACGCTGATCTTGTTTGATGTCGCACAGCCCGGGCCTGGCCGGAGTTTGTTTGTTTTGTGCGCGGCAGTGGGTTGTGTGTTGTGTTAGTGCATAGTTTGCAACTTGCAGGCAGCTGAGATGGGACTCTGTGTGCTCTAATTAACCCGTGGAGACCTCCAAGAGTGGGGGTGGGGGGGAGGGAAGCTGATATATTTGCTTTTTCCACCCACCCTAGCCCCACCCTTGTTTGAAGTCACGGCTGGTCTTTGTCTTGAGTGTAGCAAGCTCGTGTGGCTTCCTGTCTCCCTTCCGCTTATCGCTTTGGCTCTTCACTTGCGTCCCTGCGGCGGTGGTAACAGAGGACCTGCTGTGTCAGGCTTCCCTATGAGAAAACTAGGTTGTCGTAATGAAACGTGGAGGCAGATGCATTAGTGAAAACTTGTCCAGCGGGGGAATTACCATAGCGCCAACGAGGGGGTCGGGTTGAGACTCGCCGCAGGTACATCCGCAACCCAAAACTGCTTAGTTTGGTTGAGTCAATGAGATTTTACCACAATGAGACCAGTGGGACAAAGTGATTGTGCTTCAAATGAAGCCTTCCAAAGAGGAGGCCTCAGCATATTTGAATTTGTCGAGTGTCAGCTCAAAATTGACTTGGGGTAGTCGTCCCTACAAAGCCAGAGTACAGCGAGTGCTTCACCACCAACGCAAGATTGAAGTCGAGTGCCGCCGCCTTTGTTTGTGGTCAAGACTTCACAAAAGAATTGATTAAGCCTTGGCAATGCGGTATCTGTTTATACACTAAATATGCAGTTATCTGCATGTGAATGCGAACAGCAGTAAGAACAGTTTTTTGGCTGAATTGTATGCAATCGTCAGCAGTCTTGAGGCAACAAAATGCTGCACGGTACCACTTGAGAGACCGTTCCAGGGTGCTGTGAAGCTATTTTCAACACGTTAAATTGGTTAGTAACGTGAACTTATTTTTACTCTCGCTGACATGCCATTTTTTCTTTTTTATTATTTTTTTTAAATGACAAGTTTAACCTCCGCTCTCCCATGTTGTCAAGCTATTTGATATGGTTTTGTTGCGTCAATATTGCAGCGTCTGTTCTCTTGAAAGCAAAGCAATCGATTAAAAGCAAAGCAGCCAGAAGAAGGAAACGGGCTGGTAATTGGAGTGTCCTAATTATGAGTAGGTGAATCAACAAAAGGGGGAGCCCCCCCCCCTCCCCCACTCAATAATAACCTGAATGCGCTTTCTGT
The DNA here is from genome assembly GCA_026261675.1 of Hippocampus mohnikei. Classification (NCBI taxonomy): domain Eukaryota; kingdom Metazoa; phylum Chordata; class Actinopteri; order Syngnathiformes; family Syngnathidae; genus Hippocampus; species Hippocampus mohnikei. The sequence continues at coordinate 7,346,388 of JAKGUB010000345.1, forward strand.
TGAGCAAGGGCTTTTTCCTGCTGTAATTACCCAAACTTGAAGGAGATTAACCCCACTCCATCGGGCCGACAGAGGACTTGGAAGAGCGCGGAGAGCCGAAGAGGAGAAAGAAAAGGGAGGAGATGACAAGCCCGCGTTGAAGATGTTTCCCGTTAACGGGACGCTCGTCTTTTCATCACGATGCCTCCCAACGTCCCTCGTCCTCCTCTCTGAGCTCCACGCTGGTTCTTTTCATCTCTTCAATGTTCTCTCATCCTTATGCCTGCTTTTCATTTCCCTCCCCCTCCGACTAATCATCTTTGAATCCATTCCTATTAACTGGATTAATGCTTCGCGCTGTGCCCTTTGCGCCCCTTTCGCTGTTTGGATCCCACAGGAGGCTCCTCTGGCACTGTGGTCAAGAGTGTGTATCTTCTTTCAACTCTTCAGGAATCCGAAACCTCTGATCCCGTGCGCCGCCGCCTCTCCCTATACTTGAGCCATCAGTCAGCTCTCGCTGTCAATACACTTGAAGCAGCCTCGTTTTGACATTGAGTTTGCTGACACGCCTGTCAACTGACTGCCGGGACGGGAAAGACGGCATTAACGCTTCAGAATGGAACTCCAACCTCAAGTTTCTGGCCTCAGTGCGGTCCGGAGTCTTGCCGGCCTTGCTCAACCTCGAGGACGCAAAACTCGCTTCCTAAATTGTCACACTGCCAAAAGCGATAGCGGCCATCACGTCACACACCTGGTTTAGCCGGAATCCAGATAATTGGGCCTTTGACTGGACTTAATAGGCTTGTGCATCCCTTTTGTTTTCGGTTTAGCCCCCACTGCATTACAGGATCCCTCGCTCAAGGTGGGGGGGTTGTGCTTCGCTTGGTGTTTTACCTGGACTCATTCGACAATGATTTGTTTTGTGTTTGTGCCATGCTGAAGATAAACCGTCCATGGAGAATCTCATACAAGTCGCCTTGTTTGGTTTCCGCGGATGACAGTCTCTTTTCTATTAATACCACGCACGCTGCTTCTTTACGCCCCGGAGCCACAGAAATGCTTTCAGGGTAGCAATCTTTTTCCTCTGTCCCGCTCGACTTTTTTTTTTTTTTTTTTTTTTTTTTTTACAATGAAAGGAATAACGCTGTGGCATTCTCCAGTTAGTCACGCACAAATGAAGGGGATTTTCATCGGAGTTGCTGTAGCTATGTTCTTGGTCGAAGATTAGATTATGAGGGCCAAGGCACGCAGTGAGATGGTGGAAATGTTTGAAAATTCAGCACCTGGAACTCGGTTAACCTCGCAACATCAAATTTGGCAGGTGTGTTTATGAATGGGGGGCATAGGAGGAGTTTCAAAGAGCTCTGCTATCAAACACGCCCAAGCCGTCCTTAACGCTTGGAATGGTAACACAGTCGCTCCGTGAACGTTTGACCTCACACGATGGAGGTTTCAGGCAGGCGGCGCTTTCTGGCTTTTTGCGGGGGACGGCGTGATCACGGCAAGGGGACGATGTCGCACGCAGGGGTGGTCACGATGAGCGGGGTGACCCCGCGTTAGACCTCGCCGGAAAAAGACACAGCGACGGACGGCTCTGAAAATGGCGGCGTGCGATCGGCATTGTGGCTTTGCGGCTTTGCATGTTCGCAGTGTGCTTATTGACTGCGCCGCAATGTCTTTTTTTGTGTGTGTGTGTGTGTGTGTGTGTGTGTGTGTGTGTGTGTCTTGACAAAATGAGCCACTGACCACACAAAAAGCAAAAAGCTGATGGAGGCTTTTTCATATGGATTACATAATCCGAATTTCAGTGCGCACACACCACTCGAGCTGTCTCTTTCCTGCTTACTCAAAGCTGCTCAGAGCATGTGCGGATGCTCTCTTGGGGGAGGGGGGGGCACTCCCGTGTAGACGGCACGCTGGACCCCCGGCGCCTCGGGCGTTGACAGGAAGACAGAGAAGCAGATCAGCGGGACGCAGTGATGTGTGTGTACCCTCGCCGCCGCTTCTTCCCCACATATTTATCCTTTTTCTCCCTCACGTCAGCAAGTCTGTTGGCTCTCTGTTGTTAGCCTGCCTATCGCCGTGGCGTGCTCACGTGTCAATCACCCGCTACGCGCCGTCCGGGAGCGGTCGCCGTGATCAAGGGGGGAATATAACCTGCAGGGAGGCGTGCGGGGGTGAGGCAGCAGCTTCTCAATTATGGATGCGCACAAGTTGCAGAATTTGCACGCCGACTCGGACCGTGTCATCTGCTGAGCGCACCCAGCCACAAAGAGAAGCGTTCCTGGGGACACACGGCAGGCGCCTTGTTTCCCCAACACTCCATATGCTCCTTCGGATCCTCGTGATCTCAACCGTCTTTCTTTGCATCAGATGCATCACGGCTGCGTCCTTGGCCTCTTGCGACGGCTTCCTGGCGGAGGTCCTCAGGGGCAGATTTGCGGCTGCCGATGCTTCATTAGTGCGGAAATGCCTCAGGCCCTTATCACCCCCCCCACCCCACCCCCACCGCTTCACTGGGGTGGCAGACGAATGAGTGAGGTGAAAAGAGGCGCTAAAAAGTATGATGATGCGTTCCGGCTGAGAAACGCACGTTGTTTGTTGTCGTCTTTAATCGTTTCTTGTTTCAACGTGGCGGAGAAAGAGCGATTTGAGCAGCAGGTTTGTTCTCCACGCAAGTTGGACATTTACAGACGTCGACGTTTTTTTTTAGTGTGCCTGCTAGCAGTTATTGTTAAAGCTGTTTTCCCTGTGTGCAAGTGGCGGGGCGGGGAGAGCGGGGGGGGGACACACTCTCCTTTGCCTTTCTCATCGCAATAGAATGTTCAGTTTCTGGAGGGCACTGCTTTTAAAATGCTCCCAAGGCTGGCGATCATCCTCAAACCTCGACCTTTTTATTGAGCTCATTAGTCGTGGACCTTGTTGGAATGCAAAGTGGCTCATCGTCCACTTCCCAGGTAGGTTCTTCGGGGCAGTGGAGGCACGCTCGCACCTCATCACTTGTCTTTATTACCTCCCCGCAGTCGATCGTCCCCATTCTCCCACAATGCACCTCTTTTTTTTCTCTCTCTCCCTCTGCCTTCTCTTCTCTCCCACGGTAATCGTTTTCGCCGTGACTCCACACCATCTTGCCTCCAGTCTGACTCCCAAATTTCCCGTTTCACTCTCCCGCCCTCCTATTTATCATGCTCGCCATCCACCTCGGATGCTCTCCTATGCGAGGTGAATGCAAAGTGCGTCGATTCATTAAGGGGCCCTCTTGAAATTGCTCCGTCCCCCCCACCATTGAGGGCTTTTCCTTGCTCATAAATCCCATCAATTGGCCTGCTGCCTCTTGGAGCTGTTTAAAGTGTCGTACCCCAAAAGCCGGTTTCGCTTGGCAATGTTTGGGCGGGGTGTCAAATCAGTTGGCAACCAATCATTAGAAACACTGCAAAGTTTCAAGAAGCCACGAATTTAAAAAAGACATGCTTCCGACCACGTCGCTGGGGTTTTAGCAAATTTGACGACCCAGCATAAACGATGAAATAGCTTCTGACTCCGGAAGCTGACTTTTTTTTTTTTAACCGTCTAGTTACTCAAGTGAATTAAACCCTAATATGTCGTTTTCCTGCACCCAAATCAAACGAAGGCCACAGAGTATTTTTTTAAACCGCTTTAACGCTTGCGCCCACGAAACCAAAACCACAAGGATCATCATGCGGCGACCTCGTTAAATGCATCATGTAAAATGCATGAGTACTTGTTTGAGCGCTTGTCAACTTTACAGAGCAATAAGGGGGGGGGGGGTCGATAGGAAACCTGAAGGCCGACCGCCTAATGTGTCAACGTCGTCGTGAAACTTCAAGCAACAGTTCCCAGAGAAAATTTATGTTGGAGGGACTTTCTTTTCCTCACTCAAATGTCCTTTCATATTTAGGTCAGTCTTCTTTTACTTTGTTCGGGCTCCTGGGCTGGATGGACTGCAAAAAAAACAGTCTCTCCAGAAAGAGAACACTTTGTTTTGTGTGTGTGTGTGTGTGTGTGTGTGTGTGTGTCTTTTGGTGCATTTTACAGAGTCTCTTCTTCTCGCCCTCACTCGTGCCTTGGGAAGCGACCGTTACATAAACTGACCCTCATCATCTCTGCAATTTCAAAAATCCTGCTTTTTTATTTTTCTACTAGTCTTCCGTGTTCTTGTTTTTCCCTGTTTTGAGCACTTTTTAAAATTTAAAACCACCACTCATCGTAACCGTTTCTCAAATCAAACACGCTGGTATTAAAAAAAAAAAAAAGCTGTTCGGGAAGAAAAAAAAATGTTAATTGGTTGGCTGAGTGGCCGTGCCAAAACTTTGCAATTCTCACCCAGACAAGATCGCTCCAGATAAAGGGAAGCAATTCTGGTTTCGGAACATTTGATGTGCAGTATCAATTCCACCCCCGGCGTCATGTCCCCATCCACTTTCCTCGCTGCCGCCATATCGGTATTAACCTCGAGGCCTCTGTCCCGCATCCCAGCCGTCCCGCTAATCCCACCCTCGTCTTCTCTCTTCCCCTTGTTTTTGCTTGCCTCCGTTTTTTTTTTCCACGTAAGGTGTGATCAGAAAGAAAAATGACCAAGAGTCCTCCTTGTGAAAAGGGGAAAAAATTTAAAACGAAGAGCGAGCGTGTGAGCCAGATAACGGCACCCTGGAAAAGGCGGTTGTCATGGCAACACCACAGCAACCTGGGAACAAGAGTGCCCTGTTAATTAAAAAGTTGATTTATGGCCCTTAAATTGCATACTTACACATCGTGGCGTGTCGAGCTAGTCCTCTTTTCTTAATCACTCAAATCCGAGAGAGCTCGAGGCCCGTGGATCGTACTTCTCCGGCTGGGCATGTTTGCTTCAGGACCAAATCGCATTTCGCTTGGCATCTGTTTGTTAAGGGCAGACATGGTGAGACAAAAAAGACGTCATCTGGTGGCTCACCGGAACAAACGAAGAATCAAGCTGAGCAAACGGTAGTGGAAATCAAGAACAAATTCCCCTTTTTGTTTTTTTTGCGTGCGTGCAAAAATAGCAAAGAAAATTGAAGCGCAGCATGCCATCCAAATGTAAAATAAAATGATCCTCTATATAAATTACATTTCAATGCGCGTCCTCAGAAATCGATAAAACTCGCGTGAGCTGTCCGATATCGAGGGACGGAAACGCCTAAAAAAAACCCCACCCTGAACAAGCAACTATTTTCAGTCTGGAATCTTGAGCGACGTTGCCGCTATACTATTAGCGGATGACCGATAACCTGAAGAAAGACACTTTTCCAAAATTCCCCAAACGAAGCCTTAAAAAGCCCCGTTTTGTATCCCAATCTTGTTGTTTTTATCTGCGGCGCCCTTGAGGACGGCGTCGCCGCTGTTAAGTTTGTGCGGGTCCGTTGCCCCAATTACATATGCGGCAACATGTCCTGTTTCCATGGCAACGCCATGCCCTCTTTTGGCGCACCCGCACATTCCGGCAGCCAGGTGCCGCTAAGAATAGCCGCTCGGGCTCCCAAAAGCCCGACAACGCGTCAAAGTGGATCAATTTGTGTCAATTTGGAAAGTGTAGCGAGTTGTGATCGCCGCGGGTCGTCTCGGAGCCTTCAATTTGTTGTGCGGCGGATTCTCGGATGCGGGAGGGGCGGCCTGGTGGAAGTGGGGGTGGGGGGGTTGTATTAGCCGCGCGAGCCGGGGTTTGACAACGAGAACATCTGCCGGCTGTGATATGAGAGCGAGAGGGAGCATCTTGTCTTTTTCTGTGGCCATTTCTCCCCCAGCCCCCTTGCACCCGACTCGCCGTCCGTCCGTCAAACCTCGTACTGCATCATTTATCTGTTAAGTAACCGCAGATGGGTGGTGCGTATCCTACCGAGGCCTTCTGGAAGTGAATTCCCATCTTCTCATCCCCGCCAGCAGGGAGATTAGTGGGCCGTTTGTGTCGCGGTGTTTGCCTCGCTTTGACCCGCACCCCCCCCAAGGCTATGGGAGACCTTCTCCTTTGCCTTCCATTGTTACAAGTGAAAGCAAATTGCACGGCGCAATCAGTGCAGTGTGTATTTCCGGCAAACACGGCCGCACACAAACGGTCTCCCGATCCTTATCACCAACAAACGTACGATTGTGCAAAATAACCTCGGATCATGAGCCCCATGCTGTTTTCATTTAAGACCTCATCACACCACGTCTTGGAGCCTATTCTGGTAAATTTCCATCACGGCTTAATCTTGACTCTTGTATGAAGTAGGCATTTGCCATTCCAGTTCCTTTCCGTCTCCAGTCCTCCCAATTTGCATTCCAAAGTGCCCGCCTGTTGGCGTCAGGCTAGCTTGTTCCACGGTGCTCAGCCGTCTGTATTGGAAAGTCATGTCGCCTTGCCCTGGAAAATCACGGTGTGCTATTTATTCTTGCATCCTGCTAGCATAATGCAACGGCAAAGCGCAGCTTTTATTTTTTTTTATTTTTTGTTTTGCAGCACATAAAGTAGTACCATTGTGCGGCGGATGTATTTTTTCACCGCGTTCGGCCTTGCAGGCTCATAAGTACTTGCGTCACATCGGACCCCTATTGTGCCCCAAGGCCGCTCGCATGTATGCTCTTGTGGATGTATTTTTTTTTTTTTTTTTACAATGCCTATTACCGCAAATACAAGCCGGGGCTGCCCAGTGTTTTTGAAATAACTCTTTTTGCGCCCATTTGGTAGCAAACACACGGGATGGCCATTTCCCCGAATAGTTTTTTTTCCTCACGCCTGGTGGTTTCCTACAAAGTAAATTAGAAGGACAAGATAAGGGCTGGTTTTCATTCACAAATCGTTACGCTCATGGACTCCCGTCAGGTTACACTGACAGTAAGTGTGCCCCCCCCCACCTCCAAATTGCAAACTGAGCCTCACAAAAAAACTGACCTGACACACTCCCATCTCTTTTTACAGCTCTGATATAAAAATCCCCGTTCGACTTGGTCCCCGGGCTTCCTGCTGTCATTTCTACAGAACAGCAACGGCACTTTGAGAGAGCGACTCTTCCTACTTTATATACCAATCAAAATTCATTTTATCTGCCTTTTTGCTGTATTTTTATAGAACCCAATCTTCCCAAAAAGGCAACGAGTGGACAAGGAAGAGACTGAAAGAAAAGACATGTCCTCCGGTGAATTAATGAGCCATTCTCTCCACCGAGGATTCATTAGGGATATAATAGGGTCTAAATTGATTTACAAAGGGCACTCTTATGAATAACACGCTCTTATTGATTTCAATTGTTCTCAAAGCGCGATCGCCTAATGAATCGACACTGGCGAGAGTGCCATTCCTCACGCCATCTCTATGTCGTCATTTTGGACGAGAGGAGAGAGTCCCAACAAGTTGAACGCGATGCTCCAGACTCTGCTTATTTCTGCCGAATTACACAACGTTCACTGTAGGGCACAGATTATTATGGTTATTTTATTTAAACTTTGGATTTGTCTCAGCAGACCGCCACCACAAGACCATTGAAGTGACGCACGCACCTTTTTAATCAGCGTTCAAAAGCAGCCTCCACCCTCCTCCGTCTGCGGCGGTCTTTTCGCCACACCTGTGCTCGCCTTTCAAGGCGGCCTCGCTCACCATCAAACGGCGAAATTTGCACTTGGGCCCACTTGTTGACTTGCGTCTCGGGGGTCGCAGCGCATCTTATTTTACTTTATGTTAACTGCTTTGTTAAGCGCTTTGTTGCAGCTGCCGCTGTTGTGAAAGCGCTATATAAATCAGCATGTATTGTATTGTATTGTATCTTTAGAATGAACTAAAATTAAAAAAAAAAATGTTCCTGTTGCCGAATGTTGGTATTGACAATCACGGTCCCATCCGCAGTCTGCACACTTAAGGATGACTCATCACTTTGGAGGCCTTTTCCTGAGTTAGTGAGAAGGAAAAAAAGAAAGTGCTTGTTCACTTTAGAGTTTGTCATAATAACATTACACTTTGCGCAAACAAAAAAAATGAAATAAATAAAAAGGTTCATCTGTTGGCTTTAATGGCATCCCCGTTATGAAAAAGGCATTAGTCTGGCGTCGGAGGTGTGATTAAACGGAAAATTTGGCCATTCAAAATGGCTCCGCCCGACATCGAAATTGATATGTCATTCGGGAGTTGCGAAGGGGAAGCCAAGCGGGCCTCCGTTGTTGGCGCTTTTGTCACTCTGTGTACGTGTGTGTGTGTGTGTGTGCGTGTGTGTGTGTGTGTGTGTGTGTGTGTGTGTGTGTGTGTGTGTGTGTGTGTGTGTGTGTGTGTTTGTGTGTTTGTGTGTGTGTGTGTGCGCGCGCGCGCGTCTCTCGGCCGTTGTCTTGTCTGGGGCTGCTGGCTGGCCGGAGCATCTGGCCGCAGTTGCAGAGCAGCAGTCACATACCTGCATTCAAGTGGAACAAACTGGATGGTTGGCTGCTCACGGAAGGTCATCAGCCTCGGGCTCTGTGTGTGTGTGTGTGTGTGTGTGTGTGTGTGTGTGTGTGTGTGTGTGTGTGTGTGTGTGTGTGTGTGTGTGTGTGTGTGTGTGTGTGTGTGTGTGTGTGTGTGTGTGTGTGTGCGTGTGTGTGTGTGTGTGTGATGCGCTCACAGAACAATCTGAAGCACATTTTCAACTTGACTGTAAGACACTCAACACACGCACTTTAATATCGTTCAAAACTATTTTTTCCCACATACCACATAACAGGCAGCGCCTTCCAGGTGATTACGCTCTTGTTAAAATCACCCGCTTGCTGTAATATTTAAAAAAAAAAAGGAGTCCAAGACAAGGCTGTGAACACAATTCCGCCCCCCCCCAAATAAAATGATTAGCTTGCTTTCATGCTTCCATCCTCTTTTCCTTTTGTGTGTGTTCATTTGCATTGGGCCTTAACAAGCGACCGCCACCTCGCTTTCTTTGTGCACTAAGCACACACGTGCACACATCGGCTGGCATTCGTGCGGCTTGATATGTGGCCGCCGGCGAAGCACTTCCTCCTAATGAATCTCCCGCCCTCCCTTTTTGTCCCTGGGAAGCCAAAAGAGACGCAAACCTTAATGCGGGGAAGAATGGAACCTGCTCCCCCCAATCAAATTAAGACCACTCATGTATTTCCACTAATGCAGAAGCAAAGTGTTGTTTCTGTTTGTTCAACTACTTGAGATGCTTCACGCTCCCCTGTCCACAATATTAGGTACACCCGCACGGCAAGACATCGTTATGACACGTCGCGGCGCATGAAATCACTTTTCGCGACGCGTTGAGTGGGACAATTTAGCAAGTGTGTCGAGTGAGACGTCGTTTTCATTGACAAGGCGAGTGTTTCCTCTCAGCTTTCTCCATGTTGCCGTCATCGGCTGCTGTTGACACTCTTGGCGGGGACGATGTAAAAGCAAGATTTCGTTTGAATATGATAAGGCGTAATGAATATGGTGGGGGGGGTTTGTATCGTAAGACATCATTTTGACATGTGTAATTTAGACATTTTTGAAGACATGCATCGATTTCATTTTGAATGATATGCACTCCATATCGACTCATCTGATCCCACACAATTGTCATAAGTCTTCGGAATCGGTGAAACGATTAATTGATTCATTATACGCAGTCTAATACTACACGATGAAGAATGTATTCTCCTTCATCTTTTCATTATTCATTTCTTGACTCTGACGCCCGCAGAGGGACTTGGAATGTGGTATCTCATATTTGTGTGTGTTGTAGGTGTGGGCCAACTACGAGGAGAAGCCCAAAGAGGATGTTGTGCACGTGTCTGAGGAGAAGGAGCGTGTGGCTAAATACAAGCCGGTCTACGTCACGGAAGTCACCGACATGCTGCACTTGTACGCCCAGGATGTAGAGACAGGTAATTGGGACGTGCCCCTTTTTATTGACTGTATGAATTTCAATAGCATCTCCTCCTCTTCTCTTCCCGTTTATTTGCCGTTACGCACCAGGCCAACTTTTATCGACCGCAATTTCCCCCAACCTCAGACATGCCGCTTGTTGGTTAGCGCGATGCAATGAAGGGAATCCACCCCCCCCCACGCCCTCCTCCCTCCTGTCACTTGAGACCGGGGAACCAACAATCCCTGCTGTTCCCGCTCAGATGCACATCCACACCGGCTGATGTATGTTTTTCACGTGAATAAATGCACACGCCGTTTCTGGAGAACCTCCCGACCCAAAGGAGGTCCGTTTATGTTCTATCTGCCGTTTGCAAGCGTTGCTTCCGTCACGCTCTCCTTAAAATGAGTCAATCTCAGGGATGAGCAGTGCTTGCTCACTTTTAATAACCCAATCGCTTCCGAGCGCAAACACGCAACTGATCATCTTTTCATCATCTCGCTTTAGGCCCAGGCGAGGAGCTTGAAAGCCCCAGTTGCGCCTCCGGCTAACACAGCTAGGCCCCCCCCCCACCTCCAGGTGTTAACACAGATGATCAAAATCAGGACCACGTGCGCTACCTTGGCACTTGAAATGAAGTGAGGGGCTTATACCTTTAGCGCTACTTGCCACAGGGCATAAGAATTTAATATGAATGTGACACGCTGCGCATCACGCAAATATCAAACACGGTGTGCAACATTTTAAATGTGTTTTACTAATTAGGGCCTGCTAGAGCGCGCTTGAAATCTGGCGATATTTTATCAGTCTTCTTTTGAAATGGTTTGGAAATTCAGCCCCTGTTGAATCAAAATTTGGCTGGCATGTTTGCCATGATGAGTAGACCTAAATAAAAGTCACCAGATGCTATGTTCAAAAAGACACGGGAGGTCGGCCATTTTGGTTTGAAGCCGCCATTTTAGGGTCATTTTGCCTATTTTCATGGGTCCTTCAAAGACACGGACTCTTCTGAGAGATTTTGTCTGATGGCGTTATCCCCATCGGCGAACTGAATCCTGACCCTCCAACCTCCACCCTTCATCCTGCCGTCCCTCCTCCTCCCTCGATCGCTTTCATTCTTGCTGACGCGAGCTCAAAGCGGCATTAAGTCATAGCAGGCCCTTGAAGTGCACATCAAAGTGGTGTTGTAGAATCACAGCAGCCGAGCGCTGCGCAGTATAAATTACGTTGCGGCACAGTGACACGGACGAGTTTAGATTTTAGATGTTCTTGTTTTGTGTCAAGTCATCAGAGTTTGCCACCATTGCTCCACACACAAGCTACGGCGAAAATTCAGTTCCTTTGTCAATGTCTGACTGAGACTTTTTTTTGTGGGTCTATTCATGATAGACATGTCGACCAAATTCTTTGTTGCTAAGATGAAAACCCTTTTTTTGGGGGGGGGGGGGGTAGATTTTAAAAATAATTCTAGAGGGTGCTACTGAAACAAAATGGATGCTCCAAACCAAAATGGCCACCTTCTTTCACCTTTTCAGGCATGTCTTCTTGAGGCTTTTTTTTGTTGGTCTCCTCATGATGGACATGTCGCAAGCTTTGGGGGAGGGAGTGTTGAATAAAAGGAAGAAGAAACATCTAGGATAGGCTGCTGATCTCCAATTTGCATGAGCGTACACTGTATTGAACATTGTGCAGACGTGATCAAGAAAAACTGACAAGGCCTCACAGCTGTTTTTTGGGGGACCTGAGTGGACATGTGCAGACCCACCAAATAACATCGGCGCTTTCATCTTCCTCGCGATTGTCAAATGTCCGGGAGAAAAAGTTCAGAAAATTATCGTTTTATCCCCTTCGCCAACTCTGCTCTTGACCCCCCCCCCCCCCCACCCCCTGTTTTCTCCATTCCCTTTTTTCTTATTTTAATTATTCCCCTTTAATAACTCACAACTACAGCTTTCTTCATGCATGGCTATCTTTACACACACTCGATAAATGATTAATTTCACGTTTAGAGCATTTTCTTTTTTTTTCTCTCCGCCAAATCGCCAGCAAGCTTGAAGGGATTGTGATCCTTAATCCTCAGTTCATTGGAAGGCTCTTTATCTGTTAATGTACTCATTTATCTGGCATTGTCTCACTTTCCTCCCCACACACATTATCTCCCCTTTAAGAGCTATCGCGCCAGTCCCCCCCTGGTTTTCCCCCGGTGTTGGCCTCTCTCTGTAGGCTATATGTAATTACTGTCAGGAGGGGAACCCGCATAGATCTCTGTGACCTTGCGCACTCCAAAGACACGGGCCACTCCAGGCGCATGCAACCAGGAATTAGCGACCCCCACTTTCAACCTCATTAAAAAGGGGCAGGGGGGGGGGAGCAACTTGCCAAATATAGGCCATTAAGTAGTTAGTGGAATCATGTGCGCCCCGCAGACTGAATATTGGATGTCACATCAGCTGTTTATCAAAGACGCCAAATGGTGGTCGTCGTAGCAGAGTGTAATGTTGACTTTGAAAACAAGTGCGTTCTAATTAAAGGAGTGACAGGATCAAGCTCAATCTGGACAATTTGCGCCACCACACCAGCTTAGCAGCAATCACGTGGTCAATGTTTGATGGCTAACATTGACTCGAGGCAGATTAATCCAGTCGTCATTTTTTTAAAAAATGGCACCAGTCATGCACATCTGGCAGAAGGCAGACCGATGCAAACCTTTCAACTCGTCTAATCGATGAGAAAACAAAATAATGTGATGTACGGTGGCAAAAAAAAAAAATAGTCAGTTGCTGTGTCTGTAACATCCTTGTTGAGTTGAATTTGCTGCCAAATGTGCCATTAGGATGAGATATGGATGAAAGTGAGGTTAGAGCTTTTTTTTAATAAATACTAGGGCTTAAAAGACATTTTTTGTCATTTTCTATAATGTGATTGATGATATCATTGATATCTTTTCAGCACAGTACAGTAGACCCTCACTTTTTTTTTTTTTTTGCAGCAAGACCCATGTCATATAAAGATCCCCTTCGTAAATTATGCCATTAAGACGAGAGAGGCCAACGAGCAACAGGCTCTCCGATTCTCCTGTGATCAATCTCCTCTGAGATATTCCAAGTCAACAGAGTTGAGATTAAAATGGTGATGGTGGTGGTGGGGGGGGCGTCAAGCTTTGAAGAGCTCCTCGCCTGAAGCAGGACTGGGGAGGGTCAGGGGGCTTCATTAGGTGATGAACAGCTGCTCAGCGTACAAGGCGAAAGTGTGAATAATGCGGGCCAAGTAGCACCTGGGCTTGAGGGCTCATTACGGCAGGAAGCGAGCGCTAAACGGGATGGAGGCACACGACCGCAACCCTGGGGGGTTTGGGGGGGCACCACTGTTTGGGGAAAAAGTGGTCAATAGGGTTTGACCGACCAAAGTTAAAAAAAAAAAATCCAATAATTGTAGTCGATTTTTGCGCCACAGACTTTACGAAAACAGCAACAAAATCTCACGCGCGTTAACGCAAATTTTCTGCGTTCGCCTTCGCAATGGTCTAGCCGCTCTTCAGCAAACCGCTTCATCGTCCATGTTTTGTTTTCCAAACAGTTGACGAACTGAACCGATTATCTCGGTGAGACTAACCGTGATGGATTTATGTTGGGACGAGACGTGACAGGACTTGACTTGGGAAGTGGCCGGAGTGGATCTATGGAAGCGAGCGCGGGGGTCGTAAATTGTCTTGTTAAAGGCGGCCAACCGCGCCGACGCTTGTCAACGGCCTTTGACTGTATCACTCTCAGCTGTAATAATCGTGTTAGAGCTCGCGCTCGAGGCGCAGCTATTTATGGCCCCGAGGTGGCGTTAGTCACCGTTAACTCGATCGCAAATTGACGTAGGGAGTTGAGATCTTGAAAATCGCCCCCAAGTAAGAAAGAGTTGGATCATTTATTTTTTTTTAATGGTTTGTCACTCAAGCCGAAAAGTGAGTTCATTTTGTTCTCCATCTGGACGTCCTGCTGTGGCTCTCATTCGCGCCTTTATCATTTACATAAATAGAACCGTATCCCATTCGATGTTACACCAATATCAGACGATTTGGGGGACGGAGCTAGAGTATGGCTTTGCCGTACGTCAATCAAATGTCAAAGCGTGTCGTCTGATCAATCAACTTACGTGTTCCCCGCTAGGAGGCCAGCTGGAGACTCTGATGGACACCATGCGAGCAGAGATCGCCTCCCAGCCCCCCGTGGAAGGGGCCTACGCTCCACGCCGGGGTGACTCCTGCATAGCCAAGTTCGCTGATGGTGAATGGTACGTGTCGGAATAAATAAACGGGACATCAAGAACACCTGACGTTTCTTTCTTTTATTTTTTTATACCTTGTCTAACAAGGTTTTACCTTGTGTAATTATCGCGCCAATCAGCTCCGGCTCAACACCCGCACATGCGCAGGCTGCGTGTTTACATTTCGGCGCAATTGTGATACCCACATAAAAACCAGCGAGTTGTCTACAGACTGAAAGTTTTTTTTTTCCCTGCAGGTACAGAGCCCGAGTGGAGAAAGTGGCGTCGCCGACGAAAGTGCACGTCTTCTACATCGACTACGGCAACGTGAGTGATAGAAAAGATGACCTGTTTGGTGTCTTTACGCCAACCAGTCCATCCACTCCAACAAAGCGCCTTTGTCCCCCCTTTTTCCCTTCTTCAAAAGAGACATTTACAACCGCCGCGCGAGTCTCTTAATACGACGTCAATAAATCCGAAGCCGCTTGATTGGTCGCAAATGTTGAAGGTGTTGGCCCTCCCGACTCCGGAGCGCACTGACCGCATTAGTCTAATATCCGCGCCTCGTTAATGGAGCGCCACACTATTCAATGGCGCTTTTTTTTTGGGTCCGGCTTTTTGTCACAATTGTCTCCACTGTGCCGCCTTATCTTGTTCGAGTCACCCACTCGAGAGAACATTTAAGCGTGTGTGTTCATTTTATGAGCTCATGGGCTGGTAAAACAAATTTCCCGGGTGCTTTGAGCTGCACGTGCTCGGGGAAATTCCGCAGGGTTCTGTCTCTCTGACTGGCATCTCAAATCAATGAATCACTAAATATTCGGCTTTCAAGGAAAGCTAAATTACCAGTGACCAAAAAAAAAAAAAAGCACACAGCATGAGCCGCTAATTGTCATCATTTGCAACAGTTCCATTGTGGAAGGGGGGGAAAAATCACCCCCCCCTCTCACAAAAACAGTTATTTTCAGAACCCTGCCTCCTTTCTTACTCAAAATTCGTTCCTCATAGAAATAATCACAGCAATCAAGGCTAATTGTCACGCCTCTGCCGTATTTGCTGTATGTGTTCGGCTTTTTGACTCCAGGCTCTCGGGCAGCTGCCAAAAGCCTCGTGTACCCCCCCAGTTGACATCGGGCCTAAACTGGGAAAGCTTGACACAAACGACGATAATAAACCCCAATCAAATCTGTGTTTGTTGCCAGAGAGAAACCGTGCCGTGCACCCGCCTCGCCGCCATCCCGCCCGCCTTTAGCACCAGAACGCTGCCGGCGCAGGCCACCGAGTACGCCTTCGCCTACATCCAGGTGCCGCAGGACGTAAGTAACCAAAAATACAGACGTTGATTTTGGGTGAGCTGTACTTGCGCATCCGATGTGTGTCTTCATGCAACGCATTCAAATTCTAACACGCTAGTTATTGCAGGATTGTGTTCATGAATGTGATACATTTGCTCTTTTCCTTATTTTAAAATCACTTATTGTCATTTCATATTGCATTTGATGCATAAGCATCCGTTAATATTGGCATTTTTTTTCAAACATCTGTTTTGCAAAGCTGATTTCAAATAAGATGTTCAAATGCGACGTGCGAAGGTGTTTCTGGTTGAAATCGCTTTCAATTTCTCCATGCTGCAAATTCCATAAAATGACTAGTTTCCGTTCTTAACAGCCCACAAAATGTCTTGATGGCAGTTGCATTTTGACAACCAACACACAAAACAGTTTTTATCTTTGAAAATAAAAACGCCAAATTATTCCCAAACAATCGATAACTTTAAAAGTATGCTGAGCGCCATTTGCACGGACTATTAAAAAATCGGAGTCAAACGTCATTTGCATAAATTGTTTGGCACGCCGCGTATGTCTCCAAAATGTGCTTGGTCACTTGGTGTGCGTATGCATGCGTGTGTGTGTGTGTTGAGCCATGCTGTCACTCGTCCCTAGAGTGGGTATCTCCTGAAGGGTGAAGTGGCCCATCTGTTGCCGCGCTCACAGCCGTCACCTATACCGCAAGCACACACACACACACACACACAGACACACACACGCACACTGGAAGCTGACAGCCGCTCTCGTCCGGCCAGGTCGCCACCCACCTGATCTTTTTTTTTTTTTTTTGTGCGACCCTCACCTCCGCAAAGCCGTACACGTCCGCGACCATTTTCCGGGCGCGGATAGTTCGCGCTGCCAATAAAACAGCGCCGCGGTATTTGGAAGGAAAATAAAAGCGGTCGTGGCTTTTGAAAAAAAGTCATCGACGCCGCCATTGTTCCCACGGCAACGCTCACTCTGTCGACTGGCTGCGCTCGGTCGGCCCAGTTAATTTACCAAAGTAGACCGCTTGTAAAGGTGATGTACAACAAAATCAATTTGTTTATTTCTTTTTTAATAAAACGGCCTGTCCGAGCCCCTTCCGTCACGTCGCACCAAGTTCATAAATCAAAAGAAATGAAGGTTATACGACGACCACAAAAAAAGTGAATTAATTAGTGATTAAAGTTAGTGACATTTGGACTTTTAAGAGGTTTTTCACCTCGAACACTTTAAATGTTCCAAAACATTTTACCCATTGATCAGACCATCGGGCATCGAGAAGTGCTTTAATGTGAATGCTTTCGATTTGAGTGAGCTGGCGATTTTCATACTCGAGTGGTATCCGCAGATCGGAAATTGGAGTCAAAAATGAATCAAGCATTCCATTCAACCTCCTACAACTGTTTTTTTTGGGGACACACTCATTTGCGCATTCCTATTTGCTCTAGTTTTTTTGCGAATACTATACTTTTTACACATGTGTAAGTTACATTTTCCTCAGATCTAAAAGAACTAAATCAGAGCTTAGTTAATTCTGCCAAACTGGCAATCCCCCCCCCCCCCTCCCCCCCGATTAATTAAACAAATTTCCCCCCCAAATGTTTAAAAAGCTTTTCACAGTTGGCTTCGACAGGTAAAATCAGATTTGGAGAAAGTCTGAAAACTCACTTGGACTCTCACGTTAAGTTGGCTTTCATATGAGCGAATCGGGCCTTCATCCAGCTCACTGCAGCCAATTACAAGGAGCTGAAGTGAGAAAAATTCCCCCCACCCAATCAAAAAAAAAGGTGCAATAAACCTGCTTTGCTTTAAAAATAAATTCTTGACAACCTGGACACTTGATTAGGTATACCTCAATGAGGTCTTTTTTGGTTTGATTAACGCTGTCATTTAAACATTCACGCATTTTAGTGGGGCTCATTATGTTGTACCTAATCAACTGTCTGAGTGCGCATTCAGAATCAGCCCCTCTCGAACGACCTTCCCTTGCCCACACACACGCACGCACACGCATATCCAAGGGCAGTTTGCTGGAAGGGGGTTGCCATGGAGACAAGACCAGGGCAGGAGGGGGAGGGAGGAGATGGATGTGCTCGTGGCGATAGCACAGATTTTTTTTTTCCCCTTGCCTTTGTTTTTGTTTTCCAGTGTCTGAACACGATTTTAATTTCGCTATCATTGGCAAGTTAGCATGATTAGCCCAAGAAAATGAAAATGTTAATTACAATTAGAATTTAAATGTGCTAAAACTAAAGTGAAGACTGACAATCACGGTGCTTGGAAGTAGTTTTCTGGGCAGTGATGTGCTTATTGTTAACTCTCGCCAGTGGGCGACTGCTTAGCATGCCGGCCTCACAGTGCAGAGGTGCAGGGTTCGATTCCGACTCGGTTCTTCCTGTGTGGCGTTCTCCCCGTGCCTGCTTGGGTTTTCTCCGGGTACTCCGGGTTCCTCCCACGTTCCAAAAACACGCGGTGGCAGGTGAATGGAACAAAACGCGGCACGGTCCCGCTGTTGTGAATTTTCGGTGACTCGTGCGTTTCCCCGCAGGAGGACGCCCGCGCCGACGTGGTGGACTGCGTGGTGCGCGACATCCACAACAGCCAGTGCCTGCTCAACGTGGAGTACTCTGGCGCCAGCTGCCCGCACGTCACAATACAGTTCGGCGACACCAAGGACGACGTGGGCCTGGGCCTGGTCAAGGAGGGCCTGGTCATGGTGGACGTGCGCAAGGAGAAGCACCTGCAGAAGATGGTCAGTGTCGCATGCTCACGCTTGACTCTTGTTTCCTCGCAAACGTAGCGTACTGTGAATTTGCCCTTTTTTTTGTGCACTTGCAAACGACCCCCTTGAGTTCTTGAGTGTTGCCGCTTCGATAATGAGACCATTTGCATCCACGTCATTATTATCACACATCAAAAAAAAGACGAGCTGCAGACATTTTCTCCCAGTGGTACCATATAGCTCATTGACTGTTCTGGTCATTAAGATAATCCCCATCCCCCCCCCCCCGCCGGTGGACCCACTCCTGCATATTAAGGTAAAGGGAAAAATATATTACATGTTTGCAATTACAGCCGGCGAACGACCGCCGACATTCGTCACTCTGCCACTTAGTTAGAAATGTAAACGGGCGAGCTCCCGGAGAAATATGTCCGCAGGCATCTTAATTGCTCGTAAACGCTCAAACGCACACGGTTATGACTGATGGGTCTGATCGATCCCACGTGTAGTAAAGTGCCTCGCTCAAACCCTTTGCATCATTGTTTCAACCTCTTGACTCTAAAGAGGTGCCCAGAGGATCATGATGTGGTCTGGAGGTAATGAACGCAAGGAAAACCTCTTTCGTATTCTGCCCCCCCTCCAACAATATTCCGATCCGGCGCGAGCTTTAACAAGCCGCAGTGTTGCCGACATGCTGACGATCAAGCCGGCCCCGCTCCTAATTCCGCCCCGCTTTGCGGCTCAAAAAAGAAAAATCTGGCCCATTTTGTACTTGCGCAAAAAAAAAAAAAAGACGCCACTTCAAAGCTTTACATGGAGTACGAGTCAATCCCACAGATGATGTACAACACCCGCTGGCCATCGCTGACTCCCACGAGAGAGGGAGCTAATAAAAAACAAAAACACTGATCAGGTTTGTTTATTTGTTCTGCTCCTGGTGCAGCGGCAAAAATCTGCTGTATTTTCACTGTTAGAGTCAGAATGCATCGGGGGCGTGGGGCAGTTTGTACAGAGCCTGCACAGAAAAACAACTCGCATGTCTTATTTACATCTATAAATATAAAATAACGAGCCCATAATAACAGAAAAAAACCCAACCCTTTCCTCCCGCTTTTCATGCTACTCAAGTTGATATTCCTCACCCTTAGCCGTACCCTCCCTCCGGCCCCTCTCGAGACTCATCTCAGGTGACTTTTGTCATTTGTCTCTCGTCTTCGCTCATTACCCGAAGCACGGCAACGCGTCGTAATGTGTCGTGCTAAACATTGCGTAACAGATGGAGCCGCCGTTTTTGCCGCGCTCAAGGTTAACGCCGCTTGTCCGCCATACGGATAAGTACGTCGGACGCTCGGCAAAAGCGAAGGATAAACAGTCCTTTTCTGAAACCACCCGTGCCCTAGTAAGTACGCTTCGTGTTCCTGACGTGCGACCCGGAGGTGTGCGCGCCTCATAAAGCGCGGGATTAACGTATAAATGCCACGCTGTCCTACAAAATCAGGAATCAGCATGTACACTCGATAGCACTCATGTCCCGTATGTGTGATTAGCGTTCACGCACTGTATAGCAGATGCGGCCCGTCCTAATGTAAAGATTAATCTCGCCCGCATCTGGCGCGCGTCATCGTTGCGCACCTGCCGCGGCGGTGCTCCGAGCAGATGGACGCCGTTCCGTTTTTATGCAGCGGTCACACCGTTTGATGCAGCGCGCATTACACCTGCATGTTTTGGTGCATCAGCAGTCCAGTGCCCAACACGCTGCGCCTTGTTACACCAGCTGCTTTATACGAGAAGACTTAGCTCAACCTCTTCGAATGCACTGCGAGGAAAAAAAAAATTATATCAATCCAGTCGAGAGATGCCGGCGCTGGTGAGCAATTCAGCAAGCCGCGTGTATTGATTGACATGCTAATTTAGCCAACCTACGGTGCTGTGTTGGAAGTGAATTAAAAATAAATAAATATTTGCAAATAAAAAATTTTCTTGTCAAACTGTTGAACAAAGCAATCAAAAGTGACTCATCTTAAACTCATTGTTAAAAAAAGAAAAAAATATATATATATATATATTAGAGCTGTCAAACGATTAAAATATTTAATCTAATTAAACTCAACTGTCATAATTAACTCAAATTAACTAAAAATTAATTGTGATTACTCACGCATTTTTTATCGTTTCTGAATTTCCTTTTATATTTTTTGTCCTATTTTCCCCCATTTTAATGCTCTCATCAACATGGAATCATGAATCAGTTTTCTATGTGCAAAATGCAAATATTTACTGAAATAACAATTTCGATTTTCAATTTTACATGAACATTTTTCACTTGGAGCAGTTATTCACACATTATCTCTCACACAATATTACTGCCCATCAACAACAGTGAAAACAATATTTTGTCACACAACAGCTGCTTGAACAGCTCTTTTTAGGGAATCAAAACAGCGCAATATAACATTATAAAGTGCACATCTAAGGTAAACTAGTACTCAGCCTATAGTGGATTTAAGCCATGGTTGCATACTTCGTTTTTCTCAAATTTGCTTTGAACACAGCAGTCAGGCTATGCTGATTCTGTTGGTCCTTCTTGCTCGGAAGTCTCTCTACGGTTTTGTGTCGACATCATTTCGGATGCTTGTAATGGAGGCTCTCGCTGGCAATCCGTAGTGGAGTTGTTCAGTTAATTCCGTTTTTCACAGAATAGGGATTGTCGGTCAGCATGGAAGGATCTCTCGTTCTTTACTTTTTGATCATTTATTGGGCACTTTGCAGCAGAAGTAGTAGTAGTAGTTGTAACAGAAGTATCAGAAGCAGGTAATAACCCAAACTACACATAAATGCAGTAAAAAAATTAATATATCTATCTTTCTGCATCACAATGTAAATATGTATATAATTGACATTAATGAATACCTTTATTTAACAATACGTTTAATAAATAATGTAATCAACCCTGATTTCACTACCCTAAATTCCGGACTATAAGCCGCTACTTTTTTCCTTAACTTTCAACCCTGCGGCTTTTACAGTGGTGCGGCCAATATGTGTAATTTTTCTAACGGCCGCCAGGGGCGCTCGAGTAGAAAAGCTAAGATTAAGACCGGTGGAATAAGACCGGTGCACAAGACTGCAACTTCTTGTCTTGTGCATAAATTAAATTAGCGTGAACATACCCTCATCATGGAAAATGCAAAAAGAAAGGCATATGACGCAGCTTTCAAACTAAAAGCAATCAAGCTGTCCGATAAAGAAGTAAACAGAGCTGCTGCACATAAACTTGGCATAAACGACGGCTCACCGTGATTTTTACAAGTACCGGTATGTTCTTTTACCAGACCTGTTATACTGTGTTGCTATTCTGTTGCTAGCGTGTTGTTACCATGTTGCTACCGTTTTACTGCCGCGTCACAGGTACCGTTTGGGAAGAAAGTTATAGTATTATTATTGTTAAGTTATATTATTCAAACTTTTAAAACTCTCTCTGTGTACCGTCTTTGTTTGTAAATATGTTTACATGTTTTAATGAGGGCACATGCGGCTTATATACAGGTGCGGCTTGTGTATGCACAAAATTGGTTTTCCTCTAAAATGTAGTGGTGCGGCTTATAGTCAGGTGCGCTCTATAGTGCGGAAATTACGGTATGTATCATTATCGTCGTCATTATTCATTGTTTTAAACGTACGAAAGCATACAACATAAACATATCAAGTCGAATCGAACAAAAGAACTGCAAGTCCCAAAGGTCCAACCCGGAAGTGGAGCCCCGGCATGATTTACCCCAGCTGCAACGCAATTTACTTCGTTTAAACGTCAGATTGCAGCCGGACAAACATGACAACTATGCAAAAATGAGCTAAATAAAGACACCCCTGTTCTAGCAACATTTTAGCCCACGCTGTTTGAATTGCCGATTGCGAACGGTAACTGACTGTGATTGCAAAAGCAGACAAACAAAGCAACAGATCGTGACAGAATCTAAAAGCTAACTTTACATATCTGACTTGATAAGAAGCAAACGCGTAGCTTACCATTGGGTCATGCCGAAGACGAAGTGAGTGTATTCATTCACGAAACAAAACGCTCTGCTGCTTTTAGACGTCGCGCGAACGGTCACCTGTCAGTGGCAGCCCCGCCCCGCCCCTCTTAAAGCGCCAGGTCAATCCAACAGGAGTCGTTCGATGCAATGCGAATGATTTCAGCTTGAGTGGAGCTGTGCACAATGTTGACAGGCTTTCATGCAGTAGCCATATATTTAGCTATGGCTTCAGCAAATTTGTTCTTCGTCGTGTCATCCATTTTCTTCGCTTTGAAATGATCCATAACTGTCTGTCTGAGACAAGGGGGCGGAGTACGCACGTCAGCTGTGTGCTTGGCCATTAAGTGGTATTTCAGACTCGACGTGCTATGATGATAGCTCAGTTTACGACTGCAAAACATACAGGTAACTGTGGTCTTGTCAGTGGAACAATCTGGCAACTTTTTAAAAGTAAACTTTCAATTCATAAACTATTTAAGTATCCGTTTTCGGTGTCTCGCGCTGCCGTGGCTGGCAAAACAAACGTGCATGGACCTGTGCAGCGCGCTTGATGTTTTGTTTCTGGTTTAGAGAGCAACGTAACATCCGCTGTGACGTGTGCCGCGTTAATCTCGCGAGAAAAAATTTGATCCCGATAAAATTCATAAAATTCATTTAAATTAATGCCGATAAAAACGCGCTAAACTGACAGCTCTATATATATATATATATATATATATATATATATATATATATATATATATATATATATGTGTGTGTGTGTGTATATATGTATATATATACACATATATATATATATATGTGTGTGTGTGTGTATATATGTATGTATGTATCTATGTCCGGGTGAGTTATGTCAATGTGTGGAATCAATCTAGCAAGTTAATTAGGTTTGATAGTTTTTGAAGCAACTTTGCAATCGATTGACACCATTCTTGTGATTATCGCATAGATTCGGAGCTCCGGTCGGCATCATCATTGATCCACTCATCAACTGGCAGTGGCAGCTGCTGTTTTTATTTATCAAATTCTATTTCGTTCCTGTAGATTACATTCAAAGTGTTAGCGCGCATTGATTTTTGTCAGGGGTGTGAGTGCATCGACAGGGGAAGGGAAAAAAAAAACTCTAAGCCAAATGAGAGAAAAAAAACTTTTTTGACTTTTTTAAATATGTGAAGTCAACTCGGCAACTGGAGTTGTTAAATCCGTCCAACAATTTTTTTTTTTTTTTTTTAACCCGACCAGAGACAGACATAATGAATCCACTCGCTCTGGCAGAGTGGATGTACTGAGCTATCCTTAAATTGTCTTGGCACTGTTGACACCAGACACTGCTAGAATAGAAAAACGCATGTAGAGCGCTTCAGTCTTAGTCATCGTCAGTAACATTTTAGTCTCGAAATTCAACACTAGAAAAATGCATGTAGAGCGCTTCAGTCATAGTCATCGTCAGTAACATTTTAGTCTCGAAATTCAACACTGGAGATTACAACTAAAGTAAAGCTCAGATAAAGGGAAATTAGACACACAATGAATAGTTTAAAAAAAAAGTGCCATTTGTTGGCAAGCCTTCCTGGTGGTTCCCTCGCTAGTCGTAGCACCTGCTGTTTCCGCTAGCATCTGCTTGGTTAAATTTTATTTGTGTGTGGCGTTTTATATGTAATTACTTTTATTGCGAATATCGTACTGCGCAGCCACGCAATTTCTTTTAGATCCTCGTAAACGCCGTGACAAATTCCATCTCTTGACTCCGTTGACCGCTGCGAGCGCAAACAAAAGTTCATTAGCGCTACAAGCTAATGATTCGCTCCTTGCTAATTGCGAATCCAATACAAAGACGCAGTGGTCCTTCTGTCAATTATGGTCAATCATGTGGAACTAAAAGGGCCCCGCTGCATTGACCGGGGAGGATTCCAAAGTGAACACATACATACAGACATGGATTTTACAAAGAGAAGTCATCCAAATGTGTGAATATGTCTATTAAGAACTCTGATAGCATAGCATTAGCAAGATGCGCCTTGGGAAATGTCACATATTCACACTTAGCCCCCGCGTTTCGCTATCTGTGTAAAGAGCTTTGTGGGGGCCCAGACATGGCGTCCCACACCCATCCCCGCTCCTCGCGGCCATATTGTCCGACTCCGATTTTGCCGTCGCCGTCGTTCTTTGAGTCCCCGGCATATCGCGGAGGTCCTGGCAACGGCCGTACTGCACTAATGGCCCGTGGCAGGACGCAATGACAGAGCGGGGAGAGTGATGGTGGTGGTGGGAAGTGTTCAGCGCATGTGTGGAATCCATACAGGAAATGAGAGGAAAAGGGGGTGCGCGTACGCCAGGATGCCTCTAGGGATCCCGCGTTCCATTAATCACAGCTAGAATGTGCTGCTTGTCACATGGGAATCGGGATATTTTTATAAGGCAGGCTGTCTCTCCCGAATGAATTAAGTGAACTTAAGTATATATATATATATATATATATATATATATATATATATATATATATATATATATATATATATATATATATATATATATATATATATATATATATATATATATATATATATATATATATATATGTGTGTGTATATATATATATGTGTGTGTATACATATATATATATGTATATATTCATTTCTCAGAAACATGGTCTGGATTTTCCCATTTTTGCTTTTAATTGAGTATTATACTTTATTTGGCGTCCATTGGTTTACCTGTTAGTGTTCTATGCGTTCTGACTTCTGACATTCTGTTCTTCAGTTGACATGAACACTGCATTTCAAATCTAGGGAACTGCTTTGGTTTTCGCCCTCTTTTCTCGGGTTCCTTTTATCCAAATTAACCCCCCCCCCCCAAACTGGACCTAAGCTTGTAGCGTCTAGTGCAGAGGTGGGCAAACTACGGCCCGCGGGCCAGATCCGGCCCGTTGGGCTTTTTAATCCGGCCCGCCGAAGGTTGGTACACAACACAATTAAGGTTCGATATAAATGATTGCATTCATTTCATTTGGACTTGTAATGACAGGCATTTCAACGCCAGGGGGCACAGTTACTTGAAGTTGCAGAGCACAGGGAGGGAGGGGGAGACGATCACGGAAGCCAGCAGTAGCGCCAACTCAAGCAACTCCGCTCGATACGACGGAATAAGTGTGTCGCGCCGCTATTTTCTATCATTGGATCCAAAACAGCGACATGCAAGTGACTCTTTGTTGCAGTGAGTTTTACTGCAATTGCGAACATTTTCACGTCCTGTCGATCATGGCATGATCAATGAAAAGGAACAGAAATGGCCACGGAACAGAAAGTGAAGTGTATCAGATTAAGCGAAGCGGGTTACAAAATACGAAACATTCAGAAGGCGGCAGGGGTCTGAAAGACTCAAATCTACAAGACTTTGAAAAAGCGAAAGTGATTTGTGCTCAGTCCGATTCTGGCTATTTCCATGCCCAGAGTGAATTGCTTGCGGCTCGACGGACAGTCGAGTAAATAAACGTTTCCTGGAATGGTTTGACTGCTATCGTGCTAAAAACTTTCCCCAAACTGGACCACTAAAAAGAGAGGAAGCGAGTCCCAGGCGCTAACTATGAGCATAGAAGACTTGAGCGTCCGTGTCTGGCTTCAAAAGTTCGCTACGTGACATCAGCTGAGCAACGTTGTCATGTGTGGTGATCGAGGGGAGGTCAAGTCAGAGACAATGAGTGAGTCAAAAGAAAAGCCACCAGGTCTCTTACACGTCTCATTTTGTAGCAAATAGTCCTAACTTTGTTATATTTTGTCATATACCTGTACTGCTTGCTGCAGTTTTTGGCCAATATATTGTTGCACTTTATTGCTTGTGTTGTCACATATATGTTGCTCACATACTTGAACCTTCATACAGGACATATACCATAGTTGTTTCACTGTTCTCATTAAAAAAAAAAAAGGTATGGGAATACTTTAATGCTTTTGTTCTGTTGATGTTTGGTATGGACTGTCAACACATACATTTTTTTTATATGTACCGTATCTTGTCCTGACACGGCCCACCTGTCAAATTTAGAAATCAATGTGGCCCCCGAGCCAAAAAGTTTGCCCACCCCTGGTCTAGTGCCACCTGTTGCTTCGCCATGCACTAAACCGCCTTATTGACCATAATGTAGGGATAACCTAGTGAAAAACTTGTGCACTTTGAGTTAAATTCAAGGTTTATGTGGATCATTGCCGCCGCCGCCGCCCCTCCCGACCGACACACAGCCCACCATGTCATCTATAAATGGCTTTTAGCTGTTTCCGGAACACCAATTGACAGGCTTTCAGGTCGCTGCCCTCGCTGTTCAACCTCAGTGCCTGTCACAGCCCATCAAGACCAGTCCCCCACCACCACCCCCGCCATTCCGTCACCAAACACGCATGCACGCGCGCATACACACGGACAAACACACACGCACCGCGTGTCATGGATGTCGGCCAGCATGACCGCTTTCTACCAATGGCTCAATACCTAATTTACAATCCCGAGTTAGAGATGGGGGGCTTTAATGGACATTTTCTGCTTGCCTGCTATTGACTGCGCACTCACACACACACATAGTCCCACTCTGTCCCCAAAGACCCTTGGTCACACATGACTGTGGGATGCACGTCTAGAAGTGAAACATATAGCAGATGTCAAAACTTTGTCTGCTGACTGAGTTGTTACTGAAGGTGCATCGGTATGCATGCACACGAAAACCAGTATCAAATAGGACAAGTTAGATGACAGAAAAACGAAGGTAAAAGGGGGAGGGGGGGTGGAGCACTTCAACTTGTACTTCATGTGCAAACATTTTATGCAAATGACCCCCAGGTTATACTTTAGGCACTTGTGGTGTACAGCTTCTTCTATTTTTATGACTTTGTAGGGGGAAAAAGGTTTTAAAAATGGGCACAACGGCATGTAAAATGCCTGCCTTCCATATTTGTGTGTTTTTATTTCCACACTGCCCTTGAGGTGGGGGACTAGTCTCGGATGTTCCCTCTCATATGCCCCTCCCCCTTCTGTGAGCACATGCTGGTGGGCTTGTCATGGCGCATTCCCAGCAGAGCGCCTGATCCCCACCAACAGCCTCGCTGGGAGGAACAGCGAGGCCCCGTCAGGGCACCTCAAACACTACAGTTAAAAAAAACCCAACAACAACAACCCAATGTTGGTTATGATGTAAAATGGCAGCCCTGGTTCGTCCCTCTATTAAAATGGAGGTTCGAACACATTGCTGTGGTCAGCTGATATCAAAGTATTCGCCCGAGGAGGCTTCTTCTCTGCCCAAAATCTCTGCCGCAGGCCCGGCACTATTATTGTGGCTGCCTTGGTGACTGATAGGCCTCTCCCAGGGAGCGCCGACAACAAACCACCTCCAAGCCCTTTCATCGACAGCCCTTGTCAGTCGGACACCGAAAACAATGGAGAGCGACAAAAAAACAACAACAAAAACGGGAAAGGGAGATAGCAGCAGCGGCGGGGTTTAGTTTTATGTGGTTGGTTGGAGATCGACTGCTCATGTCTGGCAGCCAGAGCTTCTGATCATCATCGCCGTTAATGAGGGAGGTCCGACATGCGACATTGTTCCCGTCACGGCCGAGTGGCTTCCCAGCGCCGCCACTTTGATTAGTCACTGACAAAATCTGCTTTCGCATAGTGTTTTTCTTTTCGCTGTGATGTTTTTCAAGCAGGCCCGGGCGAATCCTACGCACCAGATCGCACGCAACCTGTCAGAAAGCCGCCGCCGATTTGTCACTCATCGGAACGCCACCTGGACAACGGCGCGCATCGGCCAGCCAGCTTGGCGAAACAGCTAGCTTGGCGCGCACTCTCTTTCTCTCTCTCTCTCTCTCTCTCTCTCTCGCTTTCCCATTCGCGATTGCCGCAATCTCTCACTCGCCTTGCAGGAACGATCGCACCTTCGGCAGGTAGTTCCAAGTGGCCAAAACTAAGACGTTTTTCCTGTGGAGACGCTGAAGAAATTAAAAGCTAGGGCCTTTTAGCAAAGTCTCTATAGAGCACATAAACGTTCCCGTTTACGTCGTTTCCAGATGAGCCCTTCTTTTCGCACCTCTTCGTCAATTTTGCCTGCTTTAGAAACGCCTTGAAATCAAAAGAAAAGGGGTCCACCGCGGGATTCTCTGAGCTGTCGGCATACCGCAAGGCCATCCTTGACGTCGGCGGATGGCACCGCCGAGTAAGACGGTGGCGGGATCATCAGCGCTTATTGTGCTTGCATGGCTCTTTTCTTTTACGGCGACATCTGGCCCCGCTGACGCCCCCCAACCCCAAATCTTTTTTACTCCGCTTTGACGGATGACTCGCGCAGCCGGTGCGGCACTTGAGTCCGAGTACAAGAGCGCCAGATGTTACCGCCGTGTCGAGCGTACAAGCGCCGATGCCGGCGCATCTGCTGCTATAATAAGACACACGACGCCTCCGTTAAGCGGGAGGAGGAATTCTGTCATTTGTGGGGTTAGTTTGTCCGATCGGGGCTTCTCAGTCTGCAAGTATGTCCTCACAACAAACAAACAAACAAACAATTTGAGTCTGCCTTCATTCTTGACTTAAAAAAAATGAAGAAAGATTGGAAGAGTTTTGGTTGTTTGTTTGTGTGCGTTTGTGGAGCACAATGGCAAATCTGGACGCCTCGCAGAACTGTTTTCCATCTTATGTGACACAAAGTACAATAAACCGTAGTCGTGTTAAGTGTTGTTCTCTGCTAGTCTGCCTCGTCGTGATGAAGGACACGTCTGCTCAAAGGCTAACTCGCTAACCGCCCCTTCTCCCCACGCCCACCCTCCCCCTTTATTTTTCCTCCCTATTACTCATGAGCGCTTCATTGAGCGAGGCTAAAAGGCTGCTCTAGCAGAAGCAGTCAATATGCTCCACACTGCTTCATCTTCTTTATCTTCGTCTTTTCTTCCCGCTCTTACAAACAATTCCTTTCACGCTAAACGGTTGCGGCGGTGGCGGCAGCACGGGAACGCCGTGCTCCCGCTGCGCACGTAATTAGAAATATTCAGAGAGCTTTTGTGTACATGCAAGAGTTATTAAAAAAAAGGGGGGGGGTGAATTAAATGTTTGTATTTTGTCGTGATCCTTTGAAGGCACCTCGGGTTCTGTTAGCGTCGCTAACGGCAACTGGCTGCCTCGTGAAAGGTGTGGTCGGAGATAACGGCTAATGTTCTAATGCGAGAATTTGATCGCATGCGATGCGTGATCGTATCATCAATCAAACGTGACACCTCTGGACTTGGGAATGAGACAATCTCTTGTATGTGCTGAAGTCTTCATTACGATGGACTTGTCATTATCGATTGGGCCAACGAACGGCGCCCATTTTGCCAATCGGAATTTTTGGAAACCCCCCACGTGATGCATTTTCTTTTGTTCTCCCGCAGGTAAAGGAATACCTGAACAGTCAAGAATCCGCCAAGAGTGCCAGGGTGAGTCTGGCCTGCTTGCTTGCATGTACTTTTAGAGTTGTGCTAATGCTAACATGCTACTGCTAATGCTGTCACCGAAAACATAATGCACATTTATGATAATATCAAAGTATAAATATGAAATGCCCTTGCAAGAGACTACTACTCGCTTCGAACACGCTGCCGTTTTGTATTCTTTGGTTCGTTTCCAAATTAAAGTCTCACTGCCGCCTCCTCCTGGCGCTATTCCGTCGCCTGGCGCTAGACGGAGGCGGGGCGCTCGCCCACTTTGCTTTGGGGTTGCCGCCTAACATGGCGGGGGAGCGCAAGACTATGTCGGGAGGGGGAATTAAAAAAAAAAAGACATGCATGCTACAAATGGCTCATTGATTCCTCCTCTAATAACTGGCGCTAATTAGCGCAGGCGCTAATTAGCTATGAGTCACGGCATTAACAGCCAAGCAGGTTCTGGCAGCCCGTAAAGACACATCCGACAAAAAAAAAAAAAAAAATGGAACGTGAATACAAAGAAGCACTACTAGCTTGCGCCTCTCCAAATTCTTTGCGAAAATGTCATTCGGTGTTGTGTGTGAAATGGTCGAATGAAAGTTAACTTTTTGTTGTTTTTCACCAGCTCAACATTTGGCGCTACGGAGACTTCCGCGCTGACGACGCTGACGAATTCGGCTACCGGCGCTAACGTCAACGCAAAGGAAAATAATTTTCACGCACAAAGAAAAAAAAAAACAACAAAAACAACAAGCATCCAATAAATGCCATTCCAAAGACCAACTTGGACACGTGGGGGTGGGAGGAGGCAATTGTGGTGGGAGAGTGTGACTGACTGGACAGAAAAAAAAACAACAACAAAAAACACCCCAAAAACGCTCACTCTTCCTTTTTAAATTGTGAACATCATGGCCAAAAAAAAAAAAAAGAGGCTTGTGCTGTTTTGCTCACTTCCTGCGCAATTTGATAATTCCTCGGCTTTTGAGCGACGGCCTCTCCTCCCATCATTGCTTTTCTTCAAGGATAAATGTTCCTTTTTGTATTGTTATTTTTATTTTTTTATGGGGGGGCGATTACTGAAACTTTGCTTCCCTAATCAACCTCTCCGTGTCGGTGAATTTAGCGACGAAAAAAAAAAGGACAAAAAGGGCGACTTTGTTTTGTCTTGGGAGTGTAAATGGTGTGCACCGGTGAAGTTTTGTCGTCGAAAAGTCTCGCGCCGTGTGGCGGCGGCGTTCTCCCGTCTTCTCTCTTCGTCTGTAAAGTTTCCATTACGTAGCGACGTCGGCGGGCTAGCCATCTTTTCTGTCTCACATTTATCTCCTCACTTCTATTGAAAAAGCTCAATAAAATCAACAAAGTGACCCCTTTCCCCTTCTTTTGATGTTTTTTTCCCCCCTTTTATTTTAAAAGCGATTGCTTGTAAATCTAGCATCGCGGCAGCATAAACACCGTGAAT
This sequence comes from Hippocampus mohnikei, assembly GCA_026261675.1. Classification (NCBI taxonomy): domain Eukaryota; kingdom Metazoa; phylum Chordata; class Actinopteri; order Syngnathiformes; family Syngnathidae; genus Hippocampus; species Hippocampus mohnikei. The sequence continues at coordinate 7,377,421 of JAKGUB010000345.1, forward strand.
AATCATTACAGGCCCCCCCCCAAAAAAACGCGGCGGCACTCATAAACATTTAATACGAGCCCTCGTAGAAGTAAATGTGCCGTTTCACATGAAATCGCCATGATGACGACAGCGACGGCGAGCGGCCGCGCTAAACGCACCAATCAGGCTCACTGGCCGTCAAGGGTTTTACGTGAAGTACTACATCAGTGACGGGCTGCGCCCCCCCCTCTCCCGGCATATTTACAACCGTTTCGCGTTAAAATAGCTCCCAAATAAAAGCAAGATGGCGCAGCCTCATCGGAACGCTCAGCAAGGTAACAGTCACTTATAATCCAATTAATAAATCCGTCCGTCTGCACCAAACGGAACATTGGTTCCGAACATCGACAAAAATGATTCATGAAGCCGGGCGTCGTGTCAACGCGGGCCACCCTCCCGCGTGTGCGCAGGTACGTCAAATAAAAAACAAGTTATGTCTGACGTTAGCGCCCCTTCCCTGACGCAATGTTTCTTTTCTTTCCAGGTGCCACCAAATCGGACGCCAATCTCGTGTGCAAGTTGGTGTGAGAAATTTTGACCTATTGATTTTTAATGAGCTAGCAACGTAGATCGACTGCATAGCTCAGCCTCCTGTTCTTGTGCCCCTCACATTTGCCCAGCTAGTCGTTGCCAGGTAGAATTCATAGCGCTCAATAATATATAAACTGTTAAAAAAAAAAATAAAAAGAACATAACAGTGAATCATCTTCGTGTTTTTTTTTTAAGTTTTGCGACAAGAGTCATAAAGACCAAACCAAGTGTAACTGTGAAAAGACAAATTGAATTTCACACTTTCTCCCACTCTGTGCGAGTCACCCACTCCCTTCAAACAGTCCCTTCACTTAATGCACTTTTGCAATTTAACTTAAAGCAAGGGGCGGGGGGGCTGTATCTCTTGTCAGCATGAACATCTTCAAAAGAAAGCACTCCCATCCTGAAAACGAATTCAATTGACTTCATGCGCAATCAAAAGCCGGTCCCTTTAAATGGACAGTGGCAACCTGGACGCCGCCCACCTTTCACACCGTCAATTAGCGCCGCGCACCCCATTTTCAGCCACTTAACGTGACATTCCAACACCCAGTGTAATAAGCCTTCATTGTACAAATTGACTTTTGACAAGGCGAATGGCGAGCTGCTGAAAGTAGCCGGCTGGTTAGCGCGCAGCGCGTTGAATGCAACCAGGAGAGCCTCGGCGATGATGGCGGTCGCGAGGAAATTTCAACGGAGACTGGGCAAAAAGTTACGTTTGCTATCGGTGGAATCCTTTGAACGTAGAAAGCTGCAGCAGCCACGACATCGTCCACAGTCACTGCTTTGAATTGTCAATCGCCATGGCGACAGGTGCACGTTGACATGAGTGCGTGACCCGCCCCTTTGCGGCTTGTCTTGTTTCCCCGGCAACCCACACAGATATATTAAATGAATGATTAAGTGTTTTTTTTGTGGGTGTGTGTGTTTACTGGAGTCGCAGAAGAATCGATGAAACACAAATGCAGCAACAACGCCCTCGCTGAGTTTGATCTAGCCGCCATTTGCCGCCGTCGCCGTTTCCTGGAGCGACGGGTGCTAACGGGATAACAAGGCAAATTGATGGCTTCTTGTCCACTCCAGACGCACATTAAAGTCAAATAGCCGGCGCGTCCGCCTGCGGGTCTGAAGACGTTTAACTCGGTTTGGTGGTCAATGGCAACGACATTGCGTGTGGGGGTGGCTGGGGGGTTTGATTGTTGGCTTCCCATAATGCGAACTGGTGGCAGGGGTCTCTTCGTGGCATTAAAAGTTGTCCCCCTTGCCATTTGTCGCGCATGTATTAGCCTTTACATGATTGATTGAGTTCTTGCTCTTTGTAATCCAAGAAAAAAAAAAGAGAAAAAGCCCAAGTGAGGGCAAACGGGGAATACCCGGTAGAGCGTAGCTAATTAGCTAGCATTAACATATGCAAATGCAGGCGGCTATCTTGTGGACAAAGCTGCGCTGGCGGTAAACACGGGCTTAGCGCTTTTAACCACTTTTAAGTGCTGCTAATTGCGTTTCCTGTTCAAACACGCCAACGCTGTTTACGTCCACTTTGGGGACAATTTATGAAACGAGTTAACGTGCACATTTTGTCCGACGAGTCAAAAGTCAGTCAATAGCGGGGGATGACTCGGAACTTTTCATTCCAACCGTTGCAAAATGTAAGTTTTTAATTGAACCTCCACACCTACAGAGGGCAGTACAAGACAAGTCTGCTCTTGGCGTACGAAGCTAAATTGTGTTGCGGATTGAAAATAACAATTAGTGATGTCCTTGTTTTTAAACATTCACTCTTTGACTTGAAGCGTGCTAGCTGTGACTAAAAAGTGCACCAAAGCTACGAGGCTAAAACACGTCTGGGAGTCTTTGCGTGCGCCTTGTCGGAGAAATTCCAGGAAGGTTGCGGAAAGTTCATGGAACGGTTGCGCATCACACCAGCGTGGCCTCCTCAGGCAAGAAAGGGCGACGTGTGTCCTTGCGTCTGGTACAAAGAGTTCAGCCACACGTTGCCGTGGTTACGCTGGAGCTGTTAAATATGTTCCATCCATCCATTTTTTTTTTTTTTCAGTTCTAATGGCGACCCGTCTGTTGTCTGAATACGGCTAATTTGACGTATCCGCTGACTCAAAATCAATAGAACAAAATCAAATGTTGCTTGTCCTTTGCAGCGAAAAGGACGTCGGGCACCTCGGTTGCCGTGGAGATAGTCCATCTTGTCACGAAATCCTCCAAGGACACCTCCCCACCCCCTTGCCATTCCCTGGGAAATAAGTAACCATTTCACACGTCAGGCGGAAGCTTCGCGAGTGTGTTTAAAGTTCAAGTTGTCGGCGACCAATCCGGAGAAAATCTCCTCGCCGCTCGTCAGATTGCGAACACGAGCCGGGCCGTGTTCTCATCTGCCGCCGCTTAATTAGTTGCCGGGCCCCGGCAAGACCAAAATGTTCCCGACAAACGAACAGACGCCACGCCATCCACGGCGTGTTTATCCGGTGGGCCGGCCCGCCACGGTTTCCTGGTCTGACATTCTATTTGCGGCCAATTAGGGAGCTTCTTTTTTAATCAGGTGCTGTTTGTTCGACAGGACACTTTGGAGCCTGTTGACTGAACCCCCCATTTCTCGGGCATTAAAAAAATATATATATATTTTCCCCCCCACCCTCACCGACCCAAGTCCACGTATATTTGGACTTAGACACCATTTCAATCAAACAAAGCAGTTGCCAAACGCGTGCCGTCCGTTAAGCGCGCTACATCTGACGTTCATTATTGACACCCAAAGTGTCAACGCGAGACCCCCTCTTGAATTTCCATCGTGGCCACACCGACCTCATAAATCAGCGAGGATATCCCCACCCCCGCCGCGAAAAATGCCCGTTTAGTATTCGTTCGACACGTCTCTACGACTGACACAAGAGCGCCATAATTAAATGTGACTTGTGTCATCTCTGCAGCTCAAACAAATTAAATGCAGGCACGCCCTCACTTGGCGAAATCCCCCGATGGCGCCCACTCGACATTTATTCGATCCCGGTTCAACGCTTAAGAATTGCATGCTGTCGAAGATTCATCCTACGAAAAAAGTCATTTGCATATTTCAAAACAGACATTTTCTTTCCTGCATTGCCTTAACGGTGGTCGGTTTAGCTTGATGCTAGCAAAATGCCATAGACGAGCTAATGAATAACATTGCTCTTGTGCCGCTATGTCCCTTTAAGAAATGGATATATCAATTTGTATCATCAAACTTCGATCTATATTTTTTTAAGGTGTTTTTGCATTATCAGTGCTGTCACGGTTTGAATTTAAATCATATCTTTACATGGGGGGAGGGGGGAATTCGACAGTAGATTCTATTCTTTGGGCTTTTTATAGCACTTGCTGCGATGTTTTTATTTTTTTTGTTTTAGAACACCTAGCATTGTGCTTAAACACACACACACAGAAAAAACAGTGCAAAGACTGGCTCAGTTTTTCCAAGAGAGAAAAAAATGTTTATGCAAGTGAAATGCTCTTCCACAAAAACTGCCTGATTAAAAAAAAAAAAAGTATGGTGGCACACGGACACAAGCAAGCTAATTTCTACCATGATTTGAGATATTTTGTCTCGTTTGGATTTGACTTTTTGCAACACACACACACACACACACACACACACACACACACACACACACAGAGTTGACCGCCGCGTGACCGGGCGCCACCAGCTAGCAGGCGAATTTGGCCCACGGCTCGTGCACAGCAGGCACAACTGTACGTGTCAGCATGTGTGTGCGCGAGAGACACTGTAGGTGGGATGCAGCGCTTGCATCTGCACAGGCAAGCAAGCGGGCCTCCTCCAGGGCCACATGAAACAGCAGCAGTAGTCGCGGGGGGGTTCTTGTTTTAAGATGAAGTCACGCAAGCTTTATTGATTTTTTTTTCTTTCCTTCTCTATAGGGATGAAGATGATGACCCTGGCGAGTGTAAAAGCACATTCCCCCCCCCCAACCCACCCCTCCGCCCCCACACCACCCCCAGCCAAATCTGTTCCTCCACGCTGGCAGCAGATGTCTGAGCTGGAAGCGCCCGAGAGCAAGCATGGCAGCGCCATGGTGTACATTGAGCGTTGAATATTGTTTGCAAATCAAATGTGTTGTTGCCTCAGGGGGGCCTTGTTCGGATGTGTTTGTTGTTGTCATGGAAGGGGGGATGGGTGGGGTACGAGCGCTTCTGCCTGCCGTTCTGTTGGTTTTGCCAAAAGACAGAAACTCTTCTGACATGGGTGCTTTGCAATAGTTTTATCGGTGTGCTTGTTTTTTATTGACATTTTTTTTTTAAACACACATGCAGCACATGATTTACAGGAGACAGCCCTCGGAAAGACCAACACAAGTTTTTTAAAAAATTGACCAGGGATGTTTATACTGTTATACTGTGTGTGTGTGTATATATATATTAGTCCTTTCTAAAGTTAAAAAAAACATTGATTTAAAAAAAAAAATTTAATTTGTGTCTTTGGATTTTGTCAACCTAAAATTAAACGACTAGTTTCAAAAACATTTTTTTAAATCAACAAGTATTAAGCACAATTCACACATTAATGGCTTTTTTCCCCAATGACTGTCTTTTGTTCAATGCGGGCACCCACGTCGGCTTTTTAATGTGCTCAACAAATGGTTTCTACTTTTTCCACCTACGGCATTCACTGATCACACAAATGCAGCGTGTTTTGGGGTAAAATTAAGATTTAATCAAGTGTATGAGGAAACCGCGTGAAGTTAATGGCAGCAGTTCTTGTTACTTCCTCCCATTTCGACTCAACTCGCCCCACCCACTAAGCCTCCTTGATTAAAGTGAAAAACACTTGTCATTTCATTGTTGCTACAAAAGGTGGTGGAATGTGGGTCTATGAATCCATCTTTTTTCCCTCTCTCTAGGTCAGATCCCAGCGATTTGCAATACCTGAGATGCTACCAGTCAGTGACCCAAGCGCCGCCACATCTGAAGAATGAAGTTCGACTCCCATTTAGTGATGCAAGAAGTCGACATTCTTTTGGGTGCATATTTGTTCTCAAGGCACAATGAATCGACATTGTTACAATTCTTAAGGTACCGGTATATGACAAACAAGAACACCATTGATTTTGAAAGCAAGACATCATATGGTGTGAATGATGTCATAAGTCAAGTCATTTACTGCTGTCCGCCAATCGCAGTCATCCAATCTTTTGAGCTACAAGAACCCAATTGATGATGTTCCGAAATGTCCAAGATTAGGCAACGAGCTTGCAGTCAAGTCAGCCCGATTTTTTCGCCCCTCACAGCTCGCCACCAATAAAAATAATCCAACCAACTCCAGTAACACTTATTTGACAAAGCAAGACTGCATTTATTTTGGAAGGCAGCCAAGGTAACTGATTTGATTTTGACTGAAAAGGCCACACACTGTTATGATGTTCTCAGTTCAACACCAGTCACAATCATCATGAGACTCAAATGGGATGATTGCTGCTGCGACGTCCAAGTTCACGTTGATGTGCCGCCGTGGCACTTAAAATTGCTGAATCACAACATGAAATGAAATGCCAACCAGCTTTGTAGAAGTGCGTTCGACGCGACGCTCACGAGCCAATTTGCGTGAACGAACGTGACGTTGTAACAGACATCTTCCAAGTGTTTTTTTTTTAAATCAATGATCTGCTAACATATTTTTAACCCAAATAACGGACGAGTGGGGGTTGGAATCGTGTCTTCATCCACTCGGTTTACGATCAGGCAGTTTGAAAGACAACCCGGATGGAGGGGTGACGTCAGCGTTTAGCTGCTAGCTAGCTGTTTTACACGTGTTTGGTCTCCCGATGCACACGCGTGATCCTCTCGCACAATTCACGAATGACTGCTGTTAAGTCAGGTTTAAATTGCACCAGTGCAAAGCACAAGTAAAGTTTTTATGTGCTTTCGAATTTGTGTATTTTCCGATGGCTCCAATATGCTGATTAACGTAGGGGTTCTGATTAATGTATCGGCAGCTATGAACATGCCATTGAGCCAACAGTATTTTTTGTATTAATGAATAGTTGTTGAAGTCAAAACAAATGGAAATATGCGGTTCCATACTTTTTAGAAAATACGAAAATTAAAATACTTTCCGTTCCTTCCAGCACCTTGAAGTTAATTAGCCTCTTCCGGGCTTCCAGTCAGAGCAACGGCAAACAATTGAGCTTTTTCGGCGTCAAATTCAAGTTCAACCATGAGACTTTAACATTTCACCTTCACGATTATTATTATAATATGCTCATCTTATAATGAAGAAGACAACTTCCGTCCATGATGGTACACTAAGTATTGTTTTTTTCCTCTCCCCCAACCCCCGCCTTCTCCATTTAATTTGTCTCTTTTTTTTGTCCCCTTGGTCAAGGTCGTCATGATGTTCTTGGATGTGACTGACCGCTTCCGAGGCACGAAGCAACGCGCGGCCGGGATGACGGCATGTCCATAAAGAGGTAATTTTTTTTTTAATTACTCGCGTGTATGATGCTTCCATACTAGGCTGTGCCCCAGTTTCAGTGGGTTGACCTTTACCAAGTGCAGCTCAGGGTTAGTGCAGGAAAATGGCAGCCACATACTGTCCTCTGTATATTTACATGCTAAAGCTCCACATCTATACGTATAAAATATGTATTTGGTTGTAGATGAAGGTAGAATTGCTGACGCTGCTTGGTTAATTGTTGGCTCTCCCATAGGCCAGAAATAATAATAAACCTTGCTTTGTACGTGGTCACCGTATATGAAGTCGCACTGTCCTCATGTCGTAATATGATAAGAGTGCGAATGAATTTGCAGTCATTCAATGGGATTATATGCAAATGAAAATGTATCATTAAAACAACCCTGAATAGGATAAACCAACGGAGTCAAACATGGGGGACGGGGGCCCGATGTGGCCCACAGAAGCAAATCAAGCATGTCCATTTACGTGACGCTTGCTCAAGTCTGAACCAAAATTGAAAATTGTCATATGTAATCCATAATAAACACAAGGTTGGAGCGGGTCATAATTCTGGATTTATGATTTTTAACATTACTAATGAGTATGGAATAACTGAAAGGAAAATAAACGTAGGCGTCGGAATGTTAGCATGACCAGTTCAAGCTATAAAATCTTGTAATGTTTGAGGAAAAACATGAACATTTTAAGCTGCCAAACAGGTAATTCTGTCAATTTTCCTGCCAAAATGGAGGGTCACAGCAGGCAAATACGACGAGTGAACGCAGTTTTCTTTTTTGTCAATTAGAGCGCGTTTGTCGGTCACCAAAAGCAAGCTCGTTAGCGCTCCTTTGACTCGCTCACAAAGCCGCCGCCGAGTCGTCGACATCGGCGGCTGCGTTGAACTCGACAAATTGGCACGTATGGACTCGCTGAGGCGTGTGAGAATACATCATCACGCGCCGCCGCAACTGAGCACCCGCGTGTCGTCTTAATCGGCGCGCTGCTGTGGAGACGAGAGCTTGCGCATTCACTCGCTTTCGAAAGTGAAATCATGTGGAACCATTTCTACGTATTTCTATTTTGTAATGTTCCACACATTTTTTTCCCCGGGAAAGTTTTAGATCACGCTAACTCAAAGTTTTGTTGTCATAATTTTAGGCTACTCATAATTTTAGTGAATATAAATTGGAAAAATCTGATTTGACGTGTGTAGCGCGGCAGGCAAGCGTCGGTCATGGCGTGCGCGCGACAGACGATCAATAATCGCTCACGAAAATGCTACCGCGCTTCCGAATCAGTCGATGGCCCACAAAAGGCCGCCACCGCGACGTTCCGCATCAAAGCTCGACTGTTGCGGCCAATCAATCACTTTTCCCACCGACGGAAGCGGCAACCGTTGAGATGATGGCGATTGTTATCCCAACAAACCACATTTGCAAAATCCACTCGAAATGTATTCTTCCCGACGATTGATGACGGGGTTTCACGCCGCACAGCTGCTGTAGGTGTATCGATCTGTTTCCGCACTTTGTGTGCTGCGACGCAATTTTGTCACGACAAATAATAAATAAATTACATTAAAAAAAAATTCTTCCATATGCCAGGCCAACGTGTGTCTGAGGTCACCTTGGACGCATTAGGATTAAATATGATGGCGCCTCTCAAATCGGGGCTTAAGCGCCATGTTGTCCATAAGCTGCCAGCAAGTGAAAGGAGTCAACACACAAACAGATGGGAGATGCCGATATAGAATAAAATGTACGTGCAGCATATTTAGCCAGTGCATGCTCCAAGCAAAAAGTACTATCAGAAAAAGAAACTTCTGCTATGCTGTTATTCAACCAATAGTTTGCAAAAAGCCAAACTAGGATCCGAAATGCTCGCCATCGCTTGACATCTGTAAGGAAAATTGGAGACAAAATAAATTTAACTAGTGCAACATTGAGAAGGAAGCACCTTTTCCTTTTTTTCTCCTTTTTTTCCCCCAAAAAAGTTTGACTTGCCTGGCGCGCGCAAAAACATGAGGTGATGTCACTGTTTAAAAGTCATGTTTGATGATTTGCATGTGCAGAGTAGCCCGCCACGGAAACGTGCTGCCTTCCACGTCGACCCGCGTGTCATCGGCCGTCACCTGTCCTGCGGAAAAGCCTTTGCAGTGGCCACGTTGTCGCGCTCAGGTAACTTGCTCAACTTTGCCGCGCAGGCAGGAGCAGAATAATAAGAAAATCTTTAATCGTCTCACAATGTTGTACTTATGCTTTTGTTTTTGTTTTGAATGACAGGATCGGGGAGGTTCCGGGCAAACACGCAGCCGCCACATGCAGAGTCTGGGAGGTGGACGGACGGGTCTGCGTGACCACGATGACAACCTGCGCTTGGGCTGGTGAGTACGTTTTCTTTTTTGCAGGTGGCGCGGAGGGGCCTCCCTGTGTGGAGTTTTTATGTTCCCTCCGTGTCTGCCTGCATTTTCTCCGGCAACCTCGGTTTGCTCTCACACACCAAAAACATTCACCGTAGGTTTATTCTTTACTCTAAATTGGCCCCAGATGTGACTGTGAGTGCAAATGGTTGGTTGTTTATTGTGTGCCTCGTGATTGGCTGGCAACCGGTTCAGGGTGCCCCCCGCCTCCTGCCGAAAGACAACTGTGGAGTGGATCAGAAAATGGGTGGTTGGATGGACAGACAACGGGACACACAATCTGCTTGGCAGCACAGTAAGTGAAGCGGTTTACCATTTGCGCGTTATGTTTGGTCCATATTTACCGGTTAGCACCAGGCAAACATGAGCGGGGTTTTTTCCGCAAAATGCCTGATGATAACTGATAAATACGGCGCAAATATTGCGCGAATGGTGAACCGCTTCACTTGGTGTTACCAAGCAGATTGTGTGTACTGTTGTTCCGGTGTTCTATCCATCTAAAGCAGGGGTGGGCAAACTTTTTGGCTCGGGGGCCACATTGATTTCAAAATTTGACAGGTGGGCCGTGTCAGGACAAGATACGGTACATATAAAACAAATGTATATGTTGACAGTCCATACCAAACATCAACAGAACAAGTAGTCCCATACCTTTTATTTATTTATTTATTTAAATGAGAACAGTGAAACAACTATGGTATATGTCCTGTATGAAGGTTCAAGTATGTGAGCAACATATATGTGTGACAACACAAGCAACAAAGTGCAACAATATATTGGCCAAAAACTGCAGCAAGCAGTACAGGTATATGACAAAATATAACAAAGTTAGGACTATTTGCTACAAAATGAGACGTGTAAGAGACCTGGTGGCTTTTCTTTTGACTCACTCATTTTCTCTGACTTGACCTCCCCTCGATCACCACACATGACAGCGTTGCTCAGCTGATGTCGCGTAGCGAACTTTTGAAGCCAGACACGGGACGCTTCGAAGTCTTCTATGCTCATAGAGGAAGCGAGTCCCAGAGCGCTAACTATTTCTAGCGGTCCAGTTTGCGGAAAGTTTTTAGCACGATAGCAGTCAAACCATTCCAGGAAACGTTTATTTACTCGACTGTCCGTCGAGCCGCAAGCAATTCACTCTGGGCATGGAAATAGCCAGAATCGGACTGAGCACAAATCACTTTCGTTTTCAAAGTCTTGTAGATTTGAGTCTTTCAGACTCCAAGCGTCTCCTGAATGTTTCGTATTTTGTACCCCGCTTCGTTTAATCAGATACACTTCACTTTCTCTTCCGTGGCCATTACTGTACCTTTTCATTGATCATGCCATGATCGACAGGACGTGAAAATGTTCGCAATTGCAGTAAAACTCACTGCAACAAAGAGTCACTTGCATGTCGCTGTTTTGGATCCAATGATTGAAAATAGCGGCGCGGACACACTTATTCCGTCGTATCGAGCGGGAGTTGCTTGAGTTGGCGCTACTGCTGGCTTCCGTATCGTCTCCCCCTCCCTCCCTGTGCTCTGCAACTTCAAGTAACTGCGCCACCTGGCGTTGAAATGCATGTCATTACAAGTCCAAATAAAATGAATGCAATCATTTATATCGAACCTTAATTGTGTTGTGTACCAACCTTCGGCGGGCCGGATTAAAAAGCCCAACGGGCCACATCCGGCCCGCGGGCCGTAGTTTGCCCATCTCTGATCTAAAGTCTCCGTTTTATGATCCGCTCTTCCCCACGAGGGGGCGTGCTGGTGCCCATTGCAGCTGTCTTTGGCCTGTAGGTGGGGTTGCATCCTTGAACCGGCTGTCAGCCAATCACGGGTCACACAATAAACAAACAAACATTTGCACTCACAATCACATCTGGGGCCAATTTAGAGTAAATAATAAACCTATGGCGAATGTTTTTGGTGTGTGAGAGTAAATCGAGGTTGCCGGAGAAAATGCAGGCAGACATTGGGGGGAAACATAAGAACTCCACACAGGCAAGCCAAAGCGGGGATTTGAACCGCAGCCCTCCGCGCTGGGAAGTCAGCGCATTAACCACTAGACTACGCAAGTACCTTTCCCAGTACATTGGAAGGCGCTATTTGTGTTCTCATTGTAGTCAGTGTTTTATTTCTTTTGCAGGGTGGTGATGTCCTAGATGGGGGAGTACTTTGCAACGCCCACGGTTGTGGACCCACCCCCTCACAGGAGTACCTGCAACAGAGAAAGACACTACACCAGGGGGATGGAACTCCGGTTCCTCGAGACCCCTAACCTGCCTGCTTGAGATCTTGCTCTAAGTAGAGCAAGATCTCAAAGGCGGTCTAGGGGTCTTGGGTACTTATGTTCCTCGAGAGACAGAGCCTGCCTGCTTCGGATCTCTGTCAAAGTAGAGAGAGATCTAAAGCAGACAGGCTCTGGCTCGTGAGGAACTTAGTTTCCCTCCCCCTGTGAAAAACCAAGGGTCTCAAACACTGGTCATCAAGGGCCGCTTTCCTGCCTGCTTTCCATCCCTGATGCAACAGACACACGCACCTGTTTCAAATGATCAAAGCGGTGTGTTGCAGCAGGAACAGTCGGAAAGCAGGCACGAAGTCGGAAAGCGACCCTCGACGAACGGCGTTTGAGAACCCTTGTGTGAAACAAATCAATTACTCACCTCTGCCACCATTTTGTTTCTCAGGACCCAGTCAAGACACGTTGAGCCTACACACACAGGAATAAACATACAAATAAATAAAAAGAAACATGACACAAGTGATTGCACCATGTCATCTCTGGTGTTTTTCCCTCACCTTCGGTCTTGTCCATTGAACACAGAGTGTTGCCATAGTGACGTGAAGAACAACCAAATAGTTTCTGACAGCCACCATCTTGTTCCTCAGGACACGGATAAAGTAAACAAAAACAAATAAATGAAGAGAAACGTGACACCAGTGGTTCCTCCTAGTCATCTCTGGTGTACTTCCTCACCTTCAGTCTTGCCCAGGCAGCTTGCTGGTGATGCCTGGTGGACGCAAAGTGTTGCCATAGTTACGTGAAGAACAAGCAAGCAGTTTCTGACAAGCTTATGTCTTGGGAAGGAATACATTTGTTGAAGTGATTGAGTTCATGTTCCCACCAGAGTCAGGATGATTGCACCACACTGGAGCTCCTCATCACCATGTGCTGAAACAATAAAACAATGTCTTGTTGGTATGTGCAGGGTTCTCGGTGGGGAGCAGAATGGGAACCGGCTGGACACCTTGAAGAAGACAAGCCTGCAGCAGGACGGTGGCCTGAAAACAGAGAGAACAGTCAGCGTTGCAGTTTTTGGAGCACCAGAGACATTCTGTCAGACAAAAGGAAGTTAGCCAATTTGTGGTCAGTGTCGGAAGACACTGGTGTTAAACTCAAGACCCGAGGGCCACATCTGTCCTGTGGTAACCGAAATGCCAACTCTTACAATTCTTCACTTTGTATGTGTAGAAATGATGTTGGTCACTTGGACGCAGAGCAAAGCCGAAGGCCATTTGACCCGCCTGAGGGTTTTGTGTGGGTGGCACTGGGCCACATTGTTCCGTTTCTACAAACAATGTCTGTGAAACACTTTATATGATAGATTTTTTTTAAAAATTTACTGTAGCTCATTGCTTATAGACCATGTTCTTAAAACTGACCATGAAATTTTGTTTTCAACAGCCTGTATAAAATCAGATTTTTACAACCTGCCTGGACATCATGCTTTACAATCATAGCAAGGCGTTTTTAGCGAGAAAAACGACCATGTATAGTAAGCCATTTTTAGCCGAAAAGAACAACATAGTATATATAGTAAGGCGTTTTTAGCCAAAAAAAAAACGATGTAGTATAGTAAGGCGTTTTTAGCCAAAAAACCCCGACAAAAACAACAAAGTATAGTAAGGCGTTTTTAGCCGAAAAAAAATGAAAAAAAGACATAGTATAGTAAGGCGTTTTTAGCTGAAAAAACCCGACAAAAACGACCATGTATAGTAAGGCGTTTTTAGCGGGAAAAAACGACATCATATAGTAAGGTTTTTTTAGCTGAAAAAACGCGACAAAAACGACATAGTATAGTCAGGCGTTTTTAGCACAAAAAAAAAGAAAAAAACGACCATGTATAGTAAGGCATTTTTAGCCGAAAAAAACGACATAGTATAGGAAGGCGTTTATAGCCAAAAAAACCCGACAAAAACGACATAGTATAGTCAGGCGTTTTTAGCAGAAAAAAAAGAAAAAAACGACCATGTATAGTAAGGCGTTTTTAGCCGAAAAAACCCCCGACAAAAACGACCATGTATAGTAAGGCATTTTTAGCCGAAAAAACCCCCGACAAAAACGACCATGTTTAGTAAGGCGTTTTTAGCCCCAAAAAAACGACATAGTATAGTAAGGCGTTTTTAGCCGAAAAAAAACGACTAAAATGACCATGTACAGTAAGGCATTTTTAGCCGGAAAAAACCCGACAAAAACGACCATGTATAGTAAGGCGTTTTTCGCCGAAAAAAAACGACATAGTATAGTAAGGTGTTTTTCGCCGAAAAAAACCCGACATAGTATAGTAAGGTGTTTTTAGCCGAAAAAAAAAACGATGTAGTATAGTATAGGAAGGCGTTTTTAGCCGGAAAAAACGACACAGTATAGTAAGGCGTTTTTAGCCAAAAAAAAACAGACAAAAACGACCATGTATAGTAAGGCGTTTTTAGCCGGAAAAAACGACATCGTATAGTATGGTTTTTTTAGCCGAAAAAAACGACAAAAACGACATAGTATAGTCAAGCGTTTTTAGCAGAAAAAAAATGAAAAAAACGACATAGTATAGTAAGGCGTTTTTCGCCGAAAAAAACCCCGACATAGTATAGGAAGGTGTTTTTAGCCGGAAAAAACGACATAGTATAGTAAGGCGTTTTTAGCCAAAAAAACCCCCGACAAAAACGACATCGTATAGTAAGGCGGTTTTCGCCAAAAAAAAACCCGACATAGTAGGAAGGCATTTTTAGCCGGAAAAAAGGACATAGTATAGTAAGGCGTTTTTAGCCGAAAAAACCCGACAAAAACGACCATGTATAGTAAGGCGTTTTTAGCCGAAAAAACCCGACATAGTATAGGAAGGCGTTTTTAGCGGAAAAAGGACATAGTATAGTAAGGCGTTTTTAGCGAAAAAACCGACAAAAGCGACCATGAAAAGTAAGGCGTTTTACCCCAAAAACGACATAGTATAGTAAGGCGTTTTAGCGAAAAAACCCGACATAGTATAGGAAGGCGTTTTTAGCCGGAAAAAACAGACAAAAACGACCATGAAAAGTAAGGCGTTTTTAGCCAAAAAAAAAAAAACGACATAGTATAGTAAGGCGTTTTTAGCCGAAAAAACCCCCAAAAAACGACACAGTATAGTAGAGCGTTTTTAGCCGAAAAAAACGACTAAAACGACCATGTACAGTAAGGCGTTTTTAGCCAAAAAAAACCGACAAAAACGACCATGTATAGTAAGGCGTTTTTCACCGAAAAAAAACGACATAGTATAGTAAGGCATTTTTCGCCGAAAAAAACCGACATAGTATAGTAAAGCGTTTTTCGCCGAAAAAAAACGACATAGTATAATAAGGTGTTTTTAGCTGAAAAAAAAAATGACATAGTATAGTAAGGCGTTTTTAGCCCAAAAAACGACATAGTATAGTAAGGCGTTTTTAGCCGAAAAAACCCCAACAAAAACGACATAGTATAGTAAGGCGTTTTTAGCCGAAAAAAACGACTAAAACGACCATGTACAGTCAGGCGTTTTTAGCCGAAAAAAACGACATAGTATAGTAAGGCGTTTTTCACCGAAAAAAACCGACATAGTATATAGTAAGGCGTTTTTAGCTGAAAAAAAACGACATAGTATAGTAAGGCGTTTTTAGCTGAAAAAAACCGACATAGTATAGTAAGGCGTTTTTAGCGAAAAAAGCGGCGTAGTATAGTATAGGAAGGCGTTTTTAGCCGGAAAAAAGGACATAGTATAGTAAGGCGTTTTTAGCCGAAAAAACCCGACAAAAACGACCATGAAAAGTAAGGCGTTTTTACCCCAAAAAAAAACGACATAGTATAGTAAGGCGTTTTTAGCCGAAAAAAACCCGACATAGTATAGGAAGGCGTTTTTAGCCGGAAAAAACAGACAAAAACGACCATGAAAAGTAAGGCGTTTTTAGCCAAAAAAAAAAAAAACGACATAGTATAGTAAGGCGTTTTTAGCCGAAAAAACCCCCAAAAAACGACACAGTATAGTAGAGCGTTTTTAGCCGAAAAAAACGACTAAAACGACCATGTACAGTAAGGCGTTTTTAGCCAAAAACGACAAAAACGACCATGTATAGTGAGGCGTTTTTCACCGAAAAAAAACGACATAGTATAGTAAGGCATTTTTCGCCGAAAAAAACCGACATAGTATAGTAAAGCGTTTTTCGCCGAAAAAAAACGACATAGTATAGTAAGGTGTTTTTAGCTGAAAAAAAAAATGACATAGTATAGTAAGGCGTTTTTAGCCAAAAAAACGACATAGTATAGTAAGGCGTTTTTAGCCGAAAAAACCCCAACAAAAACGACATAGTATAGTAAGGCGTTTTTAGCCGAAAAAACCCGACAAAAACGACCATGAAAAGTAAGGCGTTTTTACCCCAAAAAAAAACGACATAGTATAGTAAGGCGTTTTTAGACGAAAAAAAAAACATAGTATAGTAAGGCGTTTTTAGCCGAAAAAAACAGACAAAAACGACCATGAAAAGTAAGGCGTTTTTAGCCCAAAAAAAAAACGACATAGTATAGTAAGGCGTTTTTAGCCGAAAAAACCCCAAAAAAACGACACAGTATAGTAGAGCGTTTTTAGCCGAAAAAAAACGACTAAAACGACCATGTACAGTAAGGCGTTTTTAGCCAAAAAACGACAAAAACGACCATGTATAGTAAGGCGTTTTTCACCGAAAAAAAACGACATAGTATAGTAAGGCATTTTTCGCCGAAAAAAACCGACATAGTATAGTAAAGCGTTTTAGCGAAAAAAACGACATAGTATAGTAAGGTGTTTTAGCTGAAAAAAAAATGACATAGTATAGTAAGGCGTTTTTAGCCCAAAAAAAAAACGACATAGTATAGTAAGGCGTTTTTAGCCGAAAAAACCCCAACAAAAACGACATAGTATAGTAAGGCGTTTTTAGCCGAAAAAAACGACTAAAACGACCATGTACAGTCAGGCGTTTTTAGCCGAAAAAAACGACATAGTATAGTAAGGCGTTTTTCACCGAAAAAAAACGACATAGTATAGTAAGGCGTTTTAGCGAAAAAACGACATAGTATAGTAAGGCGTTTTTAGCTGAAAAAACGACATAGTATAGTAAGGCTTTTTTAGCCTAAAAAAAAACGACGTAGTATAGTATAGGAAGGCGTTTTTAGCCGGAAAAAAGGACATAGTATAGTAAGGCGTTTTTAGCCGAAAAAACCCGACAAAAACGACCATGAAAAGTAAGGCGTTTTTACCCCCCAAAAAAACGACATAGTATAGTAAGGCGTTTTAGCGAAAAACGCGACATAGTATAGGAAGGCGTTTTAGCGGAAAAACAGACAAAACGACCATGAAAAGTAAGGCGTTTTAGCCAAAAAAACGACATAGTATAGTAAGGCGTTTTTAGCGAAAAAACCCCAAAAACGACATAGTATAGTAAGGCGTTTTAGCGAAAAACCCGACAAAAGCGACCATGAAAAGTAAGGCGTTTTACCCCAAAAAACGACATAGTATAGTAAGGCGTTTTTAGCGAAAAAACCCGACATAGTATAGGAAGGCGTTTTAGCGGAAAAAACAGACAAAAACGACCATGAAAAGTAAGGCGTTTTAGCCCAAAAAAACGACATAGTATAGTAAGGCGTTTTAGCGAAAAAACCCCCAAAAAACGACACAGTATAGTAGAGCGTTTTTAGCCGAAAAAACGACTAAAACGACCATGTACAGTAAGGCGTTTTAGCCAAAAACGACAAAAACGACCATGTATAGTAAGGCGTTTTCACGAAAAAACCGACATAGTATAGTAAGGCGTTTTTAGCCGAAAAAACCGACATAGTATAGTAAGGCGTTTTTAGCGAAAAAAACGACATAGTATAGTAAGGTGTTTTTAGCTGAAAAAAATGACATAGTATAGTAAGGCGTTTTTAGCCCAAAAAACGACATAGTATAGTAAGGCGTTTTTAGCCGAAAAAACCCCAACAAAAACGACATAGTATAGTAAGGCGTTTTTAGCCGAAAAAAACGACTAAAACGACCATGTACAGTCAGGCGTTTTTAGCCGAAAAAAACGACATAGTATAGTAAGGCGTTTTTCACCGAAAAAAAACGACATAGTATAGTAAGGCGTTTTTCGCCGAAAAAAAACGACATAGTATAGTAAGGCGTTTTTAGCTGAAAAAAAACGACATAGTATAGTAAGGCGTTTTTAGCCGAAAAAAAAACGACGTAGTATAGTATAGGAAGGCGTTTTTAGCCGGAAAAAAGGACATAGTATAGTAAGGCGTTTTTAGCCGAAAAAACCCGACAAAAACGACCATGAAAAGTAAGGCGTTTTTACCCCCCAAAAAAACGACATAGTATAGTAAGGCGTTTTTAGCCGAAAAAAACGCGACATAGTATAGGAAGGCGTTTTTAGCCGGAAAAAACAGACAAAAACGACCATGAAAAGTAAGGCGTTTTTAGCCCAAAAAAAAAACGACATAGTATAGTAAGGCGTTTTTAGCCGAAAAAACCCCCAAAAAACGACACAGTATAGTAGAGCGTTTTTAGCCGAAAAAAAACGACTAAAACGACCATGTACAGTAAGGCGTTTTTAGCCAAAAACGACAAAAACGACCATGTATAGTAAGGCGTTTTTCACCGAAAAAAAACGACATAGTATAGTAAGGCATTTTTCGCCGAAAAAAACCGACATAGTATAGTAAGGCGTTTTTCGCCAAAAAAAACGACATAGTATAGTATGGTGTTTTTAGCTGAAAAAAAAAAATGACATAGTATAGTAAGGCGTTTTTAGCCAAAAAAAAACGACATAGTATAGTAAGGCGTTTTTAGCCGAAAACCCCCCAACAAAAACGACATAGTATAGTAAGGCGTTTTTAGCCGAAAAAAACGACTAAAACGACCATGTACAGTCAGGCGTTTTAGCGAAAACGACATAGTATAGTAAGGCGTTTTCACGAAAAAACGACATAGTATAGTAAGGCGTTTTTAGCTAAAAACGACATAGTATAGTAAGGCGTTTTTAGCTGAAAAAAAACGACATAGTATAGTAAGGCGTTTTTAGCTGAAAAAAAAACCGACATAGTATAGTAAGGCGTTTTTAGCCGAAAAAAACGACATAGTATAGTAAGGCGTTTTTCGCCGAAAAAAAACGACATAGTATAGTAAGGCGTTTTTCGCCGAAAAAAAACCCGACATAGTATAGGAAGGCGTTTTTAGCCGAAAAACCCCCCGACAAAAACGACCATGTATAGTATGGCATTTTTAGCCGAAAAACCCCGACAAAAACGACCATGTTTAGTAAGGCGTTTTTAGCCCCAAAAAAACCGACATAGTATAGTAAGGCGTTTTTAGCCGAAAAAAAACGACTAAAACGACCATGTACAGTAAGGCGTTTTTAGCCGAAAAAAACCCGACAAAAACGACCATGTATAGTAAGGCGTTTTTCGCCGAAAAAAAACGACATAGTATAGTAAGGCGTTTTTCGCCGAAAAAAACCCGACATAGTATAGTAAGGCGTTTTTAGCCGAAAAAAAAAACCGATGTAGTATAGTATAGGAAGGCGTTTTTAGCCGGAAAAAACGACCATGTATAGTAAGGCGTTTTTAGCCGAAAAAAAACAGACAAAAACGACCATGTATAGTAAGGCGTTTTTAGCCGAAAAAAACGACTAAAACGACCATGTACAGTCAGGCGTTTTTAGCCGAAAAAAAACGACATAGTATAGTAAGGCGTTTTTCGCCGAAAAAAAACGACATAGTATAGTAAGGCGTTTTTAGCTGAAAAAAAACGACATAGTATAGTAAGGCGTTTTTAGCTGAAAAAAAACCGACATAGTATAGTAAGGCGTTTTTAGCCGAAAAAAAAACGACGTAGTATAGTATAGGAAGGCGTTTTTAGCCGGAAAAAAACGACTAAAACGACCATGTACAGTAAAGCGTTTTTAGCCAAAAAACCCCGACAAAAACGACCATGTATAGTAAGGCGTTTTTAGCCGAAAAAAATGACATAGTATAGTAAGGCGTTTTTAGCCGGAAAAAACGACATAGTATAGTAAGGCGTTTTCGCGAAAAACGACATAGTATAGTAAGGCGTTTTAGCGAAAAAAACCCGACATAGTATAGGAAGGCGTTTTAGCGAAAACCCCGACAAAACGACCATGTATAGTAAGGCATTTTTAGCCGAAAAACCCCCTGACAAAAACGACCATATTTAGTAAGGCGTTTTTAGCCCCAAAAAAACCGACATAGTATAGTAAGGCGTTTTTAGCCGAAAAAAAACGACTAAAACGACCATGTACAGTAAGGCGTTTTTAGCCGAAAAAAACCCGACAAAAACGACCATGTATAGTAAGGCGTTTTTCGCCGAAAAAAAACGACATAGTATAGGAAGGCGTTTTTAGCCGGAAAAAACGACACAGTATAGTAAGGCGTTTTTAGCCGAAAAACAAACAGACAAAAACGACCATGTATAGTAAGGCGTTTTTAGCCGGAAAAAACGACATCGTATAGTAAGGTTTTTTTAGCCGAAAAAAACGACAAAAACGACATAGTATAGTCAAGCGTTTTTAGCAGAAAAAAAATTAAAAAAACGACATAGTATAGTAAGGCGTTTTTCGCCGAAAAAAACCCCGACATAGTATAGGAAGGCGTTTTTAGCCGAAAAAAACGACATAGTATAGGAAGGCGTTTTTAGCCAAAAAAACCCGACAAAAACGACATAGTATAGTAAGGCGTTTTTCGCCAAAAAAAAACCCGACATAGTAAGAAGGCATTTTTAGCCGGAAAAAAGGACATAGTATAGTAAGGCGTTTTTAGCCGAAAAAACCCGACAAAAACGACCATGTATAGTAAGGCGTTTTTAGCCGAAAAAACCCCGACATAGTATAGGAAGGCGTTTTTAGCCGGAAAAAACGACATAGTATAGTAAGGCGTTTTTAGCCGAAAACCAACCCGACAAAAACGACCATGTATAGTAAGACGTTTTTAGCCCCAAAAAAACCGACATAGTATAGTAAGGCGTTTTTAGCCGAAAAAAACGACATAGTATAGTAAGGCGTTTTAGCGAAAAAACCAGACAAAACGACCATGAAAAGTAAGGCGTTTTTAGCCAAAAAAAAAACGACATAGTATAGTAAGGCGTTTTAGCGAAAAAACCCGACATAGTATAGGAAGGCGTTTTTAGCCGTAAAAAACAGACAAAAACGACCATGAAAAGTAAGTCGTTTTTAGCCAAAAAAAAAAAAACCCGACATAGTATAGTAAGGCGTTTTTAGCCGAAAAAAACCAGACAAAAACGACCATGTACAGTAAGGCGTTTTTAGCCAAAAAAAACCGACAAAAGCGACCATGTATAGTAAGGCGTTTTTAGCGAAAAAACGACATAGTATAGTAAGGCGTTTTCACGAAAAACGACATAGTATAGTAAGGCGTTTTTGGCCGAAAAAAACCCGACATAGTATAGTAAGGCGTTTTTCGCCGAAAAAAAACGACATAGTATAGTAAGGTGTTTTTAGCTGAAAAAAAATGACATGGTATAGTAAGGCGTTTTTAGCCCAAAAAAAAACGACATAGTATAGTAAGGCGTTTTTAGCCGAAAAAAACGACATAGTATAGTAAGGCATTTTTAGCCGAAAAAACCCCCGACAAAAACGACTAAAACGACCATGTACAGTAAGGCGTTTTTAGCCGAAAAAAACCCGACAAAAACGACCATGTATAGTAAGGCGTTTTTCGCCGAAAAAAAACGACATAGTATAGTAAGGCGTTTTTCGCGAAAAAAAACCCACATAGTATAGTAAGGCGTTTTTAGCTGAAAAAAAACGACATAGTATAGTAAGGCGTTTTTAGCTGAAAAAACCGACATAGTATAGTAAGGCGTTTTTAGCTGAAAAAAGAACGACGTAGTATAGTATAGGAAGGCGTTTTTAGCCGGAAAAAAACGACTAAAACGACCATGTACAGTAAGGCGTTTTTAGCCAAAAAAACCCGACAAAAACGACCATGTATAGTAAAAATGACATAGTATAGTAAGGCGTTTTTAGCCGAAAAAAACGACATAGTATAGTAAGGCGTTTTTTGCCGAAAAAAAAACGACATAGTATAGTAAGGTGTTTTTAGCTGGAAAAAAAATGACATAGTATAGTAAGGCGTTTTTAGCCGAAAAAAAATGACGTAGTATAGTAAGGCGTTTTTAGCCGAAAAATACCGAAAAAAACGGTATTATAGCAAGGCGTTTTTAGCCCAAAAAAAAACGACATAGTATAGTAAGGTGTTTTTAAGCCTAAAAAAAAAAGAAAAAACCGACATAGTATAATAAAGCGTTTTTAGCCGAAAAAAAACGACATATTATAGTAAGGCGTTTTTAGCCGAAAAAACCCAGACAAAAACGACATAGTATAGTAAGGCGTTTTTAGCAGAAAAAAACGACAAAAATGACATAGTATAGTAAGGCGTTTTTACCCCAGAAAAAAACGACATAGTATAGTAAGGCATTTTTAGCCGAAAAAAAACGACATAATATAGTAAGGCGTTTTTAGCCGAAAAAAACCCGACATAGTATAGTAAGGCGTTTTTAGCCAAAAAACCCAGACAAAAATGACATAGTATAGTAAGGCGTTTTTAGCAGAAAAAAAACGACAAAAACGACATAGTATATATAGTAAGGCGTTTTTAGCCGAAAAAACCCAGACAAAAACGACATAGTATAGTAAGGCGTTTTTAGCCGACAAAAACTGACATAGTATAGTAAGGCGTTTTTAGCCGAAAAAAAACGACAGTATAATAAGGCGTTTTTAGCTGAAAAAAAAAGACAAAAACGACCATGTATAGTAAGGCGTTTTTAGCCGAAGAATAATTGAAAAAAACGACATAGTATAGGGGCGGCCCGGTAGTCAAGTGGTTAGCACGTCGACTTCACAGTGCAGAGGTGCCGGGTTCAATTCCAGCTCCGGCCTCCCTGTGTGGAGTTTGCATGTTCTCCCCGGGCTTGCGTGGGTTTTCTCCGGTTTCCTCCCACATTCCATAAACATGCATGGCAGGCTGATTGAACACTCTAAATTGTCCCTAGGTGTGAATGTGTGCGTGGTTGGTTGTTCGTCTCTGTGTGCCCTGCGATTGGCTGGCAACCGATTCAGGGTGTCCCCCGCCTACTGCCCGAAGACAGCTGGGATAGGCTCCAGCACCCCCCGCGACCCTAGTGAGGATCAAGCGGTTCGGAAAATGGATGGATGGATGGATGGACATAAGTAAGGTGTTTTTAGCTGAAAAAAAACTGACAAAAACGACATAGGAGAGTAAGGCGTTTTTAGCCGAAAAAACCCGACAAAAATGACATAGTATAGTAAGGCGTTTTTAGCCGAAAAAACCCGACAAAAATGACATAGTATAGTAAGGTGTTTTTAGCCGAAAAAACCCGAAAAAAATCACATAGTATATATAGTAAGGCGTTTTTAGCCGAAACCCCCCCAACAAAAACGACATAGCATAGTAAGGCGTTTTTAGCCGAAAAAACCCGACAAAAATGACATAGTATAGTAAGGTGTTTTTAGCGAAAAAACCGAAAAAATCACATAGTATATATAGTAAGGCGTTTTTAGCCGAAACCCCCAACAAAAACGACATAGCATAGTAAGGCGTTTTTAGCCGAAAAAACCCGACAAAAATGACATAGTATAGTAAGGTGTTTTTAGCCGAAAAAACCCGAAAAAAATCACATAGTATATATAGTAAGGCGTTTTTAGCCGAACCCCCCCCAACAAAAACGACATAGCATAGTAAGGCGTTTTTAGCCGAAAAACCCGACAAAAACGACATAGTATAGTAAGGCGTTTTTAGCCGAAAAAACCGACAAAAACGACATAAAATAGTAAGGCGTTTTAAGCCGAAAAAAAATGGAAAAAACGACATAGTATAGTAAGGCGTTTTTAGCCGAAAAAAACGACAAAAAGGACATAGTATAGTAAGGTGTTTTTAGCCGAAAAAAAATTGAAAAAAACGACATAGTATCGTAAGGCGTTTTTAGCCGAAAAAACCTGAAAAAAACCCAACATAGTATAGTAAGGCGTTTTTAGCCGAAAACCCCCCGACAAAAATGACCATGTATAGTAAGGCGTTTTTAGGCGGAAAAAACTACATTGTATAGTAAGGTTTTTTAGCCGAAAAAACCCGACAAAAACGACATAGTATAGTAAGGCATTTTTAGCCGGAAAAAACGACATAGTATAGTAAGGCGTTTTTAGCGGAAACGCCCCCGAAAAAAACGACATAGTATAGTAAGGCATTTTTAGCCGAAAAAAACGACATAGTATAGTAAGGCATTTTTAGCCGAAAAAACCCGACAAAAATGACATAGTATAGTAATGCGTTTTTAGCCGAAAAAAAGGACAAAAACGACATAAAATAGTAAGGCGTTTTAAGCCGAAAAAAAATGGAAAAAACGACATAGTATAGTAAGGCGTTTTTAGCCGAAAAAAACGACAAAAAGGACATAGTATAGTAAGGTGTTTTTAGCCGAAAAAAAATTGAAAAAAAAGACATAGTATCGTAAGGCGTTTTTAGCCGAAAAAAACATAAAAAAACCCAACGTAGTATAGTAAGGCGTTTTTAGCCGAAAACCCCCCGACAAAAACGACCATGTATAGTAAGGCGTTTTTAGGCGGAAAAAACTACATTGTATAGTAAGGTTTTTTAGCCGAAAAAACCCGACAAAAACGACATAGTATAGTAAGGCATTTTTAGCCGGAAATAACGACATAGTATAGTAAGGCGTTTTTAGCCGAAAAAACCCGACAAAAATGACATAGTATAGTAATGTGTTTTTAGCCGAAAAAAAGGACAAAAACGACATAGTATAGTAAGGCGTTTTTAGCTGAAAAAACCCGACAAAAACGACCATGTATAGTAAGGCGTTTTTAGCCGAAACCCCCCCGAAAAAACCGACATAGTATAGTAAGGCGTATTTAGCCGAAAAAATCCAAAAAAAACGACAGTATATATAGTAAGGCGTTTTTAGCCGAAAAAAAACGACATCGTATAGTAAGGAGTTTTTAGCACGAAAAAAACGACCATTTATAGCAAGGCGTTTTTAGCTAAAAAAACGACATAAAATAGTAAGGCGTTTTAAGCCGAAAAAAAATGGAAAAAACGACATAGTATAGTAAGGCGTTTTTAGCCGAAAAAAAACACAAAAAGGACATAGTATAGTAAGGTGTTTTTAGCCGAAAAAAACGACAAAAAGGACATAGTATAGTAAGGCGTTTTAAGCCGAAAAAAAATTTGAAAAAAACGACATAGTATCGTAAGGCGTTTTTAGCCGAAAAAACCTGAAAAAAAAACAACATAGTATAGTAAGGCGTTTTTAGCCGAAAAACCCCCGACAAAAACGACATAGTATAGTAAGGCGTTTTTAGCCGGAAAAAAATACATTGTATAGTAAGGTTTTTTTAGCCGAAAAACCCCGACAAAAACGACATAGTATAGTAAGGCATTTTTAGCCGGAAAAAACGACATAGTATAGTAAGGCGTTTTTAGCTGGAAAAAACGACATAGTATAGTAAGGCGTTTTTAGCTGGAAAAAACGACATAGTATAGTAAGGCGTTTTAGCCGAAAAAAAAAGAAAAAAACGACATAGTATAGTCAGGCGTTTTTAGCCGAAAAAAAACAACAAAAACGACCATGTATAGTAAGGCGTTTTTAGCCAAAAAAACCCAGACAAAAATGACATAGTATAGTAAGGCGTTTTTCGCCGAAAAAAACGACAACAACGACATAGTATAGTAAGGCGTTTTTAGCTGAAAAAAAACGACAAAAACGACCATGTATAGTAAGGCGTTTTTAGCCGAAACCCCCCCGAAAAAACCGACATAGTATAGTAAGGCGTATTTAGCCGAAAAAATCCAAAAAAACGACATAGTATATATAGTAAGGCGTTTTTAGCCGAAAAAAAACGACATCGTATAGTAAGGAGTTTTTAGCACGAAAAAAAACGACCATTTATAGCAAGGCGTTTTTAGCTAAAAAAAACGACCATGTATAGTAAGGCGTTTTTAGCCGAAAAAACGACCATCTTTTGTGTTTTTTGTTATTGTAAAGTGTCCTTGGGTGTCTTGAAAGGTGCTTATAAATAAAATGTATTATTATTATTATTATTAATAATAATAATACATTGCTGACTAGATGACCACTAGATGGCGGCGCGCACAGGTGCAGCGGCTCTTTGCTCTCCAGTTTGGTGCTTACTTTATCTACCGTATTTTCACGACCATAAGGCGCCATTAAAAGTCTTAAATGTTCTCCAAAGTGGACAGGACGCCTTATAATGCGGAGCGTCTAGTGTATGAGCCGAGTTCCAAATCCTGACTGAGAGCCGACACGCTGTTTATATACAGAAAAGGCGGAAGTGGGCGTGAACAGGCATGCGGGGAAAGCAGCCATCCATTCAGTGAAGGGTAGGCGATGCCCGCCAGTGTGACCAGGCGTGCGGGAAAGCAGCCGGCCAATCAGTGAAGGGTGGGCGTGTAAGTGGCCGTGAATGAGGACGTGAGAGAGGCCAGCCATGCCGGAAAGCAGCCAGCCAATCAGTGAAGGGTGGGCGTGCCACATGGCAATGAGAGTGACGAGAGGGAACCCGCCGTTTTTTATGGACTACCGGTACTTGCACAATTGTTCAATTCGGATACAGAAGATGAGGACTTTGATGGATTTCTGGGTGATGATTGATCGAAAAACGTGAGTACATTGTAAGATGTCGAAATAAAGTACAACCGATCTCAGTTTTGCTTCCGTTGCCTTTTTAAAAACGTGTTTTTAGCATGTCTTAGCATGCTACGCTATTCTTCAAGCTAACGTGTTTTTAGCGTGCGTGCATGCATGCCGTATGTTTAAACTGGCGTATGTTTAAACTGGCGTATGTTTTACCACCCCTGGCTGCGCCCAATAATACAGTGCGTTTTGTGTATGTGTAAAATACAGAAATAGCACCTGTTACTGAGACTGCGCCCGACAACACGGTGCGCCGAATGGTCGTTAAAATACAGTATTTATTTCTTGGTTATTTTTTGAGGTTTGCGCAACCGCTGTTACCTATAGTCGTGAAGAACTTATTGACCTAGATCTGAGATGCAATCTGTCCGTTACCGGCGGTTTTCATCACAAATTCAACATCCCGGAAGGCATAGCGAGACCACCGGGCTCTGCGTGGATTACCAGCCCGTTCAGGAAGCGGAGAAGGCGGCGAGAGAGGAAGCAAAAGCGAGGCTGCCGGTCGGGCTCAAATGCTAGGCTAAGGAAACAACCTTACAGGCCAGCATTACCGAGTCTCTTCCTGTCCAACGCCAGATCAATCACCCACAAAATCGACGAACTGGAATTACAGTTGGCCACAAACAGCTTTGTGCGGAACTGCAGCGTTATTTTTATTACGGAGACCTGGCTTCACCCGCTGATCCCCGACGCGGCAGTCGAGCTAGCAGGCCGCACGCTTCACCGGCAGGACAGAAACAGCGACTCCAGCAAGAGCAGAGGTGGGGGACTTTGTGTTTACGTGCACAACGAGTGGTGTAGCAACAACAGGATCATCGACACGCATTG
Organism: Hippocampus mohnikei; assembly: GCA_026261675.1. Classification (NCBI taxonomy): domain Eukaryota; kingdom Metazoa; phylum Chordata; class Actinopteri; order Syngnathiformes; family Syngnathidae; genus Hippocampus; species Hippocampus mohnikei. The sequence continues at coordinate 7,404,685 of JAKGUB010000345.1, forward strand.
CTCACCTGACTTAGAGGTTCTGGCAGTTTTGTGCAGACCCTTTTATCTTCCGAGGGAGTTCACGGTTGTTATTGTGCTCGCCGTTTATATCCCACCCGATGCTAACGTTAGCACGGCCCTTAGCTTCTTGGGCACCAGTATAAACAAACTGCAGCTTGCTCACCCGGATGGAGTCTGTATTATCGCAGGCGATTTCAACCAAGCGTGCTTAAAGACTGTGCTTCCTAAATTCACCCAGTATGTGAAGTTCGCCACTAGAGGAGACAATACGTTGGACCGTGTTTATTCCAACATTAAACAGGCTTACAGAGCAACTCCCCTCCCACATCTCGCTGGATCTGACCATCTCTGCCTTTCCCTCATCCCCACTTACACTCCCCTGCTGAAGAAGATGAAACCACAGAAAAAAACAATAAAAACTTGGCCTGAGGGAGCCCTCTCTCAGCTACAGGACTGCTTCTCAAGGACTGAATGGGATTTATTCTCCAACCACAACCTGCAGGAGTACACTGACACCGTACTCTCCTACATCAAAAACTGCGTTGACATAGTCACGGTCAACAGAAAGGTCAGGGTTTCTCCAAACCAGAAACCCTGGATGAACAGAGAAGTCTATTCTCTTCTAAAGAATCGCAACACCGCCTTCAGGTCAGGGGACAGGGCCCTGTACAGCGCAGCCAGGTCAGACCTGAAAAGAGGCATCAGGGAGGCCAAAGCGGCCTATAAGAGGAAAATAGAAGACCACTTTGTTGTGAATGACCCCAGGAAGATGTGGCGGGAATAAATCACATCACGAACTACAAAAGCAGAAACAAGGTGAATGCTCGGACTGATGCCTCGCTGGCAGAGGAACTTAACAACTTCTTTGCCCGCTTTGAAGCAGCCAGAACCCCAGCAGTCACTCCACAAACACCTCCCCCCAGAACTTCCACACTGACACTTCTGGAGCACGAAGTGAGACGTGTGCTAAAATCTGTGGACCCCAGGAAGGCGGCTGGCCCGGACGGCGTACCTGGCAAGGTACTAAGGGCATGTGCGGACCAACTGGCTGGAGTTTTCACCAGAATTTTCAACCAGTCTTTGTCACAGGCCATCATCCCATCCTGCCTCAAAACCTCCACCATCATCCCCGTCCCCAAAAAATCATCAGCCGACAGTATAAATGACTACAGGCCTGTTGCACTTACGCCTGTAGTCATGAAATGCTTTGAAAGACTGATATCACAGCACATCAGAGCCTGCCTGCCTCCTACTCTAGACCCTTACCAGTTTGCCTACACAGCTAACCGGTCCACCGAAGACGCTATAAACATAGCACTTCACACCGCGCTGAGTCACCTGGAGCACCCGGGAAACTACGTGAGAATGCTCTTCCTGGACTTCAACTCAGCCTTCAACCACATCATCCCGGATATCCTGGTCCAAAAATTGACTCACCTGGGCATCTCCACTTCCATCTGCCAGTGGGTTAAAAATTTCCTCACGGACCGCCCACAATCCGTCAAACTGGGCCCCCACTCCTCCTCCACCATCACACTCAGCACCGGTTCTCCTCAAGGATGTGTACTGAGCCCCCTGTTGTTCACTCTCTACACAATTGACTGCTCTCTGACCCATCTCTCAAACTCCATAATTAAGTTTGCGGATGATACGACCGTGGTCGGACTCATCTCAGGGGGGAATGAGTCCGACTATAGAGACGAGGTAAACCGACTGACAGCGTGGTGTTCAGCAAACAACCTGCCACTGAACACCACAAAAACAAAAGAGATCATACTGGACTTCAGGAAGAGACGAGCAGACCCAGCGCCGCTTTACATTCATGGAGAATGTGTGGAAAGGGTGAGCTCCACTCGGTTCCTGGGTGTGCAGCTCTCTGCGGACCTATCCTGGACGGCCAACACCATGGCGGTGGTGAAGAAAGCCCAGCAGCGACTCCACTTCCTGAGGGTGCTCAGGAGGAACAACCTGGAGGAGAAGCTGCTCGTGATGTTCTACAGAGCTACCATCGAGAGCACCCTAATGTATTGCATTACAGCATGGTACGCGAGGTGCTCAGCAGCAGACAGGAAAGCGCTGCAGAGGGTGATTAATATGGCCCAGAAGGTCACAGGCTGCTCTCTGCCCAGCCTGGAGGACATTGCCAGCTCACGTTACCTCAGCAGAGCTGCCAACATCATCAAGGATGCATCCCACCCCAGCAATCACCTGTTTGTTATGTTACCCTCAGGCCGGCGTTACAGATCACACAAAACCCGAACAAGCAGATTCAGAGACAGTTTTGTTCCCAGAGCTATTACTGCAATAAACAATCACAGAATATCATCAAACTACTGCATCTAAACCCATACTCACCTACCTCACTTAGGCAATAATGAGCAATACATGAGCCAGTCATTTCAAGTGCAATATGTGTCCTGCGTGCGAGAAAAGCCTCAGTCCACACTACCACTACTGTTGCTGTTGTTGTTTCAATATTGTATTTATAAAACCGTCATTTTATTTATTGATTGATTTTATTCTATTTTATTCTTTTTTTATTTATAAAATGCACTAAGGAGTAGCGCCCAAATTTCGTTGTATGCTATACAATGACAATAAAGGCGATTCTGATTCTGATTCTGATTATGTATAGTAAGGCGTTTTTACAGCCCCTCCAAAAAACATTTTTTTTGTATGCAAATGTTTTTTTGCATACTCATCTCATTTTTAATCATGAACTCGAATAGTTGCTTGCATCTGTTACTGTCTAAAGTTTCAAAACAGTTTCCGTGAAAGATGAGTATGATGCATATAGTCTTGGAAATAGAAATAATCAGACCACATAATCTCATCGGCAATCATCCAATTACAGCTAGCCCTGCTGTCATCTTTCTTAATTGCTCAATTAAATGGAGTTTAATTGAATTTCCCACTTGACTTTGGGGACTCTTTAATGTCACCGGATGGAAAGAGTAAAGGGAAAAAAACCCCCCCAACAAAAACAAGTCCTGGGATAATGAGCCTGGAGTCAAGTCCACACCACCCTGCCTCCCCCTCCCCGTGAGCCCTTCGCAGCCGACTAACTCATTTCAGTGCACTTTGGTAATTTCATGTTTGAGAGATTTTACTGTGTGACGACAAAACCTGACCACCACCCCCAAATGGAGACGCTTTGGTGGAGAAGACCAAGGCCAGATTGCAAAGCAAGGAAAGGACGGAAAATGAGATTTTCTTTCCCTTTTTTTTTAATACACCGTCTCCTCGCCTGTGTCCACAACTTGTTGCAGTACAGGTGTACTGTCGGTGTGGGCCGCGTTTGTTTGTTTGTTTACGGGTGCACTTGAGCGAAGCCAAACACGAAGGGTTAAAACATTTTCAGGACAACTAATTTTAACTCAAATAATCCCTCCTCAGAAATACGAGCGAGGCCGACGACCGCTGTGTGTAAACGCTCTCGGTGACATCATCATTTCATTCACTTTTCATCCCACAAATCTTTTGTCCTTCACAATAGCACATCGCAAAGTCGGCTTTACAAGATCTTTTATTTGACATCGTGTCATATAAAACATGAAGTCGTCCTGTGAATCGCGTCATATAAAAGCATCCTGCCTTTAAAAATGTCAAAGCTATCCATCGGGTCCTTTTTATTGTCTTGCTTTCTGTCATGTTAAAATAAGCATGTCATGCCACATGTTATGCACGTCAAAAGAAATGCGCTGCCATCTAGCGGGCCATAATTGTCTGAAGGTGTCATTTGTAGAGCCTCATGGAAAACTAAGTACAGCGCCCGCTAACACCAAACACAGTCCCAAGCAGCCCCAGTAGCAGTCATTTTATCAAAATTCCCATTAGCTAGGAACACCTCCCTTCCTGTCATGGATAAGGTGTAGCTTCTCAATCAATCAAAAACACTCCAAAGACGGCGGCAGAGAAGCTACTTGACGCGGCACTCGCGATGTCGTCAATTCACCGCGGACAGTCAACAATCAGCGATGCGTGCTCCTCAACTCGTGTCAAACATTTACCGGCACGCTGATCAAAGCCGTCGCAGGTCAGTCACCGCCGGGCTCATTGATACTTCCGCCCGGCCCACCTTGGCCAACAAACGCACGAACCGGGCATGAAGGCCGAGCGACAAAACTGAAAAGCGCTCAGTCGCTTTTGGTTGCTGCGACTATTGTCCTCAAGCTCCAAAAAGGGGGAAAGTGGACTGACTGTCCGAGCTCAAAGCGGCGAGCGGTTACGGGGATAAGCGGCAAAGCGCAAGGCGGAACACGTGCAAAGATTAGCTCCTTAACGCTCGATCAAAGCGAGCGCGCCGCCCCGCTCGTAAGCACTGCTCTGATCTCGGCGAAGCCATCGATCGATCGATCCGAGTCGGAGGACGTGGGATAAGGCCGAGAACTTGCGAGAGGAAGGCAGAGTGCTCCCCAAAGTTGTCTGCTCAAAGGTAAAAGAATCGGAATGCCCTTTTCCCCGAGACTTCTTCGTCCAAAGATAAAGAAGCGTAATGTCACCGCCGCGTGCCTTATAGAAGGAATCGATGCGGGGCCCCTATCTCGCTCCTCCGCCCGCTGCTATCCCGCTAGCCAATGTTGACATTTGGCTCAAAGTCTATTGATTTACGGGGAGGACGATGTAAAGCAAACCCGTCTTGAGGTTGAAACTTTCACTTAGAGAGCCAGCCATACTTTCTCAGCAGGCATGAAAAGGAAAAAGAAAAAAAGAGGATCTGGGCGGACAATCAATGGCACATTGAGGACTCGGCTGAATCGCGCCTCGCGTCAAAGAGTCGGGAGGAGAAGAAAAAAAGGAAGCGACATAGAGGATAAATACTTTCAAGGACAAATTTGTCAAAGCGCTTCTTCTCGACTTTATAATTGAACCTCTGGGCGGCTTTAGAAAGAGAAAATATTTCACGGCCGGGAGATCAAGAAAAGCCACACACAAAAGCAAGTCCAACTTCTTGTTGACGCGCTTTTGCGCCGCCGATGTTTTATTCACTTTTGACTCGGGTCGCAGGGTTTCATTTTTGCAAGTGCGCAAAAGGCCTTAGTGATTTTTATTTTATTTTTAAGAAATTCAAGTTTTGGGATTTTTTTTTGTCTTAAAACGCCTTACTATACATGGTGGTCTGTATTAAAATAAAACATTTTAAAAAGCTTTTTGTCGACACAGTCAGGCTTCATGACAATTCAACATCTCAAGACAATTCCTATTTCTGGTGTTGATTTCACGTTTTAACTGCTTACCTGCTCCGTCTCTTTTTGTTGCTGCCGACTCGTCGTGCTGCTGCCTGTCCGCATCCAGTGGGGGACTCATTAAGACTTATTCTTCTGCCCGGGCCTCCTGGAGAGATTAAACTTGATCGCTTTCCAGTTTCCAGCAAGGAAGAGTTATATTTGCCGACGCTCCGACGTGATAAAACAAACAGCGTGAGAGTGGAAGGGGGGTGGGGGGGTATGCAAATGAGGACATGAATACAGATCAGGTCGAATACATTTACCTTTCTCATTTCCATGCTGCTGCTGCTGCTGCTGAAGCGCCGCTGCACTTTTCTGCCGACGCGCATCTCGCTTTGATGGGTCACTCGTTTGAAATGAAGACAAACCTGAATGGAAAAACCAAAGATCAAAGTCAGTCGCATTTACATTTGAGCACGTTGTCCTGAGCCTCCTTGCATCAATTAAGTGAAGGGGGTTGTTTACCATCAGCTAATGTCAGCCTAGATTTCCTTCTGATGTCGTGACACTTTGTCCTGCCTTTTTTTTTTTTCGTCCACGGTATCCTCGCGACACAAGACTTAATAACGTTTCTTTGAGACCCGCAAAACTCAGAGCCATTACTGCAACCGAGCCTCCCCGGACGACGTATTTGCAAGCAGCCTGTAATTTCGCCTCCATTAAAGCCTTTTGGACACACTGGCGGTACTCGGGTCCGGGCGGACGCTGCTGACTGATCATTTTGGTGGGGCGATTAGCTGCGATAATGACGCACATCTCCACCTGTCAGCGAGCAAAGACAACAAGCGTGTTGTACAGAAAGCCATTAGCATCGGCGTCGACATCTACTTCCTGAGCGAGGGATATAATTAGGTCGGCGCTAACAATGTAGATGAAGACGAATAGAGTACACGGCGTGGATTATGCACAGCAACGGGGCGAGATGTGCTGCACAAGGGGGAAAAAAATAATAATACAACAACGGGGATATAAGAGACCTCTTCCGCCCGAGAGCATCGCATAAAAGTCAGTACATAATTCATGCGTAGTGCGATTTAATAGTTGTATGATAAAGAAAAGAGCTGCCGTGTCCATTGGGGGGGGGGTTAGAACGCCCCCGCCTGACAGATTTGGGTTAGACTGAAGGGAATAATTGACGGCTGAATTTCAACTCGTCGTGGGACCAAATGGCTAACCGGTTCATCTTTAGCTACCTCAGACATCTTGGAGCCGCCCTAAGACCCCCCCCCCCCCGAGTGCGGTCCAGATTTGATTCTGGGCCACATGAAAGGTCAACGCATTTAACCTTTACCTCTCGTAAGCCTGTTGCTTTATATAGGCTGATTGAAGCGAGTGACGTCCACACAGACCTCTTGATTTTGAATGATGATGGAAAAAAAAAACCACTGGCGGGGGTAGGGGAGAGGGGTAGCTTTATCTTATTTCTTAGGATCATAGTCAAAAAGTGGCCAGATCTGAGCCATCCTTTGTGATTTTTTCCCCCCATTTTCTTTATCCTCCGCAAAGAGCCACAAATATAACAGCAGTCAAATGAGTCCCTTCGCAGCATTCATTCCGATGGGGGATGACGATTTGAGATTTGTGCACTTTCAACGTGCTCAGGGAATGATTTCAATTTGTGGCGCCGCTGTATAGCGCACATTAGACCGCAGATCGAGCCTGATTACTGATTTCAAATATTGCCAGGCCTGCATGTCATGATTCCATATGCTCGCATTTAGGAAATCAAGTCAAGCAGGGAGGGGCGGAAAAAAAATTCAAAAATAGGACGTGCTCTTGGCATGCTGTGTCAATTTATGAATAAATAAGCCAAAGTGCTGTTACACCCGCCTGCAGTGAAAACACACACCAGCAGTTTCCCACGCGCCCAACCAAACAATAAATGTTGCTCGCTAATGCCGCTGACAGATGGCTACACACTCCCCTATAAAGCCGCAATCTAGCGGCGGGGAACTTGCCGTCCGTTATCGCTTTTCACAAGACCTTTGGGATAAATATTCATGCGGACGCTCGAGCGGAGGAGGGCAAGAAGATTCAGGTGAGGTGTCAAGGGCGGAGGCGGAGGGGAGAGGCGGGGTGGACTGCGAGGACGGTGATGCCATCCATAATTGAACACCCGGAAAAAGGAGAGCGGACGAGACGGGAGAATTTAACCCGCTTCAACTCGCCAGGATGTGGAAACGGACGTCGTGGGTTGAGTTTAAGGGCGCTATGTTGGCTCAAGTCTTCAATTTGTTGACCTCGGCAAAACGCCGAAGGGCTTTCGCATGGTGATTAAGAATTCACACAAAACATGACGTCCACGAGAGGAAGCAAGTGAACATTTGTTGCCCAGGAGAACCAGGTTTGAACCCCCCGCGTCCTCGACCCCCTTGAACTTCATTTCACACAAAACACGACGTCCGCGAGCTGCGTCAAACTCGCACTCACTCAGGGAAAAGAAAAAAAAAACAACTTCTGCCGGGAGCGCGTCCAAATAAGGGCCGTGACTCAGCGCCGCAGCGAGTACCCCGCCAGACACGCTCCAAATGTCAGAGCTCTTCCGAGAGCGAGACAAGGCCGATATCATTTCAACCCAATTTTGCGCCTGGGCTTGTCTGCCGTTCGCCTTGAAGAAAAATCCGTCAGTGTCGCCGCTCCCGGAGAGGCGGGAGCAAATGGGCCGTGGAAAAAAAAGGCGGCTTCGGGAAAAGGAGCTCCACTTGCGCGAGTGTGTGCGTCACGCGATCGGAGTCACCCGTCACTTGTCCCGTCGTGTCAGCCGTGACGCCGGCGTGTCAATCCAACGATTTGGCCGCCACGGCAACGGCGGAGATGACAAACTGGCGGTTAAATGACAACCACATGACGGGAAAATTGTGAGAGGACCCCCCCCCCAAAAGACACTTGTTTGGCTACAGGGTGGCGAGAACGACGACTGTCAAGCAGGAGGCTCATCACGATGCCAGATAACTTTCCTCGTTTTGATCTTGCTCCACTCTTGCAAACTTTCTGGAGAGTTTATTCATTTGAAACTTGAGCCTTTGCTTGAAAACAGACTTGGAAAGCCAAACATTTGCTTGAAACCCGAATCGTGTCTGAATCCCTATTTGGAAACTGTAATTTGAAACCTGTTGGTTTTCATCTTTTTTTTTTTCCCATCCCGGGCATCTCGCATTCACGTTTCTCCAACGACGCTCGCATCGAGTACAGCCGGAGCGGCCCGAGCCTTTCGTGAGACTTCATTGACGTTACAAAGCTGTCAAACTGATGTGACCACCTTTTTTCCTTCTTCTTCTTCTTCCCCGGCAGATGTTGGGCCCTCAGAGAACATGAGTGGTTTTTAATTTCAAACATCTGTAGGAACGCGGTTTTACCGAACAAGTCAATCTGCGCAGATGGGGCCAGTGTCGTTGATTGGATGGGGAATGCGTTACTGGCGAAGTACCGTGCGCTCGTCAGCACCTGCACAGCTGAGAGCACACTTGGCAGATGTATTAAAAATGTCTGACTATGCGTGGGGTGCATTCTATTATGCAGACTTTGTTTTTAAATTAGACATTAAAAGAATGGAACATCAGAGCTCAATGCATTTACATATTTATTGTACTCAAAATGATTCTTTTTGCTTTGTCACATGAGGGGTTTTTTTTGTATTTTTGAGTTCATATGGAAAAATATTTTTGAAATTAAAATAGTAATGCGAATGAGAGAATATTTTTTTTGCATTTTTATAGCATTATTTTTTTTGAAAGACATTTTTGGAATATATATTTTTTAAATTTCTACCTATTTCCTATTTGTCTATTTCACCCCCCCCGTCGTCACCGTCGCTCAAACGGGCCTGGCGGAGCCCATCACTCAACTGTTATTGTCACAAGAGTAGACGGACGTAAAAACAGACAAATAAAAGCGGCAAATCCGTCAATAACGTGAAACTGGGACAGATAGCAGCCATCCTGACGGTTAATAAATTCCAGTGCGGCGGGTGCGTAAAAAAAAATGTCTGCTGCCTGCCAGTGACGAAGATTGAATTTTTTTGGGGGGGAGGAGATGGAAAGACGGGGATAGGGAGGCATGCGCGCATGTAAGCACACTGCTTGGATTGTGTGCATGTACTGTATATGTTTGAGGGGTGCGTGGGGGGGGGCAGGGGTGCTTTATCTTTTAATACACACAATCTCTCTCGATGCGGAATTGAGGTGTCGAAAAGATGACGGAGAAACAATAAGGAGGCGTTCAATCTGACAACATAAAGCCAATTCGGCAGAATTCAACATGTACTCCGTGTGGGGAAAATAATGGCCGCCGTCCTCCTCGTCTTCTCGGGGAAACGCTACAAAATTGCGGCGGCATGCTAAATATGGGACGCGTCACATCCAATATCGGCTCTGATTGAGAACGCAAGGCATCGAGCACCAACGCCGTACATGCTTCTTCGGCCATTGTGATGGGCTTCTCTATATAGGAACACACGTGTCATTGTCTTTTGTGCCTCTTTCTCATCTTTTTTTTTTTTTGTGGGGTGGATATGAGATTTTGTTGTCACGCACATTGCACTCTTCTTCCTTTGTGGTTAGTTTTTTGGGGAGGATAAAATAAGATTTTGATCATACGTTTGTGAAATTGCTGTCCGCCCAGTCATTACGGGGTCGCTGGCCCTTTAAGAACTGTTCTGATGGTTTCAGTCTCATGACTACATTTTGTCTTCCGCTTCCGCCCTGTCGTAGTGAACTATCCATCGGGATAAAACCCTTTCAGAAATTCAAAAAAAAAAAAAGTTCAATGGAAAAACTCAACTTTGTGGTGGGGTGAAGTGAGGAAGTCTCAGAGGCACTTAATGGTGATATTTTGTTGTTGCCTGGTGTTTATATGCAGGTTTCACAAGCGAGTCCCAAAAGATGGACTTTGTGTAGCGGTAAAAGAGGGAGAAGAGTTGCTGGAATGCGCATCTCGTCTCATCAGTATTCGCAACGAGATTGTCCTGTTTTTTTTTTTTAATGTGTGCTTAACGATGGGAGTTTCAAATGTGTTCTCTCAAAACACAATTCCGGGGAGTCTTTATCTCGGATTTTCAACGCAATTATAATTTCGGAAGGAGGATTGTGTAACATCTGGCAAGTTTTGTCAGCGGGAACTTTTTGAGAGGCATGCAAATGCGCTCGATGCATTCCTGCGTTAAACACACCATTTATTTGTATAACGACCGCATTTTCGGCAACGTCGGGATGGGAATTCTACAGATCGCTTGAGTGAAATATTCATGACATTGTGCTACATATTACAACGGGACGGGAGAAATAAGGGGAAGCTTTTAAGAAGTTTTTTGGGGGGGAAAAGGGGGCAATTATTTTGGAATTCTCAAGTGGTTCTTGAAACTTTTTGGGATTTACTGTATTTCTTTTCCTGTCACAGCAAGACCCAAATAAGCTCGAGACAATTCCGGCCATTTCTCTTCCTATTTTCAGGCATGGCAACACAGATTTTGTTTTTCAGCTGAAATGTTGTAACGATAGACTGAGGGGGGGGAGTCAGGCTGAGAGGTTTGCAGTGAAATGAAAGTACAATTTAATGCAAAAAAGGACAGAAAAATGAAATTGTGGAATAACATTAATCAGCAAATTTAATATAGCTTTAACTCACTTTTTTTCTCCAAAGTACCCCAGTCCGTAACGTCTTTCGTTGTATCCGCTGACGAAGTTTGTTTGGAAAATGCCGATCCCAAATAATAATTGCTTCGTCGAATGGCGATTTTGTGGGCATGTTTTTTCACTTTTGTTGCATGATCCGTCAGTGCCACGCATCCACGGGAGCCAGAGTTAATTAAGTCACTACAATACACACAATAAGCTTTGCCCGCTACGTCTGGTTTCTTCAAAAAATGTCCAAGATCTTCTGTAACTTCGGCAAACTTGGAACCAATTTTAACCTTTACGGTGACTTTTCTCTCAAGCCAGTCCCATCGGAATTTATTCTTGACATTTGAGTCAATTTCTAGGATTGAAGACTCCTGATCTTTCGTCAAAAATCTCATAATTCCGCTCAAAACGATCCCAGAACAATGAATTTGCAAGACGAACAGGCCGCCATGAATCAGGTAAAAAAATATGTTCCATGCAATTTGATTGGTCCAATCGCTTGGAGTTAACCAATCGCTGGGCCGTATACAATTGAGCTAAGACTTCCGCAACAAATAATGCTTCCAGTGATCTGATTAGTTGAAGCTTTCATACACGTCCAATCGCAGGGCTGTTTACAATCGGAAGATGGAAAGACTGATCGGGAGAGCTCATGAAAACTCGACGATAAGGTACCTGACCCCCCCCTAAAATTTTCTCAACGGATTTAGACGATTCACAAAAATGATCGTCAGAACAAGTCAAACATCCTCTTCTGATGAAGCCTTCCAAGTCCAGGGAGGTTTACAGCACAAAGTTTGATTCAACGACAGCCTTACCATGGTCAGCTATATCAGAAAGAAAGGAACAGCTGTTGTGCTCCTGAGCACAATACACCACGACAAAGCACTGGATGAACATAGCCAAAAGAAAAAGAGAAGTGATCAAATTTTACGAGACAAAAGGAGGTGTAGACATCATTGACCATATGGTTGGCAACTACACGTGCAAGCGCCAAACACAGAGGTGGCCCAAGGTGCGATGGTACAACAGAATTGACATCGGTGAATGCCTACACCTTTTCATGGCTCAGCACCCAAATTTCAAGAGCGGCATCACCAATGCATGATGGCTGTTCCTCAAAGAGCTGTCAAAGGAGCTTGTCACACCACACATGAGGAGTCGACTGGAAAGCAGCGCCCAACTGCAAACCCCAATTATTGAAGCAATGAAAAGGTGCGGGGTGACACAATTTAAGAAACAAAACGGCGGATTTCCGCGTATCCGCGGAAAATTGCCATCCCTGTATTTGATCCCATTTTTAGAAACGCTTTCTCGACTATTTCAACTCCAAACCACCTTAAGGCGATTCAGTATTTCGGCGGCCTATTAAGGCTTTAAATTCGCCAAATCCTGAGCCGCGGAGCAAAGCAAATAGTCCGTTGTTAACAACTTCAGGCGCGAGCGAAGCGCATCCCATAAACAGGTGACAGACACACACGTCCTCACACACTGGCAGCGGCGAATCGAATCACAGACCTGTGTAATTACAATCAATAATTCATTTTCCCCTTTTCTGCCAGCGCTTCCATTCAAACAAGCCGTCGCGCCAGCGTCGCCGTCACGAGGCCTTCCAAAGCTATTCAGCCGTGCCGTAATTGGACGAGGGCGCTTTCTTCTTCGGCTTCTTTCTTGGCGTCCCGCCAAAATCTCATCAGCTAAACCCAAAACGGAAGGAGGGGGGCACTCTCCTCGGGGTAATTGTCTCGGGACTCGCGCGTGATGTTTGGGTATTCGGCAAAGCGGTGGCATCTTTTTCGATGGCGGGTATTCCCGAGTTCTGCACATAAATCCCCCGAATTACAATTCCCCATTGTTGTCATGTCTTTTCTGGAGCGTCTTTAAGAGAAGATAAGAAAACCTTTATTAGTCTCGCAATGGAGAAATACCCATTTAAAAAGGCCTTACAGTAAGTAGCTATAGCGCCACCTGTTGCTCTGGCATGCCCCAACAGGTGGATTTGACCTTGTTTGTGATGGGGAACCTAAATTTGACGCATCAACCGTAGCGGGGGCCCCCGGGCACTGATTGTCAGCATGTCAGTCAGACTCATCGTCATTTTGACTCGATTAATCAAGTCAACGCGACCGTCACCGTCACCGCCGTCAAGCATGGGAGCCGGCGTCACTTCAAAGCCGTCGAGCGAATCCCACCGAGTGTCGGGCGGAGTGCTCGGGGACGCCGCGAGGATCAAGGCTAGCTCAAACTTACGCGACGGCGGCACATTTCTATCCGGGGGTGTCAACCGTGGAGATAATGACGCCGGTGAACGGCTTGCACTGTCGCCCTGCCTTTCCCGCCTGGAATTTAATGTGACACTTGTAGCAATTGCATGGCGAAGTCCCACCGTCTGATAGCGAGGAAGCACGCTTGGATGGAAATGAGATTGTCATGTGTCAGCCACGCACATCAGACCTGCTGCAAGACTGACACCAGGAAAGACGACGAGGAGAGAGAGAGAGAGAGAGAGTGCGCCCCAAATGGTACTGAGGGCTGTGTGTTTGGCTACGATTTTCAATAAATCAAGTGTGGAGAAAGACAGCAGTCAGAGTAAAGGTGGGGGCAAGGAAGGCCATGGATTTTCTGCCTCGGGAGGCAACTCGCTGTCAATCAGAGAACTACACGCACACGCTTGCACGCCCACGCTGGCTAATAAACTTGCACGTAGCGCCGACATGGCCCCGCTTTCATCAAGGCGATCGATGCGCTCAAAAATAAGAAATCATCGAATGTGGCCAAGTGCGCTGACGGCACGCTGATCCATATTGATGTGCTGAGCTACGATGAGACACGGCGACCACACTGGTCATTAGCCAGTCGAGCAGAAGATCCCGTTGCAAGTAAAGAGAACGGCGACGGAATTGGATGAGGAAAAGCAACTCCGGGATGGCCACTGTGCACGCGGGGCTTAATTAAGAGACAGAGATAATTGGGAGAATCGGTCAGAGTGTGAAATGAACCCCCAAAAATGGTGTCCCGCAGGGTTTGGATTGGAAAAGTGGAGGGGAAACGACAACGTCGTGAACAGGAGAAGTACGATAGCCATATTTTGATCATGCCGCCTGCAGGGACTCTGGAAGAGTAATAAAAACAAGTTTGCATCGGTCGTTTCCATCCAAAAGGGTTGGCAAAATATGGAGCGGAGACATCGGGTTCAACTTGTCATTCGGCGGAAGTAGCAATAATCTGATAACGACACAATATATCACCGCATCAATATTTTGCCGCACAGCGAGTACACAAATAGGATTTGGAGCAAATGTAGCAGCGGAGGCGGCCGCTCGGAGGTTTAAGAATGGTGTTGGGGAGGTGTCACCTGATGAAAAATGAGGCTTCCTAGCGGACAGGCTCCCGGAGCCGCACGCTCCAGACACGAGATGAGCCTTGGGGATAGATGGAGGAACTTTGGAGAAGGCGTTTCGATGCGTCGCAGCTCGCCGGCTCCTGACTGGCTGCCTCGGATTGTGGCAGAAAACTCACAGCGACGAGGGAGAGGAAACGGTCGAACGCCTGAAAGATGGCCTCCCATGGAGTACTCAAACATGCACGCTTCCCTGACTCCTCGCAGCTTCCATCACATGCGTGGCGTGATATGAGTCGAATGAAAGAGACGATTAATTGAAAGGCAGCTGGCGCTCGGTTACTAAGACTCATGGACACATCGCCGCTCAGCCGCCACGCGACGCATCGCTCGTCGGCTAACGTATTCATCACCATAAAGATAATTAGATTTTCAGATGGGCGCGTGCCTGCCTCGCCATTTCGCGTACCAGGTGAGGTCATTCCTCTCAAATCCCCGCGACGGGAAGACGTGATAGGCATCGCGGCGGGTTATCCTCACCTATGGCGCGGTCCCTCCTCGGCTCGGCCCGGCGGCGCTTTATATGGATGAGGCGGCTGATGAAGGATCAGTCTTGTGTGATTAACATTTTCCCAAGCCCGGGAATCACATGCCGGCTCGATTATCACTCTGGAGCCCACCTATTGTTCATGTGGCATGTGGCTGCTAAGTGGAGGTTCATACCTGAAGAGAGACATAAAGTAGGCCAATAAACGAGCGTACACAACATAGGTTAACGACACGTTCACTTTAGCATATTAAACAAAGCGCGGTCAATCACGCAACGCTCAAGCAGCACTTCCGGGTCGCACTCTTATTGTGAAACTGAAACGGTGCTACCTCTGGTACTGAACGACGTGGCAACTTCATGTTCGCCAATGTGCTTTCAGACAAGCAACTTGGTAGGTAGGCCTGGCCCCTAATGGCCCCCCTGCAGTGACGGCCCTGGTTCTATCTTGAATCCAGATGCAGGGAGATAGAATCGTGCGCCACTCGCAGCACCTTGAGGCTTCCGCGTATCAGTCCGACACCTGGACCGCTCAAAGACGGCTGCCGGCGCTGACCCTCTTGGAGGCTGATAGCGACGAGGCGAGGAAATTAGCATGACAATAAATCAAGTGTGGAGAAAGACAGCAGTCAGAGTAAAGGTGGGGGCAAGGAAGGCCATGGATTTTCTGCCTCGGGAGGCAACTCGCTGTCAATCAGAGAACTACACGCACACGCTTGCACGCCCACGCTGGCTAATAAACTTGCACGTAGCGCCGACATGGCCCCGCTTTCATCAAGGCGATCGATGCGCTCAAAAATAAGAAATCATCGAATGTGGCCAAGTGCGCTGACGGCACGCTGATCCATATTGATGTGCTGAGCTACGATGAGACACGGCGACCACACTGGTCATTAGCCAGTCGAGCAGAAGATCCCGTTGCAAGTAAAGAGAACGGCGACGGAATTGGATGAGGAAAAGCAACTCCGGGGATGGCCACTGTGCACGCGCGGGGCTTAATTAAGAGACAGAGATAATTGGGAGAATCGGTCAGAGTGTGAAATGAACCCCCAAAAATGGTGTCCCGCAGGGTTTGGATTGGAAAAGTGGAGGGGAAACGACAACGTCGTGAACAGGGAGAAGTACGATAGCCATATTTTGATCATGCCGCCCTGCAGGGACTCTGGAAGAGTAATAAAAACAAGTTTGCATCGGTCGTTTCCATCCAAAAGGGTTGGCAAAATATGGAGCGGAGACATCGGGTTCAACTTGTCATTCGGCGGAAGTAGCAATAATCTGATAACGACACAATATATCACCGCATCAATATTTTGCCGCACAGCGAGTACACAAATAGGATTTGGAGCAAATGTAGCAGCGGAGGCGGCCGCTCGGAGGTTTAAGAATGGTGTTGGGGAGGTGTCACCTGATGAAAAATGAGGCTTCCTAGCGGACAGGCTCCCGGAGCCGCACGCTCCAGACACGAGATGAGCCTTGGGGATAGATGGAGGAACTTTTGGAGAAGGCGTTTCGATGCGTCGCAGCTCGCCGGGCTCCTGACTGGCTGCCTCGGATTGTGGCAGAAAACTCACAGCGACGAGGGAGAGGAAACGGTCGAACGCCTGAAAGATGGCCTCCCATGGAGTACTCAAACATGCACGCTTCCCTGACTCCTCGCAGCTTCCATCACATGCGTGGCGTGATATGAGTCGAATGAAAGAGACGATTAATTGAAAGGCAGCTGGCGCTCGGTTACTAAGACTCATGGACACATCGCCGCTCAGCCGCCACGCGACGCATCGCTCGTCGGCTAACGTATTCATCACCATAAAGATAATTAGATTTTCAGATGGGCGCGTGCCTGCCTCGCCATTTCGCGTACCAGGTGAGGTCATTCCTCTCAAATCCCCGCGACGGGGAAGACGTGATAGGCATCGCGGCGGGGTTATCCCTCACCTATGGCGCCGGTCCCTCCCCGGCTCGGCCCGGCGGCGCTTTATATGGATGAGGCGGCTGATGAAGGATCAGTCTTGTGTGATTAACATTTTCCCAAGCCCGGGAATCACATGCCGGCTCGATTATCACTCTGGAGCCCACCTATTGTTCATGTGGCATGTGGCTGCTAAGTGGAGGTTCATACCTTGCGCGTTTTGCATTAGCGCGCATCAATTATGCAGGTGGCGGCAATTGCATATTTATGTATTCTGATAATTACATTTTTAATACGGCAGATGTCGGCTTCGCTTATTGAACTTAATGAAAATGAATGACAGAGCACTTTGCCGTTACGACGACGGGCGGATTCCGAAGGCCGCGTCTCCGTCATTGATTCGCGGCACTCAAACGACATACTTTGTAATTTTATCAGCGCTGCTCGCGGCGGATTTGCATAAGCAAAACCAGAATGCTTTTCTATACATTCATTTCCAGTGTGTGCTTGTTTTTCTTTTATTAATGAGGCAAGGGCGGCGGATCGCCGTCGTAGCCGCGGTGGAGCTGCTTCATAATGCATCATTAGGCAGTCACCGAAACGCTGCGTGCATAAGTCGACCCTCGGAACAAACTTTGAAAGAACTCCATAATTGATGACACTCAAGTTACTGGATGGGGGGGAACTTGGACCAATGCAAGACTCACAATCACAAAAAGATGTCCACGGTGGTCGCATTGGCAATATTCCGCCTACGGTGGTGGTATCAGACCTAACGTCGTGAAAAATAAGCGCAGGCACACAATCACAGATACTACAGTGCAGAGCGTGAGGATGGCAATTTGGTAAAACGGCAGCTTTTTGCAGGGTCTCTTCGGCTTTAGGAAACCTGAGCTTGTTTTTGTAATTAACTCATTGAGTACCAGCCAATTCTAGACCAAGTCTGAAAAGACGTTTAAAAACGTCTTAGGGAGTGAATGAGTTAAAGAACTTAAAAGAACCCAGTGCTGTTGGAGGAGCAAGTTTTCCTCGGTCAGGCACTTTTGCTGACCGGCACACCAACAACAGCCACTCTGACTACAGCTGACATCATCGTGCGATTTCCCTCATTTGGCGCTCCAGCAGCCAAACATCATCAAGAATGCAGTTTAGCAGCACAAGACGAGCATTTGAGGGCTTACAGGGAGGATCCGACTCCTGTTCAATCTAAATGCAGATTTCATGAAGCGGGTCCCTGCACTGGCTGACTTGCTGGGGGAGGCGGCGGGAAATAACCTCGACTCAATAAAAAAATAAATAAGCCCTTTGGTTCTTTTCAGCTCCTTTGCAGGTGAGATGACCAGTCTTGTGTTGATAACGCAGCACTGCTTCTGTGAGCACACGTTAGGATTGAAAGCGACTGGAATGAGTGAGGTGCCCAATGAAATGAAAGACGCGAGGGGGGCGTCGCAACGTTCACACATTTGCTGTATTTATCCCCCCTCCCTGCCCCCCTACTCAAGTGCTTAAAGGCATTCCTTCACTGAGCCATGCGACTACTGACGGTGCTTTAAATGAAGAGTGTGCCTGCATACAAATGCGACGCGAATAGAGCTAATAGTCTTTGGACTTGAAAAACAACACTGCCATTTTAGAACTTTGATCACAAAACGTTTTCCATTCAATCCTACCCATTGATTTGAGATGCTTGCAGTGCCAGACATGACGTGTCCATGGACAAACGCCAACATCTTTGTCAGAGGTAATCATGACGGAATCAATAGAGGCGACGGGGCAGCGGCAAGTATGAACTGCAGTACACTCTTGTCCATCAATCAGTCCTGAATTCAGACTCCAATACTTGTTCATGACGTACGGGATCATACATTTGTTTTCCAACCTCCCTTAGTAGAGCTGCAGATTGCTGCCTTAAAAAAAAGAGAGACCTCAAGAAGCCCAAGCATGGGTGTGACAAAATGACACATGGTGTCACAACAATTCAACCGTGCAATATTTGCGCAAAGCCGCTTTAATGCCGTGGCAGAAATGCACATTCAATATTCATGAGATGCATCTCGGGCCGGCGCCTCGTGTGCGAGCCGCTGATTGACGGGCTTATAATTGTCGTGGTCATCAATCCAACGGTCCCCGACAAGGACAGAAAGGACGCTCGACCGGGTAAAAGACCACAGCGGGCTAGCGGGGTTTGCGCCGGGAAAAGCGTGGCGGAAACGAATACTCTGGGACGAAAGGTGCGTCGTAAATTAGGGTAAACAAGCGTCTCGTCAAAACCGAAAATAACTTTGAATTGGGAGATTAGACTAATCCTGCTCGGCAAACAGCCGCCCGCCGATCGCATCCGCCCGCGTTGCATCTTTGCTGCGACCTGTTGCTGTGGCGACGTTTGAGCGCCCAAACAGCTGCGTCGGTCGGGGCGGTCGTAAGCAGATGGGCGAGCTCTCATTTGCTCGTCAAAACGCTGCCAAAAGCTGCGTTTGTGGCCATGAGTCCGACTTGAGACTGTTGACGTTGTTTCTCGGGTTTTTGACAGGTAAGCGGCTTAATGCGGAGGACAGATGTCAACTCGGGCTAAAGCCGCCCCGATGAGAGAGAGAGGAAGACATGCCAGCGCGCCGATTGTAATTAAGTAAAGGAAATTGCGAGTCGCTATTATTTTCTAATTAAACCAAAGTCATTATTCACCGCCCACGCTCCTCTTGCATCATCATCGGCGACAACCTTTAATCTACATTTAAAATGTTGCCCGCAAAGGCCGTGATTCGAATCTTTGTCCCTTTTCGAGCTGCCTGGAATTTTGTTTTGCTTCGGTGATGCCGGTGCGGACCGAAGATACAGATTGTCATTTTTGGATGTAGCAAACACCGGATGGGAGAAGCCGAAAAGATCCCAAGCGACACTAAATACGGTCGCGAGATGCCGAGGCACACGCAGACACGGCAGCGTCTCGACTCGCTGGGTTCTGTGAGGGGAAAAAATACAAATGCCAGCTCTGCTGTGGATGCCTTTCGGATTTTGGCACCCAGACGCGCGCGCGCAGGGGGTGTGCGGCTACTTTCCACCGGGGAAACAAACAAGCGAGAAATTGATGGATGAGTGGGCTCGCCATTTCCCAAATCACATCCTGAGGAGCTTAAGTGCAGGAGAGGGGGATGGAAATAACAGGAGCGGGCTTCTTCGCTGGTATCAATCTGCCCGCCGCTTGTCCCTGACGGATGGCCTGAGCCACAACCCATAATTACCGGCAGCCAAAGCGCTCAGAGACCTGACACTCAAGTCCCTCCACTCCAGGACGCCATCCGTTCTCCTCCCTGGTCAGCTCTCGGGATGACGTGTGCAACGTTTGTGTCTTGTTCAGGCTAGAGTTTGGCCCAACTTCGCTCCGGTCAACGCGTCGACTGGCAGCTACGGAGCCCCTCCCACCCCCCCAATGATGCCTGGGGGCTGATTAATGCCAGAGCACATCCGGCCAGGTTAATAGAAGCCTGACAGCTTTATTGATCTCGGATCCTTGAACCAATCTGTGCGCTAATCTCGAGAGGTGGTTTGAAGTACTGCCAGTGCGGAGGCAACAATTTGACAGCATCTGGAGGACATAAAAGATGTCAGGGAGGACTGAAGTTTAGGTTACCCGAGGTCACGGTTCTGCAAGGCAAATTAAGTGGATTGGTTTCCTCACGTCTACCGGGTTTAAAAACGGCGTCTGATGGCGGCCTGACGTGATCCAGAACCTCTGTCAATTCAAACCGATTCTTCTTTGAGGTCTCGCTTGACTGGAATCCAAACCTAACACGCTTGATTTCCAGCAAAGGGGTCGAAAAAGAATGTCCTTCGATACCAAAGTTCGGACTGTAAGAAACTAAATCAAAACCCAGCTCTGGTCTACCGCAGCAAATTACTGACAGAAGTGCCTATGTAGGCCACGGGCAGCATTTTAACTTCCACCAATGTTATTTGATCCGAGTTAACAAAGCTGATCAAATAACCCGCCGACGCGAGCGGGAGGGAAACAAATCTTGGACCGCCGGGGATCCAAACAGGAACCGGCGCAGGATTGTCAAAGGAAATTCAATCAAAGGGAACACCACCAGGACTCGGATACAGTGATAATATCTACTCACTCCCCCCACCAAGCCCCTTCCCCTACAATACAAACACATTCTTCTTCACATTCTCCCCATCATCTGGACTCCCAGACAGACGGAGGGAGTCCGAGGAAACTTTTAATGAACAAGCCGAGTGTCTTTTTTGGAATCACTTTGCCGGTCGATAAGCACCTCCCGCCGCGTAAATGGCGCCGCGGAGGTCTGAGGTCAGATCAACAGCACGACGTGAGGGCGAGAACAGACAAGACCAGATGACACCTGCGGGGAGATTAGCTCGGGTATCTATTTGGATCGGGCAAGGCATGTTGGACTCGCATAAAAAGAGTGACATTTGATTCCGGAAATGTGACGTGACAAACACGAGAGCCTCCTGAAGGGCCGCTCTCATTTAGCGCAAGGCGGACGATGCGCGGCATCGTTCGGGTCACGAAGCGGACACTTCATTGACCCCCGGCGATGTTAATGAGATCCACCCGTTGACTTCACGGAGATCCCGACTTCATTGCGACTTACACAAATGCGACTAACTGCCACCGCTGGCGAACAAGACGCGGCGCCGCGATTTTTACAAAGGAAATGCCTCGTTTCAGTCAGCAGTAAACAGACTGTCAACATGAGTTTGTCGTCTCCAGCCCGTTAGGCCCAATCAAAGCTGGCAAAGTGACAACCGGAGAGGGAGGGGGAGGGAGAAGAAAAAAAGAAACGATCCCTTTACTTAGCCAGAAGAATCGGCGAGCCGTGGCATTTATTAGGAGCTATTCGTCATTATGACCCACGCACACGCCACAAACAGATGAAATAAACAGAATATCATTCGCAGAGGCTCGCCATGCATGAATGATCTGTTTTTCCGGCCTGAGCGTAAACGACGAGTGAAATTCTCTGGTTCATTTGCAGCCTTAAAAAAAAAAAAAAAAGGGGGGGGGGGCAGCGGTGTTGCGTGAATGCGCAGAAAGTAATCGTGGCATTGTCACAAAATGACAGCTACTGTAAACAGAAATCACACCAGCAGGGGGTTGGGCTACGCACGGATGGGTCACCTGAAGCGCGATTTCACTTGCGCACGGAACCGCCTCCGGATACAATAGATGCGCGCGACATGTTAACGGTGGCGCCGCATGGGCACTGGGTCCTCTCCCGTGAACGTGTGAAGACATCAGAGCCCTTCGCTCGGTGTTAGTGCTGCCTCCGCGGATTTAGTGGGTCAAGGGGAGTCGAGTGCAGCGGGATGGCACGGGCACCGCGGGCAGCGAGACAAGGTCAGATGAAGGGCGGCGGTAGACGGAGATCTTTCCAGACTGCCGCTAGCGGACCACCGCCGTTAGAGGAAGGTCGGCATGCCTGGCGGCAGGAGGGGGGTGCGACGCCAGAGTGATTGCAACGCTGTCTCTGGACTTAAAAGCTAAAAAGCAAGTGGTTGGATGTTTCCGCATAGTGGAGCGGGAAGGAAAACATGCGATTGCTGGGGTCAAAAAGTGGAAACAACTAAATGGATTCGTCCATCTGAGGCCATCGAGTTGAGTGGAAATCCACCGTGTGGTTTCATCCCTGCAAACTAACCCGACATCAAAACATTCGTCAGTTGGTGGCGGTAAGAAGCCAAACACTTGGCACTGCGTGTTTTTGCCGGCTTATCCTGAGAGCGTTTCCCAAACAAATGTGGGCAAGGGGCCAGCTACACTGGGGTGCTGTGAGCTATGGCATGCTAACGGATGATACCACCTGATGCACAGAGAGGTCGAGACAAAGCGGGCTGACGGATCAACGCGGGGAGCTACTCGGGCATGGCGCGTGTCGAACAGGGCTGGTCAAGAGGGCTGCTCAAGCTTAGCAAGACAAGCTAACAAGAGGGAGAAGATGTCCAGCGGAGGAACGCGCAGTGTAAGACAAGACACGGTTGCATTCTCACAAGACCGCGAAACCGAGACAGGGTTTCGAAAATGCCAGCCGACCGCTGATGCGCGCCCCTCCTGCCTTTGCGCGGCTCCGTTTGAGCGATCACAGTCAATCAAAGGCAAACAAGTCCATGGGCTGAGAAGTGAACTCGTTAGTCGCAAGGGGAATGGAAACATCGCTCTCAACCAATTGATGCCAATATTGCCGTCGTGCGGGACGTTTAAAATGTCTGTCAAGCATGAGGATGACATTCATCAATCATTGATCATGATGGAAACTGTCGATCGTGTGGACTGCAAGGGTACAACATCATCCCAATGAGGTGGCTGAATCCTCAAGCACCGGAGCCCAAACGTACGAGCGATGTCCGCTCGCAAACTCGGCGGCCGAGATTCGGCGGCGTTGTCAGTGAAAGAGCATCCAAGGAAGAGGGCTCAATTTGTGAACAAGCAACCTTTTGTGGCAAACCTCGCTCGCACTGAAACCCGGTGGAAGACAAATGGAGCTCGGTTCCCCGGGCTACAATAGAAACTTGCAAAACTCTGAGGCAAGCGTTTTTATCTTCGGGAAATTAATGTCAGAAGGATCCCGGCGCTCAAGCCTTTGCGATTTCTCATGTAGAGCAGTTGAGCTGTGAACCTCGAGCGGCCGCATCCGCGTATTATGGATTTGCGGACTAAGGCAGTTCATGATGAATTAACCAGAGCACAGCAATATCAATTCTTGAGTACACCTCGTGATTTTTGTATCTCGGTATACGCGACCAATCCGGATGGGGTTTGTTTGTAATATATCCGGATCGGGATCTGCCAGTCAGGAAAAAGGGCTTGGAGAGAAAGAGAGAAAAAAAAGCCGTCAATAAACAAAAAGCGCCTGCTTTGTTGTGAGAAGAATTTTGCTGTTTTTCATTAAATCAGTCCCACCGCTGCAGCCTTGAGATGCCTTTTACCTCCAACCAGTAAACAAAAGAAACACGACGCCAGTGCTTGGACTTTTTCGTGCATTTTTCAATATCGTGCGGCGCAAAAACCTCAGTGAGCTGAGCCGAGCTTTGAAAAGTTACAGTACACAAACTGTATCCACCTTCCCGTTGAGACATTAGATCTCACAAGAGACGCCGGTGCAACAAAAACTTCTCTGGACACCTTCCATCTCCGCATTCCGACTGGAGGAACAAAGCTAAATGTGGATGAACATAGGAGTGTGTCTACAAAGCATGGAGGAGAAAGCGGCGGCGGTGACGTGCGAGAGGACTTGTAGCTGCGAGGTGCCGCTCTCCCGGGGGAGCCGGGGGAAAAAAAAAAACAAAACACAGCAGCGTGGATGCAATTCGCAAATCCTGCCGGTGGAACAAGGCGCATAAATAGGGATGGCGGATTCTTTTGGATTGGTCACAGTGGCTTTGATGAAAGAAAGGCTCTGGATTTGTCTTTAAATGTACCTAATGATTATGGACATGTACGCTTGTGATTTTAAGATTTTTCCTGCGGACAGATGGGAGCTGACATTTTGATGAAACCACCCTGACAAACTTTATTTGCTTCTGCTATTTCCCACGGACGGCGGCACTCCGGCCCAACTTCGGTCGCCGGCTATCGATCCTCGGCGGACCTCACGTCGGACGCCTGTCGGCCGTGACAAGCGCGATAAATTATGGAGTGGGCCGACAGATGAAGAGCGCCTCTCCTGAGAGGGTTGGCCAAGTCGCAGTGCACCTAATGCAAGAAAGCGCTGCAAAGTTTAAACAGACGCAAAGGTCAAAAGGTATCCGAAGCGCGCAGCCATGGAGTACTATTGATCTTGGGTAAATTCCAGCTCGGCGTGTGGATATTTGCCCGCAGAGCAACGGTTGCTATGCTAATGACGTGCAATACAAGAGTGTTAGCGAATACACAATACGGCATGTTTATTATGGCAGTGGTAGATTGCAGTTAACATATCAAGTGTAGTTTTTTTGTGCAAGTTGACTCCACTGCTAACCGAAATGTAAGCATATCGAATGAAATATCTGCCATCAGCCTCCAATGGGCAATTATACCGACACCATCTTTACAGGGTGACCTGTCGACGCGCGGTCCCACTCGACTCGAATGTCTCATTTTCCCGCGTGACGGTGCGTCTTCCCAGGTGCCCAATTAGCTCGAACGATTGGAAGCGGGGAATGGTGTTGGGCGAATTCCAGTCGAGAAGGTAGAGAGGTGAACTGTCAAATGACGTCAACAGTCATCAACTGACATAATTGACATTTGGGCACTGATATGCAATTTTCTTTTTTTTTTTTGTGGCAACTGCGGGTAGTTTCAATAAAAGCGCCACGGTGAGGACATTCTACGTGAGCCGCATCGAAGGCAACGTGGCGTGACTGCAGGTAAGTTGTCAAGGAAGACCTCCGATGCATGATCGTGGCGAAAACACAGAGGGGGAAATGGTGCGAGGATGAGAACACACACTTTCTTTACATTTTGTTATCCTCAAGAGCTCATCTGTTGCTGTGGGAACCACAAGGCTGAGTCCGCTTCTGGGTATTGCTCTTCGTAGACACACGAGAGAACCGTAACCGAGCCTGATGCTATTCATATTGTCGGGTAAATCAGCAGCCCCCAAACAACGGAAGCAAAGATATTTTATCAAGCGGGTGCATTCACCTGCGCCGCCGTACGCAAGTCAAACCACCGTCTTGGTCAAGCGGATCAGGTGAAACAATAGTCAGGAAGCAAGCTGCATTTAGGACAAGACTTTTGCGCAGCTGCTGAGGTGAGACGGCCCACTGGAAGGCTGGCAAAATCAATACATCCAAAGTAGAAGTAGCATGATGTCACTCTTTATTCACCAAAAGGTAGAACATTTCGGCAAAGAGAACGGTATTGATTTTGAAACCGTACAGCAAGTTGAGACCAAAAAGCTAAGTTGAGTGTGAATTCTCGTCGCGCAGTATGATTGGAGGCGGCACCACAAGAGAATGAGCGCTATGGCGTGCGGTAAAGACCAAGCTTCCCGCGCATCACAAATCACGCTGATGCCCCACCGTTGCTATCATCTTTTATGCAAATGAGCCACAACGCCATCTCATCCATATGCATGTTTGCGCGCCGCGGAAGGAGGGCGGAAAGTGGCGAGGTACTTAGCGGCGGCCAGGCAGGGGCTACGCTAAATCTTAATGCGTGAATGTTGACCATATGCACGCGGGTGTGCAGGGATTATGCACGGGCGCGTGAGCAAGCTTTTCTTTTCCGGGAGGAAGATTAAGGTTAAATCACACGCCATCTTTATGCATATAAATACTACAGCACTTCCTCTTAAAATCTTGCAGGTGAAACGAAGACATGCGGCTTGTGTCAGTTTTGTCATTGCTATTGTTGTTGTACAGATGCTATGCTAACAAACTACACTGCTACACCACCCACACAAATGACGTGGTTAAAGCCAAACACTGCTGTTTTTTGGCCCCAGCTAAAACGGAGCCCCATGCCGCACTTTGGTGTAACAGCTCTCACCCACTACGGCGGCGCTGACCAATTTTGGAAGCCTTTCAACTGCAGCCTGCAAACGGAATTGGTGCAAGCAAAGGCTATGAAACCGTACTGATGACTGCATGACATGAAGAATGAGCAAGGAGCTCCAAACATGAGGAATAATACTGCAACAACAAAAATGCCCCATCTTTGCCCCAGTTGGAGAGCTCAATTGGGTTAATGCTTCAGGATATCACCAACACACACACGCATGCAGACTGTGACACACTCACTGAGTCACCCTGCAACAAAACAAAACAAATTGGACAAATTGTGAGCATGGACAAAACAAGCTAAGACTCCCTGGAGTGCTCTTTTCATTTTTTTTTGCTGTCATTGTGCATCTTTCCACTTTAGTGATGCTGTCCCTCCACTCTTTCCACGATCTGATGAGGGTAATTAAAAGCGGTGCCCAAAGAAAATGGACTGCTATCAAAAGCGGCCTCAAAAAGCAGGGGCAATAAATCTCCCGCCCGGCTGCCTGTCTTCAGGGTACCTCGCCGGAGTGTAATATCACCGAGCCTCTAGTTGGCGCCGGCCCGAGAAGAACATATGCTGACAGGAACGGGGGACGGCGAGGGTGGCCAAGGGGCGGCCATTTTGTAGGTGACCTACTTGTGTTTTAATGAATAGAGGCGCGGGAGGAGGGCTTGAGCGACGCGTGCCAAAGAAAGCGTTTGTCCTTGCGGTTGCGCCACAAATATTTTAGAGTCCTCGGCTTCCCTGCGGGAGAGAGGCAATGCTTTTAAATTACGCTGATTTATTAGATTCTTTCTCACCACAGGGCAGAGCCGCCGTCCATCATAAGCATGTCGTTTTCATTCTGGCCAGGTTTGCAAAGCCTAATCGTGTTATGGCATTCCGATGCACATTTTCATCGCCTAACACCTCCTTTAAGGCGCCGGCGCCGTCAGCCATTGATTGAACACTCAAGTGGAAAAAGGAAAAAAAAAATAAAAACCCCTAGCATGGAATGGAAGGCTCGGCGTGGCGCTTATTGACAAATAAGAGGTGACGCGGGAGGGAAAAAGTGGAAGGCGAGGCGTCGATTGGCTTGGAAATGGAAGCAGTCAATAGCACATTGTGGGACCAAAAAAAAAAAAAGAAAACGGATGGGAGGAAAAAAAAAGCCACATCCAGGGATGTGTCAATCCAAGGCGGGTTTGACATCACTTCTCGATTTTCGATCGTTTCTAATTCAAGTGACCCATGATGGTGGCTACTGTATTTGATGCCAGTGACTGGAGGAGGCCTGGAGGAACTTCCTTCACAGTTAGTTAGACACGAGAGGCGGGAAAATTCAAGGATGCACATGCTTCAATTTAGGAGGCATGAATAAACAATGGGCTCTCCATGCACTGAAGACATTTCCCCTGGCGACGTTGCTGACACTTGGAGTTTACAGATCTTTCTCATCTACCCACTTTCTAGACACACTACAATTTAGAGATAGCTCTAACAAACTTGGGTTGGAGAATGGGACCAGACCTCCGCCAAGGCTGAACAATATCCCACTGACATGAATGATCATGACCTTGTGGGACGTGTTGTTCCATTCCAGTCCTGTAGGTGGCGATAATGCAGATGATAGATGTCAAACATCCAACTAGGGAGATCATTGCCTCCATTCGGCCCCGATCTCAGCTGACTGTAATGGAACAATGAAAACAAATGAGGTATTCGTACCAATTTGTAACGTTATGAGGTCTCTGTGTGCTACTGGCCGAAACATAGCCATGGTTTGTTTTCTTTTTTCACCTGTTCGAGGTAATAAGCAAACACAAGAGCTGCTGCACACTGCTCCGAGATCTATTTGAAGCGCACGGCTCTTCAGAGAGATGGAAACTGTTCCCACGGTAACAGTTTGGAACATCTTCATGAGCTTCCCCGTACAAGTGCATGCTTGCGCCCACCCTTTCTGCCACCGTCCCTTTAATTCTGTGCGCTAAGATAATGAGAATTTTATCTGCAGCCCCCTCGGAGGCGGTGGCGGGCTCCTGATTGAATGGGAGCAGAGTGTAACGGATGAGACGAGCGATAGCCGCCGCGGCTGCACATGGGCGCGCTGCGGGAGGAGGTGGAACCGTGTTTATGGTGGTGCGGAGGGAACGAATGGAATGCACCGGAATGCCGATCAAGGTTAAATTGAACAAGTTGATTTCTGGTTTTTTTGGCCTCGCCGAAACGCCTGGCACTTCTCTCCGCCCTGCCCCCCCCCCTTGGCCCGCTGCATCACTCTCATCTATTCAAGAGGCTTTAATTGAAGTTTTAATTGACAAGCATCATACTTCATCCGTGACCCAGAAAAAGAGGAGCCGCCACTACAGTAAACACGCGGAGCATCCAAATGCGGGCGGCTAAAAATAAGCGGCAGGCGCATCTCATGCAGAGGATGGAAATGACGCCGCGGTGCCATTTAGGGCGCTTACATTGTTGACATTTAGTGCTCGACGTGCAGAAAATGCCCAGCTGCTCTGCGGCTCCCATTCTTGCGGGAAGACATGAGCGCGTCTGTGGCAATTGTGTTTCATGTGCTTAAGGTCAAGTTATAGCATCCTCCCCCAAAAAAACACCTCAAAATATTTAATGGGGGCAAATACTGTTCTCGCTTTGTTTCCTCCTCCTCAAATCCATTGTTAACATGAAAGCAACTCAGATTCATTACCGCCGCCGCCGCCTCGGAAAAGAATTCCCGTTCATTACGGAGCTTCTCACGGCACATGATACTCGAGATGCATTTCCGAAATGACAAAAAAAAAGCGTCCCGACGAATGCTGACAAATTAGGAGGCGAAACATTCCGCCGGAACAATGACCGCGTCTGAGGAAGAAGCACGTGAACATACGATTAGACTTGCTATTAAGAAGAAAGGCTGCGGGTCCCGCTTAGACGAATTCATCTCAAGCTTAAGATAGGACGCATACGATACATACATTGTGCTGTCGGTATGTCGCCTCCCCATTTCGACCGGATGACTGCAACGTTGATCTCGACGGCGCTGTGCATTTTGAATAACGTACAACAAGTAAGGCAGCGGCGCCACGGGCCACACGCCGACGCAATCTCCGCTCGTTAATTGTGTTACGCTGTAATTAGAAAGACAACAGAGGCCCCAAAATGTCACCGTCATGAGCTGCTTTACAATAATAATAATAATAATAATAATAATGAAAAATAATAATAAAACACTCACACAGCGGAATTGTTCTGGCTCATCTGAAAGACACGGCGACGATTAGCTGTCGGCCCAAAACTTAAACGAGAAAAATAAATGTGTTTGTGCTTCATTTATTTATTGATGAGTCAGCATTAGAAATGAAAATGGTTCAGTTGAATAGTCGCAGGAGATACAAATAAAATTCAATTGGATGCCTCAATGGGCCGCCATTGTGCTAAAAAAATGGAAGAAAAAAAAAAGGTTGAGCGCTGCGCCTGAGTGTCCGCTGCCTTGACGAACCTTTTTTCAACGAGGTCAAAGTTCAAAGTCGTGTCATTTGTTGACTCGTCGGCAACTTTGGAAAGGTCCACCCGCGCGGACGCGAACGTTTGTGTCGCGACGGGCCGCCAATGACATCCATTTGTCATCCGCCGCAATTTGCTCAGCACTCGCGACAGGGTGGAAAACTCAAAGGCACACGAGGACAAATGAGGCGAGGGGAGAACGAAAGACAAAAACCTGTGAGGCTTCTCTGGCGCGCCGGGTGAACCCAACGTGCTGTCGGCAAGTCAAACACTCTCCCAACCACAACCGATTCTCCTTTCATCTCCCAGTATCTCTTGCCCCTCCCATCAGGGCTCCATCTCCGCTGTGATGATCCGCCATCCCTTTTTCCATTTTGCTCGCACGCCTCAGCTGCAAATCACTCTACCCGCCCTATTCTTTTGCTGTTTAAAGCGCCATCATCCAGAGTGGACAATTGATCAACCGTGTGAACTCTTGACACAAGGAAAACAACACAAATTGGTTTAGGTGCACTTGACGCTTCCACGGACGAGACGCCAGACGGAAAATGTTGGACGCCTTACTTTGGGCCTCAGCAGAGAAGCAGGTGATTGTTCTCAGGGGACACGCTGGACTGTAGCTTAGCAACTGGCAAAATACTGTACATGAGAGAAACCAGAGCGGGAACCGCAGGAAGGCCCCGGCTGAGCGGGAGAAAAGGTTAAGCCAGACAAAAAAAGCAGGTTGTAAATTGTCGACGACCCTCACCTTGCCTTGCTACCCAGTGCCGGTTCAGTTTCGGCTCTCTTCTCGTATTTACCGAACATATTTGGACTGGTCGTCCCAGCACTGGCTGTTACTCCTCCCATTCCCATGAAAGCAGAGTCTCACCCGGCTGCGTTTGCGCCGCGATGGCACCGAGCTGCGGCCATTACGTTAAGCGAGTCTGCATGGCATGAGCCAGATTACAAAAGGAATGAATAAAGCTTCTTGACTGCAAGCGGCCGGCCACCGACCGATAAATCATCGGCTATAACTCCCCCACTGCCGGCTCCCTCTCCCGCCTTTCTGAACCGTCCGCCGTCCCTTCTCCTTCCTTGCACCTTTCTTTTTGATTGCCTCCTCCGTGCGCCCGCCTTTGTTCCTCGCCGCCTTCTTCACGCTCGGCATCAATCTCCCGTTTTATCTTGGCCTGGCTCTGCTCACGATATATGTTTCGATCACTCTCCCTTTCCGGACGTCCTGCATCACTTTCGGCGAGACTATCTCCATAGCTCTCTCGCCCCCCATTCCTGCTTCTGGGTGGTAGAACGGCGTTTATTTTGTGCGAAAACGAGAGAGTAGGAGGCAGTGGGAGGGTAGGGCGGGTCAGGACTGATGGCGACGACGGGGAAACAATGCTTTGCCATCCTCCATTGGCGAAACAGTTAAACACGCCGCTCTTGTGGTATTTCCTCCCGTTGCCTATTGCGATTGGAAAAACATTTGATGAGGCTGCAGGCGTTTAGGACTAAATACCTTGTTTCTAAACTGCTGTATTTGATGAGATTAGATGAAACGCTAATGATCGCCGTGGGGAAGATTGGATCCTTATCAGAGAAGCAATAGATACGGCAGGGAAATCACGGAGCTCAGCAAACAGGGCGCATGAAATATGCAGCCGGAAAGATGCAACCTGGTGACGGCATTGTTTGCGTAAAAGCCTCACACGAAAGAATACGATGGCACAAAAGGGGCTAACAATGTTTCACACGCCTCCAGCTGAAAGAAAAACCACACGCTTTTTTTTTTCACTAAAAAGTGATTCGTCTGGACATTTTCCAACGGCCTGCTGCTCCAGAACCACTTTCAATCCCAATGACACTTGGACTTTGCCCGGCCTATGCATTTTAGATGTCCGGAAAAAGGCTGAGCTGACTGGTTTAACTGCCACTAAGCCGCGCCGATGAGAATCTCGGTCATTTGTAGTCCGACGAGTCGCGTATTCGGTCCTCTTTCAAAGCCTTTGTCGTTCATCCGTAAAGTCAGAGAACTTTTATAATGAAGCAATCCAAAGTAAAAGGGAGAAGGTAAATAATCCACTCTCACCCCCGGAGACCCCCCACCCCCCACGCCCACCCCCGCCCCCTTACAAAAAAAGTACACAAACGAACTTCCCTGCAGTTATCAAGGGCTTTTCCATTCCAACGACACTTGTGACAGAGTAGAGGACGGAGAGGAGGAAGCTTGGGGATGAATTGATGAGGTGATCTTGGAGGGGGATAAAAATGGAAAAGCCAAGCAGCAGGAGGGGGGGAAGACCCATCATGTGGAACAGTTACGCCCCATAGAGTGACATTTGTGTCTCTGCCAGCGTGTTTGGGTACAAAAATCAATTGTTTGCGCGGGTGACAGCCCTGCTCCACCTGCGCGCGCCATCAGCTCAGCGGGAGCGAATGCAGCTAATTGCAATATTTCAGCAATCGTCAACGGTAAGCTAACGATATCTGTCCAGCCGTCGGACGCCGCCATTGCGTCAGCGGAAGTGGGGAGGGAGGACAGTCGAGACGTGTGTGTGTGTGTCTCTAGCTTAGCAATGAGGTCTCACTCACCTCCGTGTCCACTAGCCTCAATGAAAGCCCCTCGCTTTCTGCCGGCTGGAATCATCGAGGTGAATGTCACGGACATCTATTTCAGATTCTGACTCCATTTCGGGCTAAATCTGCTAAATCCACTTGATCCTCTTTTCCAAGGGACGCACCCACCGGCCCACTAGAATAAGGTTGACTCTCCGGTCAGCGCATGATCTTTCAGATTATTGTCAAGAGTGTTCAGAATGCAAAGTCCGATCGAGGCTAATGGCGGATACGCTAGCCCGCATTAGCAGCCATGGGTGTCAGCTCAACCATGGACAGAGTCACATCTCGACACTCGAGCAGATGACGTACATTTTGCAATCTCAATGAAGTATGCCCTGCACGGGAGGGTACCGAATCCCCCAAAGAGGGAGCGCCGGCCGGCTAAGCTGTCCCCCATCAAGCTGATAGGAACTTAATCACAAGCTTTACATTTCTCTGCCATTCAGGCCACCTTGAGACCCTTTAGCCGCGCCTCTCCCTGTGCATACGTTAGTTTGACTTCATCAAAAGCTAACGGGCTGACGCTCATTGGTATGTGGGTGGAGGGGGTCTGCTCAGCTGCGCTAGCGAGCAGCGCCGGCGAGTTCATTAAGCTGCATGAGAGGGAAAGGACGGAGCGCAGCACGGATGAAGCGGCGAGATCAATGTGGAAGGAGGTTCCGCACCGCTGCGTAAGAGGCGAGCGGGATCACGTGAGCATTTGCTTGTAAAGCAGGAGCAGCAAAGAGCGTGTGGGGGGCACGAACAGGAACTTTGGAGGAGGAAAGTTGAGGCATAATTGTCTTTGTAAATGACGGCATCGTGGAAAACAATGGGAGGCCGCTCGGGGAAGATGGCAGCTGGTAGGAGTCAAGAAACGTGTTTAGGTATGACAAGGAGTCCGGATTGCCAAATTGAAATAAAATAAAGCAGCGCAGTGGAGAGGAAACAAGGAATAAACCGATGTTAAATTCAATGATTGGAGAAAGGAAGTCACTTTTAGAACTCTGCTGACTAGCCCGACAGGTTCCATGTTTGGTGAAGTCATCAAGTGCTCACAACTGGGAATCAGTCACAACCAAACGGTTATTTTTGTTGGGTAGCCAAATTCCACCCGGGGGGAGGATGCAAGTTTTAAAACGTCCACTCAGCTCTTTTTTGCAAGAGGGACAAAAAGACACGTCAAACAGATCGATTAAAATACGTATGAGTCAAGACATGCTCACAAGCGTCTACACTGTCATTACTTCGTAGACTCCGGAGAGGAAAAAAAACGGTTTGGAATGGGCTCAAATTACAATTGAAAGCAGACACCGCAGCAAAACGAGCGCAACAACTGCAACATTTGTAATTATTAGTGACCATACAGGTAATCTTTCATCTTTGCTGAGCACTGCTGGTTGGAAAATGCCGAGGAATTAATTATTGAGTTTTAACATTGACATAAAATAAAGAGACATTCAGGCAGTATCAAATATTAAATATCGAGCAGAGGGATCTCAGCTTTCCAAAAACCTTCCAAAGCTCATCTGTGCTTGTTCCTGCTCCAGTTGGTGTGTCCTGGCTCATATTGTGCCAGCATGACACACACACACACACACACACACACACACACACACACACACACACACACACACACACACACACACACACACACACACACACACACACACACACACACACACACACACAGATGGTGGCAGTA
The DNA here is from genome assembly GCA_026261675.1 of Hippocampus mohnikei. NCBI lineage: Eukaryota > Metazoa > Chordata > Actinopteri > Syngnathiformes > Syngnathidae > Hippocampus > Hippocampus mohnikei. The sequence continues at coordinate 7,438,582 of JAKGUB010000345.1, forward strand.
CTCGCCACATGCTGTAACACAAAGCGGGAATCGCATGGATTTGTTCTGGTCGGTGTCTTTAGATCTCTGCGGCGCTAACAACCATTTCGCCGGCGAGTTGCATGTTGCCTCCCTCATCAGCTGAACTTCATTTTTGGTGGTATCCATCTCGCTGATGCACTTTTCTCATTCATGGAGGATGGCCCCGCTGCTGTAAATTTGTGGCGTCGGGTACACAAAATTCTAAATGGATCTACCCCCCCCCCCCCCCCCATAACGATTTGCCAAACGCGGATGTGCATCCATGTCGGCGAGTGTGTCGATTTAGGGTTCTGGTCCAGAATGCGGTGGGAGGGTGCTGAGGGGGGGAGCCAATTAGCATCCCTCACTTTGACACCCGTCTCGTCAGACCAGTGCGCTCAAACATGTTAACTTTGTGTTAATGACCACGGTCCACCACGCTCACCCACGCCTTTGCCATCTGCCGGGAACTGTATGTCCATACGTACAACAGATACATTTTAAAAATACGTTGGGAGAGATGTCATGAGCGTGAAAATACACTTTGAGGCCGCCGACTGCCTGCCAGAGCGACAGGTGGTGCCATAAAGCATCAATCCATCCATTTTCTAACTCAGAAGCACGAAGACAGTCCTAAAACGCAAAAAAAAATGGAAAGCTGTGGAAAATCTCTGCAAATGGGACTTACGCGGTCCATTTTTTTGAAAGGCATCTTTGAATAACAAGATCAAGTAGGTTGGTTAAAGGAAAAACGGTTTACTGTGGCTGCAGTTTCATTGGCATAAATGCCAGAAACGTTCACGTTTACGGGGGAGGTGGTCCTGGTTTGCGGGCATCCTTCTCTTCCTCCAGAGTCGGAGAGCAAAGCCCCGTCGGAATGACCTTCCAGTGAGAGCTGATCCATCTTAATGAGGGAGCAGGGCAGGCCATCTTTTATCTTAAATGCGGCATTCCGGGCAGGTGGAGATAAACCGCCAGAGAAAAGCGGGACCATTCAACATGGTATATTACATTTCTCCAGCGCCCCCACCACACCCCCACCCCACATGCTGGGTTCACTCGGTCCGGTCTTGGCATCGAAGCGGGTTGCATGAGCGTGATGGAGCTGCATCGGAAAGTGATGCCCTACAGCCTTGGCGGGACTCGCCGTGCGCCGCGTCAGCAAAATTCGGCCTAAGTCTTGCGATGAAGGAGAGCAAGAACAACTTGAGAGCAAGAGAGGTCAAACTGAAAAAGTTAGCAAGAGAACATGGGAAGAACATCATCTGAAATGACGCATGGCGGGAGAAAAGCGGCACTTCCAAGTAGAACGTCCAAATTCACCTTTTTGCCAGTTGAGAGACACGCAAGCTGTATTAAGTCGTTCACATTTCAGAGCTACGCCGGGAACGAGGTCAAGAACGAGGTCACGAGGTGGTACAGGGGCTAAAGTCGAAACTCATAGATCAAAGCTAACCGCAAACGTTGGCATCAGATCGACGCACAGATTATGGGTAGTAAAAACCCCACCTGGGCCCGGCGCGGACACTTTTACTATTGATAAATGGGCAATTTATTACTGTAACGGCGTGAAAGAATAACAGATGGACTCCCAGAGAAATGATGAGGTTTTAGTGCGATGCGCAGAGCAGCAACGAGACAAAGTCCTCAACCGCTAAGGGGAAGGTCACGCTAATGCAGCCAGATGTTACAACAGGTCCCGGAAGGAGCTTCCGGGAAGAAGCGCGGATGTAAAGATTGCGGTGGAAAAGGAAACGCTCAATTTTCCGGTTTGTGTGCTGTCATTTCCCGAGCGTTCGTGGACCTGTGTGCCACCCACCCACACAGGTGCAGGCATCGTTAAGGCCCAATATGGCGGGAGCGGCGTCTCGAGGGCAGGGTAAAAACGATATTGATGGCGGCGCGTCTGCAACGGGCCGGTTCATTGAGCAAATATGAGAATTAATACGGCCTTTTAGCGAGCGCGTGCGTTTCGCTCGCGCGCGGCAGCGTCTCTTAATGGCGGTCACTGCGGGTTGACAAGCGCCATCTGTTTGTCATTTTATTCCCGGTTCGTCGTCGACTGTTTTAACGACAATCCGCGCCGTCTTTGAAATGCGAGCGCGCCGACTTGTTCGCCTGCCGCCAAGTCGGCAAAGTCAACGACGGCCCGTGTCGATTTGCAAGTTTGAAAATTGGCCGACCCCTTTACGCAGGCGAGCGACATGATCAGTTGCAAATGAATCCCGTGAGCGGGTGATGATATATTGGCGCTCATCTTTGATTCCTCTTAATCCAACCGCGATTGCCAGGAAATGGAGTCGCGGTGTGCAAAACAAGAGTCGTTCAGGCAAAACAAAGACTAGAAATCGCCGAAATGATTTGTCGGGCGGCCAGGTTTGTTCTCCTCCGCAAACGATCTTTTTCTTGGCATCTGCTATTGGCAAGTAAATCAATGGGGGCAAAAGCAGCTTCTTCTTTCGTGCGTTGAAATAATCGACATGTCACACGTTGGGAGCACCCGAACGCGTTTTCATCGCTTCCCTTCAGCAGCGGCAGTTGTCAGCGGGCCGCTGCACTCCCCCCCGCCCCCCGCCCCCCCACCCTCCTTAGAGCCGAGCAGCCACTCGACAAGTTTTCGACAAGGTTCTACACGTTGACCTCATTAGCTTCTTTGAATCACCTGGCGGCCACGCTCGCCACATGCTGTGGCTCGGCACGACTCGTTGCTTTTCCGCGGGTGGCCTGAGTACTAATGAAGAAGCATTGCGGTAGGCGACGTGAGGGTGCTGCGCCTCAGAGTTATCGGAATATTACTTTATCGAGGACGGGCAATTTGCATTTTATTATTATTTGAACGAAAGCGGCCATGGGTGGGACGAGTCCCGCTATAAAAAGACGCAATTTCGTGAAATCCATAAATCGTGCTGCGGTGAACCGACGATGACATCCTTTTACACTTCCTGATCGACACTATTTGTCTGTTTCTGAGTTGAACAAGCGCAGCGGTGTATAGATCTTTTTCTTCCGGAGGGAATGATAAATTACTGGTTGAAAAGTTCAAATGAGCTTCTACATTCGAGATATTCGGAGGAAAGAAGGATGAGTAACGGCAGCGGCAAGAAAACAAAAAACACGGCACGATGCCGTTTCGATTGAACGTTTCGGCCACGGGGCTGTCGGCGCGGCAACTTCCTCGATGAGGATTTACGACGCTCGATCTGCACCTCCTGACTCAGAAGCCAAAAGGGCACGTCAACGCTGGCCGTTGCATTTTTTTAAATGCTACTTTCCTTTCCTCTCAATGTCACTTTTAATGACTCAAGCCCCCTTTCGACGGTCCACTTTAAAAAGTCAGATGTCAAAGTTTCAATTTTGGTGTCACAGAAAAAAGCCAGGCAGTGTTATGGGGTCCTTTGGGTCACCTTTGACCCTTTTGTGCCATCGCTACAATTCACCAGCCATCCAAAAATCCTTGAACTTGTTGGTTTCTATTTTGGTTGTCCTGTCATACCATTTCTAACCCCGAAAATAATAATCTTTTTCAGATCGATGAGGTAGCTACCGTATGTGTACTAAAAAAAAACCCTGATGCAAACGTTCCTTTTGTAATACAAAATGCCAGGTCTGCCAACTCATCACCCCAACCCCCCAGCGGTCTTTGGCCTCCTCTTTTGATCCAACCATCATTTTTTTTTCTTCTTTTCCGATTTAAAGGTTATCTGCACCCATCCTGTCCATCTGGGGGCCCTTTGACGTTGGCCAGCAGACCACCGTAGGTGTGAGAGCGGCCGATAAGAGAACGCGGGCGAGCAGATGAAGGGGTGGTGCACAGATATGGCGGTCCTTCGGGACGCCGCGTGCGGGATTCATTCAGAAGAATGTTCGGGATGGTGGTGGTGGTGGGGGGCTCTCGGGATGAGGAGACAAAAGGGCTCTCTGCTTTGCATGGCTGATCCTGCCGAGGCCAAGCGATGCAAGCATTCTGGAGTGTGAAGGACGCAGGAACACGGATTGTATGTATTCATATGGCTTTTCTCGGTGGGCGGGACGTCCACGAGCCGGCCGTCATTGTGCCTCCATGAATAACTAATCGGCGCAAGACTCGGCAAAATGGCATCTCCTTATCTCGGCGCGGGACACGAGGTGGCACGCGTCGCCCTCTCTCCGGGAGGATCATTTGAGCGCAACCACGGCTAATTCCCGGAGCGCCAACGCTGCACTCATCCATACAGCTTGGCGAGCATACGCCGCAGCAATACATGTTTACAAAAGGCTCGTGCTCACAGGATGGCCTGTTTATTTATTTACTTTTTTTTTTTTGCCAAAGACATGCTGTAAGATGGGGTGGGGGGGGACACGGCGGCAGATACAAGCACACGCGTAAAGACGAGCAGAACGTGAATAATGAATCACCACGCATCCCGCAGTGCGGGCAAACTACTAAGTAGCTTCGCTCCGCCATTGTGCCGCTATTCAGATTATCTTTAGCGTCTTTTTTTTTTGCAATTTGAGCCGTGCCGCGAACGCGTTGGTTCGAGCTCGTTTGAAAAAGAACTGCCACGTGTGTCTCTCCGCCCTGGTGGAAGCGAGAGGAACAGGATCCTTCTGGTTGCTCAAGCTGCCTTTTTTTTCCCCGGCTTGGCCCCAGAGTCCGCATGGCATTCGCCTCATTTGCATGCCTCTGATGGGCTTAATCAACACAGTGAACTTATTTGTCGGGGGCTTGTACGCATCAGACACTGATTTACATGTGAGCGTAATGTGGCTTTAAGACAAATTGAATATACACAGTGAAGGTTAAAGGGGGCCGCAATAAATTCAATAGACTCGGCGCTGCCATTTTGTTCGATGATAGCCAACAAACATGATCCGCGACACTTTTGACACCCTGCGGAGGATTTGTGGCGGTTGGCGGTTGGGAGCGCTGCAATGTGAGTAATTATCATCGGCGCTAATGATGATTCATGGGCTGTTTTTCCAGAGATCAGTGATGCAAACAGATTGCGCCGCGATTGGGGCGGGTAAGTTTATCCCTGCGCACCCAACTGGAGGACACCCAGTTCTGAAACACAAAGCCTGAAGTAAACTCCGCACGCACACGCAACGGACACACAAGGCACTTGTTTTTCTGGCTAATTTCAGCCCCCCCCGCTGCACAAACATCATTAATCAAGCTGACTAGTCACTGGCAAGCTCTCCTACCTGTTTAAATATCATGAAATCAATGTTGGATGGAAAATCCACATGGATTGGTTTGTTTCACGTGACGCAAAAGTAAGACGTGCAAAAGTTGCAACTCATGTATCCTAATTTGGGGGCGAGCACGTGCAGTTGAGAGAAAAGTCAACATTTTGCTGCCGAGCTCCGCCTACAAGAATTTGATGAGAACAAAATCTTCACCAGTTTAGAGTCACAATTTTATAGTAAGTGCTTCATATTTGAGAGCAATCAGAAAAAAAAATCTGTTTCACAAAATATCCGCAAAATGTCCACTTCGAACAAAGATAGCAGCATGCGTCATTTCGGAGCTTTTTTGTTTTCCGGGTGGATTGACTCATTAAAGACAAGTTCATGAGGTGAGACTAGGCTTTTTTTTCCGTTTCTTTTTGTCAAGCTCTGAAAAAGCGCTGCAAATGGTGATTAGGTTGATATTTATAAATGATATGAACACGGGCTTGAGACTCAGTGCTCTCTTCGTGTCAATTATTATTATTAATACCGGTGGGCTTCTATTCAAAAATGCGTCCTCACTTTGCTTCTTTGCGGAAATGAAAGCGGACAGTGCCGTGCTTTTACATCGACGCCATCAAGTATAAAGCGAGCCGGTTTTACTTAAGGCGCAGATAAAGAGAGGCTGGCTCAGTCCGATATTTGATTTGTGTCAGATATTGCAGGAGCAAAGAAGCAAAAACTTTTCCTTTTGCCTTCGCCTAAAGCGAACGTGACATGGTAATGGCTCATAAAGGGAAAGTAAATTGGGAGAGCGAGCTTTATGACCGCACTGCACTGAGAGCTAAAGTGCCAGAGGAAGTAGCGGTGAGATGACTGCGTCTTACTAGCCTTTTTGTTTTTTTTTGCAAGGGGATAAAGTCCCTTTCTCTCTGTGGGAATAAAAAAAAAAAATCATGCTGGTCCAATGAATACAAATTACAGGCGCCGCATAGATTTGATTATCGGAATTGAATTTGGTCTCGTCTTTTACAGTTCATCCGCCCTACGGGGATGGGCCGGCAGAAGCCGTCCATGTCAATTGAACAGATCTGTCCAATAACAACGACCATTTCAGACCAGTAGACCGCAGACATTCCGGCCACAGTGATTGGCGTCGGTATCAAGGGATACCGCAGCAGGGAGTGCTGAATTAAACATGAGAGGGGGAGGGAGTCAATTGAGATGCCAAGGACGACGCGCTCGTGTCAAACCTCTGAGCTCCCCGTCGTCGGACGGAGCGCCCACACCTGGCTGCCGCGTGAGAGCGCACTGGCGACTGCGATTGGATGGTGCCAGTAAAAGAAAAAAAAAAAGCCTAGGTGTTTGGAGCTCTCTTTGAGCAATAAAAGAAACATTCGGAACTCAATGAGGCTTGCACACCAGCAGCGAGTTTCACCACCTTTGTTAACCTCCCTTTGGCTGACTTTTTATGGACAAAGGCATTACGCGCCCACAACAAGTGAAAATGGGAAGAAAGATGGAAGTCGTCTCGACTTATGAACAGAGCTTTCACTTTTCTGGGAAGACTGACTCCAAGATTTTCAAGTGGGTCTGCAAGCATTGGACACCAAACACTTCCACCGTCCAAATTGTCTGATCGCCCAAAAAAAGTACTCGTGTCAACTTGTTTGATTTAGGAACTTCAAATTCTTTGTTCTCATCCCCCCCAACTGCTCGAGCATCCGACCAACCGGCAGTGGCGGCAATTCGTCGCGGTTTTCGGCGCCGGCGTAGAATAGCTGGTAGCTCCCAAAAGGAAAACGCCAACTGGGAAAAGCGGTACTTAATACGCTTTCAAAATCTCTCCACTCTCATGCTTCAATTTGAGGATCTTACTGCAGGGAGAGAGAAAGAGAGACATGTCCAAAGTGCTTCCCGCTCTCAGTTACCTTGTGCCAACTGGAGCCTCGTGCCCAGATTCCCCGGTCTGGGCATCATATGCAGGAACTTTGGCAGGTTTATCAACAGCCTCCAGCCTGTGATGGAGACTCCAAGCCTCAGCCATAAAGTACCGCCGGAACAGGCCCAAATTACTGGAGTGGAAAGCCTGACCTGGGCTGCGAAGATTAAAGGTGATTGCCAGGATGCATAAGCGTCCTTGTGCAAATCAGATGCCACTTTGGAGAGAGGACCACGACGACGACACGGTCAAAGCGGACGCCGATTGATCAATCGTACGACAACAAGTCGTCGGGCTTGAATTCGGGCAAGCTATGTCCGAGAAACACAGCAGAAGACGAGAATATTGGCACAGAGCTTAGCGGCAAATTGATTGAACGCGCAGCCGGTAAGTTGAACGGGCCATCGCCAAGAAGACCATCAACAGCATTAAAAACTCATTAGTCCTTTTCAGAAAAATCTCAGCAGACCAGACTCGGGTCAATGCCAGAGTGAATTGTTTCTCTCTGTAAATATACGAGTTAATTGCGTCTCCGTTCCTCGAGCGGAGGTCATCAAAACAAAATCAAAGCGATCCAACCAACAGCGTCGTGGCTGTGTGCCGAAAGCCCCCCCCAAGGTTTTCCCATGAAACATCTCGATTCAGTTCACAGTTAAGTGGATTGAGAGCCCCCCTGCTCAAAAATGCAGAGAGTACCTTTCACCCCCTGATGCGGACAACCGCCGGCACAAGTGCTGCTGCGGGGTTTGATGTCAAGGAGGGAAAATCAGGACGCACTTTTCTCATGAGCCCAAAAAATAATAAAAAGCGGCAGCGCTCGAGCTGTAATGGAGCGCAGCGGCGGGTGGCTCGCCACATGTTGTGCCGGTTGCCTGCAGCGCCATGGCAACGGGGAGAAGGAAGATGGAAAGGTGGAGGTTCAAGGACTTCACTTGCTCCAGCAACATTCTAATTAAGTTGGGCACGCGCGTTTAGCGAGATGGATGTGATCCCCGCGGATTGTGGTGCTTTTTGTTTTTCACTGAAAAGAAAGAAAAACAAAAAAAAGGCCTTCTGCATTTGCATGTTTGCGCAATGACTACAAAGCAGAGAGATTATAGGAAAGATGGTGAATACAGAAGTGCGCGCAGATAGACATCGACAGAATGGGAGCTGTTTGAAGGAAGCTGGTGAGAGATATGAAGAGAAGGGACCAAAATGGAAAAGGACTGAGGAGATTTGTCGGACTACAAAAGAGTCGCTTTTCCTGTTTTAGATATAAACGCATCAAAGAGGCAGAAAGCAATTATTTGGAGGAAGTGGAGGACGTTGCTGAGCCCTGCTTTGGCTCGTCTGGCGGAAGATGTTTGCAAAAATCGGGATTGATAATTTGCTACTTCTGTACGTCGGCAGTGTCTTCTTTTCCCGAAATTGAAAACGAATGCAATCAATAGTCATAGAGAGCGATCCTGTGACCCTTGACACAGCCGTTGCGTCTTTTCCACATTCAGATTTTAACACTTTTGCGGTGTGGACAATGCTGATACGACAGCAGGATTGGGACAGCGGATGGGCTGCTGGCAGGTTGAGCTACGGCAGACTCAAAGAGGCCTGTGAGCCTGCTAAGACGCCAGAACGAGCTAATCCATTACCGTGACGACCAATTCCGAGTAACGTCGTCGCCGTCCTTGCGTGTGACGCTGTTCTTTCTTAGCGCAGGAGGGGAAGTTGTTAGCTCCCCCCGGGGACGGACAGGATGGGCGTCGGGATGACGTGCGTGCCGCCGCGATCCTTTTGTTGCCTGTAATGGATTATTTCGCAGTAACGGGCAATTGGACTGCATCGCTGATGGATAGTGGCCATTGTTATGGTAAAGTCACTTCATTGCCGACACCGGGTCGCCGATTCATCTTAGTGAAGTCACAGTGCCGTTGTTTAAAATTTTCCATTACACCGCGCCGCCTTGACAACAATGAACGTGTCAGTGTGGCACCTCTTTTATTCGACGAAGGACAGAAAGAAAATAAAATGCTTTTTTCCTCGCGCATCGCACGAATGAATGCTTTCCCTTTTGGACGTGGGCCGTCTGCCCGTTGGGGGCAGGTTATAAGGCCGGCGAAACGTTATTTTCTGGGCGAGCGCGAACCCGGCTGACCTGCCGTTGCGTTAAACGGCATCACGCGCCGACCTTGGACCGAGAAGACTGACAGGAGAAGAGGCGGCTGGGAAAAGGTGACAAAAAGCAAACCTGGACGGCGGCTGCAGACATGATTGAGTTATTTCAGTATTGCTGGGGATCAAATTTCTACTTCTCTCTTTCACCGTCTGGCAGTTTGTAAGGCTCCGACATTGTTACTGTCAAAATTCACACTGCACCGCCGATGTAGAAGTCACACGCGCTATAACACATACGAGCACATGCACTTGTACTTGCCGCCCACTAACGTGTTGATGGATCAAGGGACTTTTTTCCTTTTTTTCTGACTGACTCCTTCTGACGTCGCCATCTTTTCCCCGAGGAAACAAGCTGACATTCCTCGCATAAAAAAAGCCACATTTGTTTTTACCGCCGTCTGAAATCGCTGTCACATTCGTGCACGGCCGCTGCTGCGTCGAGGCTCAGCGCTCTCTGGTTCGATTCCGCTCACTTGTGGCAAACCACCCAGCGGAGTGCCTTGTGGAGTTTGTTTCGCATGTACACCCTATGACTGAACAGTTCCACGTGCAAAAAAATAAATAAAACGGTTGACACAAGATCTGGATAAGCTTTGCAGCTCAAGCGATGACAAAGTTGGGGCCACGAGAGACAACACGAAAGAGCAAATCAATTAATGGCGAGGGGGGATCGGGACACCCAAAAAGCCTCTGGGGGGACCGAAGAAGAGGGGTCATTAATTCTATCACCCGCCATCAAATCCAACACATCCTTTCGCATCCACAAGAAGCAGCTGCGACGCTCTGATTAGCATCAATGACACTCCACCCCATCCATCTGATCCCTGTTAGAGCCTGTTAAACCCAAATGAGCTTGCTTGCTCAAACGGGCATCTTGTAAATAACACATCCTCTTATCAATGCCTCCGGGAGGGAGACCCGGATCAACAGGCGAGCGAGTTTATCAAATCTAAAAGGTGAACATGCTGATCAGATTGCGGGAGCGACACCCGTCCCTCGCCGCCCGGGTCATTTATTTTTTTGTTCATCAGAATCGGACCGACGCAAGAGAGGACAGTATTTGTCATGAGAACAATACCGGTAGATGCTGGTCATGTCAAAACGCGGGGAAAGGACATGATGCGGAGGGACTTGCACGCCTAACAACAATAAGTCGGACTTTCTTTCACTTTCAATGGGTGAATATGAAACAAAGTACAATAATCCCTCGCGATAACATGTTTCATCGTTCACAGCTTTGCCCCCCCCGCCCCCCCTCGGGTTTCCTGTATTGTTGTCCGAGTCATCAATTGCCTCGCCGCACCCATGTCCGTTTAAACACATTCCAGCCGGTACGCCGAGTGTGCCAACGAAAGCTGCCAAACAAAAGCGAAACAAGTGAGGAGTTCCACAGGGGTGAACGTCCCGTAATAGGGCAAATGCACCGGCAGTTACATCGGCGCTTTGGAAGATAGGCCCACCGAGATGGAGGTAAAGAGATTGGGTTTAGAGAGACAGTGTAGGAAAAGCTCATTAAACTGCTGCCATTGGGGACGGAGAAAAAAAACATAAGAATGAACACAAGAGACCCGCGAAAAAAAAGAAAAGGAGAACAGATGAGAGGCCGGACTGAGGAGAAAAGGCAAGATAAGCGATAGGGGGAGAGGGAATTACCAGAGTTACAGCCTGCAATCCGTTGCTTTCACATCAACCTGTCTGGACGCCGCAAAACAATCAGTGAGAAATTTCAAGTCGTCCCCGCTTGGCGCTCATTTAGATGAGGCATCTGGAGGTCGCTTCTTTTTATTCTGTCAAACTCCATTTGCCTAAGAGACGAGGGATATTTTTCTTTGTATTTTTTTCGTTCTCCTGTACACACTGTTGGCTGAGCTTCAACGAGTCGCGGCGGGCCGTCGGACGTTCGCCTGGGGGAGTTTTAGCACCGGGCGAGACGGAAACTGCGACGCATTGCTCTTGTTTTAGTGCCGATGATGTGGAAAAGAAAGCCCTCGACGGAAGGAAGTGAACAAACATCAGTCGGATGCCCTTCATAGACAGAATAGAAAGCAACCGCATTAAGGCAAAAGCTTCCGTGCATCTCTTGGTTTGGCTCCCGAGTGTCCGGCGAGCGTACTTGCAGCAATGTGCGAGCAGAGCAACAACTCGTTATCCAGGTCGTATAAGAGAGTCTCCGACGGAAGAAAAAGAAAGTTCAGTCAAGTGTCAACATTTCATTTCGCCAAATCCACAGTGCCTTTTCCGCCCCCTCATCTCCTTCTCCCTCGTCATTACGTAAACTCTTGACTTTGATCTCCGGCGGGCTTTATCGCGGCAAACGGCAGCGAGAGACGTATGATCAGAAGCTCGCGGCACCTCAGATGGAATCCAGACGGGGATAGAAAGATAACAGGAAGGGTGGGCCGGGACCAAATGTTGATAGTAAAAATGGGCCATCTCCAGAGAGGGGGCTCTCAGAGACAGTAAAATGTAAATCATCTTGTCCAAATCAGACGGAGCGAAAAGGTAAGCCGCGTGATTTTTCAGACACAATACAAATACCGTACGCACGGCTGTCATGTCGAAATATCACGAGGTTATTAAGGTTCATTGTCCGCTCGCCTCGGCGCCGAAGGCTACGATCCATCCGAGCAATTAAAGCGTAATTGATTTATCTCGACAGAACGAAAGAGCAACCTGGACAGTTCACAGCTGAGGATTTCTCCGTGCAGAGGACAGCCGGACCGCCCTTGCGGTCGGAGCGCCTTATCAATTGGATTAAAGTGTGAAAGGACACTTAAGATCTCAATTGCCGGCACATTAACAGTCCACCCGGGGCCCCCCCTCCGATGCAGAATGCTAACGTTTGAGGTAATGCGCGAGAGGCTAAGATTATTTGATTCCGCTTGAAGACATGCCCCCTCGCAAATCAAGCGCCGATTAGATCATGCGAGCGCTTAAATAGGAAAGGACCCGCTTGGTTGCAAACGTCAATTTCCAAATGCTTGCTTGAGTGGCAAAATAAGAAAGCACTCACAGAGCAGCAGAGGCGGACGCGTTACGTATTTTAGCCGCCGCGACGATTTGATTTTTATGAGCCTTTGGAAAGACAAGTTAGGATGTCAATATGAGGCAAAAGTTGAAAGAAAAAAAGGATTTCCTGAAACACGTTAAAGGTCCAATACACTGAAGGGGGGGGGACCAGTCTCCTCACTGATGGCCCGTATTAATTTATTGGCGCTCATGATATGTTGCGCACCTTTTACCATCGCATCACTTGACCGATAATTTACAACGGCAAGGACGTCCTGAAGCATCTCGGGGTTTAAACCAAGGATGAAGCCGTAAATCTACACGGACGGACGGCATGGCGCCGCTTGCCGCTGACTTGCTTTGGACAAGACATATATATGTTCACGCCAAAAGTGATAAAAGCAACCAAACGCATAACTTCTAGGAGGGAACATGTCCCCAAAAATCCCGCAGGACGAAATGACGCCCGCTGACTTTTTGTTTTACATCCATGCTTGTGGGCATGTTGCACTCGCGCCCGCGCCCCCCCCCCCCGCATGCCCGTCCACGGCGTGCCACAAAAATGGCGCCATATATTACAAGAGGGCTTGATTAAATACACCCCCCCACACACACACACACACGGCTTTGGGTGAAGTCTTTTGACGGTTCTGCCGATTAATCAGGCATTAATTTCAGAGGGTGTCATTTGAGGCCCTGCGAAGCGGACGGCGGGTCGCGCGAGGTTTCGGCGGGTGTCGGCGAATGGACAAAGTGGGCTGGCTTATGTAAGGCAGTAATTGTCATGCAAGATACACGCACGAGGATGTATTCAAGCCCGCTGTCACGAATATGAAATATCTGTCTGCAGACACGATATAAAATCCAACCGATGCTGGCGGAAGAGATTTATATCATCGTCGTCGTCATTGTACACAAATGATTGACGGCGCAGCCTCAAGACATCTCGAAACAACGAGAAAGCCTTTGCCGCAATTAAACATGGTTTCGAAAGATATCTTTAGAAGGCGTCAAATCTCCGCCAAATTGGATGCTAAATTTGCCGAGGTGTGCAAACAAAAGGTTGTTTTGCGACATCGCCGTGAGAAGTCATCGGGTTGAAACCTAGACACTGAACGCTGCAGAATGTGGGGGGGGGGGGTTTAAATGTGCATAGAAAATATCAAAGGGCATCAAGAATGGCACGGAGCAGTCAGCGTCTGCCGCTTTTCAACCGCTTCTTCTTTCTCAAAGTTCAGCCTGACTTTTAATGTTTGTCTCCTCTGCTCTTGAAGAGCGTATTTCATCTGTGAAATCTGCCCATCATCTACCTGCCCGGCACTAATCTCTATTCGTTTGCTACAGTTAAATTGACCTAAAGACTTCAGTTTCACCAATTTGACCTGCTCGGTGAGCCAGAAAAGCCGTCTACGGCGACTGAGCCATGAAAAAAAAAAATACATGTTTAAAGCCCTTTCTGGCTGAGGGAAGCAGTAAATGAGTCAAACCAGGCACGGGTAGCCCGCAAAGTCAAGCGTCTCTATCTCAGCGGGGTCCTGATTGGGCCGATAGCACGCTGAGTGGCGGGAATTGGGAGGCTATTAGGTGATTGGTGCTTCATTTAAGGAATCACTTATGCCCGAGGCTCCCCCAACACTTCGGGGGCACTCTGTGCAAATTAAAGCCCCATTAAAAGTGGAGACGACCTACCGGGGAAGAGCGGCTGGACTTGCGGCTCTCGCTGAGAGACTTGTGGCATGGACAGAGGTATTTTTGTCTTGGTGGGATGGGCTGAATTCACAAATGGCATTATTACTTCTTGTCGGCGGTGTTCGGTTCATTCAAAAAGGTGAGACGGCGTTCGCTCAAAGTCAATCACCGGGCGCGACACACCACCGGCAGCGCTCCTTTTCTATAACCACACAATTATAATATTTATGAGCGGCACCGCCGATGGAAATGTTATTTCGCCTCACCCCGCAACTCCCCATCTCCCGTTTTATTTCTCGACTGTGGGCTTATTCCCGTTTTATCTCACCCGCATGGGGTACGACGTGAATATTAACAGCTGATGGTTTCCCGATACATGGATTAAAAGACATGTTGGATCGTGGGCAAAGTCTGCTGCGCCCACTCCCAAAAGCTACAAACATGGCACAAAATGACAACAAACGTTCATTTCAACGGCGAGAGCAAATGTTTCCAGATCTTCGACACACCTCAGGTAGAGGTTAGACAATTGATATCGAGCGCACGATTGTAGGCTGGGTACGGATTTGGATGCACGCCATCAAACGCTCTCGCACATTGCCATCATCACAAAGCGCGTCACACATTTGCTTCTCGTGCGACAGTCGATGAGCCAAGGCTCAACCGGAGGGTTACATCAGGTGACTTAAGTGACGGTATCTTGCACTTACCGGGCTGAGACGATCTTGCCATGGTGGTGACCGCCGTCCTCCAGATACTGTATATGAGAAGCTCCATTTGTACTGCAGGAAAAAAAAAAACATTATTGCACAATCCAACCACTCTGCTTTGTATATAAAACACCGGGGTGAATTTTCAGGTTTTATGAGATCACATTGATGGCGGCTAGCATTTGGAATGTGTCTGTAGGCTATGCGGAAAAGTCTTCTCGACTTAACATGCTGCCTTGGTGACCAGACCCCGATAAGCAGAATGAAATGGATGGCCGCAAGAACAGAACAAGAGAAAAGCGAGCGTCCATTCCTTTCAACTTCCATGCTTGCTTTGCCCCCCCATGGCAGATAATCGCGAGGAAAATAAGCTTAACTGAAAACAGCCTTTCTATTCATTTGCTCGTGTCTGCAACTAGTTGCAATATCATGTTGAAGGACATTTACCCGCAAATGCACTCTTAGGAGCTGCGGAGATCATCTGGCGCCTATCGCGCTTATCTCACAACCGACATTTTGAAGTGCCATTGTGTCAAAAAAAAAAAAGAGGCACTTTGTACGACTCACTGCGTACGAAATTTGATCTGTTTGCACAAACAGGAGACATTGTGACGGTGAACTCCGAAACGGCTTGTGCAGTTCCTTCTGGAAATGGGACAGTTTATCCTTCAGTGCCTCGGCACACATTGCAATTTTTATTTAGTGTATTTTTTTCATCTGCAAGCCTTCTCCCAACACACACACACACTACGGCATGGATGTACTGTATGCGCACTATTCTCCCTGGAACAACGGTGCTCCCTGCTTTAGAGCGCAGCCAGTCAGTGGTGTAATTACAGCATGCGTCCTTGCTCTCTGTTGGCCCCCCCGAGCACTCCAAGTGTCCCTGTATGGCTTTTTTTTTCTTCCCTTGGCATTACGAAACGTTTGGAATTTAGGAGGATTTGAAACAAAAATCTGACTGTAACGAAACGTTTTTATTCATAGAATATGTAGGTATGACCCCAAACCTAATTGTGGATTATGATACGGCTCTTCAAGCAGCAGAAGATCAAGAAAGCTGCGGGGCCCGACAAAGTGTCCCCCTCCTGCCTGAAAGTCTGCGCTGACCAACTGGCTCCGGTCTTCACACAAATCTTCAACAGATCCCTGGAGCTGTGTGAGGTCCCATCCTGCTTCAAACAGTCTACCATCATCCCAGTTCCCAAGAAATCGGCAACATCGGAACTGAACGACTATAGGCCTGTCGCTCTGACGTCTGTGGTCATGAAGTCCTTTGAACGCCTTGTGCTGAACCACCTAAAGAACGTCACCGGACCCCTGCTGGACCCTCTTCAGTTTGCCTACCGGGCAAACAGGTCTGTGGAGGACGCAGTCAACATAGGTCTGCACTACATCCTTGAGCACCTCGACAGCACAGGGACCTACACAAGGATCCTGTTTGTGGATTTCAGCTCTGCGTTCAACACCATCATCCCGGAGCTCCTCACCCCCAAACCTCTCCACCTCGGTGTGTCCCCTACGATCTGCCAGTGGATCCTCAGCTTCCTGATGGGACGGACACAACAGGTGAGACTGGGAAGAACAACATCATCAACACGCACCACTAGCACTGGAGCCCCACAGGGATGTGTCCTCTCTCCACTGCTCTTCTCCCTCTACGCAAACGATTGCACCGCAACAAGTCCAGCTGTCAAACTCATAAAGTTCGCAGATGACACCACGGTCATCGGTCCAATCAAAGACGGCGACGAGTCTGCGTACCGACAACAAGTGGAGCAGCTGGAGCTTTGGTGCAGCCGACACAACCTCGGGCTGAACACGCTCAAGACTGTAGAGATGATCGTGGACTTCAGGAAACTTCCTTCTCCACAGTTGCCCCTTACACTATCCAACTGCACTGTGTCAACCATTGAGACCTTCAAGTTCCTGGGAATCACAGTCTCCCAGGACATGAAGTGGGAAGTCAACACTATCTCCATCCTGAAAAGGGCCCAGCAGAGGATGTACTTCCTGAGGCTGCTGAGGAAGCATGGCCTGCCACAGGAGGTGCTACGTCACTTCTACACGGCAGTCATCGAATCAATCCTGTGTTCTTCCATCACGGTTTGGTTTTGGGCCGCCACAAAGAAGGACAAAATCCGACTTCAACGGACAATTAGGACGGCGGAAAAAATCATTGGCACCGCCCTACCCACTCTTGAGGACTTGCACACTGCAAGAATCAAGACAAGGGCACGGAAAATCCTCCTGGATCCCCCGCATCCTGCCCACCACCTTTTCCAGCTACTCCCCTTAGCAGACACTTAAACAGCTTCTTCCCTCTAGCCATTAACTCCCTAAACAGTCACTGACGTAGTCACTCTTCTTGTACAACAAATATTGTATCTCTCTAAAATGGTTCAATGATTTTCTGCACCAACTGTACAAACTGTAATAGTATTGTATTCTACCACTGATCACTTTAGCTCTGCTTGAAACTACGGTTCACTTACATTGCGAAATGTCCTTCCATACCTATTTGTCATGTTCTTGTTTATGATGATACTAATGCAGCGTGTTATACCGGAGACAAATTCCTTGTGTGTTCTACATACTTGGCCAATAAAGAGGATTCTGATTCTGATTCTGAATTGTCATGCTTTGTGCTTACATAACCTGGACAAGATTTTCAACAAACGCCTCTTAAACCCTCTCAGGGACGGCGGTTACTACGGTGGACAGCTTATCCTGTTATCAGGTGACAGGGTTAAAGAAGTGCAGCAGTGAATCGGGAGATTTCATATCATTTTATATTTGTGCTCACAGCGCAAATCAGCTCCTTTTTTTTAGGAAATGGAGGAAAGCGCCAGATATCCACGTAAATGCATTTAAATGTAAAACGATGCGGATCACAGGGCGCTAAGGACAAACGCTCAGGGAAGAAAAAAAAAAGGTTTTATAACCTTCAAAAGGTTATTTATAACCTCAACCGCGGATGCTGAGAGATGATAAAAGCTCGGTATGAGACAGCAAAGAGCCTTGAGATGGTTTGTTGCCATTCAGCGGACAGTGACCAAAGCCTTCAGAATCTTCACAAAAATATCAGGTTAAGGGAGTGCACAGACGGATGAAAAAGCACATTAAAAAAAAAAATCACAGCGTGCGCCCATTACAAAAAGACTCACACTCAACTTGATACCAAGAGAACTTTCTTTTCACACCACCTTCTTACACCCCCACCCCCACCCTTTTTCTCTCTTTACTTTGGCGAGGTTTCTGGCTGGGAAATGGAAATTTTCAGTCCAGGAAAAGTGGTTTAGCACTCACACAAAAGAGGAATGTGCGTAATGCAGATGTCACCGCGTGGACACTTACGTAAAATGACGCAAGTGGATTAGAGCTTAGCAAATCCATGCGGCTGATTGAATTAGCTATTGTTTCGAAGTTGTCGGACGCAGACGGCGAACGGGGGAGGCGTGTTATTCCACCCCCCACCCTTCAAAAAAAAAAAAAGATTTTCAAGGCTGCATTAAAACGAGCTTGTCAGAATGACAATTGCAAATCTGAGGGTGAGGCTCCAATGGTTGGGGTTACTCGCACCTGAAGGGCCAGCCCCTACTCAGCCGGTTTTCGATGTCTACATCCTCCAACACGCCTGGCATCTCATCAGCAGCCATTCAGCAGACTCTAAAACTCGTTCGGGCCGCCATTCGAGTGAATTGTTTCTTCTGCTATTGATTTTTGGCGGTCTCGATCAATGGATACATCTTTTGCCCTCTTTAAGTGATTGCCAATTGATTAAAGGGGATGACGATGGGTTGGCTGCTCCGACAGATGTAAGGGGCTAAACGGTACAAAGTGCATATTTGTGTCAATTAAACAAGCCGATCATATTAGATTACATTTCTGTGCATTGCAGTTGAGGATTTTGGCCAAAGAAAATGATGGATGTGATTGCCATCTTGGCGCATTGCATTTTTCGAATGCCGACAGTCGAAAGGGACATTGGGATTCAACGCAACGGAGCCTATTAAGCAATCGGAGAGAGGGCTAACTGCTGAGAGTGGCGTCCTTCGCTGGTGCTGGCTGAGGCTCTAAATTCACGACTCCCTCAAGCATGCAACCCATCAGCGCAATTCACTGTTTGCGTGGAGGGTGTGCCGATTCGTCAAGGTCGAGCATCAAGCAGGGGCGGGGGGGGTATGTCAAGAGGAACTCGCCGGGAATACTGATTGGGAATTTTGTTTATTGGAAAACCCCACCAGATTTTTTGGGGGGGGACAGTTTTCTAAATCGAGCAAGAGGGTGCAGATGTTTGCATCCATATTGTACAACCTCCGATTACATACGCAAGAACAAAGCTTTTTTTACGCAAATTAACAGTTAACCCTAAAACGCGACAACAAACAGACTATCACATGAGTTACATTCACTAACGCAGCCTTTGCTTTTGTCAGCAGAATTGAGACCATAATCATGACTTGGTATTTTTAAAAAAAAGTCTGGGAACGGATTTTGCAATCATGATGGACTTATTCAATTCCTGGGCCAATGTGGCAGCGACAAATGACTGCCATTACGGTGCCAGGCTCTCTTTGCACTTTGGCCTGAGCCTTCTCGCGCTGTGATCGCGCCGGGCATTCATCAGCAGGAAGATGAGACCCATTCGAGGAGGCGCCGATCATTGAAGCCACTCGCCAAAAAGAAATCAGAAGTTCCTAATGTGCTAAGTGACCCGGAAAAGTTCACGCCACCATCCATTCGCAAACTCTGGACAGACGGCGGACTATAAAAAAAAAAAATGTGCATACAGATGGAACGAGATGAGAAGAGTCCCTGAAGACACAACAAGGTCAAAGTGCGGACACAGATCAGCAACTGTGGTGTATTACCAAAATGTCAACATCTTTCATGAGTGAAGTTTGAAAGACCAAAAGACCTTCGATACCTCAGAGAGGCCTCAAAAGGAAAAAAAAAAAGACAAAATCAGAGATGGAGAAAATTGGATTGTGAACCCAAGTTGGTAAGAAATTGCAAAGCCTCGGATGCGGACATCATGGCCTTGATATGCCAAAGTAGGATTGCAGAAAGTGTCACTGACCTTCCGCCATTCAAACTTGACTGAGTCTGATAACCACCAAAATAGATCATTTGATATTGAAATGGTTGAAAAATGTCAGCGCTTGAAAATACAGGAGAGGCGCTAACCAAACCCTACGTGATTAGTGGCAGGTTTGTCTCCCCTTTTCTTCGGCATAAAACGAGACGGGCTTTTATCACGGCTCCGATAAAACTTGACTCGTCTCCTCGTGACTTTTCACATGCCATCTGTTTTGAGCAAAAGCAAATGATGTGAGAATAATGGCTCCGCGGGAGACGGGGCGCCACTAATTTCCCACCTGTGGATGCGCACGTGGAACGTGAGAGACAAACGCGACTGATCAAAGGAGCGAGTATGAACTTTGGATATGGAAAAGTGGCGACGTTGGGGTGGGAAGGAAGGTTAATGCGAGTTCACAGACAAGGCTGCCAAGTGTTAGCCGGTCGCGTGGGATTCCGACGTACGGGCAGGTCGGATGACGCGCTCGGCCGGGCGCGCCTTGCGCATATGTTCGCGTAAACCGCGGGGGACGGCGGGCGTCACGGGAGCCGACAAAGCCAAAGGCGGGTTTAAGGGATTAACGGATAGGCCGACGGGAGGATATAGAAACATATCGAGGCAGTCACCTGGATGAATAAATCAGATATTATGAAGTACATTGTCATTTCTAATCTCCCATCCATCGTCTTTGATAAATATAGCCGCTAATCTACTCTCTCTGCGGCTCTTTTGCTCGTTTCCGTGTTTCTTTAATCCACATTGTCCCAGAAGTCAGCCCGCATTGTTGCACACGGGGTATATTTTAGAGACATAACGGCAACGCGGCTGACAAGCGACGGGAAATAAATGGCAACAAGCAAAGCGGAGATAGTGCGGCGATGGAGAATTAAGGAGCCTTTGTGGGTGTAATGCCTGAGCGCGCTGGCAAACTCACTCATTTTACACGACTGGCCTTTTCAAGCTTTATCACCTCCTTGGCGACTTCCTTTCATATCCAGATTTTATTGGCCGAATTTGCCTTTTGCGTCGCTTTGAAGGGCTCGCCAAATGCCGATAAGACTGCGCGGGAGAAAATCGTTAAGTAGTTTTTGATAATGTCAATGGCCAAAAAAAGGGGGCCTCCTACTTGAGGAGGGGTTTATATACTTGCTGGTCAAGAGAACGGTGACCTAAAAAGCAACAGGTTTCTGAATTTAACATGCTGACCTTTTCCTTCAAGGCCCGGAATGGAGGCACCAACACCCATGGAGGGGGTTGGCGGGAAATCCACCGCTCGAGCGCCGGTGAGGAAGTAAGGAAGTGAAGCGCATAAAATATTGAGGTCAAGGCTCACTCACGTTAGCAACCGTGAAAGACATCGACACAAAATTGAATTTTTAAAGGCCAGATACATTCTTAAAAAAAAAAAATTCTACGCTTGACTACTAATAGAAATACTCCATTAACTAAAAGGTGACTCGATTACTTTCTGATCAAGCGCCAGCACTGATTGTCACGCCAATAATTCACCCTGCCGAGGTGTGTGTGTGGTCACTTTGCAAAACACGCTGCACTGCGACGACGTAAAGTACCTGCCCCTGGACGAGTGACTCTCAGCATCTGTTTCGTCTGTCCCCCTGATGACGCGTCAGATGTATCTGAAACCACGTTAGCCCGCTAATGCTAACAGTCTCCCTTTTGTTCAAAGCAACGAGCCGAATGACTTGCAACGCTGTGATTGGCAGATCTAATATCCATGTCAAACGGCGCTCTGCGGTCGAGTGACGGCAAGCCTGATAAAATGAACACCGGCGAGGAAGGGGACGGGAGAATGAAAACAAGCGAGGGACACACAGCGGGAGTGACCGGCAATAGGAAATGGCAAACATGATATCCCGATCGAGGTTTCGCTTTTAATGCTGTGCGTTCAGCTAACCCGAGTGGCCCTCAGCATCAATGCGGCCAACCGGAGGCATTCGGCGGATGTGAAGACATTCTAAGGTCAACTCCAAAGGCGCGAGCAAGCACGAGAGGGATAGAGGATCCCCCCGGCTCCACATCAGATGGAATTCAAAATGCAAAAGTAGGAGCTGTACATCCACGCCCAAGGCTTAGCTGTAGCATACACTCGAGCGGCTCCAGGCAGGAAACGAGGACAAAAAGACAAGATAGCAAAAGGGAATTGCTAATATGGAGTCGCAAAATAATCGGCTTTCGTGTGAAGTCATATTTCTAGTTTGCCGCCCGAGCGGGCCGCCGCGTGAATCTAAAAACAGTGCGATCGAAAGACACAAGGTGTGTCGGCACAGTTCCGGGATTGCTTTTGACATAAGAAAGAATGACTTCAAATCCAACCTACGACCTAAATTTTTCCCTTTGCAAGTAATCCCCGGGAGTCTTAACGCACATCTCTTGCCATACCTTCATGAATTCCTGGAAGGGTTTCCCACGGATCGCAGCGCCGTCTTCATAAACCACTTTGATGTCGTTTGCATCTTCAAATCAGGTCCCCTCGATGACCCCCTTGAGCTTGGGAAAGAAAAAATAATAATCACATAGAGAGCCAGGTGACTAGCAATGAGTTAGTTGTCCTGCCACAACTCTCTGTTCTGAATGAAACCGATGCTGCAGGATCTTTTGGCGGACGTGCCGGTAGATCGTATGGCCCACGTTGAACGGGGGAAACACTTCACAATACTTTGCGCCTGAAATATTTGCTTTGTGGCCAAGTCCTCGTTCACAGAGCGTTTTGTCCGTATCAATTCAGATATAGATTGCAGCCATTTAATCGTGCACATTTTCACAACCATGCAAATTTTTAATGAAGGCCGAACTAGCTTGCTGGTTTTTGATGCACTAATGAGCCTGACAAGCCCTCAAAAAAATTGTACAACACTTGCCGATTTAAAGTTGCGGCTCTCTTGTGACTCTTCGTGGAGGCACAAACAAACTATCTGCTCACCTGGTAATGAACTGACTCCATACGAAGTCCCCCCACCCCCTATGTAAATTACAAGCCAGACGCAAAAGACGCCAACCGCGGCGTCACGGCAAAGAGACGCGGGATATGTAGAGCGTGTACGCGACGACGGGGGGAATAATTCATGGGCTCGGATTGTGGGCTTGGAGAGCTGCCCGCGATGCTGCGTGCATTATGTTAGCAGGCTGTGGGCACATAAATCACAGCGGCGCGCGCAGCGGAAAGCAGTCGCTGAGGCTGCGACTCACAAAGTACCTGTTTATAGGGAATGACAGTCAAACTCGGCCTCCGCCGCCACCAGACGAGCACTAAGCGGCTTAATGTCAGCGCAGAACACTAGAGAACAGAGCGGGAGCTTGATAAGGGAGCGGAGGGATGGATGGATGGACGCATGGATGGATGGAAGCGGAATTAAACTTGAGAAGGATGGACAAGTGTGAGTGTGTGAGAGGTAGGGGGAAAAAAATAAGAATAAAAAATAATACCCAACTTGGTGACAGGCTGAAGTCACCTTCCCGCCTTCCTTTTTAATCCGCCGGCGCATAATCCGGGTGGCGCGGTAGGAAAATTTAGATTAGTAAATAAATGCTTGAGCAAAATATGACAAGATAAACTTCCTGCTTACATGGCACCATTCAAGCAAGCAAGCTACGGCCCAATGTACAGCGTGCAGGCGATA
The DNA here is from genome assembly GCA_026261675.1 of Hippocampus mohnikei. Lineage (NCBI taxonomy): Eukaryota > Metazoa > Chordata > Actinopteri > Syngnathiformes > Syngnathidae > Hippocampus > Hippocampus mohnikei. The sequence continues at coordinate 7,461,958 of JAKGUB010000345.1, forward strand.
CGGCAACAAACATCAACCCCTTTTTCCCCAATTCACTTATTGCCGAGTTACAACACCATCATCAAAACCATTGCTTTTTTTTTTTCCCCCGATTCCACTGGTTTGTTACTTTTATGGAAACTTTTGCGCCCCTTAATTAGCGCACGACTACGGCACGTTGCACCTTCCGGGCCTTGTTAGCGCGAGCTCGGAAACCTGTAATTGAAAGTGGCAGAGAACGGACGGGCTCTTGCGCTGCCGTTGGGTGCCGAGAGCGGTGCATGGTTGATTGCGAGTCGGAGGGGGCGAGAAACCAGAGGTAAAGGCGGCGTTACCCTTTTGACGCTTTGACACCCAATTGCCGTCCCGGACCGCGAGAGTTTGGAAGATTCTTACATTGTCAGAAGTCTGCAAGTGCCCCCCCACCCCCACCCCCCGCAGCCCATTCCAGAGGGGAAGACTTAATGAAGACGAATGCAAGGAATCAATTTGCGCTATCTTGCCTCCATCTGGCCCAGACTCGATCCCGCGCCGCAATTAGCACCGCAGCCGAGAGAGAACTCCCCCCGGAGCCCGATGCCAGCGTCACCCGCAGGGCGGTGTCGGGATGCCCGACACACAAGAGTACATTCAGATGACAAGAACGGAGTCTGACGTGACAACGTGATTGTTGTTAAACTTGCTTTTGTTTTTTTTAAATCAAGAATTTTTTTTCTTTTTAAGCTGGAAATGACGAACATTTTCTTTTTTGTTCTACTGCAACCCATTGAAGCAAGAAACGTGAATCTGAAGCGGGAGCATCCTTTAAGTTGAGTCTTAAAATCAATGAAGCCTGCGTCACTTCGAGACACGGTGCCTCATCAATGCAACTATATTGATATGTTAGACTGACTTACATTTTAGTTACCAAATTGATTAAGGAAAAAACGGATTGATCCTGACTCCACGTAGAATGTAAAAAGTATGATGCCATGTGTGGCGAAATGAACTCACGTAGCCTAAAAGTTGGCGTCCGGTACTTGTTGACTCGGCAGAAAGCGAAAACCAAGCTGGCCGTCTCCCAAGGCGCACGCGTAAATTCAAGCTTTCACACTCTGATGTTTCTTTGGCGCCGACTGCTTATTGACGACAAGGCTCCGCGGCTCAGATTAGCGTGATGCTAACAATTAAGGGCACAGTAACGCACTGCGCCGGGGGGTCCGCCGAGACCGCGCGGCCTCAAGCGGAGGAACCTCAGAGTGGCCTGTGCATGCATAGCGGGGGGAGTTGATCAAGAGATTTGCCGAGGCTGTTTGTCAGGGGAGTTAAAAAAAACAAAAAAAACGACTTCATTAAGTGGGAAAGAAAGCAAGCGAGTTCATTATTTACTAATTGCTTGCCAGTACGCAGGCTACATTAATTATCCTCCGGCTTGGAGAAAATTGAGAGCCGGAGGAGATTTGAACTCGCCAGGATCGAATGGAGGCAATTCTTGGGACAAACAACATGGACGTTAATCCAGGTCAAATTGACATCTAATAAATATCGATGTACCTTCACAGCCGTTCTCCAGCCACACAAAATGGTGTAAACCCCATTTGGAGTTGTCTGTCTAGTCGATGCGGTTCTGCTACAAGGAAAGAAATCCCCTGAAAATGGCAACTTCTGTCATTTCTGGCATGTTTTTTGGTTTTACTGTTATTGTCGACGGAAGCGGACCTCTGAGAGCTTAACGACGGTTTAGTTGTTCGTGCTGTCTGATCTACGATAAATCAACATGTCGCAGACTTCGCGGATGGCCAAATGTCGCCTGGCGCGACGGGTGTTCTCAAATCGTCTTTGGTCGTTCAACCGCTGTTCCCAAATTGTTCATTCCCTTTGTGACCGAGTGTCGCCTCTCCCTTTGATCGCCCACCTGCCTTGATGTGCTAATTGTAAACTCCAACGGCCCTCCGGCCAGGTGGCCGGCGCCTTTTGTGCACAGGCATTTGGGGGTGCTGTATATGCACCCAAACGATTTGGATGTGACCGACTTAAAATGAAACTTTAAACATGATACAATTTTGCTCATAAATTCCTCTAACAACATGCGAGATTTTTTCAAATTAAATTATTTTTTTAAAGGCGGTGATTCAGTTGAAATTATGAGCTACTCAATTACAACTGGAATGTGCAGCGATTCCACAACACGCCCCCCGCGGGCAAGTGACTCACCTGTGGCACCTGTCGTGACGGACACGGTCTGCCAGCATGAAAGCCCCCCCTGCCCCTCATGCTCCTCGTGACGACCACGGTCAGCAGGCACGCACTGATGCGTCACAGCGGTCGCGGCCTCTGGTGGAGGGGGTGGGCTGTCTAGCTGGGGGATGCCGCTCCTCTGTGGCTGTGTCAGCATGAAAGACATTTCAGCCAAATGTCAAGCACGGGCACATTTGCACACTTACACAGCACATTAGTGCGGTTGCATAACGCGTCCGCTAAAATATTGATCAAGGCCAGAGAGTACCGAGACAACGCGCGGAATGCAGCAATTGGCGGCTTCTGACGACTGCTGTCATGCTTTGTATGGAAACAAATTCAATCAAGCACCGGCGATATGACCATGGCTACTCTTGAGTAGAAGGCTTTCTGGAGACACAGCGTGGTGGGAGCGGCCAAACAGAAGAAAGACAAGCCCCCCACTTGATATTGATTTAAGATCACGGACCAAGAAGTAGCGACCGCATCCCGCCGCCCGGCAGAGCTGCGGCGCGCTCGCTCTCCAGTCAGTCGGCGCCAATTAGCCTTGGCTACTTGGAACTTGTCAGCGCACATCACCTGCTCACTGACAATGTCGCTTATTAGAAGACGATTTTGCGGGGGGGGTCCCCGCCGACAGCTCCTGGGCCTTCGTCGGCAAAATTGAGGTGAGAATGCTGTGTGTGTGTGTGTGTGTGTGTGTGTGTGTGTGTGTGTGTGTGTGCAAACAGTAACTAATTGAGATCTGCATCTCTGCTGGCCCTGTCAGGAAACAAGTGGAAACGACACACACACACACACACACACACACACACACACACACACACACACACACACACACACACACACACACACACACACACACACACACCATTCCCACCTCTCCTGATTCTTCATCATGGCCACATTTCTCCCTGCGTTATTTTCATGTCGTCTCCGTCATAGTGCCGTCACTCTCTCAAGTGAAGTTGCAGCCCCCCGCCCCCTTTCTTCACGCCGCTGCAGTACGCACGCCCATGGGTGACGGCTTCCCGCTGCGTGCAGTGCAGCGAGCCCAAGAAGCTTGTCAGGCGAGCGCAGCGTGTCTGCAAATGCTGAATATAAATGAGGATTTCTTTGTAAAACCGCCAAGGATGCTTGTATAATGAAGCAAGGTCACAGTCTCACGAACCGCAAATGTTGTAAAGCGCACGGGAAGACGTCGTGAAGAAAAAGAAAAGGACCTGCATGACAAAGAATCTCGACAGAAATCAAGGAAAACATTTTTTTGCAAGCACCAGCGATCCCCCTGATCTTTGCACTAGCACTGAATGTCTTCGCCGCTAGTGAGTCGAGATTCGGTCTCGAGAACTCTTGCTTTGAAGCGCACAGCATGTCAGCCATGTTGGAATGAAGTCAATGATTGAGGGCTATTACGCAACGTGTGAATCGTTGCAGTCTTAAGTCACAACGAGCAAGATATTGAACCCCCAGTGGCCCCTGATGACACAGGATGTCATCGGAAGGCGAATGAGGAGAGAGTGTCGAACTGCTATGAGTGCCTTGAAGATCGAAAAATGCAAAGCAGGTGAAAGCCCATTTACTACCTCGAGGCTGTTCGGCACCGCTTGTTTTTTTCTTTTTTCCTTGTTTTTCTGAAGCCTTATAAGCCTTACTGCTGTGACAGCAGCATAGCATAGCATAGTGCGGCGGCGGGTCTGGTGAAGACGTGCTTAAAAGTTTTAGAGGCATATAAATACGACGCAGCAAAGGAGCTGACTGCCGAGGGATGAGCACCGCGGGGATACCGGTGGGAGATTTGACAGCGGAGCAAGTCGGGAGAGAGGGCAAAGTGAGATGCGATGAAGATTTCGCTCGGCGTGTGACAATTCTATTTGTTGCTCTCGAGCATATTCTAATGCGGCTCAGAATATTTACGGGTGGACCCTGGGAGTGTTGTGTTTACACCCCTTCCGCAATAACAAATAAGAGCGCCGCACGGCCGCGTTGCCTTCGAGCTGGCTCGGCAGGTTTGTGTTATAAAGCGCCTCGCCGCGATGTGCTGCAGCCCTCGTAATGTTTTAAGTCGGACGACTTTGTTTTACAAGGCCGGCGAGCTGTTTCGGAGCGCACCCATATTATTATTTCCTGCGCTCGCGGCGTCCCATGTGACCTCGCCTTGTGCAGCTGAGTAATGGAGATTAGATTGCGATTGTTTCAAAGAATCCACACTTTTAGACAAGTCTTAGAGGATACGCCGAAAACACCAGCCGGGATCGAGCGCCTGCGGGTAGTTGAAGCAAATGGGAGGTCTCCTCCCCCGCACTCACCCAACGTGTTCATTAATCCTCTAATTGGCCTTAATTAGCGGTTGGCTAATTAGGGTCCGCCGCGGCGCTCGGGCCGGCCCACCACGTAGCTGAGTCATGGAAAAAGCCTCACCGGAAGTCTCTTAGGAAGCTAAATATGCAGCGCACCTTGGCTTATGGTGTCAGCTGCATTCAAGTGGGGGGGCTATGATATCATTGTGTGGACTCTAATGAGCAGCGCAAGTCTAGCATTAGATGGAAATGATTCTTTGGAAACAGTCTCACAATAACTCGGGGTTGAGGAAAGCAAACAATCATGTTGCTGCAAGATGGGTCATTGATACTGTGGTGGCTCACACGACACGAGAGTTTGACCCACTCAACTGGGATGCGGCTCCTCGCGACCCTGAACTGGATAAGAAGGATGGATGGGTACTCGGTAGGTCACCGAGAGTGCCCCACCTTACAGTCTATATCTACTGGAATCGACTCCAGCAATGTACAATCCTGAACGGGGTAAGTAGCAGAAAATGGATCAGTGGGAAAATTGTACAGCAAGTACAAGATGCTGCCCGAAAGGAGGAGCGGGGGGAAAATGCAATGAGCATATATATGCTGACTTCATTCCGGAACCTCTCCTCCTCTATCTGTCCTCTTTTGCCTCTCATTCCGCCCTCTAATAACCACGAGGGCTCGACAAGGCGGCGGGGCGGGGGCCAGTTCTGTTATGTAAGCGCGCTTCGGCGGCCCTGGCGGCTCAGAGGATGTGCACAGCATGCTTTCTCGGCGTCATTAGCGCGCCATCGCAGCTGGCTCGCAAATGGTCATGGGGGTGGGGATTGTAGCTTTGCACATCATTTTGAAGAATACTGTCCGGTGAGTATCATTATATGATCTGCCTAGGTGCGCTGCTCACTTGTTGTTTCAATTTCAACACCAAAAAGCAAGTGACGGCGCAAAAGTCGTACTACCGTTTTTGAACGAGCAGGGAGACTATGAGGACCGAGTGCACTTTTTTGGGGTGGATCAATTCAGTCGCTTCTTGGCCGTCCAGGTTAACATCGAGCTGTTGACTTTCCGTCTTTCTCTGGAGTGTAGTCAGCACAAGCAGCTTGGCAGTAGCTGCCATTGCAGCGGTGAAAGGACTCGGCCTAGCGAGCACTCTTAGCTTTGAGGGAATATCCGCAAGGCACCAAAACGCACCAAGCAGAGGATGCGCACAATCCCTTCAGCCTTAAAACTTTGATGCCGAGGGAGAGGTTGGACGCTCGCCTCCAAGTTTGGATGGAAATTTCGGGGGCGGGGGAGGGCAAATCAGCGGAGCGGAAACTGTTCTGCAGCCGAGAGGATGTCCGGGGAGCGCTGCGCGGCGGCGGCAACGAGCGACGGGGTGACGGTTGACAAATTTATGGCTTTGTTTATGCCATCAGAAGCCAACCTCCATTCCTGTGATTGCGCCTTCCGTTTCTCTCCGGAGGAGGGCGATTTCAATAACGCTGTAGTTATGTAACGCCTGTTAAATTGTGCGAGTGTGTCGGAGTGGTCTGCGCGCGTGTTTGGCATCCTGCGCGGATCGAAAAAGAGGCTTAACTTTGATAAGCCACGCCCATATTTGGCAGCTCACCCAGGTTCAGTGACACAGTTTCATTGCCATTCGCAATCCAACTGGCTTTGTGTTGTTGGGTTTTTTTTTTCCTTTTCCCTTACAGCATGTTTGCTCCCACCGCTGCGGCAAGAACAGCCGCAGCCAGTCCAATTCATCATTTCGACCGTCAACACAGAGGGGATCGATTTTGACTTTACGAGTGGACAATGGAGAGACAGGTGGCAGGGAGGAGACACCAAATTGGCAGCGCGGCTCATCACAACAACATCCCTTGTTCAAGTGGGAGACAGTGAGAAACGCAATGATGGGAGAATTGAGACGGACTTGCCTCCTCCCTCTTCCCCCTGAAAAAGCGCTCACCCCTGAGGCGGGAAGGTGGCACGCAGAGAATGGATTGCGCACACTGTGCGAAAACGTTACACAACCAAACGCTCCACTTTGCCTCCATTACTCACATTTTTTCTCATTTTGTACAGCTGAGAATCACTTGTTTTGGAATGGGGATGAATCATTTTTCTTTGTACAGTGATGTCTATATAGTTGAGGCTTACCGTCGCTTGGAAGTCAAGGCTGCTTTCCAAATGTCTTCCACTGACGGCTGGGCTGAAATTTCCTGCAGGAAAAAAACCACAACCAGTGTTAGGTTGTGAACATTAAAAGAAATGTGCAATTTGGCCACCGGGGGCAGTATAATACAGTCACGCAGGCGCAAATGAAGACGACTTTTCCAGCTACTGTAAGTCACTCAAATAAAAAAAGAGGGGGCGGGGGTCATTATTGAAGAGGGTGGTCGTATGTTTAGTCCATGTTGTGTCCTTAAGTAACATGACACAAACAAACAAAAGTGACAGTTGTGCATGTGTGAGCGTCTGCGTTTTGATGGGCCGCCGAGACGACTTGAAGTTTCTTCAAAGCGACTCTCGAGTCGTCTTGCAAACGCGTTGCGTCAGAACACCCCCTTCTCTTTGCACTTTGGATGCATGGTGGTGGAGGCTGGTGTGGCCCAAATGCACTGCGCCGACGCTTTTGGTCTACACTCTGCTGTGTGTGTGTGTGTGTGTGTGTGTGTGTGTGTGTGTGTGTGTGTGTGTGTGTGTGTCCACTGAGGAGTCTTGACAATGACAATGCACATCAAGCGGAAGCCTGCAGCCAAATGGCCAGCGTCGCACGTTGCCCGCTTCGTACGTGGACAGCTAGGTCAACACACACGCACGCGCATATACACGCACACACAAACACACACACACACTGTACAAGAAGTGTCACAGGAAGTTGTGCTAAAAGTGTAGCGGATACATGCCGACTCAGCGGCCTTGAAAGCATTAAGGGCAGACAGGAGACAGGCCGGGGGGGGGGACACGGGACAGAGAAACAAGCTAATGGTAAATAAATCAAGTTGCTCCTAAATAACCTTGAGGTTAAAGTAAACAACAGCAGAAAGAAAGATAGCCATGCTTAAAGTCGTAATTCAAATAAATATGCAGGGCGGTCGAACGTACTTTTTTTTTGCATCATTACACTCTATATATAAATTACTTAAAAGTGTATGTACTGCGAAAATGTAATGTCACAAGCTATGAATGACGTTCATATATGGATGGGTTCCATCAACTCCCCTTCCGCTCTTCAGCGCGTTTTCATCAATACAGCTCGACTGGAAATACCAACGGGAATTGGCAAGGGTCAAGCCAACTGGGCGGCGACACGTCGACACACAAATGATGATCATGCCGCATCGATTTGTGTGCGCGACACACAAACAAACGCCGGCTGGCTTCGACGCCGGCTGGAGGATCAATGAAAGGGGTCCAGCCGGCGGCCTGACAAGGTGGGAGATATCGAGTGGGAGCGGCCTCTGATCCCGACGGTGGAGACGGAGCCTCTGGGGAGGAGGAGGAAATGGAAGCGCGAGGCGGGAAGGAGAGGCGGGAGGGCACCGGCCTGGCAAAAGGTATCAGGAAGGAGAGCCATGATGGGAAAAGAAGAAGACAGGGGCGGGAAAAGGTCTCTGAGGCGAAAGTGTGAGAGGCGGAAGAGGGAGCGGGAAAGGTACATGAACCCGGCCGTGTGTGTGTGTGTGTGTGTGTGTGTGTGTGTGTGTGTGTGTGTGTGTGTGTGTGTGTGTGTGTGTGTGTGTGTGTGTGTGTGTGTGTGTGTGTGTGTGTGTGTGTTGTACTATGCGGACCCGACTTTGTCATCTACTCAAATGCAGGTTGACACAACGAGAAAGGCTGCAAAAAATGCTGAACTTGCACGTTCCGCATTGAATTTAGTCAAAAAGCACACTCATGACTAACTGAATTTTTCAAAAAAACAAAAAAACAAACCGCAGTGGTTTACACTCGATTATGAAAGATTACAATTTTAGAACTCCAAATGGTTTAATCATGAAATGGGGCCAGTATAATTCAGGCGTACAGTACAGCAGCCATTCTTTGCAGTATACGCCCGAGAGTATTGCTATATAATTTGTGGACGTTTTTTTCTCCATTGTCTGTTATAAGGGTTGCGCACCGTGACATGGATGCAATTTGTTAGCACGTCTCTTAACGGTTAGCATGAAGCTACTTTTGGCAAAATTATTTGGTCGTTTTCAATCCAATACATTTTTGGATTTCCTAAACGTTGTCGCTGAACTCCAAATTGACCTCTTGGACAGTCCGTTTTGGCAGTTCGGCTGCAGGTTTAAGTGTATGATGAAAACATGAAATATGCAACGAATAAAAGCCAGATTGTTGTCGCTAAAAGTATGACGGATTGTAATGTTTCCTGGGAAGTGCATTGCGTCTATAGGAGTCTGCCTCCCTGCTGCAATGCAGAGGATCTACCCACTCCGTCCCCTCCACCCACCCACCCCCAATCCCGCTCCCTCTCCTCCTCCCTGCACGAAGGCATTAAAAGATGGAAGTGTGTCGACGTACGCCCACCTTCCTCGCCTCGTACGCGACCCGTGCCGGGGTGCGCGTCAGACACGGCTGACGGCGAATCCAACTTAACGAAGCATTTATTCTATGCGAAATATGAACTATGCGCAAATGTACAGGTGTGTACTGCGGCAACAGCTGGACAAAGTAAATGATGCTTGTGTAGGCGCATGTGCGTGCCGAAGGCGGTTGAGGCCTGAGATATCTTTTTTTTTTTTAATAATTAATTAACCCTTTCAGGGACAGCTTATTATGTTAGCAGGTTGAAGGGTACATGAAAAGGGAGGGGAGCAAACAGTGTTGCAAAGACGACAAGCGCTCACACGTCCGTCAGAGTGAATTTGGTTCTCGGCGACATCGGCTAAATTAGCATTGAAATGATTGCCGCTGACGGCCGCCGAGCTGCGCGTCCAAAATGTTTGTGTTTATTGCAGGAGGAAGAAGGTGGGAAGAAGGGGACGCCGCAGTACGAGGAGGGGTTCTCCAAAGAGGTTCGATGAGGTGGGAAGAAGATGCTAGCTTGCGAGACTTTTGAACATAGTCACAGCAAATGCCTTCGATGAAAGCCATTCCCCAAATATTTGCTTGGCGAGTTATCCATGTGAAAACAATTAATGGACACCATTTTCAACAAATGGAGATTAAAAATCTACATTCTGAGCCATGTTAAACAATACAGTAGCTCCAAAGCATATCAACAATACTGTATGCATCGATACACTAATTCATCTGTGCGGCTGAACAGCCAATGAGTTGTGTTGTTTTTTTTAATTGCGGCTTGTTTCTAACGTGTAGCCCCAAATTAGCTCGAAAACTCTCCTTCCAAAAACACAGACGCGACAGTAATTGCCATTAAAATGTTATTTTAATGAATGAAGTGTCAACGATAACATTCCCGGTGTTCAATCTGTCTAATAACGCTGTTTTGTTTCGTTTTTTAATTGAATAGTTAGCTGGATAACATTTTTCATAGCTCTATCGAGGGAAAAAAAAAAAGAAAAACATACGGTTATTTCATCAGTCAAGGACAAATTGTTTACCCTCCTGAGTACTACTGGACACCCACCACACATAAATGTAATTGGTGTCCATGATGCAAAGGCAAGCCCGAGAATTTGACAGGTTATTAGGCCGGATGTTTTGGAATGACAAACATGATTTTCGCCCACATGTGAAAGCAGCTAAAAGCTGTCCAACATGTGCCAACAATTACATCGAAGGGAGACATTTGACAAAAACGTGTAGCAAAACCACTCATTACCGAGATGAACCATCCATTAGGTGGCTTTTGACAGCTGCCGCCCTGTGAAACGGATCAATGTGACGCTTTGGACTTTCTCCAAGGATCACTGCATTGATGAGTATGTTGCGCCATCACTTTGCGCCGCGCGTTATCATAAACGGCGAGCTCATTAGGACGCTTGTCTGCGGGAACCCACGTACGGCGGGCGGGCGGGCGGGGATGCATCATCCTCCCCCGTTTATCCCGCTGACGGCTATCGACGGGAGATCGCGGGACAACCGCCTCGGTGCCGCCTGGAGGTATTTGTCCAGTTGGGGGTGACGGCGATGATGCTAATCGCGATTGCTATTGTGAAAAGGAGCTCAAAAGATACCACTTTGCACTTTTTGACTGTAGTTTTTTTTTTTTTTGCTCGAGTGTGAGAATGAGAAAGTACAACTTTCTCCTTTCGCTCTCCTATGTCGTCTTATGGCTTGGCTGCAAGACATTTTTGTTTTTACCCAATTTTTAGGAAGACAGGATATTTTGAAAAACCAACCTCACGTTGAGCAAGTTGGACACAAAACAAGAATAATCTCCCTGGCTGAGGTAACTAATGCTATACATCACCAGCTGTTTTCTGCAGCCCCCTTTCACCTCTCAAAACTTCCTCGTTTTCCCCACCGGCTGGCCCGAGGCTAAAAGGGAAAATGAACTGTCGGGCTCTTCGGCCGCCGCGTCTGCGTGTCATTCTGTCTGCATATTAATAGAACTCAGATAAGCGAGCGCTGAGCGACTCGCGCGGCACGCAAGACATATTGATCGCCGCCGAGAGGCGGGGGGGACAAAAGGGCACGGGGGGGTGGAAGGCCTTCCATCTGGAAGGACGCGCAGGGGAGGAAGAGGCGATGACGCGCCATCCTTCACTTCATTCGGTAACCGCTCACTAATGAACAAGATGGAAAGAGCAGGGTTGCAAATGGAAATTGGATAAGAGTAATTGGACAAGAGTGATAATACTAATCCTGCACTCGCTGCCGTATGCATAAATGGGATGTAATCCTTTGGGTCGCTAATGTTTGGGACCACAATGGTTGTCATTTCCTTAAGTGTGTTTTAACGTATGTGCCAAAGAATGCGCGAGACGTTTAAATGTGCCAGTAGAACGCCTTAAAAAGTCACTTTGATCACATATAACACCTCACAGTTTAAAAATAACAAATAAAAGAGAATGACTTTAAGAGGCAGAATTTATTTGAGACTACGAGGCACACCATTACAAACGCTGTAAAAGTGATGCGCAAACCCTTTTTTTTCTTCTTCCTACAATTTAATATCTGTGCTTCAGTGGCCTGCAACCAGTCCTTGTAAACAAAGCACACACTTGTGTCCTGACCTAAAAATGTCACTTAGCGAGCCAACCGGAACACTCTTTTTGTCTTGCGACATCAACTATTTAAGATAAACAAGGTCGGCGCGTTTCCGGATGTGAAACTTGCTTGGAATAATAAAAGATTAGCCGGTGGATTTCATACCAAAGAAACGTTTTGGTTTTGCCTTAAATAGAACAAACTTTTAAAAAAATTGGAGATGGCATATTCTTTTTGAGATATGACGCATTGCCAAAACTGCAGCTTATGAGTTAAAACTTAATTTTGCATTATTAAACATAATAACATGTTGGGGTTGTGATCCTCTCATTTTACTGTCGTATCCGTGAGTTGGGAGTGTGTCGGGCTTTAAAAGGCGGAGTGACTGGCTCAGTGAGTGACGTGGGCGTCAGAAAAGGGAGCATAGAGTTGGCTAGCTGTGAGCTGGCTAACGTGTTGAGTGACTTGTGGACATCAGTGGATGAACGAGCTAATTACGTGTTAATTTTTTTAAAAGTTCAATTATGCTTGGGACATTTTATTTATTTCTGTTTTTAAAGAATTAGCTGATTTATGGGTTTCATGGTTACAGCTCGACACACAACTACAAAACCACATGGCTGTTAAGTTCCGATTCCTTACCTTAAACTCTTGTCGACAAAATCACTTGGAGTCAATCACGTGTTTTGGTTGGTAGTTGATCTTTGTTTTTTTTTGGTGGCGACTCTCCATTCTTTTCTCTCACAACTTTCATGGTTTCCTAAGAAAGCCAGGACATACATGACTTTAATATTAATTCTGAAAGAATCAGGACAGCAATAACAAAAAGCCAATCACCTTTCGCACTGTAGAAGGACGTCGCTGGGCTATGACCATTTTTTTGTCGAACGTAATGGAAATAGTTGTATGGTTCAACAAGCACAATCAAGCCTTGACGTTCAATTTGTGCTCCCCCCCGCCCACCCGTTGCCCGTGTCGGTATCCAACACACACACACACTCACTCATTTACAACCCTTGGGACGACCTTTCCACATGCAGCCTTTTTTTAATCGCGGCAACTAGCGAGAAATAATTAACGATTTTAAAAAAAAAATGACAAATTAAAAATGTCGAGGGCAGAGAGAGCCTTGAAAATTGAATTGTGCACCATAAGCATTCAATTCTCAAACTCAAGGTTCAGGCTTCTCCAAAGGCCCCTTAAAAAAATACAAATGTAAGACTGTCAGTACTTTTTGGAAAATATGTAACACCTGAGCTGGCAGTTAGATTTCAGGGACAAATTGTCTGGAAGACATTGTTCCAGGTGTGATGTCAGAGGGAAGTAGCCGAATGTGTGATGTAATCATTTCTACACGCCCCAAAGGAAATCATCATTCCTGCGTCTCAGTGTACTGTACGTCTCCAAACAGTCACAGTCAAGACTGGAGACCGGGGGTGGTGGGGGGCACAGATGTACACTCCTAAGCACTCCTGCCCCCTGGTGGTCATTTTCAAGCGAGGGCCGCTTGTGCCAAGTAAATATGGAATAGTCATGATTGAAGGCTGTTTCTGCTCATTGCACCACCTTTGCCTTCCTCTGGGACGTCTCAGATCTTTGCCCTCATTTCAATTCCAAAGGACGGGGTACTAATCAAGATTGTTTATTTATAAACGCAAGAGAACTGAGACGTTTTGATAGGGAATTAGAGACGGACAGGGAGGAGGACCGATTCCACAAAGAAACTCATGTTGTGTCAAACAATAGTTTGGATTTTTATTGAGCCTTTTAAAGACTTCACAATAAGCCCTGGGAGTAATCACACATTTTACATTCTATATTTGGAAATCTGATATAGAGATTATCTCATTATTTTGTATCATTTAAAAACAACATTCCCACTTGCACGTGCTGTAGCACAAACTGATTAGAACATTTTCAAGCATTCATTCATTCAAGTCACAGCTTACTTTTAGCTAAATCAGAATAGAGAAAATGTAAAGTTGACAAAACAATATGTAAACCACATTTTTAAACACAACAACATGTGTATATAGTGCCTTTCAGAGCACCATATTCAGAAACAGGATTAACATCACAATGTACAAAAACATTACACATCATGATTTCAGAAATTATAGTCAAAACATTCCATTTATATATTTTTGCAGTAACTGGTCTTTTTAGGAAATGAAGCATGCAAACAAACTTGGGAGTAATGATTCAGCTATTAAAAAACCCAATGGAAAATAGATGTGTTAAGTACATTTTTGAATGAAAAATTGGGACAGCATAAATCATTAAAAAAAGACTGATCGTAATCTATATCTATTGTATGTCTACAAAAACGAAGGACTTTTTTTTTTACTACAATCCAAATTGGTCTACTTACGGGTCTAACTACACCTTCTACTGGCAGGGCTTGCCACAGGACAGCCTTAGACAACACGGTGTAGGCTTCGCTGTTAAGAACTCACTGGTTGCAGCTATCCAACCACCAACTGGCGGATCAGAGAGAATACTTACCTTGAGGTTGTCAACGGCAGCAGGCTTTATGAATCTCCTCAGCATCTACGTGCCGACACTCTGCTCCACTTCAGAGGCCAAGAACCAGTTCTACGAGGCACTAGATGACGCAATACGCAAGACACCCAGTATTGAAGGATTATACCTCCTTGGAGACGTCAATGCTAGGGTGGGAACCGACTGCCTTGGCCAACATGGCATAGGCAGGATGAACGAGAACGGACAGAGGTTGCTTGAGCTATGTTGCCATCACGGCCTGTGCGTGACCACCACCTACTTTGAGGGGAAGGATTGCCACAAAGTCTCATGGAGACATCCTCGGTCCAAACACTGGCACCAGCTTGACTTAGTCATCACCAGACGTGCAGACCTGAAAAGCATCCTTCACACTCGTAGTTTCCACAGCGCAGACTGTGACACAGACCACTCCCTCATTGGCAGCAGAGTGAGGTTGACAGTGAAGAAGATAGACCATGCCAAAACAAAGGGCCCACCACGCATCAACACCTGTAGCCCCAGTGACCCAAAGAGATCCCAGCAGTTCCAGGAAGTCCTCAATGAGAAGATGGCAACTTCAGCCCCAAATGACACCAACATTGAAAATAAGTGGTGCCACCTCCGTGATGTTATCCACACCTCAGCTATCACAGCATTTGGGAAGAAGGAACGTCGAAATGCAGACTGGTTCGAAGCCCACTGGGACGAGATGCATACGGTCATTGAAGCCAAGAGGAAAGCCCTACTGGCCTACAAACAGAATCCCTGCCCCAGCACTTGCGACACCCTCAAAGCTGCAAAACGTAAATCCCGGCAGACAGCCCGCCGCTGTGCAAATGAATATTGGCTGAACTTAAGTAATAGGATTCAGACAGCTGCCGACACAGGAAACGCAAGAGGCATGTACGACGGGATCAAGACAGCAACTGGCCCCACTGCTACCAAGACCGCACCGCTGAAGACCAAGACAGGGGAAGTCATTACAGACCAATGCAAACAGCTCGAACGTTGGGTATAACACTACCTGGAGCTCTACGCAACTCAGAACGTGGTGACGGACACCGCCCTGGATGCCCTACCCGACCTCACAGTCATGGAGGAGTTAGACACTCTCCCTACCATGGAAGAACTTAGCAAAGCCATTGACTGCCTCTCCTGTGGGAAGGCTCCTGGGAAAGACGGTATCTATCCCCCCAGAAGTCCTGAAGAGTGGCAAGCCGGCCCTTCTGCAACACCTTCATGAGCTCCTATGCCTGTGCTGGGAGAAAGGCTACGTCCCCCAAGATATGCGAGGTTCCAACATTGTCACTCTCTATAAGAACAAGGGGGAGCATAGTGACTGCAAAAACTACCTTCTTGCTTGGCTCTCGACGAAGGCGGACGCTTTTGCTTTCTGCTCCTGTCACCCACCCCCACCCTTCCCTGCTCGCCACTTAGTCCATGTGCTGTCTTTTGTCTAACTTTTCTAGCCTCCTGTCGTATTTTCATCCTAAAAACAAACGTGGAATTGGTTGGCTGGTCTCTCGATGCCATCGACAAAATTTTCTCGACGAGATGAGCAGGCAGTGGGGAGCCTACTTGCCCCTCGGGGACTTTTGCTGCTGGGTACACCCTAGATCCTTGGAGGAAGCGGAGAATGGTGTGCCTGTCAACACTGTCCGTTGAGGATGTGGATGACATCTACATTATCGGCCTTCCGATAACAGGTATGCTGCTGTTTGGCGCTAGCAGTTTCCTGATCTATCGAAAAATTCAACCGACGGGAGCAGCTCGACTGGAAGTGAAGAGGCTGCCGGTCTAAGGATGGCAAAGTGCGGATGTCCAACACTCAGACTCAGACTGTGCTCAACCAAAAACTGTTGCGGTTTTGGAGCTTCTCTGCAAGATGGTCAAGAACTTGGAGAAACTGGAATCCATGCTCAAATATTGACAGAAATCACGGATTTGGCTGATGGACGCCACTGAAGAGACATAAGCCATGGACTCAAGGCTGTCTTAAATTCTTGGGCAGCCTGCTACCAAAACAACAGCTGCTATCTCGACCTTCCCCTGATGAAAATATGCACGGAAGCTAGTCCCCCACCATCACCCCCTCCTTTATACACTCCCTTGTATCACCGTCTTCATTGTTTATGTCTTGTGACCTGTTGTAACTGTCATATGCTTGTGCAGGAGTTTTTTTTCCTAACTCAAATTATCCTCAAAATGAGGATAGTTCGAGCGTGGGTTTTTTTTTCTCCCCCTCTCCCTCCCTCATGGTTTCTTTCTGACTTCTGGGTTGAGTGAACGCTGGCGCGTTTGGCTGCCGCTGCTCAACCCATATTGTTTTGTATTGTTTTGTGTTTTTTGTTATTGTAAAGTGTCCTTGGGTGTCTTGAAAGGCGCTTACAAATAAAATGTATTATTATTATTATTATTACCGCGGCATCTCCCTCCTTAGCATTGTGGGCAAGGTCTATGCTCGTGTTGTCCTGGCACACCGACAGAGTCTCGCCTCCCGGTGTACCCGGAATCCCAGTGTGGTTTCAGGGCTGGGCGATGTACAGTGGACATGATCTTCTTTCTACGCCAGCTGCAGGAGAAGTGCCGAGAGCAGCAGAAGCCACTGTACATCGCCTTCATGGACCTGACGAAGGCCTTCGACCTGGTTAGCAGAAGCGGACTCTACAGCCTCCTACGGAAGATCGGTTGCCCCCAAAAACTGCTCCAGATGGTCACGTCCTTCCATGCGGACATGCACAGCACAGTCTCCTTCAACGGCGGTACATCTGATCCCTTTCCTGTGAGCTGCCGTACCACAATGCGAGCAAAGACCAAAGTCCTGACTTACTATTCGCAGATGATGCAGCTCTGACGTTCACACAGAAGCTGGTGCAGCAGCTGCTTCAGAGACTGCCATTCTAGAGTTGGGTTGTACAGCCACTCTAGAAAATGTAATCGTACATGATCGCGCTACACCATCGTCTCCCGAGATGAACGGATGCCGAAGACGGGTCCCGAGCCACCAATTGTGAACCCTTCACTACATTTTCAAAGGTGCAGACCAGCAGCATCTCGATGTGTAGTTGCCGTCATTGGTCAGCAGATGGGGCAAATGGAGCTGCGCTGCCATGAGGCCATTGAGCACGCTCCAGATTTGTATTTAAAAACACATCATTACTGACCCATAGCCCAATCTTGGCCACATAACAACTATAACAAACATTTACGCGAGGTAAAATGCATCATTATCCAGCACCCCGACGTATGGGACGCAATTATTATTATTTTTAATGCGTTTTAGCACTCTGACTTTCACAATGGCGACTGGCGAGATGAGGTGATTCGAGCTCTACCTACGACAATTAAAGACAGTGTCACCCATAAACACTTCAAATTATCGAAAATATACATATATATAAGTTAAACGTTACTGTGCTCAAATAATTTGTTTACATACCGTCGCAAGGTGTCCATGCTTACATTTAAATACAACAGTATTCGATTGCATCACGACCTTCGATCACTTCCGAGATTGTGGGCGTGGCCTAGGTTTTAGCCAATACAATGGCAGTTAACGTTCACGACATTTTGGTTTTGTACAAACGTTCGGAGAATGTTTTCAAATTACCATAAAACAATAAATTGCTTAAATTGTTGTTTTTAACCAACCAGCAGCAAGTTATCAGAAGGGAATGCTTAAAGTGGCAGTGTACGTTTGTGTCATGTGGGAGTTTCTAAGAATATCGCCGAGGGAAGAATTGTTGAATTAATCAGTTCAAACAAGAACCTACGCTGAAATGTGAATGATTGGTCACATTAGCTGATAATTTACGAAAGGTATTTTGATTCATTAGGTTATCTGAGAGCTGCAATTTATCCCTCAGTAGGAAATTAGTTAAACTCACTAAACCCATTAACGGCAATATAGTTATGAGTAGGGCGGATTTAACGTGGTAGTACATATTTGTGCCACACGGGGGAGGTCTTTTGAGTATACAGTACTGTATCGTATATAGTGTATACAACTGTATTATGTACTTCATTTTACTAATAAAAATATACATGGCTTCAGAAATAAATACAAAACACAAAGATATAAATAAATAATACCGTAGCTCACGTGTTTAAATGCATTTCCTTTCATGTTTTAAACGTTTAGACAATGCCGCAACATACATTTTGGGCTTGAATAAGTCATGACATGACGAAAAAGCTACAACAATGGAAAATAAATCAAACTCTTATAGAAATTGACATAATAAAACAACCTCCAAAAAAGAGCCCCCTCCCTTCCCCAAACTCTCTCTTCTCTCTCAGCCTGGGGTTTGAATTAATGTGTTGCTATTTTTAGCTCTCCCGTGTTTCCAGGGGAAACCTAATGACGCAATGACGTCAATGCAGGTCACCAGCAAGAAGCAGCAGCAGCAGACTAGAGGAATTGAGTGTCCGGAGCTTCCTTTCTTTCTTTTTCATATTGCATCGAGGAAGAGCAGTATGAAGAAGAAACATGATAGCGAACGGTAGGTTGTGTGAGAGCGCGAGTGGTGGTCGCGTTGGTGGGGCGCATGCACCCTGACTGCTGCACGTCAGTGGGTACCGCTCAAATTCTTCCAGGGATTTTTTTATTTTCTTGACGTCGCAACACTGGTGACCACATGCGAGGTGACAGGGTGAGCATCTTTACCATTATCGTCAAAACTGCATGAACATCGTATTTCATTCAGCGCGGTGGCCGTGCGTTCATGTGAACGTTGGCGCGTGCACGTTACATGAAGGCAACAAGTGCCGATTCATCCCCGTCGTCTTGCACGCGCGCGCGTACGCACACACACACACACACACACACACACACACACACACACACACACACACACACACACACACACACGCACGCACGCACACACACACACACACACGCTTGCTCGTGTATTTTCTGGGCGTTCACCGCCGCCGCCGCCGTCGTTCAGCACCGCGGACAGCACACGTCGTGCGCGTCACGCGTGCACGCGCGTAGTGGGACGCGGGGCAACGTGTGCGCCGATCTCGATTTTAATGGAGAAATATACATGGAAAAGATTAAGACGTGGCACTATAATACCCCCCCTCGTCATCATTCGCCCCTCCCCCCACGTATGACGCACATGTTGAGGTAAGTGTGGCGGGTGCCTTGGCGTGACGTCACGGCCACATACAAAGACAAGGACTCCATCATGTCCTCCACGTGACTTTTTTTAAAGCTATTAATTCACAGCATTTGTATTATGGTTGGTGTCCCTAATGGTCTGTCCTTTAAAACTATTATATTCGAAACATCTCTCATTTTGGTAGTCCAGATGTAACAGTGTTCATGAAGATCTTGCAGCCAATAAACTTACCAAATATAGTTAATCGCCTAACAACAAGCTATATTGTCTTTACTTTTTAAGAGATTATTTTATACATGGCTCGCCGCCAGATAAAAGTGCGATTCCGGAATACGGTTTCTCCCCAACATTGAAATGACGTGACCAAATACGGTTCCGTGCGCCCCAAAAAGGGCCACATTATGATTACTGATTGAAAGAGATATGCTACAAAATATGTTCACAAGTCGAATCAAGGTCGATATTAAGATGAGAAAGGACTGCACACATGCGCGCGCACACACACGATTTCCAGGGTCAAATATTAAATGTGATTCCGTGTGCAATCATAGATGAAGACCTGTTACCAAATGTGGTTCCTTACCCCCCAAAAAAGCTATTACCTAAGAAATTACATGACTACATGTTTCCACCCCCGAAAAAGTATTGTTACGCGACAACAAATTGTGTTCCCAAATATGGCTTCTTGTTTGACAAAGGTTAGCCGATAGAGGTATGACACGAAATGTAGTTTCATGCCAGGTGATGTACGACATCATAGACAAAAGATTGTTCTCAAAAATGGTTCTCATAGACCGTAAATGGTTCCATGTTCAAAGGTCGACATTGGGCAAAAAAGTCTTGTTGCCAAATATAATTTGACTCACAATAAAGATCTGATCAATAATTAAATTGCTAAATGGTGTTCTTGCTTGATATAGGACTATGGTAAGAATTGTAGCGAAATGTGATTTTCACGTGCAATAAAGACTAAATCACATATAAAAAAGCATGGTGTCAAATTCCGAGTAAGGTACTAAATGTGGTTCCGTGCCTGATAAAAGGTATCTCAATTCCAGATAAAGAGCTATGTGAGCAAAGATGGTAACTGATACTAATTAATGTGGTCAACAAAGCACCAAACACATTGTGTGAATTCACTCAAATGTACTTTTACTTCAACTGTCCAGGTGACGGCAGCAGTGAGGTTCCAGAAGAGCAAGCGGGGTACAAGTTTGTCCTGCGTGGGTCTTTTTGCGGTCTGGGCTTGCTGTTCCTAAGACAGTAGCCAGGAAGCCCTTACCCCAAAAAGTATCTGCGCCGGACCAAAGCGTCAATGTGACAAAACAAACAAAAACAAAAAAATTACTTTTCCCCAATGCAACTGTGAGTATGTTTGTCATACAAAAGTTTCAATTTAACCTTGCAGGTCCACTCGGCACTGAAGGGGGAATTAAAGAAAACACCACCACATGCACAACTACAAGCGAAACCCGCATTTCTTGGATTATATACAAGAACCATCGGTAGCGGCCTCAGGTGGGACACTTTTCCCCACACAGCCCTTTATTTTTATATATATACTGTATATATATCTATCTACATATATATCTATCTACACACACATGTATATATATATATATATATATATATATATATATATATATATCTACATATATATCTATCTACACCCACACATATATATATATATATATATATATATATATATATATATATATATATATATATATACATATATACTCGGTTTTCTCCGAGTACTCAGGTTTCCTCCCACATTCCAAAAACATGCACGGCAGGCTGATTGAACACTCTAAATTGTCCCTCGGTGTGAGCGTGATGGTGGTTCGTTTCTGTGTGCCCTGTGATTGGCTGGCAACCGGTTCAGGGTGTCCCCCACCTGCTGCCCGAAGACGGCTGGGATAGGCTTCAGCACCCCCCCCCTACCCCGCAACGACCCTTGTGAGGAGAAAGCCGATCGGAAAATGGATGGATGGATGGAAAGAAAATGATGGCTTAAGCATCTATGGGGGAGAAGTGCCCTCTTGTGGACATTTTGAGAACTGCAACCAGCCTACACTGTCTAGGGAATAAAATGTCATTAGGCAAATAAGTTTATGGATAGATGTCATGAAAAAAATATTTATTGTACATTTGTGCCAAGAGTAGGTGGGCTCAAAGGCAACGAGTCCAAAAAGGCTTCCAGCGTGTGTCGGTACTCGTCCGGGTGGCAACGCATGTGCGCGGCGTGCTTTGAAATCTCCCACTTCCTGCTGTAGACGGCAACGCCCCTGTGCCGCCAACCGGCCACAATGGCATCCAGGACGTCACCGTCACACAGAGCGTCATCCTCGCTGGAAAAAAAGAGTGCCGGGGCCATGACAGGGCTGTTGGCGAACACCCGGATGGCGCGCTGGTACACGTCGGCCGTGCTGGCTTTGAAGAGCCAGAAGTACAACATGGCCGTACTCTTGATGATGCGCTCCAGGAGGGGCGCCAGTGTCCTACCCAAACCTGGGGAACAAAGAATCATTCTTTGATTTAAAATCAGTTCAGTTTTTGTATTTTTTTTCTGTTTAGTCAGCTAAAAAAAACATTGCCTACATTGACAGGACGGTACTCAATAAGCCACAGTAACATTTAAAAATCTTCAGATGCTAAAGAACATATGCCCGTGACTAGTGGCATGTCATTTGTGTTGTGTTCAAAGACCCATTGTTTAAATGGGTTATAACACTCCCTCGTTCACCTGTTGGCCCTTATACCGAGACAGCTTGAGAAACAACTTTGCTTTGCTTTCTACTCTGACAGCTAAAAAAAAACACATTTTTTTGTCCTACCCAGACACTAGAGGGTCGCCTAACCTCATTTCATGCGAGTCCTCGCTCACCTGTGGCCATGTGCTCCAGGGTTCCGGCGACCAGGCTGTCGTAGACGTGGCCAACGACCCGGTGGGGCAGAGTGGCATGCTTGGCGTGCCCGTGGGCCACGTGGACAAGCACCTGCGCGAAGGTGTAGCCCCCGATGGACGAGGCGTACACCAGAATGGGCCGCCCGGCTAATTCGGGCGCCTCCAGGACCTCCAATAGCTCCAGCCCATAGTCCAGCCCCCAGCGGGGCCACAGAAAGTGCATGACGCCGCTCTGCACCAGCAGCACGTCCATGCCCCGCATCAGGAAGGCGTCAAAGTACTTGGCTGCCGCCCCCGGGTGGGCCCCGAGCCACGAGAAGAAGAGGAGGAGGGGGCGAGGCGGGGAGGCTTGTGATGGGATCGGAGTGGCAGGAAGTGGGTCATGGGTGGCGGAGGAAGTGGACAAAGGGTGGCGCGCCCGGTAGTAGGTGATGCCTCTGCTGATGGGCACACTGGTGAATCTGCTGTCAGGTTGGGGTGGGGGCGCCCCGGTTGTAAACAGCCTATAGGAAAAACAATAGAATTAAAACATGCATGACTGGACTACAATGCAGCATTCTATGTCAGCATGACCTATTTTTACGCCAGTACATGAAACCCTGGAAATCCATGTTAAAAATACATATGAAATTATGAATATAAATTGAATATAGATATAGGTTTATATTACCCGGTGGTGAGCAGCAGGTTGCCCATGGCGTGTCCGGTTCAGTACTCCCGCTGCCGGCTCGTCGTCGTGTCCAGCTGATGGATGCAAGTGTGCAGCCGGGATGTAAATTGAGCCGGCGACTCTCTCTACACCCCCCGCGACTCTCTTCCACGCATGCGCGCTCCTGCTACCACGCTCCTCTGCGCGTTCGCGTCCAAAAAGAGTTACTGCGCAAGCGTGGACTCCAATCAATCAGTTAAATCAGTTCAAAAGGGACTGCTGCATTTGGAGGACGTTTTAATACTACATGTCCTGTGTTTACCCTCATGTATCTGTTTTTATTTATAGTCCAGATAAGCCAGTGGAACAGGTTGCGACTGCCTTAGTCTAAATACAGAAACGTGAAGGGCAAAAAGGGCTTTTGACGAGCTGGAATGCGGCGCCGTCAGGTGACTGCAATGCACCTATTGGCCACATGATGGAGATAGAGTCACGCTCAATTGGGAAACGTCAGCCATGACCTCAGTCATTGAACTCTGGATTCAGGAGGGTTTTTTTTTTTTTTATGTATTTGTGTCATTGTAATTTTTGATTAGCGGATTGGTTGACATTGAATTTAAAACAAAATGATTAAATACATTGGGGAAAATAAAGACACTGGGTTGAAACTAGACTAAAATGCAGTTGTCAGAATCATAGCAGAGCAACAGAGGGCACTATGATCAACCCTAAAAAAGAAAAGTCATTTCCAAAATACATGCACACACAAAATTGGGGGGCCTCAAACCTTAATTTCCACCCTGAAGCTGGGACCCTGGCACCCCACCTACTCCATCCTGGGCTTTTCCTTTGGCTCATTGTTTGTGCGGACGCCCGATTGTTCTGGGGGAGAGGGGAAAGAGGGGCGCGAGGAACTTAATGGGCATTGCATTACACAGATGCTTAGCTATTTAGGATAACTAATTGAAGATGATGTGGTGCAAACTACAACCACAAAAAAAAAACATTGTTAGAAATGGACTTCCTTGTTGGAGAACAACACAATATGTTGTGGCCATTACGAGGCTATAAAAAGAGTCACACTTTCCACAGCGGGGTGAAAAACAATTCAACTTTCTCCGCTATTGTCACGCTAAAGCGGGATGTACGCACACACACACACACTTGCACGTCCTCCAGCGATTGCGAGTCTTAAGGTCGCCAGTCAGACTGGACCAAGGACATCATGTCCCCAAAATCAGCCGAGAAATTCGGCAGTCAACTGATAAGACAGGAATATGTGGCAAGGTGCACACGGGGTGCTTGGGAAGTCGAAGTGAAAGGGTTACTTTGCCATAATTGAATGTCCCGCGTGGACACAAATAAGTCGACATCAAGCTTTGCCAAATTTGTCCGTGCTATTGTTGTGGCAATAAGACACTCCTGCGTGTTTTGCAGGGTAAAAGTGTTGAGAATAGCGAGGAGAGTCAAGGTCAAAGATGTCATGAAGCTTGTGATGAAGTGATTGGTGGGTGGAGACAGAAATGGGGGAAGAGCACCCACTCAGGAAATTATGCCTCCCTGGTGTGGTTTCGACTGATTGTTCCTATATTTGGGACATTCCAACGAGCAATCATTTTTCAATGGGATTCACGTTTAACTTTAGAGAACATTTTTAAAAAGTCATAGGAATAAAGAAATGAGGCAGTACCTATTTAGTTTTTTTTTAAATAATTTTAAAGACAAAGATATATAAGGAGAACTCTACTTAAGATCGTTCTTTTTTTTTTCCTCCTCAATAAACGACCTTCAGCAAATGAACAATTTGCTCCCTGAGGTGTGACCAAGCGTCATGGTGATGTGTTTGGTCGTGAGAGGGAGGGGAGGGCTGAGGATGGAGAGAGAGACAGCGAGCGAGAGAAGCGAGAGAGAGGTTACAAGTCCATGCAGTCGGACCTACGCTGACACACGAGCGAGAGCCTCTCCTGCAGCACACACACACACACACACACACACACACTCATTGCTGAGGTGGTCGGGAATTCTGCAGCTCATTCCAAACATCGGCAGGTAAGCCACTTAGCATTGTATTTTAGTCGGAACTGTTTGGCATTCATCTCGACTGCTCAAGAATGCATGTGCGTGTGCATGTGCAAGACAGCAAAAGGTGCTGAAATCCGAGGATTAGCATCGGGGCTACGGGGAGCGCCTGAGAGTGTTCGCTGGGGTCGCATTTAGCCGTCAGGTTTTTTTTTCCCACGAGGTGGTGCAGTGATGGACAGGTTTGGAGGAAATCAACAGGTTTTTTGGGGGGTTGTTTTTTGGGGGGCAAGTGGTAGAAGGCGTGGGCATCTGTTGGGAGGCGACAGATTAGAACACTTAGGGAATTAATCTTCTTTCAATGCCCTTTTAAGTCACCGGGAGCGGCGCACCACAACATGACAAGGCATGACATGGCACCGCCGGGGGCTATTTCGGGACGAGACCGCCGGCCACAGTCAACGGCAGCGTTGACCGTCTGCGTCCGTTTGTAAACAACTCGTCGCTCATTTTGTTGACAAACGATGCTACCGTTGCTGCTTCCTGGAACTTGGGGTTCCGGTAGCTGCTTGGGTCACCCGGGATCGTTTCATAAGCCTTCGGCCCTTTCGCACAACCCATCTAGGCAGAATTTGCCAGACTCTGACACAGCATCAGAAGCGTACGACCGCCAAGAGTGTCAAGTCATGATGTGGGACGGCGGGTCTGAAGTTGAACCAGGACTTTGCCCGCTTCCGACATCATTTCAAATACGCGCGTAAAGAGCCAGAGTAATAATTTTCAACCCCAAAAACTCGACTTTCACACTGCATAACCGTGAGCTGAAGAAAGGTGACCTGGGATTTAGGTGGTCAATTCCCAGGTCGACTTAAACCCTCTTGTGTCACATTGCTCTTTTTTTTTCCCTCAATCTTTACCCACTCCATTATTAGTATCAGCAAAGTGGTGCTTCTTTGTGAAAGACCGTAGGGTTCATTAAGATAGTGGAGACGCGCACACATTGGAAAGCCGGTGGCGTGGGGGGTGGGGGTGGGGTGTTTGCACACTTAACGAAAGCGACTCAAGGCAATCGGGCAGACCGCGGCGCAGTTGACTCTCCCGGACTGAGAATGCGACAACGGCGTGTCAAGGATGTCTCGCTCAAACCTTCCGCCGTGCTTCGGGTCCGCTCGCTCGAGCAGCATTCGACCGTGATGGAAGGGAGGCCTGTAAATACTCACCGGCTGCGCTCTTTTTATGGCTTTTTTTCCATTTGCTCTGCTGCCTGTCACAGCAGACAATGCCTTGATTTAAGGGGTAGTATTGGATGACGTGACGAGTGAATAGGCTGAAGAAAAGAAAAAAAAACGGCACTCTGGGGTGGTGTTTTGGGGGTTCTTGGAGGCTGAGTCTCTTTTTTCAGAGGGGCATTCTGACGGGTTAACTAAATGATCATTCTACTTGAACATAGCGAGCTTTCCACTTGGGGTGAGGTGACGTAACCGTAAACATAAGGCAGGTTGTGGAATACAGTGCGTAAAAGACTTTCACGTCAGCGCTTTTGGACAGAAGGCAAGAGGCTGAGACGAGCCGGGAAGGAGAAGGGAAGGCGACACACTTGGGAAATAACTCGGAGTAACATCAGCTATTGAAAAATCTGCAACTGCCGCGAGTTGCCTATTACCACACACACACGCGTACACACAACGGGATGCAGAGTGAAAGTGATACTGACGCCTAAAACGTGAGATAAATAAATAATAGACCGCCTCAAGCATGTAAATAATGAACGATGAGAAGACAGTTTGCCGAAAAAACAAAACAAAAGACATCTTTCCTGCAATCGCCTCCAATACAAAATTCGAAAGTGTGTTTGTGTGGGCACATCCGAGAAGCGTGTGTGCGTGTGGGAGCACAATGGCAAGATGCCCCCCTCCCCACCCCCCAGACGTTCATCTGTACGATCTTTGCATGCATAAAAGTCATCCAAAGCGTGTAGGTGGACTGCGCGCGTGCTAGAACCTGCACCGAAAAACATCTAGGGTTGGCTTGAATCTTGCACAGATGAGATTCTAAAAGCAGGGTGTGTGGGAAGCATGAGTTTAACACCCCCCACCCCCGCCTTCCTCCACAGTCATGCTGTGGTCTGGGATTAAAGACTTGGAGTTCCTCTAATGGGGAATTAATATTGTTACGGTTTGAGAATATTGGCATTTTCTCTCTCACGAGGACCACATATACACAATAGAGATTTAGAGCCGGCGGGGTGGGAGCAAGAGAAAGGGTGAGTTGGGGGTTTTGGGGGTTTTTTGGGGCGTGTAGGTTGTTGTTCTTGCAGGGCGGGGGTGAGGGGGGAATTCCTTTGGTCCCCTCATCTTTTCACTGAGGCAACAGTCCAGTGACTTTGAACCAGCATAGAAAAAAAAGAGGTCCAATTCTTGAGCTATGGACAAGCTCCCCCCCCCACAAGATTTTGAGAAGTCTGAGAAGGTAAAGCGTCGTGAAAATAATGACCTCAAGGAAACCACTAATTGACAGAGTCCAGAAAAAACGTAAGTGGGTTTTTGCAGGGCGGAAGCTTTTGGGCCTGTAAAGTCCATCAGCTCCAAGGGGCTGGCAAATAGATTGATGTGGCCTTCTAAAAATGTCCCCCTCACACATGAACCGTTTGTTCTTGTTTTCTAGGTCAGTCCTCAACATGTAACCGATTCACCAAGCACCGCCGACAGCATGCTTCGCCTCCAGCGGACCTTGGCCCTGTGCTTCTGGTGTCTCCTCCTGGTTGGCAAGCAGACCTCCGCTGACGAAGAGGGGCTCTGGGGACCAACGCCTTCCAGGGAAAAGCCACCCCAAAAAAAATACAGCTCTTACTGGTGGACGCCAAGCCTGCCAAAGTTCCCGTCCCTTCCATCGCTGCCATTTCGTTTACCTTTCTATCCTGCTGGAGGTCAAAGCGAGACCACGGAGTTGAACGCAAGGGGCCGTGAGTTGTCAGATCCAACCGATCAATCCGCATCTGGAGACGGGATCACAACTGAAGCCTCTGCGCTTCCCACCGGTTCCACTCAGTTCCTAAGCGAAGAGACTGAGACAAAGACGGAAAGTCTTCCCGCGGGAACATCACATCCTCCACATGGCAGCGGTGACAATGGCACTCTTGTTGCAACCTCTGCGACACATATCGGGAATACTCCGAGTCCCACCAGCTCAGGCATGCTACAACAAAATGGGACACGTCGACACCCACCGCCGGACACAACGCTAGCGTTAACAGCGCAGGACGACAACGAGTTTTTACATACGATGTTGACGACAACGGCACCAGAAATCAAAGTTCATCCTGACAAGACATCAACAATCCCTGGAACGGGAATCACCTCACACCCGACTCCACCCGACACCACAGCAGAGAAAACACAAAACTCGGCAGGAAGTGTCAGCACTCGGGGCACCAGATTGCGGGTGACCACCACCATCACCCCCACCAGTGGAAAGGCAACTGCCCCAAAAGTGGAAGGTAAACAAAGTTATACAAATCAATAGTGGGGAGGGTTGTTGATTGCGCAGACGTGATCAATCAACAGCTGTCAAAAGCCGCGTAGAGGTCGGGTCGATCAATGGGCGTTCCTGACATGTCAAAGATGTTGTTGAAGAGCTGTGAACTACTATTAGACACAAGTTCACATCTCAACTGCATTGTAGAAAGGCTGCAAATTCATCTTTCGTGGCTCACGCAGTGGATATGATTTCCAATGCCAAAACCGGGTACATTTTTTTTATAACCTGCTTTCATAAAGGAAATAGTGAAAATGGTTTGCTTGACATTGAAGGAACATCCTCTCTCTCTCTCTCGCTCACTCCAAGCCCATTCCCCACCTGTAGAGACGATATCTGCATGCTTAATAATCAGGATATGACCCACCTCCAGGTACAGACACATCCATCATGGCGGGTTAGAGATTAGTCTGGAAGCTGATCAGTCGATTAGTCTAAACCTGTGGGGGGAGGGGAAGCTGGGCTCCCTGAACATTAAGATAAAAGTGCCTGGTGGTGAATTTTTCCAGCACTGACCAAAAGGTAGAGCAGGTTAAAAATGGAGGTGAGGGGGGAGTTAAAGACCCTGTGGTTGACAGGTGACCTGTTCACCAATTAAGTTAGATATCAGATCTGTTGTTTACACTTCCTGGCACAGCAATGGGATGCATTGCTCCCAGGGTGTATCGCCGCAGCAATGTCAAACCTTATTGTCACTGCTCATTGTACAATGTGTCGGTGGGGAGGGGATCACCCTCTCCCCTGATACGCTAGCGTATCAGTATTCCAAGGGCACACTCAGCGAAACCATCCACAGCTCCCGTGGGACCCTACATGCTCGCCAGCCGCTGTTCACCAAAGCTGAACATGCTCCCACTCCTCCCGTCCTGCCTCTCCGCCTTTTGTCGGCTTTGTACAGATCCCGACAACCGCTAAAGCCGCCCTGGCCACTTTGAAAGCTGAAGTGTTTTGACAAAGGAGAAGGTATTCCTTTGCAGGGAAAATTGACAGAACGGTGCTTTAAATGACGCGGGATGCTAATCGGACAAGCGTTGCAGTCGCGTCGTTAAAACAAACAGCATAGCCGGACGTGCCCAATGCTGTCATTTTGACATCTTAGTCAAGACAAGAAGTTGGAACTTTCAACCCCATATCACCGCGTGACATGACTGGACGCCGTCTCTGAGCCACTAAAACAACAAAAGGATGCTAATAATGAATGATTGTTTCTAGATGATCAAAAATGGTGAAACGGGCGCTGAAATATCAATGCGACTGGGCGGCGGAGATCCGCACCACACAACTGCCATGGATGACTGGCTGCATAAAAGTGGAGGCCAGGCTGACCCATTTGACAGAACTGGGTTAAGATACAGAGTCCTTCCACTTCCAAGTGCAGCGTAGTGTGGCCAACTATTATTTTGTGCGTGTGTGTCATTTCACTTGGAAGCCACCCGGAGCTTAAAACGGCTCGTTTCTTCACAGCTAAGGCGGATCAGGCTGATGAGGAAGGCGCGGCCCCGGATGGTTATACGACGGATGTTTCATCGCCGCCGCCGACGTCTCTGCCAGGAGAAACGGGTGAGCTGAGAGTTCCCATCCCTTAAACTGCACGAGCCCAATCTGGTACTTGGAGGGAGGTCCGATCCGATGATTAAGGTGCTCGGTGAAAATTACGTTTCATTGAACACCATCAACAAGATAATAATTGAGAAAGCACCGTCGCATTAAAGTGCCGCTGCCATTATTGCCTTGCCATTTCCCCTCACGGGATGCGACATGTACAACTCACGATGTAAATTGAGCTCTGGTGAAATGTGTGTCCCACTTCGCGGGAACAGCTGTAACCCACTTCTTCTTCTGCTCGCTCCAGAATAGCAAAAGCGACTTCTTCTCCAGAAATAGATGTTAAATGTGCCACTTGTTTTAGAGAAACCAATCTGGTTGACAAGTTCAATGTGTGAAGGTGACTCTTCTCCAGACTTAACCTTTATTGGGAGACAATACGTACAGATGGCCTACTTGCCCCGAGAGGCATCAGCAGGTGAATTTGGGATTCAAACCCCAAAAATGGATATGGCAGTCCGTCTTTGTTTTTTAGACCACGCACTGCAGATGTGACCGACATGCTCCCACAGGAATGTGTCACGTGACCTAGCGGCGCACAGACCTTAAATTCTGCCATTTATCATTGCGCTGTGGTCCACCAATCTCGGTCCAGACCATCAGCGCAGACGCGCACTGACGTGAGTGCAAAAGACAGTCACGTTTTCCATCCATCCCTCCCTAGGGTGGCATCCCGATCGCCCTGGAAAGCAAATACACAGACCGACACTTTTCTGAGCCACACCTCTTATCGGGGTTTGTTTTTCCCTCTGGTGGCACTTCCCCCTATATGATGATGTCATCACAGCACTACTGACAACCAAAACATGTTTTTAATCGGGCAAAAACTGTTGAAAGATGCACCCAAGCTCCGACAACAGACTAATCAAGTCCGACTGCTGCACCACGTTCCCAGCTAGGGCTGTCGTATTTCCTCCATCTTGACGTTTGCATTACAACCCCGCTGAAATAATACGAAGTCTTTAATGGGGCGAAAAGGCAACAAGCTGACTGCTTGTGAAAAAGCTCCGTCATTGGAGGACAGTAAAAGCAGATTTCTTTGCGCCTGGGGGCAGGAAAGCACAGTTTAAACATGATGGGCATAAGACTTGTCCCAGTTAAAACAAAATGCCGAGCCCACCTAAGGGAGTGTCCCATTTGAAGGCGGCAGCCCATGGGAACATACACAAAGGGACCAGAAAATAAGCGATAAAAAGGAGCGAAGCGTCATGAGATCTGTCATAGGAAATAATAAGTGGGCCTATCTATGCTCCAGTCTTTTAGGTCTACTTTAATGTACACATTTCCTGCAAAACAACACGAAACAAGCCCGTAGTGAGCTTGCCTGCATTGCCGGGTTATTATTCTCGAGGTCTGGGGTCCATTAAGGGAGGCTGGTTGTTGATTGTTTGCGATAAGCCTGCAGCAAAATGACGGATGAGCCCGTATGCATAATGGCATCGAATCTCTCCCTCTTTCTACCTCGTCATCAGACTACCAGTTCTCAATGTTTCTTAGGTGGAATGCGCGGGAATGGTTATGATATAGATGCTCAAATCCGAAAGTTTAAAAAAAACAAAAAAACAATTTTGTGCTCGTTTGATTTGTTTTAGTGACGACAGCTGAAAGTTCACAAAATCTTCAAACAGAGACCCGGACGTCAGACCTGACGAGCGGCACCGACACGTTGCTATCAGACAGCAATAAAGAACCGACCTGGGCCTGCAATTTCTCAGGCGACTTGTCATCGGACATGAAGCCGCAGCAAAACATCACAAGCACAAACCAGTCCAGCGAGCCTTCAGCGTTCCCATCTCCACTCATGTTGGTTCCTTTATACACAGACTGGAACAGTGCCATGACCGCCTGGGGCCTGGCCTGGGAGGCGCACGTGTATGGCGCCGGTTGTGTCTTTGCGATGCTAACGCTAGCCTGCGCACTCAACCTTCTCTGCTTGCCTCTGCGCTGTCCATCTGGCTGTGGCTATTTTGCTCTGGTCAGCCTGTTTCTGCTGGCCGCCGGGGGTACCAGATCTTTCTCGCTCCTGTACGACGCATACGGCCACCAGGAACGCTTGTCCTCCGCCGAGGCCTCGTTGATCCTCTATGAGGCACCGTTCCCTTGCCTGACGGCGGCGTTCGGCTTGGTTTTCCTTCTGCTTTCCATGCGCTCAAGGATGCAGCTCTCCTACTCGGCCTTCCAAAGACCCTGTTTCTTGGCTTGTTTGGTCACCTTGCACTTCGCTGCTGCCTTCGGTCCGGGGACCCTGCTCAAGTTCTACCAGCGGAAACCTCCGCTTTGCCTGTTCCTGTCGCTCATCTCCCGCGGAGCATTTGTAGCCCTTGCCACCTTCCTGTCCACTGCTTATTTTGTGTTCTACGTCTACGTGCGAGCTGACTCCAAGCACATCTACCATCTGAACAACACTTCACCGACACCGGCCGAGCGATTTAACCGCTGCCCTTCGCCGAGAGCCGCGACTGGGACCGCGCAGCTGTAACGGTTTGCCTTTCGGCGCTGTTTTGTTTAGCCTGCGCCGGGCTGCAGCTGTACGCGATGCTCAATGCAGCGGGTGTCACCGGGGGAGAGGAAGTCTTCCGCCCGTGGTGCTGGTGGGCTTTTCAATTCAGCTGCAGACTGTGCGAACTGGGCATTTGCCTCACCTTGGTGCTGGTAGTGGCACAGCCGGTCTACTGCTCCAACCAGCTACCGTCCGCCGGAAGCTGTTGGACTGAACTGCTGGCATCGAAGGCACCCATGCTGCCAGGGAACTGCCAGTGGAGCTTAGGGCAGCATGAGAAACTCGCTATTGTGGACAGGGCGGGCCTCGGTGAAACGGAGAGCCTTCCGCTCTACACCCTCATGGACGATAGGCTGTCTAGCAGTCTAAACGGGCTGGACTTCCTGTACCACAGCAACCGGGCCCTGGCCTATCAAGATCTTGAAGTAGATTTAGACATAAAGGACTCACAGAAACTTGGAAATGGAGGTTGTGGGCAGCCGTCAGGTGGATCTTCATTTGCAAGCGACTCCACGACAGACCTGAGGCCGCCGTCGCCCATCAACCTACGTCGCAGTATCGACGAGGCACTCTTCAGCGAGGCTCTTTTCCCCACGAGTCTCTTCAACACAACCACACCCACGGAGAGCAGGGACTTTATAATAAACAACCACTGTGCACTTCCCAGCCTCTGTGACCCGCGCACGGATGATCGCGGCCTTTACCGGACCTCCTCTTGTGCAGACATTACTTTGAAAGCAGGTGAGATCAGTGTCGGGGGTCCTCCATCTCCATCCTCTTCCAGCTGCTCGTCTCCCGAGCGCGGGAGGGGGAGCTCCTCATCCAACTCTCAGTATCAAGCGTCCATCGGGGACTCATCACTAGTCATCTGCACGAGTCCGGAAGCACGAGCTCAGCAGCAGAGCGACCCGCAGAGGCAGTACCAAACGTTAGGCGGTAACTCGCAAGAGAGCCTGGACCTGGATATGTCGTCAGAGGCCGACCGATCTGTCCAGGAGGAGTTCATGAGCGTTTGCAGACAAATCGATGCGGTCAGCATCTGCAGCGAAACCATCGATTTGTAATGGACAAAGACTTGATGGGAGGACTTCATGAGAAGGGAATTTTAAGGGTTAATTTTTACAGTAGCTTTACATGCGCATGGTAAACTAACACTGCCAAATAACACAATCGGGCGGAGCTTCCTTAAATGGTCATCGGTGAACGTCTATGCGGGTTTGAAGTGCCAAAAACAACGGGTAGCTTTTAAGTAATTTTTTTTTCTGCCTAGGAAGTAATATACCTGTTTGTAAAGAATAGCCAAAATAACAAATATCTAATCCGATGATAGATACTGTACAGCAGGTCATGTTTTTGCATTTGTGTATTACTTTGCGCTTATAAAATACTACTGAAGTTCAACTCCGCTGGAGCACAACCTGCTGAGGATACAAATGAGCAAGTGGCGTCCTCTGCTGGCCAGTCCCTGAAGATTTTCAACATAAACGGATAACCTGTGCTTACTCATTTATACACACATATGAAATGCACAGTTTAATAAAGTGTATTTGTAAACAAATGAAGCTTTGTGGCTTGGTTTCCCCAAAAAGACAGCAGACGACAACAGCTTCATTTCTTTATTCGTTTCACCAAATTGAATGGTAAAGCAGCTTCCCCTCAGCAGTGCTTTTTAAAAGGTAAACAGGTGGCCGCCCCCTGGCCCACCAAAATAATAATTAAAATACTCAAAAACCTAGTCTTCTCCATTCAGGATAAAAAAAAAAAAAAAGAACCACAACAAATATGTTCTAACATCTGTAATATGGGCATCTTGAAGCGTATATCATCATGTATATTTTTTCCGCACATTTGTTTTTTAGATTACTGGTACAAGACTTTGCTCGTCAAGCCAACCCGGTGCTGGGCAAAGTAAACTGTGAGGCCTTAGCATATAAGGCCACATCGAATACTTGACGTCATACAAGACAGCGATTAGAAGCGCAGCGAGTTGTTTGGTAACTAGGGTCCTGTGCACCTGTCAAGGCATTTTTCTGGTAACAACAACAACAAAAGTCTTGGAAAAACGCGGCAACAAGCAGAACACAAGGTAACAGGCTGGTGGGTTGTTTTCACTCGATTTGGTTTTTGATGTTCCAAAGGAGCACGTATAAATACACTTGGCAGTATGTATACCGTTACAACAAAGCGGAATAAAAATACAACCGCGTAGGGCTTGTGGAAAAAGAACATGCATATCAAAAACCCTTCATTGCTTCATCCCAAAGCCCAGTAGAGACTGTACAGCTTTTACATAAACTCACTCGTGGAAACATACCTGATTATAGTCAGTTTTGTTTTGTTTTTTTGGTCCCGCCGCGTGATATTTGGGCTCATGAATGAGTGGGGGCGGCGCCCGAGGATGCAAAGTAAACAAGAGAACTCACCCCCGTTAAAATAAACACGACCACAAATGTAGTAGCACAATGCGAGAGTCAGAAGTGTCGCCGTGGATCATCTGGAAACCCTGATTTGTCTCGTGCACCCCTCCCACTATTCCCGCACTTGGTGTTGGTGGAAAGTCGGATGTGGAGAGGAGCTACAGGTGGACATGGCGATGGAAGGGGTGGGAGGTCTATCGTCATTTTAAAGCGTTTGGTCACTTGGTTTTGTTTTTTTTTCCTTTCCTTTTTTTGTTTTTTAATAAGGTGGTATGGTGGCCCATCCGCAGCTCAGTAAAGACGCTTCTCGTAACTGTCGAGGTGAGACGCAAGGAAACACAATTAGTGCCCGACGTGCCATATCAACTCTGGTAGCCATTTTGTTTCAAGGGTGAACTGCTGCATTAAAATTCACTCAAGCGCATGCAAGACTCGGCACGGTTACAAGACCATTTTGTCAAAGCTCAAGAGAGTTGCTATTATCGAGCATGCGAAAAGGTGAATAGTCTTCCACTACTTTTTTTAGCAGCCCCGCTTGAAGCCATGCCGCAAAGCCCGACATCACATTTTTGAGTACAACTTCATTTTTTATTTCACTCTGGAAATGACAAAGTATCACGTGACCACTTTGGTTATTATTTGACGCCCCCCAAAAATGTATAGAGGGACAATGAGTGGCAATGTTTCAATACTTATGGCGTTATGAGCACAAATGTGTGTACCACCATTCACCAATAGTTGTCAGACATACGGTTGTGCTCATCAATTTACCAACCGCTAGGGTATGTAAACTTAGAAGCACAACTGTATTTTGATATTGAATTATTGCCCAACCCTAGAATCTCGTTTCCTACAGTCGTAAAAATGATTTCCGGACTGTTTATACCACATACCGGTCATGAGCTTCACACCTTTATTCTCAACTATGCTTGGGGGATTTGATGCTGTCCCTTAGCTGTCCAGAAATTATTTAAAATAAATAAATATTTGTTCACTCAAAATGAGAATGATTTTAGTCTGTGAGATTTTACGATCAGGTGCTCAGCTTTATGGTTTCAATGGTTTTAAGCATCAAGCGTACTCGGAGCGTATAACTTTGAGAAAAAAAATGCTACTTACGAGTGAAGTCCATGAACGCCTCCTTCCACTTGTGCAGACATGGTTCTCTTCTCAAACTTGAGCTCGCCAGAGTACATCATGGAGCTTGACAACACAGCAAATAGGTGTTTACATGCTGCTGTTGAACTTGAAAATGAAGGAAGAATTTGACCCTTTCCTCACCGGAGCACGGAGAGACTCTTGGCCCCGATGTCTTGGCAGCCATGTTGGATACCGGCTATGAGGTACGGTACAAACTTGTGGATGGAACCCTTGTCCTGCACCGAACCTGACACGCCCTGTGCCACCTTCACTGCGTCGCCCTCACTGTTGTGTCAGTTAAAGAAGAAAAAAAACACCCATGACTTCTCCACCTTACAATTGGACTGTAATGTAATGTAATGCAATGCAATACGTGTGGCTTGAGCGCACCTGAAGTAACGTTTCTGGCTGCTGGTGCTCTTCTCCATGGCATCGAGGGAACCCATGCCACGGTACTTTTTGAGCCGCACGCCGTCGGAGAAGAAGTACTCGCCAGGAGCCTCGGTGGTCGCTGCCAGCAGGGAGCCCATCATGACTACGGCGGGAAAAGACGGGTCATTATTGAGATAAGAAATCTGGGTTGAAAACCTGCGTGCTATGCTAGGTCTCTTTGACTTGATTGCTTCAATGTTGTCCAACATTATGTGGTGGTACAAGAATACCGTATTTTCACGACCATAAGGCGCCATTAAAAGTCTAGTGTATGAGCCGAGTTCCAAAGCCTGACTGAGCGCGCTTCTGGCCGACACGCTGTTTATATAGAGAAAAGGCGGGCGTAAGTGACGTCAGGCATGCAGAAGTCTGCCAATGAGTGAAGGGTGGGCGTGCCCAACAACACGGTGCGCCGAATGGTCGTGAAAATACGGTAATTATTTTTTTACAGGGGGGTGGGGGGCATTCTTACCGGTGGATGCGCCCAGTGAGAGTGCCTTGACGACATGTCCCACCGTCTGGATGCCACCGTCAGCGATGACGGGCACGCCAAAGCGCCGGGCGTATTCTGCCACCTTATACACAGAGGTCCCTTGAGGCCGCCCGCACGCCATAACTGCAAACGCAGACAAGGCAGTGAATCGCAAGACAGACACTAATAATTGCGCGAGGCATCGCCGTGGCAACCCAGAACAGGAAGATAACTGGCATGACCAAGAGGAGTCTCTGGGCTGCGGTTACCACGGGCAACCATGAGAGGGTACATAGAGAACCAAAGCTGTATGAATACCTTCCTGTGTTATGCAGATGGAGCCGCAGCCCATGCCCACCCGCAGCGCGTCCACGCCAGCATCGATCAGATTCTTGGCTTGCGCCGCTGTCACCACTGGGAAGGAAATTAGTCCATTAAAGCGAGGGGTGGGAAATCAAAGGCCACAGGAGTATTTTTTTTAAAGGCTAAAAATTGGCCAGAATGTTAAACAAGCCAATAAGACAATCACAATATTTTACATAATTTTGTGTATTTTTAGTATTATACACAATTGCGCATTAGACATTGGTTTGACAGAGATTTAACTATCTATTAAAGGGTTAACCAACTAAATCTACCTACTGGCACTTAAGAAATAGAAAGAAAATATATATTTTTTTAAAGGCTCCATGGACGTACCGTTTCCTCCCACCACTTGCAATTCTGGATATTTCTGCTTGATGTAGTTGATCATGTTGATCTGAAACACTGAGTTGCCCTGTGATGAGTCCTGAAGAGGAAAAAAGGTTTTTATTTAGATTTAAAGTGCAACAGTGTCCCCCCACCCCTTAAAAGCACGGTAAAAAGACCCACCAACACCACCACGTCCACGCCCGCCTGCACCAGAAGGTCCAGCCTGTACTTGTCGTCATCGCGGGTGCCGATGGCAGCGCCGCACAGCAGCTGCTTACGTGAGTCTTTGGAGGCCAGGGGGTAGTCGCGGTTCTTCTTCAGATCCGTCCTGGCGATGATGGCCACGAGCTCATCGTTGTCATTCACAATGGGCAGCTTGCCTGGTTTGCATCAAGAACGTCAACCGATGACAACAAACTGACCCAGATGAGCATTTTTACCTTTTTTGCTGCGCTGCAGAATGTCGTTTGCTTCTTTCAGCGTGACGCCAGCCGGAGCGACCACCAGCTCATCCCTCTTTGTCATTGCCTGAAACGGCACAAGCAGAGGAATTATATAGTCTATATTTTCATATTCTAGATGGATCCATGAATAAGATGCATGGGTTCCCAGCTCACACCTCCGCCAAGGGCTTGGTGTGGTCCTTCTCCGAGAGGAAGTCAATATCCCTGGAGGTGACGATGCCCACCAGCTTTCCGCCCATTTTGCCCGTTTCGGTGACGGGAATACCCGAGAAGCCGTGGCGCATTTTAGCCTCGAGCACATCGCCGACAGTCTGGCGCGGGCTCATCACCACTGGGTCCGTGATGAAACCTTGCTCGAATCTCTGAAATTTGAATGGCATGTATAGAAAAACAAATTTTAGAGTCCACTAATAAAAGATGATCACTGGATTGACGATTACAAGATAACGCTGGCATACCTTGACCTTGCGGACCTCATTTGCTTGGAATTCCGGTGTGCAGTTGTGGTGGATGAAGCCAATGCCTCCCATTAGCTATGAAGTCCATAAGATTCTTTAAAATTGAATCATCATGATATTAAAACATCCACATGATCAACAAATTACCGCCATTGCGATAGCCATTGCCGACTCTGTAACGGTGTCCATGGGAGAGGAGATGAGGGGGGCCTTCAATGTGATCTTCTTGGTCAGCGCTGATGTTAAATCCTAACAGGTGAAAAAATATTGAAATAGTCTGCTCGTTTCAACGCCCGCGTATTTATGCATATCAGCCACAAGGGGGCGTCATTTCATCTTGGAACAGGAGGTCAATGAGCCAATCAGAGTCTTTCTCAATAACGGACTAATTTTATCTGCACACTGGCCTCCCACAAGGGAAGGTATCTGTGCGGAAAAAAAACAACAACATTCCTGCCACATGGGAAAGGGTTGAATGTATCCTTGTCGGATATAAAGCAGGAAACGGGCAGCTTTTCTCACACCGCGAAGGTGAGGGGGGTGGAAAAGCCACCTCAGACTTCCATTTATAGAGCAATCACTCAGCTGTGAGATTCCAGCTGGGAGATGGGAATATGTGAACGTCCGCACACACTTGCACACCGTACACACACCGTACACACACACACATGGTCGGTGACATCTTGGTATAGATTAAGGTGTGTGTGTGTGGGGGTGTCTACTGAAAGCCAGATGTAGACTTATTTTTCTTGTCGGCCGCGAATGACAAGAACAGGCGACTTTTGAGGCCACAATGGCTCAATGACAGAAAGGTGAAGCATCCAAGATTAAGAGCAAGGTATTAAAAGATCAAGAAGTCGATTTTGTAAAACGGAAGCAAAAAATGTCTGTCAGCCAATCAAAATGCAGCACTGTCCTGCCATTGTATGGCGCCCTTTATTTTTGTATACATGTCCTTGCATAATGTTACATATTTTAATTGTTTTATATATATATATTTTTTAAAGGGTTTATTCCATACGTCGATTTCCATTCAGACAGTATATGTTGACGCTATGAAGAATCGAAATTGTCATGTCACTGAAAATGTTAACATTGACCAGGACGGTTTGCTTTGAGCATTACTCGTAGCAGTGCACATGGCGGAGGGTACAGAGATTACAGTTATCCATTAACTAAAACCTGCAAGATGGAAAAAAAAAAAGCAGTGGAAGGGGGGATTTGCTCATAACCCTCCTGAGATTATCTCCCTCATGGCCAACCGGCTGGGAGAGGTGGGTGAGATGAGCAACGAAGCAGACTAGGGGAGAGCGGACTGAAGGGAGAGGCGCCAAATGTGCAAAAATAATAAACAAGGCTATTTCTGTTTGGCAGTCAGGTCTGAGGTTTGGCATCGTCGAAATGAGTCTGGACGGGGGAATGAGGCAGGACAGACATGACGACGTACTCACCACTTCGTCTGAGGTGAAGTCAATGAAGCCGGGCAGAATCAGGAAGTCACTGAAAGACAACAAAAAAGGAGACCGTTAGCACAAAAAGTCCAAACAAAACAGTCTTTTCAGAAATGTCCTCAAAACTCATGAGAATGAGATATAGAGTACCTAAAATATTTCCCCGTCGCTGTTCACATCAACTATCATTATTTTTCCACTCGAATATCCGCCATCCGCCAATTGAAGTTGAAAAAAAGAGTAGTTTTACTTGAGTGTTTTGTAATGTCTTTTCCTAGTTGTATGGCAGTTTACAATGTCACGAAAAGGTGACGTTGACATGAACATTATTTTTCAGCTATTTGGGGTGCTGGAGTGGAGTGTTTGTGCCCCCACACCCACAAACATCCATGTGGAGACCAGCAGGAATTCCAGAAAAGCATCTGTTAGCAATTAGCCACCGCAAAGTCGAGCTTTGACACAGCAAAAAACAAAAAAATTATATAAAAAATTTAATTACCAGTCTGTAAATGAAGTAATGACTACACAGGGAACGTGCCCTGCAGTCTTTAATTTTTGCCATGCAGGATGACAGTGCATACTAAACAAGAGGGCGGAGCGATGCAGGAGGGATAGCCAAAGGAAAAAAAAAATCAAGCACAAAGTAAAAAAATTAATCAGTAAGAGGTGTTTACAAAATTCCTTAAAAATTGCATCCTACAGTGGTAACGTGTCTAATTTTCTTCGGTTAAATATCGACCAGTAGCCAATTCTACCCTCAAGCCTGCAAAACATTTTTGCCCATTTTAGGAATTCACAATGCAATGTGACCTGTGTGGACCAACAGCGACCCCATAAAAACCCTCAAAATTCACAGTGTGGTATGGAATCAAGAAGCCGCTCCTTAGTCATATCTATAAATACCTAAAGAACAAATATTTGAATTTATGGCACGACACGTGATTTTCAATCCACAGGGCATTGAGTGTTCTTTCTTCTGGAGGCCATTTCTGGACTCAAACCTCCATTTTGAGGTAAAATAACAGCACGCCGGCCGGCTAGTCTTTCCAATAAACTTTTGTCATACACTTTTTGAAAGCACTCTGCCTTTGTTCTCTCCCACTATTCACATGATTCCCATCGGGGCTGTCATGTGAGCCACCTCGGAGGACACCGTGATGCGTGCGATTAAGTCGCTAATGGGAAGCGCGTCCTTAAACATCAGACGATCAATCAAACGCAGAGATGTTCAGTTAAAACGGCAGTTTTGGGGTACAATTGTAATCGTTTGCTTTGTTATGTCATAAAAAG
This sequence comes from Hippocampus mohnikei, assembly GCA_026261675.1. NCBI lineage: Eukaryota > Metazoa > Chordata > Actinopteri > Syngnathiformes > Syngnathidae > Hippocampus > Hippocampus mohnikei. The sequence continues at coordinate 7,503,224 of JAKGUB010000345.1, forward strand.
TGACTTGTAAATGATTCGCCATATTGGACGGACACCAGAATGCCAACTCGAGGCGAGCAAAGTATCAACAGGGCGTGATGGAATTTCATTAATTAAGGCAGGCCATGCATAGAGCACATGCACAGTGAGAGAAAGCACAGTGGAACCTCCAAAATGTCATCTCAAATGTTATGATGGTAGCTACATGCGAGTCCATGAATTGTTACTTTGGGGGGGAGCTCCTGTTTTCTTCAGCGGCCGTCAAGAGAATGAGCCCTTTGTCCAGTTTTGTTACTGGGCCCAAAGAATCCAAATTGCAATGTGGCATTACGCTGACAGCAACATGTGACTTAAACTAGCATCCACTTGCAAGAATTAACGCGTATGTAATTCATATTTAAGTCTATGTTCACACCACAGCTCAAAAATGTTTTTTTTTGCCTGCATGCAACTCGTATCAGATTTTTTTTCATACAGTGTGAATAATAACTTTTTTTCCCCAAATCTGACCTGGGCCTCTATCGTAGGTGGATATAAATCGCATATGTATATGAAGCATCTGCAGTGTGAATGCTCACATCCCCAAAATGTATGTCTCCTCCCGCCCCTTTACTATGGCAATATGAGATGATAAAATGAGCCATGTGATGCCGTTTTGTTTTTCTTTTGTGACCGTCACTCGATGTCGCGCTCTGCGCACATGTTTGTTACATCATGGACGGTTGCCTTCACATGAAAGGTTTTCCTAGAATATGCCCAATTGGTTCCGACTTTAGAGGTTAAATGAAAAGGCCTTTGTTCATCCCATACCGACTGGTTCCTGATCAAATGTGAGCTCTCATTCACTGTATTGTCACGGTATGATTGAAGGATATTCTTCTCGCCTTTTTTTTCCCTTTGAGCAGGACAATCATGATCATTCCGTATCGAGTTTCAAACGGACTTGTTCTACTCACTTGTAAGTCAACCCATCTCCTTTAGAGCATAGCTCTTCAGCCGTTTGACCGTCCGAGTGTTGGTCACATCTGCTGGTTCAGAATGTGTTGGCCATTACAAAACTCTAAGTGATGACACACGTGTGAACGTGTGCCTTTCAAAGCGAGATTTGGGGGCAGGCGCGTTGATGTCTTACTTGTATGTGAGGCCGTCACCGATGGAGAAGAGCTGCTGCGCCGAGAGTCCGTCCTCCGGGACGTAGCCAGTGCCGCCGCTGATTAAGTAATCTGCCATGCTGGAAGAAAAAAAAAAAAAAGACATTGATTCAATATGTTACCAGGTATAATGTCCATTAATTTTCCGTTATTGTGGTTTGTCCCTCTACTGCATTCTTCTGGCCCCTTTCTCCCGGCTACATCGACGTCCCTGCTCATGTCAGCCAATCATAATGATCTGAAATTTTAGCATTTTCTGTGACGATATTAAAATAGTCCTTGTTTTATTATGAGCACTCATTTTTTGTTAGGATCACCTGTGGTACTGATATTGCACCAGTTCCCTCAGTTTTTCATTGGCTCGACATCTATGTACGCATTTGAATTCCTGCCCAAGCTAGTCAATCAGGTCTAAGACGCAATGTTCACAACAGAACAAATCCTCCCACTGTACCCCTTTGAGAAGTTGTTGGGCAGCCGCAGAAGCATCTTGAGGCAGGCAGTCTGTTGATAACGAGCAAGTCAAAAAATGCCTATTGATAACCAAGCACCCACTGTCTCTTGATGATGTCATACATAGAATAAACGCGTTTTGAGCAGAGGATAAAAGAACGGGAAAATGTCAACATTTCAGAAAACGTGACATGGAAAAAAAACACATTAGATAACATCAGCAAATGAGCAGATCGCGGGATGTTTAGGTGTTTTTAAAAACGCCAAGCTTGACTTGAACGACGCTTTCCTGGTGAACTACATTGCAGGCGAGCAAACATTAGCTCCGAAACATGCTCTTAAAAGGCTACATGACATGAGATGACGTTTAAATACTAGCGCCAATATCGAGGCCGAATTGAAGGACCGGTCTGTTTGCTTCACATAGTATTTGGCTTTCATTTGAGCAAAACTGCTTCACGGACAAGGGCGTGGACGGTATTTTAGTGTAGGTCCGAAGCGAGTTCGGTGTTCTGATGCGCAAAGGTGACAGAGTGTGATGCTTCGGTCACATTTAGTTCAATACTTGCTGAAGAGGACGTAAGGCAATAGCAGAAAAAACAGGTATGACATTTAAGTGCAGGAACATGGCGAAACTTCTATGCGCATTTTAAGAGATCGCAAGGATTAAATGATAATTATCATACATAGAATAAATAGCAATGTAAATAAAAAGCGTTCTCTAATAATGGCAGCACTGCATTCAAATTTTATACATGCACTGACGGTCATTTGTACGATTTGAATCTTTGTTTTAATCGTCACGTTTGGTCCTAAAAGTGCCCGCAGAGCAACTTTTTTTCCCGTCCGTGCACGCACGGACAGGGATACATGTGGAGGCTGAGTTAGCGATTAGCATTAGCAACATGCCACTGTTCTCGAATGTGCGCATGACCACTGTCTTGCGTCAACTCGCCCGTGTCTTTCTTTTTAACTTTTTGTGTGCGTGCTAAGTGTTCTAGTTTAACAGGGCCCCGAGCGCCCTGAGTTAACCCAAAATTGCAAAGCAATCTCCCAGCTTCGGAGCGCAATGTGGAGCGGTGTAGTGAGGATGCTAAGTAGCATGCTAACGTCGGCGTGAGTTTACCTCGAAGAAATGAGAGCAGATACGTCTCCCGTGGCTGCAGAAAGTGAGTTGAGGGGGGAAAAAGTACGGCAAAACTGCAGACTGTTTGCCACCACACTATGCCACCGTGCGGGGTTGGAGAATCTGTCCCAGCCGCCGCCTCGTTACATCCCCTTTCCGCGCGGAGGCGTGTTCCATTGCCCGCTTGTGCCGTTTAGCTCCCCACGATGCGTGACGTCAGATGCATCAAGTACAAGTGAATGCATTTTTTTAAAGCGCTGCCATGGGGACGGCCTGGATGGTCATTTGACGTAAAATCTAGACCACCACTTTGACAAGAAGTAAATTAAAATGTAAAATACTGTATTAATAATAAAATGGGGGAAAAAAATACACCCCTCCCTGGGTCGTCACTTTATTGTGGTGGATGGGTTTGTTTATGATCCCAATGGACAACACATGACACCCTGGAGATACAATGTTTCACCGGCTGGCCGGGGAACACGATAAGATTCCCCCGGAAGAGTTGGACGAAATGGCTCGGGAGAGGCAAGTCTCAGCTTCCCTGCTGAAGCTGCTGTGCCTGTGACCCAAAAATGGTACCATGGATGGATAAGAAAAAAAACTTTTTTTTCATTAATTATATAAATTGGTTTGAAACCTTACAAAATAAATTACAATTAGCACCTGCAAAACATTGGTATTACAATAAACCTAAGGACTTTACCGACCTTTATTGGGCCAGGTCACAAATTTACATGACAAGAATCTAAACAAAAATGTCCTATAAACTGAAATGATGATCTCGTCTTAATTTACTCAAAAATGGACTTAGTCTGAGTGAAATCTGGGCCTGTTTTGTTGTACAGGTAGATACAAGGTTTAATTGTACCTTCTGCCATCTGGTGGAAGAGCACCTAAATTGTTCTGCTATACCTCCCTGGTATAGACACATGAACCAAGGTGTAGAAATTGTAGTGAATGCATCATTATTTTCAGACCGATAATGGGAAATTGGCATATCTGATGAGCCGTAGCCCATTTTTTCAATGCATATTAGCATCTTCACAATCAAACTGCAGCGCACAGGTAAAACAACAGCACTTTTCAGTGTGTGGTTTCATATTTATGTGGTGTACTAGTTAAAGGTTGACTAGTGTAGATACAGAGAGAGCAGAAATTGGCCATCATGCAGAAACCTAACGCTTGTATGCTGCACGACAAGAAAGGCATGCTGTATTTGTCTACAGTCTTGGCCCAAACAAACCTCAAAGTTGATGAATAAACTCTAACAGTGTTCAAATGGTTATCATTGAAAGTTATGACCACTTGTGCATTCATCTCATTGTCAGATTAAGTTAAATTCCTCATGCACACAATCATCGCGTTGCACGGGACCAATGGACGAGGTCACACGAAAGCGAATGTGGAAACATCTCCCCACGTGCGCTGAGAAGAAAGTCAAACAAAGACTGCCACTCTGTTTCCATAAAAAGTGAGGGTTAGGTGACCGGGAGGGATTTGATTTGAATTGCTGAAAGTGGGTCATTGGCCATACGGCTCAGTAGTTCCTTTTCCAAGCCTGCTTGGGATTGCCCCGCGGTGATCCAGGAGAGCCCTATATTTAAAAGCTTGCACTAAGTCTTGTTTTTGTTAGCATCGGGGGGGGCTAAGCGAGGGGAGCTATTACCGGAGTGGCCGTGGAACCGCTGAAACTCGGATCGGAACTTCATACCTCTCCGGGCCCAGTCCCGCCTGGATCCGGGTGGCGCTGTAACGCTGTGCCGCAGTTTCGTGCCGGACATAGTGCTCCCCTCGGGTGTGCGCGTCTCCCGACATCCTCCTCCGCTCTACCTGTTGGCCCTCGTAGATGTCCATCTCCGCTTCGACTTGGACGTTTGACTCCTTTGCAAACTGTAGACTACATTGAGAATTCCACGTGTGAGAACCTTGAAAGTTGTTGACCAAATATGCTTATCTGGCAGCAGCAGTAGATGTTCCCATGCATGGAGGACTCACAGGATGCACCTGCCTTGAAAGGAGACAACAGGCGTGTCAGCGGGGGGCGTCGCCAAGGAGATTCTCCCAGAGAGCGGGTGTCACCGTGGTAATGTTAAGCCAGCGCCACGTCACTGGCCAGAGTTGGGAGTTGGCGTAACGGGGAAGCGGGACAAAGCAAAGCCAGGCCCTGGAGCGAAGAGAGCGGGACAGCAAAGTGTGAGCCCATGTAATCCAGACAAAGAGGATTTCACTATGAAGATGCACATTTTTTTTATACAACGATGCTTATATGCAGTCACATGACCCCCTCCCCAGCTGACTTCACTTTCAAACTTCAAACAACCGACATGTGCACCGTACACATGGTGTGTTATTCTCACTTTATCACGCACTTTACTACGACTACCCGCAGGTGATGGTGACAGTTAAGATGGAAAATCCTCTGAAAGCCCTTCACCACATGCTAACGTATCAAACCTGCCTGGTCATCTGACATGAAAGGCAGGACATCACAGGCAGGCTGAATGTTGGACGAGCCGGCTTCAATGAAACCGGGTACGGACGAGAGCACGCGCATGCTCTAATGGCTGTCATGTGCACGCGGTGCGGATGCAGTCACGAGGAGCTAAGCCGACAAACCTATAACTAAGTGTTATATTCATTGAGTGTGTTAGCGCTCTCTTTTTCTCTCTCTCTGTCTCTCACTCTGTCTTTCTTTCTCTCTCCCTCTCTCTCTGACCTTGACAGGAGTGCGTGGATGACTGTTACATTGCTCTCTGTTGGAAATAGCATGCATTACATCTCGAGTCATGATGAGGAGCCATTGACGCTGTAATTCAATTCAAAGTTCAATTATAAGTGCTACCCCTGAACATTTTACTGACATGCAAACTGAAGTTTATCTGGTGCCTCGTGGCTGGGTCATTCCCGTGAAAGACATGAGGTTCTAATTTGTGCTCCTTTAGATTTTCAGTCTGAATGCTTGGCCATCCTCCAGTTGCTGCTGAGAAACTTTTGGCTGAAGTTTCACAAAGCCTTCTTGCGCAACTTCTCTCTCCGCCTGTTTTTTTTTTTTTTTGACGTTATAATGAAAGCATATGACAGGAAGTGGAGAGAACCGTTCCTGAGTTGTTTTTAATCCCGAGTGCCACAATCGAAGTTATACCTTTGTGCTGAGTAAATAGACTATACAGTAGTTCATATCATGATTTATGGTGCCTTTACTGTATGCACAGTGTGAACATGTAAAAATGTCACCCTGAAGACGAATCTGTGGAAAAATAATTTTTAAAAACTGTAAATATGACGAGTATCCATACGGTAAGTTTCAATAGATGTGTTTTTGTACATTATATGTTAATACAATGAATAAACTAAACTCTTGAAGAGGCCAGATAAGTCTAGTTAGTTGTCACAGGCTAAACTGTACGCATGTACAAATTTTACTTTTAAAAAGGGCTTATTGAAGTAAAACTCAAAGGGCCCGTTGTTTCCTCCAACACCGTGACTACGTCGGAGGAGGTAATAATGACCAGTCTGTGCGTGGGGGAGCATTAGCCACAGTCGACTTTTTTGGGGAAGTCCACAACGTACACGAGCGTCAGAATAAGAAACTGCTCCCTTTCAACAAGTCGCTTCAGTAAATGGCTGGATTGTAAGCAGGTTTGAGCGAGAAGATTATGGTTAGTGATATATTGAAATGTTCTAGCATGGTTACTATTAGCTTTATACACCAGAGGAGCATGCAAACCGTGATTACTTAAAAATAATAATTAAAAATTGTCATTTTCCGTGAACCGGAAACAACAGCCAAACAGCTTCCCTCTACCAGGCTCCCGACCTACCCGGCCAACGAACGAGATGCGGGCAGAAGATGGGAGCACAACACTTCATTGATTAACACTTTTATGTAAACGACAATTCCAAAGCCACTTTCATTCCGTAATAACTCAGTAGCTGAGTAGAACCTTAACAGGTCCCGACTTGTTGTTGGAAACCTTCGGCAGTCTTCGCGACACGCACGTAAAGAAACAAGCCACACAGTGAGTTCTTGCCACGTTATTAACCCGTCGCAAACATTTGCGTGTTTTTAAGTGACAAGGAGGTGAAATGTCACGCGAATTCGCGCGGTTCGTCCTTTTTTGGGGGGTAGTTTATGTTCACGTTGTACGAATTTGGTGCAATCTGGCTGCTGCGTTCGTGTGCTTCCGTTGAACGGCACTCTCGCCGTTACTCGTCCGCGATGTGATTTTACAACTTGAGTGGCGAGTATACGCTTGGCGAGATGGAGAAAATCGCGTTTCATTCAAACGAAAACAACGTCAAATGGTTTAGGGCGATTTATCAACTTCATGTACGTCTTCAAACGTGTATTGGCTGTAACAGGAAGTGAAATGCGTCTATTTCTCGTGCTAGTTTAAGCATTTACTAAAATGTTGAACGCTCCATTAATGACATTCTTCCTACTACTACTTGACTTTTTGAGAAAAAAGGGGGAGAAGAATATATATATCCATCCATCCATTCATTATCGAACTGCTTGATCCTCACTATATATATATATATATATATATATATATATATATATATATATATATATATATATATATATATATATATATATATATATATATATATATATATATATATATATATATATATATATATATATATATATATATATATATGCGTGTGGATATTAAATTGTATACTCCATATGACAGGGTTGTTGTTGCTCACCTGGTGCAATGGTTCCAGCTGTTCTGAGGCTCTACTTCTTAGGGACCGCTGTGAGCATCCTCACCTTCATTTTCAGCCTGGCCGACTCGGTTGGCGGCCTGATGTACGTCCAAGACTGCCGCTGGATGCTGGAGATGGAGAAGTGTCCCGCGCCGAAGCCTCATGGAGGGTCTTTGGCGACCCCACACGTGAACTGATGAGATGAGGGGGCAAAATGTCGTCTGGATGCACTTTGTGGAACTGTGTCATCTTTTATAAAATGCAAAAGGAGAGCACTACTGAAATTTGCTGAGCCAAAGACACAATTGTAACATGCAGGCGTTGAGAAAGTTGCTGCAAGCAGCATGGGGGAATGATTTCAAGATTAATATTTTGGTGTGTAATAGCCTCATAATTAAAACAAACTAATGCTAACTGAAAAGGCTGGCCAGTCTTCCAATTGTGTGTGCAGCTTTAAAATGTATGCCTGTGATGACAAATCTTGGCAGGCAGCATCATTGTCACACATTAAAATGAATGGTAAATGTGTGAAATCTAAAAGCCAACAAAGCCATCAGAAACGTAGCACAACAGGTGATTTTATTCTCAACCTCATATTGCTTTGACTTCTTGTTAATGTTTGGCTTTGAGTATTTCTCTCCTTTTGGGGAATAAATATCCTTCCAATTGAAACTTGACCTCATATTGCATATAAATAAATAATACTGTTTGAGTAAAGATGTCACAAACGTGTTTAAAGAGCTGGATCATCAGCCAATGGCAGCTGTATTCTATCTCAAACGTTTCTCTCTTTTGGAAGTTTAAATATTGCAGCAACAAAAGGGCATTTTTAAACAAAAAAAGTAAATTCGTAAATTTGCAAAAAAATATATTTAAATATGAATAAACACGTTTACGGTATGCATTAATGCAACAAATATCACAGGACTCTTCATAATTTGAATCATGTTTGGTTCAGTTTGCCCACTTCCGCATTAACAGCACCCTCGTGTGGACACTGGTGTCTACTACACTTACAACAAAAAGGTGGTATGATCCTGCGAAAGCCAAAACTTGCTAAAATGTTTCTTCAGCGCGTGCATCGTTCACGATTACGGCTCTGTTTCAAAAGTAAACGCTCTCTCTCTCTGGTGGAGCCCACTTGTGCGTCGTGTGAGGTCACACGGGGCCCTTCCGTGCAAAATGGCCCTCGGCGTAAGTGCGATGTGAGCGGGATGCGGGCTCAACACCTGCGCCGGCAGTGGACGCAGCACTTTTCGTGTTAATGGGCCGTCCCCTACCCACTCCCACACACCTGCCCCTGGTGCCTCTCCCCCGCCACTCGGAGCACACGCATCTCGCCCGCGGACACCTCCACTGGGGCTCCCGAGCGTTTGCGGCACCGGTCATGATCTGGAAGCGAGTCGTGGCTCTCTGCGTTCTGCTCCAATTCGGGGCCGAGGCGCGCACTCGCCCGCGGAGGGGCACCGCGGAGGGCTCCGCGGGCGCGTCCAGGGCTTCCAGGGGTCCTGCCTTCGAATCGTGTCAGGTCAGCCTGACCCCTCTCGAGCATCGAGTCCTAGACGACAACACCCACGAGGTGAGGAGTTGCTTCAGCACGTTGGTTTTTCCGAATGAGGCCAAGGGGGTTCTCAAATTAAGGGTCTCTGTCTATTTTGTCGGACTATTTCAGAGGTGGGCAAACTACGGCCCGCGGGCCGGATGTGGCCCGTTGGGCTTTTTAATCCGGCCCGCCGAAGGTTGGTACACAACACAATTAAGGTTCGATATAAATGATTGCATTCATTTCATTTGGACTTGTAATGACATGCATTTCAACGCCAGGTGGCGCAGTTATTTGAAGTTGCAGAGCACAGGGAGGGAGGGGGAGACGATATGGAAGCCAGCAGTAGCGCCAACTCAAGCAACTCCTGCTCGATACGACGGAATAAGTGTGTCCGCGCCGCTATTTTCTTTCATTGGATCCAAAACAGCGACATGCTAGTGACTCTTTGTTGCAGTGAGTTTTACTGCAATTGCGATCATTTTCACGTCCTGTCGATCATGGCATGATCAATGAAAAGGAACAGTAATGGCCATGGAAGAGAAAGTGAAGTGTATCTGATTAAACGAAGCGGGTTACAAAGTATGAAACATTCAGGAGACGCTTGAAGTCTGCAAGACTCAAATCTACAAGACTTTGAAAAACGAGAAAGTGATTTGTGCTCAGTCCGATTCTGGCTATTTCCATGCCCAGAGTGAATTGCTTGCGGCTCGACGGACAGTCGAGTAAATAAACGTTTCCTGGAATGGTTTGACTGCTATCGTGCTAAAAACTTTCCCCAAACTGGACCGCTAAAAAGAGAGGAAGCGAGTCCCCGAGCGCTAACTATGAGCATAGAAGACTTCGAAGCATCCCGTGTCTAGCTTCAAAAGTTCGCTGCGCGACATCAGCTGAGCAACGCTGTCATGTGTGGTGATCGAGTGGAGGTCAAGTCAGAGACAATGAGTGAGTCGAAAGAAAAGCCACCAGGTCTCTTACACGTCTCATTTTGTAGCAAATAGTCCTAACTTTGTTATATTTTGTCATATACCTGTACTGCTTGCTGCAGTTTTTGGCCAATATATTGTTACACTTTGTTGCTTGTGTTGTCACATGTATGTTGCTCACATACTTGAACCTTCATACAGGACATATACCATAGTTGTTTCACTGTTCTCATTAAAAAAAAAAAAAAAAAGGTATGGGAATACTTTAATGCTTTTGTTCTGTTGATGTTTGGTATGGACTGTCAACATATACATTTGTTTTATATGTACCGTATCTTGTCCTGACACGGCCCACCTGTCAAATTTAGAAATCAATGTGGCCCCCGAGCCAAAAAGTTTGCCCACCCCTGGTCTATTTTGTGATCCTTTGTTTTAACTGGGTCGAGTCCTAATGTGTAAAATCATTAAATTGGAAATTTCTCAAATGCATGCATGTAATAAATGATGTTTAACCCTTACTTTATAGGCACTGGTGCATATACAGTGCACAACATGAATCAAGTCTCACTTTTTTAATACAGGCTAATACAGAAATAGTATTACCCATGAGATTCTAATTTATTGACATACACTTTGACAATGTCGTGGCAACAGATAGTAAAATCACTGATCAGTAAACATCCATTAATTTAAAGTAAATGAGGATACGCAAAGCAAAAGAATGCTAATAAGCTAAAGTATTTTTTTATATTCAGTTAGACAGCTAATTCTGTGTGGTTTTGCTTTCAGACAGGATTTAACGGTGATGACGGCTCCTATGTGATTCTCACGTGGGTCGGCGATGGTACTGGGGTGAGTGTGGCAACAGAACAACAAAACTACATGAACAAGTACATGCTAAACTAGCTCCATCTTTCCAGGTGATCCTGGTGTTGTCCACAATCAGTGCTCCCATCGACACGTTCCTCGAAGGAGGCTCCTCGCGCCTTTACCGAAGGTGAAGTCGCAAATGATACCAATATGCCATGCTAAGCAGCAACGTTGTTGTCCAATCCCATCTTCCTTTCCAGTACGGATTACGGCAAGTCCTTCCACGACATCTCGCACAGCATCAACCACACGTTCATCAAAGAGGAGTTTGGAGTCAGCGTGGGACCAGGAAGTTCTGTAAGTTGGACGCCGCGCACTAGCAGAAGTCTAGTGGATGCTAGCATGTTTGCCGCGGCAATCTTAGCATTGCTATTCGATGCAAACCATGTTCCTTTAAAGAAAATGGTGCAGTATTTGTTGTTTTGCGATTAAATTGTGAGGACAAGGACAATTTCTTAGCTTGATTGGTTGTGAGAAGTCACATGGTTCTTTGACATGGAAGGCCCACATAAATGTTTCTCATTGTGCCATACATTGCATTCATTTTTTTGACCGTTGCGATTATACACCCAAAAATGGTTCTCGAATATTATAGCGAATTTTTCAACGAGTGACATACCGATGGAGTAGTTCACAATTTTGTTGGTCATTTAAGCAACCGTGGTTCGCATAACCAAACGTACAATTGAAACAGGTGATATTAACCGCCGACACACCCGTGGTGGACCATCCGGGCGGCATCATTTTCACCTCGACAGACGCCGGTGCCACCTTTCGTTTCATCCAGCTTCCCTTCCACCTGGCACAGCCCATCACCTACCACTTCCTCAACCCCGACTTGCTGGTGGCGCTGAGCATCGAGGTGGGTCACGCACACACAGAGACATCATGTTTGATCTACTAGATAATGTTATTGCAAGCCCGTGTCACGCCTTTGGTCAAAGAGGGTAAACACAGCCAAGTGTGTTCCTGTTCCTGACTCGCAGGGCGCTCTGTGGCTGACGCTGGACTTTGGCGCCACGTGGACAAAAGTGCATGATGGAGTGCATTCTTTCTCATGGTGAGAAACAACAGGAAGTGACTCACACAAAAGCACAGCCTCAAAGACACCTTATCAAAACACAAGACACCCTTTCGAGCTTGGATTCCTATTGAATGCTGTTCAAGTCTAAGTTTTTGACTTTTTCTTTTAGGGGAGCTGGCATCAATTTGTTCTTCAGTTGCAGCAAAGCAGACACAAGTAAGAGTACAAAATGGCAGCTGTAATTAATTTATCCGATCCATTCGGATCTTTACAATTGTTTTCCTGAGTATTGGTCAAATCAAGACTTGTACTTGCTGTCGTCGTAGTGGATGCGGAAGAGAGGGGCGATCTGCAGCTGAAGAGGACCAAAGACCTCGGCAAGACCTTCGCCACCATCCATGAGGATGTCTACAGTTTTGGCTACATCGGAACTTTTCTCTTCTTCTCAGTCATGGAAGACACGGTGAGACTTCTTCAAAGAACACGCCAATTGCAGGCCACGCCGTCGGATGACAATTTGCGTTGTTTTACTCACAGCGATCTCCAAGGGTTATGTATTTTTCGTCCGACCAAGGAGACACCTTCAATCGAGCGCTACTCCCGTCGGCTTCAACCGAACAGGTGAGAATCTCGTCACGAAAACATATTTATAAGCTTGTTTCAGTTGCGACTGAGGTAAAAAGAAGTCCAGTTCGGCACGTAAGGCACACATCGCTACTGGCAAACACAATCGCGCACTTTTTTTTGTCAAACCGCAGTTATGTAGCTAATTGTAGCGGTTGTTCAAACTGAAGCCACAATTCCAATGATGACTTTTTCCTTTTCAACAGTCAGTGGCAGATTAAAAAAAAAACACCCACAAACTTTCTCTCTCCTGTAAATTCGTAAATTAGACGAGCCAAGAGTGAAATTAGTCATTATCCATTTGTGTGCGTTTGCAGTTTTACTCCATCTTGGACGGGGACGAGGACATGCTCTTTATGCACGTGGACAACCCGGGAGGTAAAAAGAGAGATGAAAATAGCTAAAAACGTGGCACAAACACACCGTTTTTTGTTTGCTTTGTTGTAATGGAAATACTTTGACAGCAAAGACTGAACTGGTTTCACGAGTTCTGGCTGTTGCTGACAAATCATTCCATCATACTCACTGTGTTTGCGCACACCATGCCAGCTGGACGGTGTTTTCTTTCTCTTCACCCTCTCTACATTCCCATTTAAAAAAAAATGTTTACCCCTTTTTAAAAGTCATGTCACATAAATATCTGCAATTCCCTCCTTTAAAAAAAATCCTTGAGTTGACAGGACTTCAGATAAGTCGGAGAGATAGAGGGGGGGCTTTATCTTTTGTCAACTGCAGATTGGCGAGAGATTCAGGTTGCATGCTGCAAAAGGCTGACGAGCCTATCTTGAGATCAGGGTGTATCACAAGAGCACACACAAACACCCTCCCAAAGTGTTTGTCGCCAATTTCAGATGACCTTGTCCTTGCCATGTGGTTTTTTTTTTCATTTCAATTTGGGGGCTGTCAGTGGACACAGACAAAAGCCTTTCAACATCAATGTCAATTCCTATTAGACACCTACTTCGGGACCATGTACACATCGGATGACCGCGGCATCCTTTTCTCCAAATCGCTCGAGCGCCACTTATTTGACGGGCAACGCAAGAGTGATTTCCGGAACATCACATCGCTCCGCGGCGTGTACCTCACCAATAAACTGGACACAGGTGTGCTTGTCCGTTCCCGTGTGTCACGTTGAACACACGGGCGAAAGAGATGATATCGTTTTCAATTGTGTCTTTCAGATGGACGGATCAGATCGGTCATTTCATTCAACCGGGGAGGAAAATGGCGACAGCTTTCCAAACCTCAGAATGTGGAATGTGGGGAGAAAGTGAAGAACGTGCGTGCTCAATGCGGTTCAAACGCGTATTATGTGCGGGAATATATATTTGCTTAACCTATGGCCGCCTTCAGCAGTGCAACCTTCATATTCACGGAGAACACAGCCGCATCAATCATATCGTGCCGATGCTGCTCATGTCCGATCCCACGGCGGTTGGTCTGGTCATCGCGCATGGTAACGGACGCTACTTTTATCTCCCGAGGTGCTGTTTTAAACGGTTTATCAAACTCGCTTGTGCTTTTTAGGTTCAGTGGGTGATTGCCTGTCATCATGGCAGCATCCAGATGTTTTTGTTTCCTCTGACGGGGGATACAACTGGAGGGCCACGCTGAGGGGTGCCCATCATTACAGCATCCTGGACTCTGGCGGGCTCATCGTAGCCGTGGAGGCACGACGGGAAGGACAGGTCAAGACAATCAAGTACGGAACAAATAGCAGCTCTCCTGGTTGTCTTTTGTTGTTGCTTTTTGGTCTCTATTTTCTCCTTGTTTATCCATTTCCTGGTGTGCCTCAGGTTCTCAACCGACGAAGGCCAGTGCTGGAAGTCGTACAACTTCACCGAGCAGCCCTTCTTCTTCGCCGGACTGTCTTCCGAGCCGGGCACCAAGGCCATGAGCGTCAGTGTATGGGGCTTCCGTCCTGAAGATGACGACCAGCCCATGTGGGTGGCGGTCACCATCGACTTCCAGAGCCTCATCACGAGAGAATGTTAGTTCTTATTGGAAATATAGCAAGTTAAGCCCTTGGCCTAATCCTCCCTGAATCGAGACAACATTCTGATGTCATTCCTTCAGGTAATGACCAGGATTATGAGGAGTGGTTGGCGCACTCAACCGGGGGAGACGGTTTGGAGAGGGACGGCTGCGTCCTGGGTGTCAAGGAGACATACCGGAGACGGAAGAAACAAGCCGTGTGCCGGAATGGTCGCGGCTATGTCACGGTAAAGATGGAAATTCCCTGTCTGTGCACCAGGGAAGATTTTTTGTGGTGAGAACAGCAGATCAAGACCTCAGGATCAATTGAGCGGCTGTTCTAAACAAACCCTTTGAAACAGTGACTACGGCTATCAGCAGCAAGTGAACACATCGGACTGCGTGCCGCGGCCTGACATGCACAACAAAACCTTGGAGATGTGCCTGAATGGAGAAGAGGACGAGCTCCTGACGGCAGGCTATCGCAAGGTCCCGAGTGACCGCTGTGAGGGGGGATTTTCTTCTCAGTTGGCGGTCCAGACTATCATCAGACCGTGCGGTGTCAAACCCAGCCCCGATTCACCTGTCGCTCACGCCACTGAACCAGTGACACACTTTGACACACCAGTGAGTAGCTTTGACATCCCACAAAATCTTCCTCGAATAGTTTTCAAGCTTGTTTTGGGTGTTTTCAGCGAGAGAGAATGGTGCTGATACTGGTGTGCACTGGCGCGGGCATCATCGTCCTGGCCGCTGTCATTTCGGCTCTGGTCGCCATCAGGAGAGGGGTTTATCAATCTAGGTGAGCCAAGCAGGTGCTTATTGGGAAGACTTCAGAGGCTTTTCAGAGCATTTCAGCTGATTGTTGTGTCACACTGTCCTCCTGTAGGGCACCAGAGTATCGTTTCTCCAATCTCCAGATTCAAGATGTCCGCAATGGAGCCACGGGGGATCGTGAAAGTGCCAACAGCAGTAACGGATCGGCATGTCCGCAGGACTCAGATAATGTAATCACTACCCACATCAACTGAGTATTTATTTGTTCTAATTTTGTAAACAATTTTTAACGACAATCCTGTTTTTTTCCAGCAAAATCTTCTACAGTAAAACAGTTTTTGAACAGGCACGAGAGCGGATTTGAAGAGCAGCGACAAAATGCAATTACGTTATTTATTGACATTTATTTGCTCAATTTGGTTTGATGCAACCTTGATTTGTACATTTTTTATTTGAATATTAAAATGCATAAATGTTGATAGTACTCGTTTTATATTGATTTTTTTATACAAATGACTGAAAATGGGCTCATGTTTCTTGCTTTTTGTGATTGAAAGCTTTGTTTGTAATTGAGTAGAAGACCATATGGGGGCGCTAAACTGTAGAAGACCTCTTGAGTGAGCGTAGAATAGCAATTCAGGAAGTAGGAAAAGATCATCTCTTGTAAAGATTCTCACTATGACACTGAAATACGAAAACAAATAAGCTTCCAAGTCAGTAATCCACCTATATTTTATCACATTTACCGCAATAACCTGTGGGTTGGTTTGTGTTTTCAACACGAATAAACACAGAATAGTATTACCCTGCCGTCACCGCCTCTCCTTTTCCCCCCCGTGTCAAGTGTGAGCGCTCTGTTCGCCGATCGCAGTTCAGTTTTCACTTTTGGACCTGACACTCGCGACGTCTGCTCGTTACACACGTTATTCATCTAACAGGAATTGTAGTCGCTGTAAGTAAAATTTTTTTGAAGATGCTAATATTGTCATCAGGTTTGATGGCAGCGTTTACTGACTCCGGTGAGAAAGAACGTAACGAGGTAGCGTCATTTCTGTCCGAAGGTACCAGTAGTCGTCTTAGTAATAAAACAATTATTTGATTGTATTGTATTATCAAATACGAAAAGTTAAAAATGGTGAAGACAAACTGTTCGTGTGGTTTAAATGAAATTAGTAGCGTTCAAGTGGCACCCGGAAAGATATTACAGTTACTCTGTATCAAACTTTGGGTGGCAGCGAGCCAATCGGAAGTTCTCCTTGGAAAAACGTGAAAACTACCTGCTGTTTAGTATTAAGATTCCTCCCATATTATTTTTAAATAGCTGTCTGCTTTGTTCGGCGTTTCAGAGTGGCTGAAGTTGACTGAATATGGTGCGAACTGGAGGTAAAACCCCAAGCGTATTTTTTAAAAACAATAACATCTGGGATATCTGATGTTCCAGAAGGGGACTCTGACCCTGACATCACCCTAAAATGTGGTTCTTTCCTCAGGCGTTTTGAAGATGGCAGCGGTGATCTCCACCGTCATCCTCGCCATCTATCTGGCATTCCATCTGCTGGAGATAAGGGTGGATTTCCAGCTCGGAAACATGATGAGTGAGTTTTGAGGAGCAGAGAGGCTGGCGATGCAAAATGCCAAATTCACTACAACTATGTCTTGTTTTTTGTGTCTTTTTAGGCAGATCGGTTTCCATAAAAGACGGATGTAAGTATATATCGTGCGGTTTGAATGCCTCCCGTTTGACCACTGAAAACTCAGTGGGAAAATCTGTGTTCACCGAGCAGCCAAACCAGTTGGGCACAAATGTGGACTTTCAAAGGGGTGTCCCGTCGGTCAGTTTGCCTTCAAGATGACGAGTGGTGCGGCCAGCGTGGTTGGGCCCAAAATGTGCCTGGAGGACAAAATGTAGGAGATTTTACGACTTTGCTTTGATTGTAAACGCGATACAGCGCCCATCTTTGTGTTTGATGAAGGTGTAGGAACGAGCGGGAAGTCAAATAAAGCCCCTGGAGAATGTGGGCGTGTCCTCTTCTGCACACGTCAATAGCTCCTATGCCCTATTTCTTTTTCTTAGGCTCATGAGCGCCGTGAAGAATAACGTGGGACGAGGAATCAACATTGCTCTTGTCAATGGTAATGGCACACCTAAGGGATCATCCGGCCCGGATGGTCCATTTTTCACGAACAAGCTCATAATCTTTGGGACACTCCAGCTCCATGCGATGTTGAAATCGAAAATATTTTGTCTCGCATTTCATCTGTTGAGCACACAAAATAACCACTTTTGTTATTTTGAGCCCTTTTTTATGGTTCTCTTCATGGCGGAGCATCCTGATTTAACTTCTCATTCTTTGCCGCTACACAGGAAGAACAGGAGAGCTGAACAAAACTGACTTCTTCGACATGTGGGCAGGAAGTGAGCATCATATTAGTTTCGAGATAAAAACGGCAGCACTGCACAGTGCGTCACGTGTCACTGTATTCCATTTTAGACGTGGCTCCCCTCATCCAATTCCTGAAGGAAATCGAGGAAGGGACGGTGGTCATGATGGCATCCTTCGATGATCCAGCCACCAAGTTGGGACCCTGACCATCTTCACACGCATGAATTCCCTCCGGCCTTGAACTGACCATCTCTTATTTTTTTCTTTTATTTTTTCCTCCGAGGCTCAACATCGAAGCACGGAAGCTGATCGCTGACCTGGGAAGCTCGGCCATCAACAATTTAGGATTCCGGGATAACTGGATCTTTGTTGGAGGGAAAGGGATCAAGACCAAGAGTCCATTTGAGCAGGTAGTGTGCACCGGCAGCCATGTTATTCCAAGTTTGTCTTTGATGATAGGAAGCTGGTTGAAGTTGGGCGTTTTGTTGGATTCTGGTCTCGAAAAAAAAACAATCTCAAGTCCCAGACGCTTAATTTTTTTTTCTGAGAATTATACTCTATTATTCAAATACATACCCAAAGCAACAGGTGGCACTACAATCCCGAAATGAACGAAAAGCTATGACAATGCTAAAGGTTGACGTGATGGAGCAATCAAGTTAGTTTGACCATCGTTTGTTGCAGCACATCAAAAACAAAGCAGACACCAACAAGTTTGAGGGCTGGCCGGAGGTCCTTGAAATGGAAGGCTGCATTCCTCGCAGGGAGGACTCCTCATCTTGAGACGAGCCGCTGTTTTCCGTCATGTCAGACTGTTTACTGCCGACAATCTTTGAAAGGGCTCGCGGTGGGACAGCACGCTGGTGGAGCCCACCAAAAAGAAGGGACTTATCTGCTGTAATACCATCACACCTTGAGCTTCAAAAAGTTGTATTATTATTGTTATTGTTCTTGCACTGTCTGCTCTGCCTGCTAATCCGCCTTGACCGTGAACCAAAGTGAACCAACTTTCCACTGTGAACTATGTAAATATAATTTGTTTAGGAGGGTTCGAACTGATTTTACTGATTTTTTAAAAATAATAATAATAACAATAAAAAATCTGGTTTGTTATTGCTGGACTTAGAACATCATTGGATATTATTGTAGGTGTAAATGCCATTTATGCTTTGGTAATCATTCCCATGTCGCTTTATCAGCGAGCAGTAAAAAAAAAAAAAGGCACAGAAGAAATCACTCTCACTCGTGCCTGTTGCTCCAAACGAGCATGAATAACACGCCGACTATTTTTTCCCATGCAAACATTTGAAACCAAACCCTTTAACGTTGGTTTATTCACGTTTGTCGTCGTTAGAATTCAATTTGCTTCGGCTTCCGATAGGAATGTAAAAGCTCAAATGTCCGCTAGGTGGCAGCAAAGCAACATGATCGGATGCAACAGAAGAACGCGCGACCTTTTACGATTTGACTGAAAGGGGTCGCTAAAGTCGCATTTATCTCTTAGCTTTGGTCACATCCTCAACAGTCTTTTTTTTTTTCCAACCCAAATTAACATTTACCGTCACAACTAACTATAATATATCTGTTTGGATTTGACGAAATATACATATGGATGCAGTTAGAGAGGAAATTTGAAGAAAAGGGGTTCACATCTTGTTTTATATCATGTCTATTCTATTGGTGTTATTTTATGCAAAATGCTCTGTAACGCGCTTTGTTCCGGCTGCAGCTGCCGCGAAGGCGCTCTGTCATTGCACCGGTGCACATCGACAACTTACTGTTTTGCAACTGTGTGCCCGAGGCGGGCTCCTCTGAGAGCAATCACACCTATGTAAGCGCGAGTGGCCTTACGTAAGACATGCGAGGTGATGCATTATGGATGAACATCTCCGCTTGCATAAAGCCCGCGATGATGTGCCGCATGAGGGCAAAGCGAGCGTACAAAGATGAGGGCGCATCTCCTTCCTCCACCCTCCTCTATCTGCGAAAACAAAGCTGGCTCTCACACAAGAGTTCAGCTGAGGTTTGAACCCTCACCTTTGGACTCTGACCTGAAGGGCCAACTTCATGCCCCAGCAACGGGACCAAAACAAAGCTCCTCACCTGCCAGCAAACGTCACCACCCTGAACTAAATGGCATTTCCAAACACAAATTTATTTTTACCACCACCCCCACCAGTTTGTTGTTTCGCCACATACCTATCTTGCATGTCCAATTCGTTTTTCTCAAATTGAGATTTATTTTATTTTGTCCAGAGCTGTCTAAGTCACAAGTAATGTCATCGACGGTGGGTGAATTTAGAACAGGAAGTTCCCAAAACAAAAAGTGCTCTTCTTGAGGTATCAAGGTCGTAAAGGATTCAACATGCTTTTTGACCTTCTAATGCTGCTTGGAAAAAAAAACACATGAAGTCTGTCTTGAGCAGTTTTCTTCTGTAATTCACTTCATGTGACTCTATTTTTATTTTTTTTAATGCTAACAATTGTGACTTTTCCCTTCTTCAAGGAAAATATTTTTTCTTCTACAAGGCCCTCACATCTGCTCTCATATGCGTTTCTGTCAAGTCTACTTTTTTTTCCTTTACTTAATTATGGCAAATTCACTTCATGTTTTGGTTCCTAAAACACACCTGCCATCCATTTTCTCCCTTCGCTAACGTAAACATTGACGGATACTACATTGAAACCCACGCAGCCGCTTGCTCCGCAATTCTGCCCTTCATCTGATAGCGGACCCCCAAACTGAGCTCCACCCTCGTGTTTACCTTCACAACGTAACTTTTTTTTTCCAGCGGGGTTACTTAAAACCCCCCTTTTAAACCCCCTCCTTAATAACCTCCATACCCTCGCCTTCCTTCCCAAACTCCCAATCCTGTAATTGCCTGCCCCGACACACACACACACACACACACACACACACACACACACACACACACACACACACACACACACACACACACACACACACACACACACACACACACACACACACACCGTTGCAGACAGCGGTGTTTACGCAATGTAGGATCTGTGGGAAGAGCCTGCTGACCTCAGCACAGCCGGAAACTCAGCCTGATCAATACGTGATCATGTGGATCGCTTCACATGGACACATAATTCACACGTGCATAAATATGAACATACACGAGTACATCCAAGCCAGACACGACGAGTACACGACCACTGGGACACACACAGGAAGTTAAAACCTGATACAATGTGCAATTGGTCACGTTAGCGATCGCTGCTAATGGCGGCTGTTTTCACAGCATGTTCAAATGCAAGATTGCGCCGTATTCTATTTGCGCTTGATCCATGGCTTGGTACCAAAAATTGGGAGTTCTGGACGAGATTTTAATCCGTCGAGCACACGGATCAACTTCCATTCATTATGCAACAGTCTAGACGAGTCGGCTAGCAGAACACAGTACAAAAGATGAAATGTCACCAAGATCAGTCAGGGGGGATTATGAAGAATGCTCACGTGGGGGCACAAACGAATGACTTGTTTGGACCTGTTTTAATGGTGACGTTGCGTTGGTGTCACAGACAGTAATAAAAAGTTATGAGTTATAATTATTGTTTTGTGGAGGGAAACAAAATAGATCACCACCAAAGACCTACTAAAGAAAAAATGTAAACGATAGTGAAAAAGTCAAAATCCCCGGGTGTTCACGGGTGTGCTCATGTGTGTCAACAGTTTAGTTCTGAGCGTAAACATGGAGGTCACTGAACCTTTCGAGGGCGTCACCGTCTCAGGACTAAGTCTACCAATGAGAATCGTCGGAGAGCAGGTGAGGCGAGGAGAGGGGCGTGGCTAGCGGCAAAACAACACGGTGTGTGTAAAATGTGTCAGTGGGTGTGAGGCTGCGGTAAGGAGATTGTCTAGATGTTTTGTAGGGGAATGTCAAACCTGTTCCCTAATGCCTGACCTTTGTTTTCCTGTGTTTTGAATCTTTGTGCACACACCTTTGTTTGTTCCTGCACACAATATAAATTCTCTGATCCTTGCCCCCGCCCCACCCACCCACCCTCATAACAAAGTTGTTAGGTGAGCTGTGTTGTAACCTGAAACTACTTGGCTACCACTCAAGCCCTCTCCTCCCGGCGGCTCCATTTTGTTCAACGCCTAGACACCACCCACCCCCTGCGAAAAATCCTCAAATTCAATTGAGAGCAAATCTCATTACGGATGGGGCAAACACAAACAACTGGGCTGGAACCATCCGAGTAATTTTCAGCACAAGGACGCCGCCCCCAACCCCAGCAGCCCGTCCAAACAGGCCCAATAATCAAGTCTGTATTTACCTGTGTAGTAAAGCGGTCACCCGCAGCCCATCTAACCGGCCAGTTATCTGGTCTGGCGGGGTAAGGCGTCATCTTGCGTGATAATTGTACCATACTCAACGGCTTGCACGCATGTACACTTTATTCCTCGCTCGAGGCCGAAGGCTACATTTACAATAAACACAGAACAGCAACAGAAACACGCACCAGATAGCAGGTCTCACAGAGTAAATGCGGAAAATTAGTGCCCTCTGCAGGAGGGTCAGTGTCACGACGTCGCAAATGTCAGATAATCGCACCACAACAGAAGGCAGAGTACACGGTCAAAGAACATGGTTCCTGCCCCTGCCCGGTGATCAACTCGGTTCTGTTTGGCGCGCCGTTCACTTGTGGGGGAATAAAACAAATGCCGAAGGTCGCCCACAAATAATGCCGCAGATCCACATGTAGCTAATGGACCATCTTGAAGTTCGTTACGGAAAATACCGCTCGACCCGGTTGTTTAATGCTTTGTGCTGATGGCAATCATTAGTCGAAGGGGGTAAAAAAAAGAAAATACTGATACTGTAAATGCTATGAGGCGTCGTTACTTTGCATGCATAATGCAAGTATAATACATCCCATAAGGCACACACACACACACAATACACTCTCCCCAAGGCCCGCATTAGCGCTGCATTCACAAGCGAGAGCACCGAGTGACGATTTGAGCTTGTAATGTATGTAAAACCTCGACGTGTCCTTGGCGGGGGGGTGAGGCGTAAATTGTGTTGTGAAATCAGGTTGTTATTGAGATTAGTTGGAGGAGAGGATCTGGGAGTGGAGACTGAGCAAAGATAAATATGACAAATGTTTCGGTTCTGCTATCTGACTTGTCCGTTTTTTTTTTTGCTTAAGTACAGCACGTGTATCAAATTGAACATTTGACCTTTTTTTTTTTCTTCATGTCTTCTGTCTGGTGACAGTGGGGAAGCACAACTTCCGCTTTCGATCAAATGTTTTGTTATTTTGCTTGGAGAAGACAGTTTGGGCCACAGTTTGGGAAGAGTTTGAGGAACCAGGGGGAGCTCCGTGCCCGGGAGGCAACCAAATGGACTCGCACATTTTTGTGTATGTTGTCCAGGGGTCAGTTGGTGCGCAACAGCTGTTAGGAGGCCAAATCACAAGCCAGGCTGATGAAAAAGCTCAATGTTCCACCTCCAGACACTAATTTAGCTCTCAGCCGACGTAAGCGTGGCATTCTGTCGTGGCAAAAATCAGCGACATTTTCCAGAAATCACACTTGCACGTCAGGGAGAGAATAATCAAAACAACGGTGACTTCTCACTCGTCGCTTTTTTGTGGCTGCAGGCTGTTCGAGCGCATTGTGTCGGATCACGAGAGCGGCCACGCTTTTCCCACGCGCCCACGCCGTTCCCGTTCTGTGCCAGCCTTGTTTGGCAGTGCGCACAAATAAAAAAGGGGCCCTTTGAGGCCTCGGCGGCTTGCCCGGCGGCGGTCGGGGCGAGCCGGCTAATAACAAGCTGGCTATTATGACGGCGGGACAGATGCATGTTGGGTTGTCGTACGTTTTGTTGGGCAATGACAAGGCCTTGTGTGTGTGTGTGTGTGTGTGTGTGTGTGTGTGTGTGTGTGTGTGTGTGTGTGTGTGTGTGTGTGTGTGTGTGTGTGAGTACGCGTGTGGGTGCGTGTCTATGTGGCCACTCATCAAATAAATGGTCATTGTTGATTATGTCTGCAAAGTGGGTCAATTGAGTTGTACTCCTGCCCATACCCGACGCACTTATTGACCTACCGTGACGAGATGTGCGTATGCGGGATTGCTGAGAGAAATGACAGCACCAAAGCTCGACACAAGGAGGGGAAGCCTCATGATATGATCCGAAACTACACAACATTAGCTCATGTAGCTAAATGACTTAAGTCCCTGAACCCTGAGATTTTGTGGGTGCATCCAACTTGAGACTAAGCGTGAAGGTCACCTTGAAAATGCTCTCATACATGTAATTAAGCTCGAACAAAGTGTGACTCATTCTGCATTCGAGCCATGAAAGGGAACAACCTTGATGACACCTACGCATCCACCGAGCGACAATACACACTTGGAGTACGCACTCATGTACACACACAGGACGAGTTGACGGGTCACGGTTGCCCTCCGTCTCTATCAGTGTTCATTCCAGACCCCCCTTGGTTATCCCTTTTGCCGTGACACTGTGTGTGACTTTGGGATGCGGATAGACTCTGGATTCCCGTAATCTCTGTTGGGTTTAATTTCATTTGATTTATTTTTTATTCTCAACCTTGGCTCACTTCCAGTGATTGCTTTTGCCACCCAAAGCCCACATCGTGGTACGTAAAGCACTTGTTTTGTTTTGTTTTGTTTTTTGTTTTTTTAACAGAATGCGAAACAAACAGTGAGCATGCTCGGATCGTATCCTCCCACTCGTCCCTGGCGTGTCTGGCCCTGTGATGGCTTTATCGCTTATTTATTTAAGATTTCTGAGGTCAGTGCTAGTTGTATCATTCAGAGTCTTTGACCTTTTCGAGAGCCCGTGAGCCGATACACTAATGGCAAGGATTGCAAAACCCCAGCTCATGGACCATATACAGCCCACGAACGCATCTCATCTGGCCTGCTATGCCGTTTCCAGATAAACAAGGCGTTCGGTCAAAATCTGACCTTGTGGGGTTGAGGTATCACGAATGGGACGACTCGCTAATCCCTGGATCTTGTGCCGACTACATTTACACTTGGACCAAACTCCAAGTCTTCTATTCGAAGCTCCCACCACCGGCTTGAAAGCAGACACTCGCTTTGCCCCAAGAGAGACTCGGGTTGAAGTATGACGCGAATACATTTAGCAGCTAGCACTTTTGCGTCGGCGGCCCCGCGGCACCATCGATCGCCGGGATGACATCATGGCGCTCCCCGCTCGGTCTGCTATTTCTTGGATGGAAGCAGAGTGATGTGGGAGGAGGGGGGCATTGAGATCCTCTTTCAGGATTGAATTGTCGTGCCCCAAGCGTTGTTTTTTTTTTTATGACAATATTATACTGTACTATAAACGCAGGCGACTGTACTGTAAATGTGAAGGTAGATTTCGAGGGATTGTTTGGCCTTGGCAGAGGTCTGGGTTTTGAATGTTCTTCTTGCAAGCAACCTCCAGTTCCCCGCCTTTGATCTCGCAGTAGATTATATGACTACGATTGTATTCTCACGATGCCTCTGCACCTATATGTTAATGATTCTGCAAGAACCGTTCAGGTCAATCCCTCCCCCGGCCTCCGCTCTTTCTATTCCCGTAAATTCCCGGGCTGGTTTGGCAAAATGCATCTCTGCTCTTCCTCTATGACAATATGGCTGACATGCAGTCATATTTGAAGATCGAAGACCCTCCCCGTTGTTGCTGTCTCATTGCCATATCCATCAAACGGAACAAAGACAGGGACATTCCCTTCAGGACACCGCTACTACCAAGGCACGTTCCCCTTGTCAATATTTATTTGGACTTGCCAACTATTAATCTCCCGCCATGTAAAAGATGTGACATTTAATTACCTATAGATTAAGTATACCATGAAGGAAGGGAGAATGTGAAACCATGGCAACAGGACAAACGAAGTTGAAGTTAGCCGCACAGATGGATTAGCATTGTCGTCCAGTCAGATGGCCGCTTACACTTCGTCGGACAGCAAATACGTCTGCATTCCGCTGATGCAGCGTGTCAGAAAAAAATAGGAAGTTGGAAATGGTCACTGCTACTGCCAAATCGATCTTCAGCCGCGTTTTGGTCTATTCCTGTAACGGTCTGTCGTCGAGTCTTAAAAGCTTCCAGCGGCGTATGCCTTACAAAAGCCGCAATCACGTCTGGTTTGAATTAGCCACATGCTAGCAAGAAGCCTTTCTCGTCATCATCTTTGCCCATCTTAGATTCCAATTCCCATTCAAGTAGGTCAGCCCCCTTACATCTTTCCTTCTCACCCGTTTTCTGGCGGCGCTGCCCGCATTGAATAATCCGCCTCCAGAAGCGCCCCGCTATTCAAATAAGGCTCAGAAGCTTTGATTCCACTTCAAGCTACTGTAATTTCTCCTCTCCCTTTTGTGGTTTTCCTTCCTCTGTTCTGTGTGCCATCGTTCTCGGCATATTCAGCGGTGTCACAGCATGCAAAAATGAAACACCGAATGCGACTTTGGCCCATACGTCTTCTGGATCGCCATAGCAGGCGCTTTGGCTCACGCTAATTTGCATGAGGGCTGGCAAGTAATTCTGAAGGACGCTTTTGATAAAACAGCCAAGCGTGATCACTGAGTTGTGGGTTCCATGAGATGTCATCAAGCATATTTCTGTTAGCCGCATTGTAAGTATATTTTGGCCATCCTCTGGGCTTGCGTGGCGAAAACCTTGATTTGAAAGGCCCGTGAAAATGCTCAGTGGAATGACTCAAGATGACTGTCATCGTGTCGTCATTTTCCTGATTGCAAAGCGCGCTGGTGTTGAAGAGCTTTCTGTCTTATTTTGCCAAAGGGGGGTGGAATAAAGAAATGAACTTTGTCGTGAGGAAGAGGTGGGAGGGGGTCTTTTACACTCCACTTCTCGCCATCAAAGCTATTTATTCACGGATACGCTTGGTTGCCGATGCCTCAAACAATTATACTCAGACCCAACCTTTGATCATCCACGAGCCAACCTTCGCACATACACATGCTGGAACACATTTTTTTCTGACTGATACATCACAAAAAAGAACAAGTCAGGGTAGCAAAAGTAGCCTGCTAATCTTCAAAGTGCAGCTTTTGGGGAACGGAGTGGCTTTGCTAACCTGTCCCTAGCTCGGAATTAGACTCTCATAAATACACACGGAGCAGCAGTGTCGCAGCTCGCATTAAAAAGCATTTCCAGAATACATCACGGGCCAGTAAAAAAAAAAAAATCGTCCATTGACTTTTTGTCTTGCAAATTGCTACGCATAATATTGGCAACTGTCACTCTGCGCGATTGAAACGCTGAAAAAAGCCATTAAAAAATAAACATTGGATAAACACTACGATCTCCTCACGTCTTATCTGATGATTGATAAACAGCAAAGCGCGGCCCCCTGTGGAGATGCTATCGGCCTGTCCTTCAATCGCCCATTTTGGTTTCCGAAAGTGCCACACGGCATGCCAACAGCTTCCCCCCACAGCCGATTGACCTTCTCTTTTCACTTTCGGTCTAAGTACTGAGGGGCAGAGAATTGGAAGCCAGGAAACACGCAACGCAACCTCACTAGTGTAGCAATAAACAAATTACATCCATTTTCCGAACCGCTTGATCCTCACTAGGGTCGCGGGGGATGCTGGAGCCTATCCCAGCTGTCTTCGGGCAGTAGGCGGGGGACACCCTGAATCGGTTGCCAGCCAATCGCAGGGCACACAGAGACGAACAACCAACCACGCTCACATTCACACCTAGGGACAATTTTAGAGTGTTCAATCAGCCTGCCATGCATGTTTTTGGAATGTGGGAGGAAACCGGAGTGCCCGGAGAAAACCCACGCAGGCCCGGGGAGAACATGCAAACTCCACACAGGGAGGCCGGAGCTGGAATTGAACCCGGCACCTCTGCACTGTGAAGTCGACGCGCTAACCACTGGACTACCGGGCCGCCCTAAACAAATTACAGATTAATCCAAATAAGTGTGCCGCTCATCATAGCGAGAGCGAGCCAAATTCCGAGTTTCTTTCGATTTCCAACTTTAAGCCATTGCTAAAATATTCATTGTCAATCCATTTGTTACTTTCCGTCTTTCTTTTCAGGCACCTGTACAGCATTTGCAGGCCTTCGATTTCCTGAGTGCAGCCACCACCTAATATTTAAATAGTTTCCAGTGGGCGCGCCTCGTCAGAATGTGGACCGTAAGAGCTGGGCTTAGCAGTGGGTTAGTCATGTCATCCGACATTAATCTATAGCTTCTATACGGCCCTCTGTTGGCAACCAGAGTTGATCGTTTTGTTTGGGGTTTTTACCCGCTACAGCCCAGCGAGCCTCTGCAGCAATATGGGGAGAATATCAGATGAATGCGAAGGTTATGACTTTTCGCGGGCTCACACAAACGTCACAATTGTATCATTGCAGCAGCAGACTGCAAGTCGGTGTGAAAAGTGACACACGCCGCATAGAGCTAATTCATTCCAAATCAACTCGAAATTCCCATCTCGCTAACTTACTTCAATTAAAAAGCGCAATCAATTTGGGAGCCACCAAATATTTTTACTCCACATTTTGTATATATTTTATTATATGCATTATAGATTATATCTTTCCAAAATATGAGGTACATGTACACATAGCCTTTAGCTATGGTCTGTGCAGTCTTGTCAAGTGCTGCTGATGTCTGTGGACATCACCATGGCAACCAACGCATGCTATATGTACACCCGCTTCCCACCCACACACTCAACTCAACTGTATTTTGTCGAGCACTTTCACCCAACCACCGCTGTATACAACATGCTGAACATGGGGCAATAAATGATTGATGCGGCAACAAACAATAAAACAATTTGTGAATAGCAAAGACAGTAGAAAGCGCAACAGCGGTCAAACTACAAAATCAAGCCTCATGCTGAGTCAAAAGCCAAAGAATAAAAATGAGTTTTGAGACGAGTTTTTAAGATAGGCGAAAAATAATAGGATCTTAAAAAGAACTCTGAAATCTAGAGGGAGCCAGAGTAGGAGTTACGTGCGCCCTCTTGTGAGTACCAGTCAAGAAGCGAGCAGCAGAATTCTGTACCGACCACACATACAGATGCCTCAAAGAACCCAGCAATACCGTATTTCAGCTACTTTATCCAATTACCATCTTAATGGTTGCAAGGGGGGGACGGGGAGCAAAACTGGAGCTTTATGGCTTTCATTATGTTGACACGGACCCACCGCAGCACCTCTGACAAGTCCAGGCATGTCCCGTGACGCGAGTCAGCCTTGGTGATTGCGGTTGGCGTGTCTACACAGAGAAAACAGTGCTTTCCCCTTTAGGTTCAAGGGCGTGTTTTACCAAATGATTGCAAACATTTTTTTTTAATCTGATTTTCTTTCAGCCTCTGGCATCGAAACGTATTTAGAATGCTTTCACCAGAGGGGATGAGTGTTGTTTTCTGAGACTGAGTTAGTGAATGTGTGAGACCTGGCTATACTGTACATACAAACCGGGGCTGTTTATTTATTCAACTGCAGATGGTGGAAGAGTCCAACTTTAGGCAGAGCGAGACATTTATTTCGACAAAGACCAGGAATACCGTCACATTAAACACGTGCAAGTGGAATTCAAAAATTTGATTTTTTTTTTTGTTGGCAATAGAAATGAACTTTACAGCCCCTGTAACTCGTTATTGTCCATGAACAACAAAATAAACTACGTAGATACCATGACAAACGATACTCTTTTTCCGGCCCTGATGTGAAAATGACTTCTACACGCAAGTCCGCTACTCGAGGATGATCAGATATTTCAATACGCAGTGGGGTAACCCCAGCACTCCCCACTCTGGAAGTGACACTTCTGTGTCTGAATGCGTCGCCCTTTTTTGGGCACCCTGCAACTCTGGTTGGGTGCTGCCAAAATGCGCACCTTCTTGACAATGGAAAACGCTCGGGGTTAGAAGTGAACAAAACTGCTGACCAAACAGTTTTCGAGTTGTGATGACACATTCTTCAAGTGTGACTCAAACTACCCATACAAGGCACAACTTCTCACAAAGAGGCCAAGGCACCGCATGGGAAAGCCACACAAGGTCTCTAAAAGTGTTTCTTTCCACCGATGTGCACGTTGGGCACGTGATGCCCCACTCAGCTCTGTCGTGTGTTATGAGCGGCAGCCGGCGTGGGCGAGAACCGCCTGATAGGATTCCGCAGCTGTTTTGAGGGCGGCTCGGAGCATGCGTCACGCGTCGAAGGAGCGCCGTCACCGACTCGCACGTTCCAGAACTTTCTGGATCTTTTCTCTCAAAGAGGGCGGCGCTAGCAATGTGTTAGAGAAATATATGAGCAAAATGTTATCATGTTTAAAGTTTCATTTAATTTGAGCACATCTAAACGTTTGGGTGCGTATACAGCACCCCCAAATGCCTGTGCACAAAGGCGCCGGCCACCTGGCCAGAGGGCCGTTGGAGTCCACAATTAGCACGTCAATGCAGGTGGGCGATCACAGGGGAGATGGTGAAACTCGGTCACAAAAGGTGAATGAATAATTCGGGAACAGCGGTTGAACAACAAAAGACGATTTGAGAACACCCGTCGCGCCCAGGCGACATTGGCCGTCCGCAAAGTCTGCGACATGTTGTTTCAATGTAGACCAGACAGAAAGGCGCCAACGTACCGGTGGTTCAAAGTTTAAACACAGGTAACCAATCATTACCGAGGGGCCGGACCGGGGGTGCGGTATGCAAATATCGGCGGCAGTGTTTTTCTTGTATGTTACAATAAAAGTCCGAATTGGCGGGAAGGGAGGGAGAGGGTGTGATCATCGGGGCAACAACCGTCGTTCGCTCTCAGAGATCCCCTCCCGCCGATATTGAAGACAAATTTCCCTGTGTGCCGAGTCATTCTTTAACTTTGTCCGAGAAAAATCTGTGACACAATGTGATGTTCAAAGACTGTACTGTGATTGAAGGCTTTGATTAAAAAATAAATAAATAAATAAATACGTCTCATCTCCATAAACGATAAGCTCAGCATTCACCGTCTATCAGTCTTTGACGTTCTTACATAGACGTACTTGGCAAGCAAATTGAATTCCAGGGAACACAAGGCAGATCTAAGAGTGCGCAGCCCTCCATCTAATCATCAAATCGTTATACGGGCGAAGACCTTGAATAAGGCCAGTGGGATTGTTTGATAAAGCTGAAGAGAAAATTGATCTTCTCTGATCTGATATCCCTTTCAACAATCTCCATCGCCTCCATTTTGTATGTGAAACAATGTTGACAGCACGTTCGTACAAGACGGTGAAAGTCAAATACAACGGAATCGCGAACACTCAGACGGTCCCTCGCCGCGTGTCCGTTTCAGCCCGGCTAAAAATAATCACGGGCGGGTTAAACATTCACTCAGGGCGGCGCGTATCATGTGGCGTTCATCTCGACGCCGATATGTCCGTCCACTTTAGGATAGCGTGTGCCGAGTGGCCGTCCCAGATAAAAGTGGGAGAAGTGCACAATGTAATAGTCATCAAATCTCTCATATTCATGTCTCTGTGTGTGTGGGGATAACTAATAACGTAGTCGCATGGCACTGAAATTTTACCCTTCCACGTCCTTGATCATCCAATCACAAACCCAATAGCGGTTGTGTTTATGAATGATGTGGGAGCCCAATAGAAGTCCAAAAATAATTTTCTCCCCAGGCCCCCCTCCAAAAACAAATTCTATTTATAGAGTGTGTATTTTGTATTTAAATATAATGTCTCTTTAATTAAGATAACGAACAGGTAATGTCGTGTAATCACGTCAAATTAGGCGTTGGCGCATGCCACGAGGTGGAAGTTTGGCCGTGGAAATATTCATTCACCCAATTGCAAATGGTGGAAGCAGCCACGTTTTCGGAATGAACGAAAAGAGACAATTATAAAAAATATCAAACCAAATTTGTGGCAAATTGACCTTTTAAGTAACAATCTGACATTTGTTTTTAGACCCACACACGGCTAAACAAAACACAAACCAGTAAGTATAACTTCGTTTTGTGGCTGGAACATATTAATTGCTTTGCCATTCATTTCAATGGGAAACATGACCTCAATTTCTGACCGTTTCGAGTTACAAACGGGTTCACGGAGCCAATTCAGAGTTGAAATAATTTGGGTCTTGGTCAACAAAAATGTTATCAATTCCGATCCGAGTTTCACCAACACGTGTTAGGAATATCAGAAATCGCCTTATAGACCGGGTCAGGCATGATGAAGGTTCCACACGCAGTGACCATAGACTACAGTTGCTAGTTATAAATCAAGCAGTAAAAACTGAAGTAGTAGTCAAAAGGGGAATACACAGTAATGTTTGTGGATGGTGACGAGCGGATCCAAGGTAGGAAAAGTTATTTTCCTGTTTGAGTCAACGCCCCCGAACCCGCGGCGGGATGAGGTCACTTGTGTTTTCAGGACAGCCATTTTGTTTTCTTTACGGACATGTGACAGTGGTTCCTTTTTGTTCAATTCCCAAATTTGAAGAGATAATTGTTTAATTACAATGACGTGTGTTTGCTTAAATGAGCAGATAATCTTCAGGACACGCGGGAACTGGTGTGGCGGTGCGTGGTGTGAGAGGGACTATTTGATCAAATCAACACGATGTTTACGTTTGCTGCTGGTTTGTTTAGTCTCGCGTTTGAATGGGCGAGCTAGCTTAGCCTTTATGTGGCTCTCAGCTGTGCCTGAGCATGCACATATTTTCGAAACCTCTGCACCTACAGTGTTTTGGGGGGGGGGAGTGCACCCACACTCGCCTGCAGCAGTCAGGCCTTGCCCGCCCCTCCTGTGCCGTCATTAAGCAGCCCGACATTCTTTCCCTTTCTGTCGCTCACGTGCGGTTTGGAGTTAAAAGCTTCCATTCATGAGTGCAAAGAAGCCAAAAAGCAGGATGCCCCCACCCTTTTGGTGCGCCGACCTGGTATCCACCTCGGTGTTTCACTTTTTGCCCAAAGATCAAAAATGAAAGAGGAACATACGGTGCTTTCTAGGATTAATAATTACTCCCACTGATGTTCCGTTTCTGAAATGATATATCCACTATAAGGTTGCTATGAAAGCTCTCCAAAGTTGTGTTTCCAAACGTGGTTACAGTTTTTTCACAACTATATTGTGTAGGGAGTTAGATGTAAAAAAAAACAAATTGTCATCTGGAAACGAGCACGCTTTGTTTACATCAGAGGAAGGTTTTCCAGGTGTGCATGGAAAATTATCCAGAGTTCCACAGAACCTTAAAGTGGAACTGTACACCAGTCGGAAAGTACGGCTTGTGATTTTGGTGCCCTTGAAATACCTTTTGACGATGGAAACAGCACTTGCGACAAAAATAGGAACTTTCTTGGCGCCAGGTGTGATTTTGGAAGGTAGAGGGCGCTTTCTGGGTGGGGGGACGTGACAATCTCGACCTCATACAAAAACTCTGCAATGCGACAAACAGAAGAAAAAAAAATTTACATAAAAACCTCGATGTCAACTTTTTGGGTGGAATATCGTGGTATGAAACAGCAAAGCCATGTTTTAAATGACTCATAATCCATCAAAGGTTTGGCAACACTCTGGAAGGGTAAAGCGAATTCTCCAGGTGTGCATACTCTCCCAAAGTCTCTGGCGAAACTGCGACTGTGGACATGTTGTGGTCTGTGGAGGGTGGGTGAGCACATGTGTGAACTTGCAGTGAGGTGAGCAGTTGGCAACGTCGTCACTAACAAACAACACAGAAAGCGAGCGAGTGAGTCATTGCGTCGGACGAGTGTTATGCCACTACTTATCACATTTACAAACGACACCATTTTGTGTTTGGATGAAAGATCCTAATAGTGGCGGTGTAGATAATGCGCTTTTTGTGCTTTTATTCCCCTATGTGCCCCTCCAGCACACTTTCAGGACACGAGGGCCGAGGCGGCGAGCGCTCCAACTGATTGCACGATGATTGCAAAGAGCACTCAGTGGGTCACCGTGACTGTTTGGCAGCAAACAAGGCGGAGCCTCTGGTTGTACTTTTCCACTGATTTCCCACTTTTGCCTGACGACCCCAAAGACACCGTTTGGGTTGACCCACCGCCAGTCTCGAGTCTCAAGACGCTTCCGGTGTCAGAGTAAAGGAAGAGTGATGTCACTCACTAAAGCTAAGTACCGGCAACTCTCTCTTCCTGTTTTTGTCTCACTTGACTGACCTGCCCCTCAAGAATATGGCCGTAAAGTCCAGGCCTTGTCGGATTAAAACCCGCCATAAAGTTGTCTGAGTATTTTGATTGTGACATCAGTGCAACACGACAGCATGGAATTCATCAAGCAAACAATAGAACTCCGCCACGGTAAAAGTCTCTGTATGAATACTGCTTTCAAGGGACACAAACAGTGGAGCACCCTTTCTAAATCGGCCCTTGAGATATTGACTGCACTCGGTCATTTCAATGTAGGACTCCCAAAAGTGGTACAATAAGGATCAGAGATGTCGGTAGCCTTTACGTTTCACTTGCCGGAACAAGAAAGTTAAGATGTGTTAACTTCTTTTTACACTTTCTATGACAGTGAAGAGGGGTAAAACTTTGGCTTTGATGATGACAGTTAGAGCTAGTAACATGATATTTCTATGGGAGACCTTTTTTTTGGTTCCAAACCCAAACAAATTCGGAGATCAACCAGCTTTCACGGCGCTTTGGACAACGTCCAAACTCAACTGTTTGTCTCATTCCGTGCAAAACAAAGACAGTTGGCACGATTCTCTGCCAGTTGCGCTAACCGACGGCCTCCCAACGCAGCACGGCTTTCACGCTCTGTGGTTATGTTTATTTCCAGAGCGGGTGACGTATGCGCAACACTCCTCCTATACGTGGCTCGTCAGACACTGGGGGGTGGCTGCCATTGGTGAACTGTTGTTGCTGTAGCAGCTTGTGCCGTCGCCTCTGGGAGGGAGGGAGGGAGAGAGAGAGGGAGAGAGGCGAGGGGGGGGGCTGTATAAAACCTCTCTACCCCATTAGAGGAGCTTCACTTTGGAGGAGGGCAGTGGAAAGGGTGGACTGGTAGAGCACGGAAGGATCCCATCTGAAGACCTCCCCCTTTTGCGTGGTATTTACCAACAACAGGCTTCTGTCCATCAACTGTGTCAAGCGGATCTCTGCGAGGAAAACAAGCCGCCTGCCGCGAAACATCAGGCCCTCAATGAGCAGAGGAACCAGCGCACTTCGATCTGGGTTCAAAGTGGAGAAAAAGACGCACCGACGAGCGCGCAGTGACCAGAAAAAAGCGCACAAAGGCCGTGGCCATTGCCTTCCTCAATGCATACCCTTTGTGCCCGGGGAACCATGAAACCAGAGATCAACGCCGCCGTGGGATTTTTGTCGAGATTTCTGCGGGTAAAAGGACACGTAAACGATCGGCAAGTCCAAACGTTCAGCCAGAGTCTACAGGACATTTTGTCGGGTGAGCAAAAACCCTTCTTTTGTTTCAGGTCCCGGTCAACAAGCCACACGACGTGTCGCGGCCTCTCACCAAATGCGAGTTTTATTTTCGTTCGGCGCTAAAACGGGCTCCGAATTCAGCTCGCAGTCGGACCGTGAGGGAGTCAGAAGAAGCCTTCTTTGTTCTCGCCGAGTCTCACTATCAGCGCCACCAACGCACACAGCTTTGCGCACACAGGCGACAAATGAGGGGGGGGGGGGGGGTGCCTGACCAAATGGCACAATTTCGACGATTTACGTAACACAATCGAATGTTGTGCTTTCAAGAACCCACACGGAAAGCTTATAACCGAGCTACTTTGTTAGTAGGGGAGAAGAAAAAAAAGTGAGGGAGGGGGTGGAGGACAAGGAAGTGCGCCGAGCGCGACAGCAACACTGAGACGCTGCAAAATTACGTAATGCAAAGTAGTTATAATTAAACACTTAAAGGAAAAAAAACCTTGTCATTATCGAGGAATTTTAATCGGCATCGGTACGACCGCAATTTCACGTCTTTCTGCATGTCCCAACGTGAGGTGTTTTCCGAATAATCAATGTTTATTATTCGATGTTTTATCGTTTGAGCTGACAAAGCATAGCTAAAACCTTAAATTGAGTTTTATTCTCTTTCGATGACGTCATCGCGTACATGGACATCCATGTAAGCAGAATTAGAGTCATGAGTCCTACTTTAGGGAATTACGGTCTTTTTTTTTCACCCCCGCTAACCCTGCTGTAAATCTGCCATACATCTGCTTGACTCCACGTATGGAGCAGCAGATCAGATGATGACCCACATTGAGACCGTAAGGGCCTCCCGCCTATCCGGCAGTAAAATCTGAGACGGGACGCCTTAACTCCTTCGAAACGGGCAAAAGCGACAAAGTGTACTACTTTGCATAATGTGTGTGCGTGCATGTCCGCTGGAAAGTCGATTTTGTCTTCACAGATAACGTAGTAAGCGAGGTATTAGTCTGGTTTTGTCAGTGAGAAAACCCCCCCACCAGTTGGGGGTTTGGCTTGTAAACACAAAAGTTTTCAGCAAAATGGTTCCTGCCTCGGTGGGGGAGGAGGGTGTTTTGATAGAGCCTATAGCGGGACATTAAAGACGGGGGCGGACGCGACGTCATCGGCGAGGAGGAGGAGGAGGAGGGGCGGTAAACTGAAAATAGACTCAACATGTACAGGAATTGACGTTGATGGGTTTTTTTTTTCAATATATAGAAAACAGTTTTCTGTCTTGCGCAAAGGGGGCGATGACCACATTGTTGCTCGACCTTTGCTCCGGGCCCGAATAAACTCCGCAGCATTTCTGCTGCGAATAAATAAGCATCTTTTGTTAAAACTCTTCAGGTTACGTGACTCGTCCGCATTCCAGTTACCATCCCCCACCCCCAGTGCCCTGTTTTTTAAGAACAGGCTGTGTCGAGCTGATCTCGATCCCAGTTGCTCCAGGGGGGTTTGGAAGTGGATGTCTTTTGTGGCTCGGCCCGACAGATCAGCCAGTGCTTTTCCATTAGACTGTACAGGCGTAAGGGGGCAGATGGGGTTTATTATCCCTGTTGTTGAATACAGGTGCTCTGTACACTAGCCTACTTTACTTCTTTGGTTACAATGGCATCTGTTCAATATGGATGAGCTCTATCCAAGTCGACGGGAGGGGTGTTTTGTGTTCGGTAAATAAAAAGCTCCAAAAGTGGCCTGAATGTGTCCAGACCTCATTGCCGTCGAGAAATGGAAGGTTGTGTATGACAGTCAACGCTTTCATGTGGAAGGGGGAAATGAAAGTGATGGCGCCACTCCTTACTCTGGAAAAAAAAAAAAAACTTCCACAAAAACAGGATCCTGTCCCTTTAAGAGGGGGCGGATCCACGCCTCCCAGATGGCTGCCAGAGACTTGGGACTTTCATGTTTTTGTTCAGCCAGTCATGGGAGACTGTGACACTGACGGCAGCCAGGGAGGGATTGTGCAATTCAATGAGTCTCTTTTTTTGTCACGTACGCACAGGCCGCTTTTGGCCGCCTGTTTTATGGCCGCTTATCAGGACCAGAGCAGGTGGTGCTGCTTTTCTTCGCTTGCCTGTACTGCTGCGCCCTGACAATAACTGCACTTAACCAGATCCAGACGCAATAGCCGCAACAAAAGTCCCTATCTGAGACAGAGTATCAAACGCTCAAGTACAGTCATAGAAATTCAATCTCATCAATTATTTGTACTGTATATCAGAGGTATACGACCTTGCGAGAATACTTGCTCCTGAAGCATGATTGACCAATTTTGCGGACTCCAATCCAGTCGTGTTTATCTTTTGCGGGACTTTCTGCAGCACCCCATCGAGTCATAGTATCCGCATTAAAGTCAACCGCAACCTGACAGCTGTATTCAACCTGTATCCTCCTCTTCTTTGTGTCCCGACAGAACAATACAAGCACCACTGGTTCCCGGACAGGCCCTGCAAAGGTTCAGGGTACCGCTGCATCCGCATCAACCACAAGATGGACCCTCTGGTGGGGCAGGCGGGCCAGCGTATCGGCTTGACCATCCAGCAACTCTACCTGCTGCTGCCCAGCGAGCTTACGCTGTGGGTGGACCCCTTTGAGGTGTCCTACCGTATCGGCGAGGACGGCTCCATCTGCGTCCTGTACGAGTCACAACCCATGCCGGCGGTCATGCCGGGAACGGCGGTCGCGAGCTCGCCCTCGGGGAGCGGCGGCTCGGGTAGCCCGATGGTGGACAGTCACATCAGTTGCAAGGAGGAACTGATGGTGCTGGGCAGAGCCAGTCCCTCCAAAGCCTACAACATGATGACGGTGTCCAGTTAAATGGTGCGCACTTTCGGCCTACTAGTCATTCAGGGTCACACCTTGGCCAGTCGAGATGAATTTGACCGGATCGAGGCGAGCCTTTTTAAAAGCTAAGAATATGAAACGAAATAGTGAAAGAGGAAAAAAAAAAATTAAAGAAAAATAAAACAAGAGGACGTGCCCTATCATCCAAGTAATGGAAACCTTCTAGGTTTGATGCACCCCACCCCCATCACCACCCGTCCCACCCCCTCCCCCATGATCATCTGTTCTGTTGTGTCATTGGATCAGCTGGGTACTCCATTTTTAAGAGAGTCCTTGTGGAGATGGAACTGTTGGGGCAGCTACACCACCCGACCAGGAACCCCAACCCTCGACTGTAAACATGGTGACCTGCTTCATCCCTCAAGGGGCTGACTTTGCACTTTTCTTACTTGTGGTTACGATGGGTACATGCTTAACATACCACGGCACAAAAAAAACAACAACACCAAATTGTATGGAATGTATTCCTAGAATTATTATCCCTATTGATATTCCAAAATTGAAAGTTGTTTTATTGAGGAGGAAGTTGAGGGTTCGGCCCATTGATGTAAAGCAGCTCTCATGGAAGCCTCTATTTTCTGTATAATCCCCAATTTGGACCACAGGGAATCTTTACCTGCAAGCGACTGAAGCCGCCGTCCTCAACTTTCCCCCTCAGTGACTCAACCTCCTCCTGGCCTGTATGGAAGTGCAAATGTTTGCGACACCTGTTACCTATGGATACCGGCGTGTCGGCTGCAATCCCACTAACCATGTTATCTGTAGCTTTTTGGGGAAGGCCAGAGGACCTGTCAGCCCCTCCCCGATAGCCCCCCCCCCGTCAATTTAAAGAATGTTTAAATTCACAATCAAGTTCCTGTGCTTGCCCTCTTTTCCTTCACCATACGATCTCCTGTTTCGCCAAATTTCAAAGTGTAGCAAAGAGGGAGGGGGGCCAATTCTATCCAAATCTGTTAGAATTGACATTGAATGCACTTTGACGTTAGATTGTGTGGGATGTATACTTTTTTTGTCCTTTTTTAAATCGCCTGCATTCCATCCATTCGAATGTCAACTTTCACACCATTTTTCCCCCCTCGCCCTTCATATCTGTTTTTGTTCATACTGTAGCTCTCCGGTTGGACTAGACGGCTGTCTGTCCGGCGGGGAGTGCAAGACTCTGGATTTCATGTTTTTTTTTTTAACACTGTATTTGTGAACATTTCAGAGCTTTTCTTGAAGATGGAGATTGTTTGTTGGTGGTAGGCGAGAAGCCGAGGTGTTCTCGTGGCACTGTTCACGGAGTTGATGGGGTTGATCCCGAGGGTCTGGACTAAGTGATGGGGGCACGGAGCACTGTCAGATGTTCATTTTTGACTTGAACTTTGAAAGCGACAACAGGCCTTGTCAGCCTGTGACTTCACTGGTTCTCAGTGATCTCCAAGGGCCCTTACTTTTTCAAAGGGAAGTCCTTTTATAAGCTTTGGAGGTGCATTTTGCCTTACCTCCTCTCATGATTATGAGCCATTAAGTGATTTCCAAGTGATCACCGGACAACCTGGTGGTCCAGACTGCCCTCACACGCAAACAGCCTGGCAGCTTCGCCCTCCCCCTCATCCAACTTAGAGTGCCTCAACTGCCACATATCACCCCCCACACACACACACACACACACACACACACACACACACACACACACACACACACACACACACACACACACCCACCAGCCTCAGACCTCCCTTTCAGCCAAAAGCAACGCCAGCACTGCTAGCCTGATAGCACCGCCCTAACCACGCTAGTGCAGGTCGACTTAATGTGACACATATCACCGTCCATCACCCACGTTGGGATCGGTGAAGGAATGCCGGGACATGGGGGTTTCTGCTTTGTGATAAAGGAGCAGGGCAGGGCCAGGGCCGGACTCGTGTCCAGGGCAGCTAAAATCCCTCTGGTCTTCCCCGCTCCAAACGTGTTCAGCATCCCCCACCCCGATGCCTTCAGCACCTCCTCACAGTGACGGATAAACAAATCAGCACACACACACACAGGCACACAAACACACACACACACAAACGTGGTAGCGGGTGGCGCGGGTTAGCGAGAAACTCGGAAGAAAGAAGATGAATAATTGAGGGCACCACAGCGTTGTTGTCTCGTTTTCATCTCACTGGATTGCGCTGCATTTAATTACTGAGTAGCATCATTGTTTACATGCATATGAAAGGATGTGATGGCTGCGCCCACACCCGCTTCTGGGGCTGGGGCTGTATCTGTCACAGCAGGCTTGGTGTTTTTAAGCCCCCACCCGCCACCCCACCTAAGCCTGAGAGGATCATGGGTAATGGAGCTCTAGCCTTTGACGCACTGCACCCCTTATTTGCCCCACTCATTGCTGATATGCTCGTCAGCACTGCGTGGCATTAGAAAAAAAATGTCCCGAAGGAGAGCTGGTTTAGTTTCTTTCCACCACTGCCCCCCCCCCTTTTCCTATTCATGTCACACATTTTATGGTAGTTGTATTTTACGGTCACACTGGTAGATTCCCCCTCCCCTCCCTGAAATTTTTGTTTTCATCCGTTTGATGGATTTGAAGAGCCAAAATTTGAGAAAAGAACCAAATCCCCTTTGAC
The DNA here is from genome assembly GCA_026261675.1 of Hippocampus mohnikei. NCBI lineage: Eukaryota > Metazoa > Chordata > Actinopteri > Syngnathiformes > Syngnathidae > Hippocampus > Hippocampus mohnikei. The sequence goes on from JAKGUB010000345.1 coordinate 7,543,692, forward strand.
GCCTTCTCAACCGTTGCCACCACCCAACGAAAAATGGCGGACGTCCTCGGTAGGAGTAATGATTTCAATGGCATCCATTCAGCTCATGCGCACATAGGTTGGAGAATTGTCATAAGAGTGCTTTGAGTCGAAGAAAAAGAAAAAAAAAGTCTGAGGCAAAATAGCACATGAAATGCACTAAACTAAATATGTTAAAATGTTTTCTTCTGGAGACGCGAGGAGTCTCTCCTGGAATGTATTGCCAAACTCAGGCCTGGGACATTCAACAAAAGACTCTTAGGAAAAGCTTGTTAAACGTGTTAAGACGTGACACAGAAAGGGAACAGTCAGGTTTTGTTTTTTGTTTTTTTTTGTGTCAACGAGTTGAAATTATTGCCACTTTCACATTTGACGTGTTTTACATATTGTAGAATGTATCGTAATCGTACAAGCAATGGTAGAGTGCATAACATTACACATGGGAAGTGCCAATAATTTGAGGTTGTTTTTTTTCCCCCGTCCCTTTCTGGATGTGTTCCTTTTTCGAAGTCATCTTTTAACATGGGTAACGCTTTTTGTAAGTGAAGCCATTTTTGAAGAAAGTGTTGGCAAGGACCAAAGTTGTTTTGGTTTTTTCCCCAAAAAAAATTAGTTTCCTCGAGCTGTAATCATAGACGTACGTATCCTTGGTTTTGTTCATTTTCTTTTCCCTTTTTTTTTTCCTTTTTTTCTATTTACGTATAAAAGCAGAAAATAGACACAAAAAAAAAATCTGATCTTACCCAAGAAGGAAAAGCTTGTGATCTCATGTCATCGTTATTGTGTTCATTTCTTTTTTCTTTCCTTGGGTATGTTGCGATGAACTGCTGTAAATTTGTACAGTTCATGTAAATTGATTGTGCGGAAGTTGTACAGATTTCTATATTTTGGAAGAAAAAGTTTGTTTTTTTTCTCTGTAATAAAAGATTTCCTATCTTGGCATCATATATCGACGTGAGCTGTCATTATTATTGGCATGTTTTGGGACACCATTGAAGGCACGTTACGTTATTTAAAGTGGGTGGTGCAGTAACATGTTGAAAACAGACTGCAGTCCAAATTGACCTTCTCACCATTTTGGGACTGGGACGTTGGCGCTAAGAGGATTTTGTATTGGCTTTTGTGTTGTTCTGAAAACTTATTTTCTGATTCCCACTGCACTATAATTTATTTTTTTTTAACTTTTTTAAGCCAATGAATGGAATTAGAAAGTTAGTCAAAACAAGCACACGTGATCTAAATTTAACTGGAATATTTTGCAACTCTTTGCCTCATCTCCTTTAAATCAATATTTGATTGCTGTCAGAACATGTCAGATGATCTTGGCCGGAGAGCGTTGACTGCATTTGCTTAGTGATGACAACTGCAAACAAACCTCCGCCCCCTTCTCTTGATAAACGAGTGGTGTGAAGTCGTGACCTATGAGCGCGAAACAATGAGAACGCTGAGGTGACAGCGTAAACAAGGGCCTCAAAATCCGATTTCCAATCTCAGCGGGACACCCTTGTCACTTACGGAACTTCTTTTTGGACACTATTTATGTGCGAACTGTTCAAACAAAGGCCTGCCTACTGCAGTGTGCGATTGTGTGTGCATGTGTGTATGTGTTATTGCTCAAAGGGCAAAAGCTAAGAATGCAGTTGTGCAAAACTTAAAATCATTATCTCATGTCTATTTGTGGTGCGGAGTGGAATTTTCCACAAGAACTGCACCCGGATGATGTTCATAAATAAGATTTGCATGCAGGTGGGATCACATTCTACTACCCTCCATTTTCGACAACATTTCTGTGAGGCGATGGAGCTTTAGCTCATTCACAGCCATCGACTGACTTCACGACTCAATTGACTATTCTATCACGGTGTCTCTGATTCTGGTTTTCAAACAACCCCACCCCCAAATTCCCTGGGAAGCTTCTCGGGGCCTCCTGGAGTCTCGACCTGTCATTTCTCCCTCGTTTCCGGGAGCACAGTTCATCCCGAGCTGAATGCGTCCCGCCCAGCAATGTACAAACTGAAGGCTTCGTCATCAGCGAAAACAAGCGCAGAGGACAAAGAAGGCCACAATCACATGGCTCAATCTTGTTAGCATGCCAGGAGGGCTGCGTGAGGTTATGGTGGAGGTGTGGCAGTTGTGGACAAAAAAGGGAGACTTTGTCCTCAGCCAAACATGCAGGTCCAGGTGTGGGTGTGTGTTATACGATGCACATATGTACAGTGTACCGAATGTGTTTTGACACGTGCCTGTGCAAGCGTGCGCCCATTAACGCAGCAGGGACTTTTGCCCAGGACAAAGCAGCCACAGTTACTGCACAGCAGTCAAATGTTTGATGTCGAAGCGGAGGGTGGTGGGCATTAGCGTTGCACTGAAACGAGGTCAGATGGAGCGCTGCCACGGATGGTTTGTCAATGTGAAATACACAAAATTCCAAAAGGTGGAGGGCTGACTTTTGGCAACTGAAGACTGATGCTTTGGTGCCTGTGTCTCCAGAGTTATGGTCTTGTTTGGATAGTTACTGTCTAGTCTTATAATGGATGTAAAGAGGTCAAGTGCTAATATTTGTTATTCAGCCCCTACTCATTAATTTTGCCAATTGGCTAAACTTACCTTATCGTTAACTTGAATCGCTGCCATCACAAGGGATGCTTGGGTAGAAATTACAGCTCACTGTACTTGTTTTTTTCCTGGCACATACGAAACATCCACACTGTTGCTATTCGCTATTTTTGGACCCGTGACATAACGCCACCTTGGCTCCTCTCTCTCTCTCTTACACTAGCAACTGCTAGCAACTGCTAGCATGTCCACCTCTTTGTACAACAGTCCATTGCGTAGCAGGTAGCGCGAAACCATGTGTTTCTCATTTAAACGTCACAGAGAGATATGTTGCTGCTTGTTTACGACACCGTCGTCGGTTCACTGTTTGAGCTTCAAGTCAAGCGTTTGTGGGGACAATGTTAGAAAGCGTATCGGCCTACAAAGCAAATTTCTCAGTCTCGCTTTTACTTTTGTAGAACGACCAATGTGCCCGGTGCGCTAATGATAAGCGGCGGCGTAAACCACGTCGAGGTCCGTTTGCCTTTTCCCACATATGGTCTGCAAGTTGGCGGTCAGACACGCTGGCAACATATTCTTGCGGCCAGCCTCTCCCAATCAGGAGACTCTCAAGCACTCGCGGCGCCAAACAGCCACCTAAATATAACCCGGCCTTGAGGTTCAGCAAGAGGCCCTCTGCATGCGGCCGGGCCACACACTCACACAGACATGGATTTATTTCAGTGGGGCCTTTCATTTCAAAAGAACCTCACAATCAATAGCGTGAACTTTGCGGCATGTGGGACGGGCTCAGCTGGAAGCCCCGTCACATTGTTTGCATCGGTGGCTGTCCGTTGATAAGGGAAATATAACCCGGGGGCGAATGCGAGGCCAGGAAATGTTCACATCCTGAAAATACTGTTTTGCTGCAGATCAATTTGTAACGCGCGCCGCTAACCTTCCAACAACGTTACTCTCGCCGTTTGTTCACTTTTCCGGAAAAAGATGAAAGAAGCGAAGATGTGAAAGATGTGAAGCGACGCGACGATGGCAAGAGTCAGCTGCACAATGGGGGGTAATGCGGGAGGCAACGGAATGGAGTGAATTGGGGAGAAGAGCCCAGAGGAAGTAGGGGGAGCTAGCGCGTCGCATAAAAGGGAAAGTTTATAAAAGAAGTAAGATAGCTGACAGGAAGATGTAGACCTCATCCTCCCCGCAATGAGTACATATGTGCGCACACACACACGGTGTCAAACACTATCAAAACACCCGAGTTGAGATGTAACAGTTTGCGGCAGACACGTGTTAGTGGAAAACACATCGGTGCAAACGGGTCGAGAACACACCGTGCCGACAAACGCATGCGAGCGGGCACGTACGCGCAAGAGCACACAAGTCGCTCATTAGCTCGGACTACAAACGAAGCGGTAAAGGTTTTAATCGAATGATTAAAGCTCATTTATTCATGAACGCCGTATTCCCAACTTCTTGTTTTGCCCCCGGGAGATAATCCGGCTGTGGCAGTGAGCTGGAGATAACAGAACGCCCTACATAAAGTGGCGGCTTAATGACTAACCATGGCAAACTCATTTCCCGATGGCACTAATATATTACTAATTACAGATCAGATTACTTCTCAGTCAAAGACAAACAACACAGGGGTCGGGTGAAAAAAATGGAGCGACGTACCAGTGAAAGGTACCAAATAACCTTGTTTTGGGCGTCTTTGCGCTGTGAGGAGCTACAACGCAGTCTGTTTGATTAGTCAACAGGGAATGGCTCTTACAAAAACTGAAAACAGCGACTTTGATTACGCTTCGTCCCGCGTATGCTGATGCAGAGAAACCGCTCGGTGAAAATACAAATCTATCCGAGGTTTCCTGACTCGAGGAAGCCAAGACCAAGCGACGACGCCAGATCCGCACGTCATCATTCATTGTGGTTGTCGGCATTACGGGTACAATTTGGACAGCTGCGGAGGCTCAGTTTGACAGTGACAAAACTGACGTTAGCGAACACCGTTTTCACATCACTGACTGGCCACGCAAAGCCGTGAGAAATGTAACGTCCTCAAAGTTCATTTCACAAATGTGGCATCGTCTACGATACGGACAATGAGTCACTCAGTCAGTGCGAGCCGCACTAACTTCGCAGCTGTCGGTGGTTGGAGGTGGGGGGGCGGCGGCGGGCTGTACGCAGGGGGATATTTGTGCCACAACACCTCCACCCACTTTTGGCAGCGGCCAGAGTGGGTTCCACCCATGCCTCGCATTCCTGCGCGCCGCTATATTGGCCTACTTGTGTCGAGGGGGTGGAAGCGTACATAAAACAGACAAAGGAGGTGGAGGCCGAGTAAGTTACGACTTGTACGCATCGCGCAGGAGACAAATGTTTTCTGTGCGTGCCGGTACTCACGGACGGCGCGTAATATCACGGCGACTAAACAAATAGTTCCCAGTGTGCACAACATGAACGCGTGCAATTAAGAGCGAGCGGGGAGATGCACACCACTCCATAAGGCCTCTCATATGGAAAAGATCGACAACACTTCTCTTTTCTAATCCCCCCTTCCTGCTTTTCCAATATTTTTCACCCCCCCCGACACTGCACCCAACACGTTTGGCTTCTTAATGGCTCACCACCACGGTTGTTTTGGGAATGTGGGAGGAAAAAAAAAAAAAATAACAAGAGCGTCTCTGTGAGAAGCCAGTTGAAGTGCTGACCTCTCTTAAAAGCAACAAGAGCCTCTCAGTGGGACGCAAAAGCTGCTCCGAGGGTCGGGAATGTCACAGCGCTGCGACTCTTCGCTCTGCTGTGAAAACTCGTGCGCGGATGCTGTTTACTCGCTCCGTCGTCTGGGGCATATTTCTGGTTTTATCCGAGGGTGTTGGCACTGCAGTGGTGAGAAACGAAAGCTGCGGCTCGCCGCTAAAAAGTCATCCCCTAACACGCGGGGCTAAAATGGCCTCAGAATACAAATTCATGGCTTTGTCGGAAATGTCAAACATGAGCCGGCGTGACCTTCGATCGGGTCAACTAGTCAAGACACTCAAACACTGAATGATAGCCATTCTTAAGTCAACACTATTTTTTTTTTGTCTGGAAAATCATGTATAATTGCAGAGAAATGATGAGGACTGTATTTGGTTTTATAACTCGCAAAGTAGCCAAATAATATCATGCAATTATGCCCCGCAGCGGCGAGAGGTTTTTTGGCTGCTCAACCATTTTCCCTGTTTTGTTGACCCGCAAAAAGTATTAACTCAGTATTTTAATCGAGTTAAAATCTGCTAGTGTGATTCAGCACAAGGACAAAACAGTTCATTTTGAACACGATCGAATTAGTCAACCCCGTCAGCCATGAATCACCGTCCCAATCATTCTTGCTTCTTTTTTCCGTTTCCATCTCAAAGATGACGAACGACAAGATTCCACGGTTTGATGTGATCTGGAACATGCTTTAAACTCTTGAGAGCTACAACTGGTTGGCTTATTTTGGAATGTCATGAAATCCGCCATAGGAGTATTTTGTGGATGTAAAAGATGGGGGTGGGGGGGTCAGATGCTAGTTGTTGGTCTGTGTTCGTCTAAAATCGTGGCTTACTGGTAAGCTTCGGTTTCAAGAGCTCTCCTGTTTGACGGCACGCCGCATTTGCATTGATGTCCTACTGTGATTCGGAAGTTTCCACTCACACTGTCGAGATTCTCGGCGGACATCCAAAGTAGATACAAATGGCTGCTGGCCACAGCTGCGAGCTGCAAGGAGGACCGACAACTCTCTAGTTTCACTGCGAGAGTGTGATGAGTATCATGTTTGTCGGGCCCCACGAAATCCCAACGGCATGGGAGAGCTAATTGTTTTTCCATCTTTCTCGGAGCACGAGCCGAAGCAAAGAAGTTCAACTTGTGTCATACTTTTTTTCTCCTGACATCTTGGATCCTTACCAAGGAAATGTTTAATGTTTGTCCTCATGGGTGACAGCATTGCTTGGGCAGCGTTGAGCGCAACGAGAACCGGCACCGTGTCTTCGCTAGCAGATGCTCGCGTTCTAGACGAGTCTGTTGCGGACAAAGCCAGTGGTTGCCGAGGGCAGAAGCTTCCCGGTCGTCTGCCGGCACGCAGGGGGAGTCACTGACCGTGCTACAATGAAGGAAGGGTGTGAGCTCGCTTTAGGGAGGCGGGGGGGGGAAGGAAGGTTGAGGCAGGAGGGCCTTGAGTGGGGGTGGGAAGAGGAGATAAAGCCAGACAGATGGAGCAGACAATGAGGCATAGAAACCCAAACTGCATGTCAACAATGCTCAGCCCCCTACCTCAAGGCCTCCTTTATCCCCCCCCCCAATGCCAAACTTTCTTTACATTCTCACTCCCGTGCCGACTTCAAAGTTTGCCTGTCATCGCATTTATTTTCCGTAATAACGACAAAGAAAATGTTCCGAACGGAAAGCGCCGCCTTTGAGACCCGCTCCCGAGAGTTTAGCGTGAATAATAAATCCTGCATCTGCACCGAATAAGATTTCCTTGGCCCATGTCTGAGTGCTCAACAAAATATCCTGGGACAACCAAAACAAAATCCTCGGTCCGAGGTACCGTAATTTCTGCACCATAGAGCGCACCTGATTATAAGCCGCACCCACTACATTTTAGAGGAAAACCAATTTTGTACATACACAAGCCGCACCTGTATATAAGCCGCATGTGCCCACATTAAAACATGTAAAAGTATTTACAAAGAAAGACGGTACACATAGAGAGTTTTCAAAGTTTTAATAATATAACTTAACAATAATAATAATATAACTTTCTTCCGGTGCCTGTGACGCAGCAGTCTTAATCTTACCTTTTCTACTCGAGCGCCCCTGGCGGCCGTTAGAAAAATTACATAAATTGGCCGCATCACTGTATAAGCCACAGGGTTGAAAGTTTGGGAAAAAAGTAGCGGCTTATAGTCCGGAATTTACGGTAATTATGTGCCATGAAGTGCTGCTGTGACTGACACCTATAAGCAATAAAACCGCATGCATGTGTGAAGGCAGAGGTGCGTCCAGGGAAATTACCTCGTCAAAGCCAGTGTGGCTCTTTGAGGGCAAGCTTTAGAGACAGGAAACCAGTCAGATAGGGGTGTTGTTCACACACACCCAAACGCACTTTCACAAGAATACTCACAGACTCCTGAACACTACGGATCCTGTCTGAATACGATCCGCCGAACCGAGATTCAAAATACCGTAACACAAGTTGTCGCCAGCCGTGTGACGAAAACCCTTTCAAAAACTCAACATGTACTATTTTCTTTCCCTTTTCTGTGTGGTCCTCTCTCATATTTCCAAGTGAGCTGATTTCAACTGCTGCAATGACTCGAGTTATGAATCACAATTGAGTCATGGAGGCTGCCCAGGTCTTTTCGTTAATTACATTCCATTACAAACAGACATCTCGCATTGCGCAACCGCTGTACGATCTGCCGAAGATTTTCTCTGAATCGCCTCATGTGAAACGGAACCTCAACGACAGGTCCATATGTTTCCGTTTAGCCTGGCGAATATAACTCAGAAAATAGCCTGGCAAATAATTCCAGGATATATCCTGATGATGTAAATCTGTATGTACACAGTGGTTGGCGGTGGCAACTCGACAAGGAAAATGTGACGCAACATCTGCAGCCTGTATCAGTTTGTGTAAATGTACACTCTAAAATGGTGCTAAAAAAACAAACCATGTAAGGGCTTAAGCCTGCGCAGGGGATGGTTGCATCACCTTGCCGAATGGGAACATGACTTACTATATTTACCATCCCTAATGGGCGACAGATTAGATGTCCTCTTCCTGTGCGGACACTGGACACTCGGTGATGGATTCGTTGCGTTCGAGGCACGGCTTACAAAACCGAGGATCATTTTGTGCGCCAGCCGAAAACACATTTGGGGTGGGAGAACGTTTTGTCTATTTAAATTAGGAGTGGTGTGCACAAATGAGTGAATTCGAGCTTGAATAATAAGCAGCAATACGCGTGCCTGTATTTATTTAAAAAAAGATGGAAGCATAGAAGGCCTCAGAAGAACAAAACCAGACAACAAAAGACTGAAAAGGAACACCTGCCTCGCATGTTGCCTTTGGAACATGCTGCCCACCCCAAACACACTCCTTCCCCGATGTGAAGAAATGACTTTCGTCACCATAGATACGCCAGAAGAAGTTCTCCAAAAGGGCCCTCACTAGCCTTCAAGTAGCCAAGTCCTGGTCCTTCTGCGTCACCGCCGGCAACAAGACACACACTTGTTTGGCTCATGCTTTGCCAAGCGCCCCTTTGTGTGTTCTCTGAAGAGAATGAGGGGATAGAAAAGTGGGGAGCAGGGTGGGTAAAAGATGCTCAGCCAGAAAGAGGCCCAACATCTGCTCCTCAAAATATTCAGTTTCAGGTTTTTTTTTTTGGGGGGGGGGGTTTGTTCCTGACCTGCAGTCTAATCCCCACCTTCCTTCCGTAGCCCAGCGGTCTATTGTCTATCGACTTCTCAGAGGTACACTTGTGACTATGTGAGGGAAAGTATGTTGAATGGTGTCTAGTAGTTACACACAGCAGTCAATTTAGGCCACAAAAAAGAGCAAACTTGCAAAATTATTTTTTCAAACGTGCCTTTCATCCAGAAACTTTCGGCATTTTCAGGTTACTAAAATCTCGCTTTCATTGTTTGCATATAAATTCTTCTGGCCCGTATGCTTTCGGTCCAACAAAGCCTCACCTCTGTTTCCAAGTCTGCCGCATGCTTGTGAGAAAAAAAAGGCAACATAGATGTCCCAAAATCCCCATCCATCAACTCGGCGCACCACGGTTTTAATCCTGAGTGCCGCCCAGGGGACCCTTTCAAACCGACGTTTAGCCCAGTGAAGTTGTAAAAGGGCGAGTAGGTGCCTGGCGGGACACCTTTTCGGTCTTTCTGAAGGCCTCGGAGGACACCCGGCATGTGGAACCACTCAATAGTGAGAATAAAAGACCAGACCGCGTCACAAAGAGACATCAGCTCGGACGGGACAGCGCTCGGCGGATCACAGAGCCGACGAGTCCAGCGATGTCACCAACGCAGAGGTCAAAAAGATGAAGAAGCCCTGCATTAGACGACGGAGACAATGCAAGCAGACAGCTTATAGCCAACGGCTAGGTCGAGTAGCAGCCATGTAACGCAGATATCGCTGCAAGGACAAAAGACGAGACATCAGCTCAGGTTTCCAACACCCCCCCCAGCAGCCTCAGAGCCATCACGTGTTCACAAGACATTTCCCTCTTAATTACCGCATCTGATAAAAACAACGCGTTGGAAGGATGTTCATTCCCCAGCCAGGGAAAAGCGCGTAGCGACCGCCGACTGTAATTATATTTGCGCAGGCAGACAGCGGGACCATTCTGAGATGTATTTATGGTTTTTTTTTCTGTTATTGTTGCTGTCCCGTGGAGAGATGACCCACTTCCAAACAGCTCAGACTGTACAACGGTCTGAGCACACGCAGCGGTTTTGCGGGGGGTAACATTTTGTTTTGTTATGATTGAGATAGACAACCTTTGTTTAGGCGTTTCCCTGCGTGTTGGGACCAATGTTCCCTGTTGGCAAATTAGAGGATTTGTCGAAAACTAAAAACACAGACAAGAGAAAGCTGTTATTCGATGACAAATCAAGAAGGTCTCACATTTAAGGACTAAATCACCGAGATGGCGATTGGTTTGATCCAGAGCTGCGGAGAGCTCACATGGTCGCCATCAACACAAAAAGACAATTCATGGGCTTCATCATGTGCATGTTGTGTTACTGCGTCATCGCGCTGCACGGACCTCAAAACAACCCCTGTGGTGTGTATCGATCACAACCGGATCTCCGGACGTGTTTATAAACATCACATGAACGCTATTATGCAACATTTTCCTTCGGCCGAGCAAACGCTGATCATTCCGTGGGAAGTGAGTAAAAGCTCTTAGCTTGCTGCCGACGCTAGCATCTCAATGAGCATCGTCGTCGCATGCGCCAACGCCCGCCGCAGCGACATTCGATCCTAATGGCGTGTATGACAGACGAGCGACACGTGCGCGCCTGATTTCCCTTTAATTCGTTTCCCTCGCCACAATTAGCGCACGCCAGTGCGGCTGCCACGCTCTCGCTCTCTTTCGGTTAATCTCACATAGCGCGTTGCACCCTAATGTGGCGAGAAGGCAGCATCAACTCGGTGGCATTTCATGCAAATACATTTTTGCATCGAACTGAGGAAGCACCAGGATGCAAAAATCCCAGACATGGACTGGCCCAGAGGGAGGGAAGCACAAAGAAATGACATCATCCTCGATCAGAAATCACGTGGCTTTTAAGCTTTGAATAGACGTGACATCTGAATCCTCTCTGGAGGATTTTAGCACAAAAACAAGAAGAGGTGCAGCTATTTTTGTTTGCACCCCCTGACCCCGGAGTGACCTCATGACATAAGCCCCGTGACCCCCACCTTCTTCACCCTCATCCTCATGATTCACCGCATTATCACCTCTGCTGGCGCCCCACGTTACAAAAGCATCGGCGGGGTCTTTTTTTAACGGATGAGCGTAACCGACAACGTGCGGCCATACCGCCAACGGGGAGTGAAAACTGGAAGAAAATTTGGAAACCAGTTCCGCTCTTCCAGGGGAGACTTTGCGGAAGGGAGCTCTGTACGGGAAACAACAACCAGCCCTTGAAGAGCTGTCCGGGCGCAGGTGCGGGAAAATGAAGATGATCAAAAGTCCTCGTCACCTGTTACAAAACAAGTCCATCATGCTAAGGTGCAGCCATCTTGTCATTTTTCACGCGCCGTCTGTGCGACCATTGTGTCGCCGCCGCACAAGAGCCCCAGATGTTGGGCTGCCGCAGTGGCAATTGCTTTCATTAGTACTGCTGCTACACAAAAGAGACTAGTTGGCAAACACACGAAAACCACACACACAGTCACCCAGAACGTGTCATTTCGACACGTTGCATCAGCTGACGATTCTTCACTTTGCACACGCGCGGTCGCGCTCAAACTTATCGACACCAATTTAAGAAGCTACGTTCCCCTTTGGGGGGGGGACACCCGTCGCAGTGGAGCGGGAAGAATGACGTAGAAACCGGGTGCGATGAACATATAAGGTAGGAAGAAAAACACGACACGTTTGACATCATGGAATGAAAAGAATTACGTTTGCGGCGTGATTTTGTCCCCCTCGTCCTCAAGTGGTAGACGGCGGATGATAGCATTATTCACGCTCATCTAGTGGCCTCTGGCTCAGCCTGTATGGTAAGATGAGCAATTGTTATGGCATGAAAAGCCAAGGGGGAAACATACAGTCCACATCCCACCCGGCCTTTTTGTCACGAACACAGAGCCACAAAGCCGGTAAAGTCTCATCCCAGATAGGATTGGCAGAGAAGGTAGGCCGGGCGGACGAAGCGAGGGGGCTTGTTTTGTTATTGATGATGCTAAATCCCAACACGAGGATCGAAACGAGAGGATAAATCGGGGACAGACGAACAACTCATGCGGTGGTTGCCCCGACGTAGCATGTGTGTGCGCGCGCGCGCGTGTGTGTGTGTATATACGTGTATTTTAATCCAGTATCCATATCTACTAATGAGTCTGTCTGATCCTGGACTTCCCGCACATCTAATCCCGGCACACTTCTGTCCGCTGCTGCTAGTCTGCGTCGGAGCTGGCGTGTGCTTTGGGGCTTAATGGCGTCAACATTGTTCGCGTTGATGAGTTTCATATCGTAAATGAGTACGATGCCTGCTTAATCCACCCTGTCAGTCCACTTAGTGGGGTTTAAAAACTCGATCCCCGTCGGAAAGAAATCAATGAAAACTGAGCGCTTCTCGAGACATCTTCCCATTAACGCATCTATTCAACACCCAAATTATTGTTCTCGCTCAAAAGTGTTCTCCAGAATCTTTTCAATGACTGTTTTACATAAATGGAACTCACAGCGGCTCGATGGGGACGGCGCACACCAAATGTACGTGTTTGGGTGTCCGTCAAGCAGGCTGGTGTGGAAACCAAGACGTTTGAAGGTCACTGCTCTTCAAGGAGGCACTAATACGTGCATGCAGCGGGCGGTGGGGAGGACCACCTGGAAATGAAATGAGGCGGGCAATGGGGGGGTTCTTGGTGGGGGTCGTGATGAGACAGATGGATGCAATACGCTCACTACCACAATATCCCAAGAGGCACAAAGCTGATCGGGCTGTTTCACCGCATTCGTTGAAGCGCCTCGTAAAAGACAATCCCGTGTTAAACCCCGCTGAGCCCACACCTCCGTCGTGCTGCTGTCTGGACTTCATTCGAAAAGTCTCGACTCATTCGTGTTTTAATCTCTTAATCTGGGAAGGAAAGAAATTTGGGCCCGGAAAGCAATAAACAGCCCGCTTGGATTTCTTGACAATGGAGTGTTTTACTTGAGGCCTTTTGAATCTTTCATCAGCCATTGGCCATGAATATGCAAGCACGAGAAAGGCACTATCGCAGACATCTCCATCGGCATGCTACCCTTTATGAAGACGCATTGCTCTGTGCATGGGCCTTAAAAGTGTCGCGCCTCCTCTAATATGCACCTGAGCGCTGAATCAATCAATCTGCCTCGAGTCGCCTATGAAATGTGATGTCAAATGAAAATGGATCTGACCCCAAGGTCTATTGTCCCACTGCTGTTCTTACATGCCCTTGACTCCGAGTGATTCACTCAATCACGTTCACTGGGCCCCGAGTGTTTTAAATTGAGCCCTGCGCCGTGGGAAACTTAATTGGACGGAACGCATCAATGTGAAAATGTCGAAGAAATCCAAACCGCCTTACCCGACAGATCAATCTGACGACAGGGCCGGGTGTCAATAAACCTCAAGTGTGAGATCGTCTACCTATTTATCTTGTCTGCCGCAGAAACGGCGGCCGAGTGCGCACTGTGCAGCGAAGGCTGGCACAATTCCGAACATTTTGGGACGCCTCCCCTCGACGTCGAAATCAGACAAGGGACGGGATCCGCGCTAGATTGCATTCAGGCTTCCTTCCAGAGGCACAAACAAGGACGGAGAGAGGGCAAACGTCAACAACAGGCCGGAGCGTTCACGCTGGATTGTTTCTCCACCCCGCCCCCTGCCCGATGTTTTCAGTGTATGCCATTACGTCGGCCATGGGGGACTACAGACTCAGCATTACCACTAATGCATATCTATCTTCAGCAAACCCCCCATCCCCTGAACCCTCCAACCCCAGTGGAGGCATACAAACATGAGAAGAAATGAGGTCAGAGTGTCGTGAATGCCTCGGCTTGCACTTTACATGGCAATGAAGTGTGTCTGCGTGGGCAACATCTGTGTGTGTGTGCGTGCGTGCGTGTGCGCGCGTGAGGTTACTGTCAGGGCATGGGTGGCCATTTTAGCGCATGATCTGATTGGCTGTTGAAGGCGAGTTGTTGACAAAAAGGAACAGACCCCCTGCAGACTGCATCCACTGCACCAGACAATCGCACGGACAGACGCACACGCACACACAAACACACACAGTAGTCTCCGAGCCCCCCGCCTTGGCGAGATGCATTACTATGCAGACACATGCCTGTTCTGCATAGCGAATTCACTTTTGGTGTTGCTAACAAGGTGACTGATGTAGGGCACCGCGGGGGCAGTGCAACTACGAAACAAACTTAAGATTCACATTCTTTGCTTTTCCTGTCACTTAACAGATCATCTCTGGTGAAGTGTGATAATTCGCAGAACAAACATTTTTTCATAGCACCAATTATTTGCATGTGTGATAGATTCTAGAAATAATGGGGGAGGGGGGGATCTATTTGGGGACCCGAGGAGCATCATTATGTGGAAAAATAGGGCAAAGTATGCGTGTAGTTGTAGCCACACATGCATTAAGAGTGAGGCGGCGCTGCGTGTTTACGCTGATGGTATTGTCACGCATGAGTATATTTCTGGATTCGGCATGAGGACGGCGGCATATTTTCTATTTGGTGCTAATGATTGACGTGAGGCCAAGTGTATGCTTGTCACTTTGGATTGGCCCTTCCTAATTGTGGTACAGCAACTAAGAGTCAATTGTGAAACCTTTAAGTGTATTTTTAAACATTCCTTTATCTTCTTAGGATCTGGTCCAGGATTTTATGGCAAGACCAGCATGTGCGCGATCACGTATTTCAGGGACAAGTCAGAAAGAGCGTTTTGTCTTGTTCAAACAGGATTTCCTTATTCAGGGGCCGGTTGACGCAAAAAAAAAAATAAAAGGCCACCCAGTGTTTCTATGGTGACCCTCACCTTGAGGCAATGTTCCACCAACCTCCAACTGCTTCAATTGTTCTGCGACGTGACGTACTGTTGATCCAGTGCACCATTATTGTCACATTTATGAAGCAATTTTCCAGGAAGGGCAGACAAAGGGACGGTTTTTACTGCCGGGCAGACTTCACAGCTGCACAAGAACAAACAGCAGTCTGTGATGTCACATACGAAAGTTCGGACGAGAGCAGCAGTGATTAATAGATACGAAGCTCCGACAGGCAATTTGAGTAAATGGCCTTTCGAATTAAAACGCCACAAAATCAGCCACGCCGTTTGCGGCACGTTCCGTAAATGTGAACCGGACAAGGCTGCGTTGCCATAGTAGCTCGGTTGGCTGAAGGTCAAAGCTATGACCCGGGCAACGGTTCAGTGGAGGCTGCTACAGAGGTGCAAATGAGCCTCTGAGAGTGTTTGCGACAGTCGAGCAAAAAGATAAATGTGAAATCCAACTTGTCTTTTTTAAATCCAATGGTGTTTGATGCCTGACATAACGAATTTAGGGAATTTGTACCTACTTAGCTCCATTTGTTTGGACTGCTTCACCACTAATCCCGCCGACAAACCCCGCTGCGAGATAAACAACTCAAAAGCGGCGGCGAGAATTCTAACAGACCCACCAAAATGATCTATTTTTACACACTTCCGAAATGTGCAACTACATTTTGTTGTTTGGCAAAATATAACCATCAAGCCATCACTTGTAGCGGCTGCAAAAGCTTTAACTTTTGCATAACATTTTCACACGCTGACAAACGATAACGCAATCCCAACTGCTTGAGCAACCCCAGAAGCCGATTACAGCGGCAGCAGGCAGTGTTTATCGCATCAAACAATGGACAAAGCACCACGCCGGGCAAACTTCAATCCCCGCGACAAGCGCACACACAATGGTTGGCTCGGAGGGGTGTCGGGGGACAAGTTGCACTTCAAATTACAAATGACTTCACGAAACATTTGCTGTTGACTCATGGCCCAACAGAAAGGTTTGTTATGAAAAGTACAGGAGGGTTTTGTTTGGGATGGAAAAAAACGTGGGAGTAACACGGAGTACAGATTGGCAAAACTAGTCAATTAGTCAAGTTATCCATTACCCCGATACGAACGACAACAGATCATCCTCCGAGTGCTGCGCTACACAATGACTGCCGCCCGATGACGCATCGATGCTGTCAGCAGGCGTCCCGTGCGCCAAAAAAAGCCAGTCGGTGGGATCCAGATGTCATGGCGACAGTAGACCCGCAAGCCCACTCAAGTCATTGCTGAGGGTTTTTTTCAGCGCGCATCAAGCCGTCGTCGTCATCGCCTGGTCGCGTCGCTGTCATGCGCTCGAAGCAGCTTTCGCGCCGCTTCCTGTCACCGCTGTCGTGTTGTTTTGAATGACATATTGATGAGCAGAAGGCAGCGGGCGAGTCTTCCAAGTTCCATGTGCAGGGATGAAAGTGCCTCATTGATAAGAGTGATTCACAGGAGAGGCATAATGAAAGCGAAATGGCTCCACCTGGAAATTGTATACGTTTTTCATCCATTCAAATTAAAAAAATGAAATGGATTATGTGCTCAGTCTTTATGGATTTGATTCAAAAAGTACCGTCGCTCATTCGCAGCTGATTAGCATCTTGCTTGTGGTTGTTATTAGCAAGGTAGGTCTTTCGCTTGTCTTTTGTGGTCTGAGAAGCAACTATTAAAATATGCTGTTGGACTAAACCGCCAAGCCTGACTGCATTATAATGAATCGGTTAATCATTAAATACCAGTGACGTTTTTTGTGTGGGTTTTTTTCCGCAGTACAACCATCACCGACACCTTGTTGACACAATGCCATGTGTGCTCTCAACACAACTGCCAATTTAATTTTTGCGGGAGCACGATGCCGACATTAGGCAGCAAAGCCCGAGGAACTCGGGGCAGACCGATCAGAGCCGGCAGCCGGTGTGATTCGTGAGGCTTGCTCAAGACGATAGTCACGTCTCGGCATGAATTGCGGTAAAAAAAATTTTTAATAAGGCGTAGAAAAAAAAGTAGTGTGTTTCCGGTAACATGAAATTTCAGCATAGGGTCGGTAGGTCGGACAAAGTTTTTTTTTTTTTAATCTTTTTTTCTCCCTCCCTCCCCCATCAAAAACGTAAACAAATTAACCATAAAACATAAAACAAGGAGACATTGAAACCAGTGCCGGATGCTCGTCTGTCAAAGAGGGGAAGCTCAATTTTGATCGACATCATAAAATGTGTCCGTTTATTGATACGTGAATTCTACTCTAGCTCCGTTCCTTTTCAAGAAAATGATCTGTGACCCTGTCATACCAACAAGGCGTCTTTTCCCCGTACTTAATTAGTGTCCTACAACTATAGGAACTACAATAAAACCCACCAGAAATAAAAGATTTGTCGCTAGTTGTTTACAACAAAGAGTGTCGCTAAATTGATTAGGAGAAGTCTCCAGCTCAACTCGGAACAGAATGCGAGTTGAAAAATTGCTCGCGACGGACGTCTACACTAAAAGCTCGGTGACTGGCTCATTTCAATGTCAATCAAACTGGCACACATGCTCAGACAGATCATCCAATCAGATGCAGAAAAGCCTGGCGTCCGGTACCCTCCCACTGCCATCCAGTCCCAGAGACGCCGAACTCCGTGGGCGGGACAAAAAACAGTTTGTATCCAATGACTCGTCTCCGTTCAACGTATTGGGACAACCTACCCTGAACTCACTACCGTTTAAAGCACAGCGAAGCTGCGGGATGAATGAGAAGGGAGTCGCGTCGTAAACAGTAAGAAGAAGCTGATTCGGAACAAAAGTTGAGCACGTTGTAGCGCATATTTAGTCAATGACATGTACACACAATGACATTTACATTCATATATTTCATCACTTATTCTTTGACATTTTAGGGGAAGCCAAGCTTCCCTTGCAGTCCGAGAGCAATCGCCACTGATTGAAACCCCGCCGGCGGCGAAGCGAGTTGGGTACCCAGCGGCTGGGTGTTAGAGCCTCTGCGTCCCGCGACCTAGACGGCCCGTGGTGGTCGTGGCCCGGCCTGGACTAGGTGCCGTAAGACTAAGGCGGACGGGGTCGACATCAACGGCGCGGACCCGCTGGTCGGCGGGGTGGGCGGGCGGGGAACGCCGACGGCGCCTGACCGGGTAGTGACGGGGACGGGCGGGACGCGGATGTGGCGCGGCGCACCGACGACCCGCGCCCGACACCGTCCCCTCCCCTGCGACGCCTCCGCCGCCGTCGTCCCGCCGTTTCGCGGCGGCGCGGCGCCGCTTATTTGGGTTTCGCTCGCTCCGGGCTCAGGAGGCCGGGTGCGCGCCGCCGCCGCCTCGCGGGTCGGGCGCGGGGCGGCGCTGGGTGTTCGTGGCGGGGTAGAGTAGACGACCGCCAACGACCGCCAACGACTGGCGCGCCGTACCACAACCCCGCCCGCCCCACCGTCACGCCCGCCCCCGCCTCTCCCGCGTCGACTTCGAACGTCGCGCCGCCCTCGCCTCATTGAATCTTTTCGATACAGCAGTGGATGCTATTTTCTTAATATTATGGTGCGAGCATGCGACTGCAACACACAAAACGCGGTTTAAACTGTTATCGGAGATCGTGGCCGCCGCCACGATGTGAATATCGCGAGAGTTTGCACCAATGTAAACGCTCTAAATTCATCTTTCCTTTTGTTATTTATAATTTTGTCTGTGGTTTTATTGTTCTTGTTTTGGTTGTAAAGCGTCCTTAAGTGTTTTGAAAGGCTATTATTACACAAAAATGTAGAAGGTTTGAAAAAAAATGCCGACCGTAAAGTTTTTCTTTGAGGTAGAAATTCTCGGTCGGTCGGGTTACCGGAAACACACTACTTTTTTTTCTACGCCTAATAATAAGTAGATAAATTTTGCGGACAGTTTCATTTGCATTTACCGGCCGGGTACATTCTGCACATTGCGGCACGCTCAATTTTATAAAATGTCACAACGTTAAAACCCAAATGTCTGGTGCAAAACGTTTGTGCGGCTTGTAATCCATCTTTTAAGCAGATGGTGATGAACATCATGAGAATCTGGCTACGAACCAACAGCGAGGCGGTGAGTATGTTTGTGCCTTCGGGCATATTGCATAGCAAATGTAATAAAGGTCATTGGGTCACTTAACAAGATGTTATACAAATGTTGAGGAAAACAAGCCCCTGGATAGTGTTCTGTCTATTGTGTTGTTTTTTTAAATAACAAGGCCAGAAGATACAGTATGATAGTTTTTAGATGCAGTCAAACAGTACAGTACATTCCCGTAACCCTCGAGGTTCAATCTATGTAAATTTATCCCAAAAGGCCACTTATTTACGAGCCCTCAAGATCCAAGAATGTACTTTTGAGGTTACAAGAGCCACTTTGACAAAATTCTGATCATGTTACTGAGCCCCGGCAGTTGAGTGGGAAGCTAAGAAACGAATGTTCTCGAAAAAAAAAGGTGGTTATGAAATGGCGGCACGGCAACGGAGGGTTACGCAAACACGAGGTGCTCGTGTTTGTCAAAGAAGGCACCGCGGGCACAATTATTCCCCGAATGAATGAATACATAAATAACCACAGATAGGAGAGCCATTATTCATGCTCTTTTATTTTTCGTTTGGGAGTTTTTCGAAGTGTGCCCGACCTCGGAGAGGCAGGTGGCCTCACTGCACATGATGCCTATTGGCAATCAAGGATGTCAAAAATGAATCATATGCTTTCCATACAAAGGACCACTGCTACCTGACCGCAACAAGAAAAAATAAAAAACACATTTTGTGATGTACTCTGTTGCTATGAAAACTTTGAAGTTTTCATAAAACTGACATTCATTTTGAGCATTTAAGAAATGCATTTTAGTCACTTCAGAGAAATTCAATGTAAACAGCTTGGTAGGAGAATAAAATCGCTCAGGACAAGTTCGTTGTGTCTTTTCCACGTACGACTTTTCTTTGCCTTAAAGATAGGGCCAAAGCGCCACCTGTTACCTTGGCATGGATTTGACAGCTTGCATGCATGCTTGCATGCGGTTAATTAAAAAAATAAAACAAAAAAGTATATGTATGTGTATGTGCGCGATACACTGTCAGCAGTTGCTTAGGAACATTATACTCTGCTTACATGCCGTGTTATTCCCGTAAAGATAATAATGCTTCAGTCCCTTCTGGGGCTGAGTGAGCCCTGTGTGTGATTAAAGACACCTTCCGATAATGGAGGGCAAATAAAAAAGGGGGGGGGGGAGATTTGGGGGAGGGCTACTCTGCTCAGCAATATTATCTATTCACCGGAGTACCTCTCATATTTGCACTTCGTTTGCACAGCGGTAACGTAACATAAAACCAACGAGCCTCCTTATTTTCTCCACCATTGAGTCTTTGCTCGCTTTGTTACCTGATTGGAGTGAGTTATGAAACGTGACGCCTGCATTTGATGAATGTCATAATGAGGCATTGTGGAAAAACACGCCCAAGACACCCACGTCAAATATTTTTTAATCGCTTTCATTCTTTCAAAACTGCTATTAGAATCGGCCCTCCGATTGTTTACTTGCCCTGGCTCTTTATTTTGCATATGCGAATGGCTCCCTCCCCTCGTGGGAGGTTTTTTTTTTAAATGGTGAATTAGTCACCAAGCAACCAGAGATAACAGCCTGATAAAAATCGAAGCGATGACATGACGAGGGTTGACTTTCAAGGTGATGTTCACATTTTATATCACTGTTTGTTTGTTTTGCATATTTTGGATGAAAAATGATGACATCACCATTCCATCTGATATATTTATGTAAAGGTGAGAAATTGAATCTGCTGTGTAAAGACACGACAATGTCCAACTGGAATGGATTATATCAGTCAAAATAAATATTTTTTTCACATCGTACACTGAACCGGGCAAAACACGGCTCCGGTAGCGAGTGTGAAAGGACTTTTTTTGTTGATGTGTGCTTGACTGACTTACCTGCTGTAGTTGTTCCTCTCAGAGCCATGCTGATTGACCTCCATGAGTCAGATGACCATCGGGGAAAGTCCTTGAGGACGGCCGCCTCTGGAAAAAAAGAACAGCACATTTTTTTAATGCATTTCAGCACATTTTTAGCAGAGCACTGGACGAAAGAAAAAGGAGTTCTGATGGGGTGCTTCACAAAAGAGTCAGTAAACCATCTGCTCTGATCGCCTTCATCCGAAACCACATTTGCGAAATTATAAGCGACAAAAAGGTCAGAGCAAAACACAGCTGCCATAGCAACATTGTCCAGGCTAAACATTCTGTTTTGATTTGAGGCAGAATAATCTGGGAGTGACATCTGTAATCATCATTGTCAGGGAAACAGAAATTGGGACTCATATTGTAGCCCCCCCCTCAGAATCTGATTAATCTGGTCTGATTTCCATAATGCAAAAAAAAAAGGGGGGGGCGGAGCAGACATCATAATCCAGGACTGGACTCTGGATTAAACTCAGATTGTCTGGGCAATGCAGTGAGAGTAGGATGAAACTGATTTCTCACAAGAGGCCATGTGGTCCTGGATGTGTTTGATGTTTTTGTTTGTGAGTTGTTGTTTTTTTTGGGGGGGGGTCTGCATGCCTTTAATAGGAGGTATTAGTCAATGAAATGCCAATGCCAGCAATATGTGAAGCCAAGTCATATCTCACCAACGCCCCTTCATGACGATGAGAAGTCAGCATGTCGGATGACCTACATGCAAATGTTGTTATTGCACGAAGGAACATTTTAATGGTTTTAATATTTACTGCAGTGGGAAGTGTCAATATTGAGCATGCAATTAGTTTTTGTAGACTTAAACTTGGACTCATTTGGTTTATGAAACCTGCGTTGGTGCCAGGTTGCCATGTACCTAATGTGCGAGGAAGCTGTGTCATCATTATCATCATCATCACCATTATCATGATTATTGCTTATTTTCCTTGCAACTGACTCAGTTCCTGCCAACGCTTTAACATGTTTTTTTCTCTTATACAGCAAAAGAATGGAGCTAACAAAGAACACTGCGATATTACAGCTAAGTTTATTATTTTTTACGTTTACATATATATTAGGTGCACAGTATAATGGATGGATGGATTAAGTGCACAGTATAATGGATGGATGGATTATTATTATTATGATAAATTCACCTTCTCTCGATTCAGGTCGGTTTCATAAGAAGTTGCAACTGCAGCACCAAGCGATACTGTGGGGAAATTACAGGATAAATTAGTTAGTCAATCAACACTGGTCATGTACACAATCCACAAAATTTTGCCGAATAGGGTAGATTTTCTGCAACCTTTCTTGTCCCTGCCTCCCAGGCGAGCTAGCACGTGCGTCACGGCCCGCAGTAAAAACAAACATCCATTATCCCCCTGAGATGAGACTCAAATCCCACAAAAGCCCACTCCAAGCTGTTGCAAACGCAGGTTCGGCTGCGTCAAGTCTCAGCTTGCCAAACCGAAAAGCCTGTGACAAATAAAGCCATCCCCTTGGTTAGTCACTCCAAATGGCCCAAAGAAATTTGTTCATGAGGCTTTTATTTCATTTGACCATCCATAGGTCTAATAAGCTTTTTGGGGGGTGGGGGGGTTGTATTTGACTTTTGAAAATGTCACAGATTACAGCCATGCTTATCAATTTTAAGGAGGAATTATTTGGTGAAAAGTTAATTCTCTCACCTAAGAAGGGCAATTGGTTGTGAACATGGTCTGACTATATAGACAGATAATGTCATATGTGCTCAGAAAAGTTGTTTGGAATGCTTACATTCACTGTTCAAACTACAAAAAAATTTACCACTTCTAACCCGTTAAACCTAGTCTTGCCAAAACTTTCCCACAGTGTCGATGTTGTTTTTTTGCCCCCCTCCTCGTCTTCACCCATTGTGGTTTTTGTCAGCCGTCGACTTCCGCATCACGGCTCTCGCGCTATTGGTCGGAGGCGGTCGGACAGCGGACCAATGAGAGGCCAGTTGCCAGGCAGCCTGCGCCATGTAGGGACGCCCTCACACTCACACTCACGCACACGAACACACACGCACAGCTGTCCCATTGAAAAGCAGCGGGATGTCACCGCAAAGCCTTGTCGCGTCGAAGACAAACACACGCACGCATGCATTTTGTTTTTGAAAAAGTCATGTCGGTTCTGTACTTTTGCTGTTTTTTCAAGCAAACTACGTGTTTTTTTTCTCCAACTGGCATGTTTTGTTTAAAGCGCTCACTTCCGGGTTTAAAAGTGAACGATATCAAGGGGTGGGGGTGAGGACTATCACCGTGCACTAATTGCACAACAACCCTTCGTTGCATGTTCTGTCGGGATTGTTTTTTAGAAGGAAGACGGTATTGCATATTTAGTGGGGATTTGCCTTAATGTTAACTAGTGCATATGACAAATTCAATGACCCAAATCAGCAGGTCCAGCTTTGTTTGCCCATCTGCTCCAGCGACAATTGAAGTCTTATATGAGTATATTGTGCATTTCTGCACAATCCTGTCACACTTGTTGCATGTCTGCAGACTGCAAATGGCTCAATGAATGCAGAGTATGGCTGTCTAGCCTTAAAATGCCATAAAAGAATATGTAAAGTACTCGCAGCTCCACAACTTCAACATCCTTCATATTCTGGCCTGGAGCCGATGGGCCATTTCCACAAATTGTGCCCGTTTGGCCAATTTCTGTTGTTTGGATCAGCCTGTTCCACGGCCGGATGTCATGTAATCGGGGCACAATGACCCACCACGTTGCAAGGCCGTGATGTGATCCAGAAAAAGAACTGGAAACAAACAGCCCAGAAAAGCGTTTCTCATTTTTCAGGCCCCCACCCCCACCCCAAAAATTAATCTTTTCAGCTCTCTTGCCCTCCCTGTATTCCCACATGCCTGTCGTACACGAAAACACAAGTTTAATTTGGTTGGAAGGTATTCTGGGTAGGGTTAAGACAACATGGTGAGCCGCCGCCGCCTCAACGGGAGTACGAGCAGAATAATATTTGGATTTGCAGGCACGGTAAAGGCGGCATCCGCTGGTTCCTTGGACAAAAACACAATTTTCTTCTCTAGCAAGGAAAAGGATACACCCAAAATAAAACTGTGATGGACTCAAACACCTTGTATGTATGTGCTAGTCATTGTATGTTAGCCTTTGAGAATATTTAATTTTACTTTGCGTTCATCGAATTGTCAATGGGAGATTTCAAAATAAATTCAAAAACTGGAACACACATCCCAGTGGGCACGCCTCCAATTTTTTTAATTTTTTGTTTAAAGTTCTGGTGCTGCATTTAGGTCACTACAACTAAGTGTTCCTGAAATCGAGATGACATGTCATAACATGCTGAAAACTGAAAAATGATCTTTTGTTCATTCGGAATGTGGAGTAGCAGGAAAGTAAAAAATAAATAAATAAATAAACATTGTGTGCACTCACGCCCATGAGGAGGCGACACCAAAATCAATCACAGTCTGCGACCTTTGGCCTTCGGCCTTGTTTTCCTCTCTGGTGACGCTTCAGTCAGCACACAAGCAGATGGGGAGGAAGGAGGGGCTACACTAGGCTAGGCTAGGCCATGCTAGGAGTTGTCGCGAAAACTGGTCAACAAATTTGTCCAAACGTTTTGAAAATCAGAAAGGTAAGTACATTTTTCTAGATTTTTTTTCTGTGGCCCTCGTTTTTCTCTAGCATATGTAATATAGTAATATAGTTAGTAAATGTTTACGAATTAAGCGGGTGAGGTTCCACACCAGGTGGAATTTTTTTTTTCTCGTAACATCCGTATTGCGCAAGCTTATTAATCTAATGCGGTAGCCCCAAAAAATAGTAAAGCCATGTTTGAAATCAGCATAGAAATATTGGGGACACATAAAGCCATCCCTGATTAAAATTGGCTGTTGACCAGTGTAATAATATACAGTACTTCCCACTTTGCACTAATAGTTCAAATATTACAGAAGCGCAACAAGGCTTCTTGATCCCATTTTCCACATTTTACTGCCGCCTTGCCCTGACCTTGTGTTTTGTGTGTGAACCACTTCTCAGGCGATGACCTCATTCCAATGAAGATATCACTTCACTGGAAATGAATGATCAACTGCTAATCATTCGGAGAGATTTCAACATTCGAGCTCGCATACGGAAGTGAAAGATGCCTGTTTGAGATTTAGGAATTTTCAAATGAGGACAAATTTGGATGTATGTGTGTGGTTATGTAACATGGATCATTTCAAAAGTTATTTAATGTATGATTTTCTGACACGTGTTATGCAATGCAAAAGCGACTCATGTGCGTCTCCTCCGTAGGGCTCGGCTGCTCTCTGGTGGACCTTGATGGAACTGCATGTTCTGTTTTGTTTTGTTTTGGGGTTTTTGTTCTCTTGCATTTGGTGTTTTCTCACTCTAGTTGTCAACATTGAGTAAGTTTGTGTGACTTCGTAGTTTTTGACAGTTCCTCAAAGGATTTTATTTAGTTAAATTAATATTCTTTATTGGGATTTCGTTTTGTCCCCTCCAAATTCAATTAATTTATTACAGAAAATTAGTTGAAAACGCCCTTATTTCTATATTTTGTAATTTCCGGTTTATCACAGCGACAGACACTTTTTAAAATCTATTTTTATTGCTACTTTTGCTTGTCCAAAAAGGATGTAAATTTTCTTTCTTTCTCTAATTTTGACCCTGCATTTGGTTTCGGTGCTTTTAATGTGTTACCGGTACTTTTTTTAAAGGAATTTAAAGCACCTTGGGGTTGTATACTGTATATAAAATGAGTATAATATTTTTTTCAAGTATAAATTATATATATTTTACACATCATTTCAGCCATTCAAGTCAAACACAAGTTAGATTTAACTTATCATTGGTCCAGACTTCCTGAAGGAGCACAGAGGTCAAAGATTGTAGTCAGGCCCATCTACACACCAGGATGCTAACTTCCAAGCAGCAGTTGCAGTTTAAAAAAAAAAAAAAACAATAGTCACCTCTGACCTCCCAGATGCGCCTGTCCTCATTTCCCGCCATTGATCTCAGATTGAGGGTACGTGCGACAATCCTCTTCCCCAAAAAGGCATCTTGAGTGTGAACCTGGATCATTCAAGTCATCTGCAGGCTCGGAGGGGGGTAGGCGGGCTAATGGCGGTGGCCTGCAGTTCAAAGGTTGACTCGTTGCGTCTGGGGGGATTCTGTACGGCACACACACACACACACACACCAAAAACATCGGGGATAAGCCTCAAACGGGAGCTGAGCTTGGACACACAAGGAGTTCAGCATCAGGTATTTTTATTTTTTTTACTTGTCATCTTTTCATCGCAACTGTCTTCTATAATTGTATGTACTTGAAGTCTTTCTGATGCAATGACCCGTTATTTAGGATCATTATATTATCTTTCCCATTTGATAACCCTCACACACGATTCTGAGGCCAACAGATGAGATGGAAGTTCTCACACTCCTGCTCTTATTCATCATTGTGCCTTTACATTTGTCCATCCGACAACCAGGTGCCGGTAAGTAAAATGTAAGTAAAATGTATAAAAACCCCACGCTGGCTTATAGAAAACTTGGTAAATGTTTTGATCTTGTGATTTTAGGACTAGAAGTTTTGGACGTGCGTGAATGGTTAACAAATACAAAAGTGGAGAGTAAAGATGCCAACGGAGACGCACTGCAAGAAGAGCGGGAGAGCATGCTGGTGGCAGGGATCATCCAAAACAAATCAAATAGTGTGCCTCATGGCACTCCGACTCTTCAATCTTTTTCCAATTCAGAAGCTCCCAGCATCTTCTCAACTGTGACTCCTGAGGACCACAAGTCCATCACGACGATGGAAAACGTCCTCACCGAGGTGCTTCCGAGACATTATTCTAAGCCAGATGCGGAAGCCCAACCTCTGAGGAATGCCGCAGGCACAAGAACGACAAGCGCCATCATTGAAAGACGAGAGTATGACCAAACAGTGACCGTTGAACCTTCAGTCAAAAGTGACAAAAATGCACGTATTGGAAATCGCAAGCCAAATGGAAGGGGAAAAAATGTGAAGGAAATGAAGACCAAAAAGACGCAGCATTTTCCTTACTTCAAGGATAACTACTGTCCTCCGGATTGCGCTTGCTATGGAGGGTAAGACATGATGCCTGTCATTATATTCTCATTCATCCAGGCCATTTAATTCTCATGGCATTGAATCGATCGCAAATTGAATTTTCTGGGTGGTTTGCGCAGAGAAAAAAAAATGGGAGATAATCAATGAAAATCATGTCAACCCACTGAAAAAAAAATGTGTCCCATAAACAAAAGGGGCTCATGTCCTCCATCTGCCTGTTTTCCAGGGTGGTCCAGTGCTCAGACAAATCGGCGGACAAGATCCCGTATGGCATCCCCTACAGCTCACGTTACATCCTGCTGATGAACAACCACATCAACAGCATCCAGCTGGACCTCCTCCGGGGATACGCCTCTTTGGAGTTCCTGGTCCTGAGCAAAAATCGCCTGACAGACGACTCGGTGGAGGGGGCGTTCGAGGGCGTCCCGGCCCTGAAACGTCTCTACCTGGATGGGAACCTGCTGGCGAGTGTACCGACGGACCTTCCAGCTTCCCTCGAGGAGCTTCGCCTGGATAACAACCGCGTGAGGGTGATGTCCGAGTCATCTTGGGCTCGCTGTCGTGGCGTTTTGGTGTTAAGCCTCAGCAACAACAGTTTGGGCGAAGGATCGGGATCACTTCCGGATGCCGTGCTGTCCCCCCTGCAACACTTGAGGACTTTGAACCTGGATAACAACCAACTGACGAGCGTCCCCTTGGGTTGCCTCTGTCCGTCAAGGAGCTGTACCTCAGAGGCAACCTCATCGAGCACTTCGGCGGCAAAGCATTTAATGGGGAATCCCGGCTGGCGATTTTGGACCTGAGTGCCAACAGACTGAGCAACAAGGGCCTGCCCAAAGACGCTCTCCTCCAAGCGTCCCACCTGGAGAGTCTCAACCTGGAGGGCAACCGACTTCAAAAAGTACCCCGACACCTCCCCACGTCCATCAAAACGTTAAACCTCGAGGGCAACCTCATCTCCGCGATTGGAAGAGTCGCTTTCAACTCCTTGAAGAACCTGGAGCATCTGGGCCTGGCCCGGAACAAGATCTCCAAAGTGGCCCCGGGCGCATTCTTGAGTTTGCGCGCCCTGCACCAGCTGGACCTTTGCCACAACGCCTTGAGCCAGGTGCCCAGACAGCTTCCGCGGGGCCTTCGCTCGTTGGCGCTCACTCACAACAAGATCCAGTCGGTGCCTCGGGACGCCTTCTGCTGGGGTCAAGCGGGCTCAGGACTCAGCGGGCTTGTCCGAGTGCAGTTAGCGGACAATTTGATGGACATGGGAAAGCTGGACTCCAAGGCCTTCAGGTGCTTGAGGGGATTTCAGGTTGTGCATTTCTACTGAGACAAAAGCCACCGGAAAACAGGCAAATATGACTGCTGGGTTACTAAAAATGTATTGTTTTCGTTTGGCGTAAGAAGCGGGAATAATCTTTGGTCATTTTATGACACCAGGAGATTGTTTCATTTTTTGTGACCCGTGCAGGTAATTTTGGACTAATGATAATTGCTCAGCTTTTGATTTTTACTGAACCGAATAACAGTTTCTGACAGTCTAATTTCTTGCACCTACTTTGGATATAATTCGTGAATTTGTCACCATTGCCACCTATTTATTGATCAAGTCCTGCAAATGTTTTCCTGCATTTCTGTGGGCGGAGGCGGATATATTTATAATAATCTGTGTATTCAATCTATAAATAGGATACATTTTTGCTCTCTTAATACCAATGAAATGTACCCCCCCAAAAATGTTTGTTTTAAGATTGCCAACGTGTGCTACTATATCGTATGGTCAAGATGTATATTTTCTGACGCTCCAAATAGAAATAAAGCGCTGTACTGTGCTGCTTCGCTCAACAAAACCAATGAGAGACTTGCTTGAGCGAGCTACGTGACCACTAGATGGCAGTAGAGTACAGAGAGAATATTGCGAAGCGACAAATGCCCTCATGTTTGCACAAAACTGTCATTGAGGCCAAAAAAATTAAATAAATTTGCATGTGGAAGTTTTTTTTTTAAACTCCCAAAACTTTTTACGAAGAAAATAAAGATGTTTCGGCGCAGAATGCGATGTGCGCGCGTATGCTGTGCGCCGCCGTGATTCAATTCATCACGGCAACGTGGCACCGCACCCACCAAGGCGCTGAGAATGACGATGAGGAGCGAGGGAGGGAGTGAAGAAGAGGAGAGAAAAAGGAGGGATGATGGGGGGAGGATGGAGGATGGATCCAAGCGCTGTTGGCTCAGTGTCCGGGAAGGGAAGAGCTGTGGCCGGGCGGAAGCCTCACCAGCACCTCCCTACAGTCCAACAGGACCCTGACCCAAATCAGTACCTGGATATTATTTACAGTACGCAGGGTTAAGATTAAGAATACAATCAGGTGCAGCCAAAATCTATTTTTTACATTTTGGTGTACTGAGTGGGATTGACTTTTGGGGCATTTTGTAACAAAATGCTGCAATGCTTTAACTCAATTGATTCCAGATTATGTTTTAATCACTTGTTCAGCCACTAACATTTGTTGTTTAGTCACAGCCTTGAAGCAAGCCCATGTGTTGTGGTTCTGACCACATCCAGCTTGACTAGAAGTCCAACCACATATCAAGTGAATTTTTTATGACTACGTTTAAGGCCTCTTTTTGTTATTCAGTGAAAATACCTGGACAAGGTAAAAAAGAGGATCTTTTAACATGCTTCCCTAATTATAGTGGCGACTACAAACTCGGACATTCATTGTCGTCTTCTTGAAGAAAGAGAGAGTGGGGTGGGTGGGGAGGGGGTCCTGGTGAAGGGTTAACTGGCACCTTGGATCCACAGCAGAGTGCGATTGCACGCGAGGGAAAGGAGGTGGCGCTTGAGCTAGTCAAGAGAGGAGTGGAGGGAAGGAGGGGAACCATGGGAGCCAGAGGGACCTCCACACACATCTCAAGCACCATCCACGGCATGCTCCCTGTCATCACATTGTGCCTTTTGAAAAGTTAGACCCCCTTCTTTTTAACAGCATTTCCAGTAAGACCACGATTCCCCCCACCCGCCGGAGTAGCTCCACGTAAAAAACGGCCAGAGGGAGTCCAAACAGGAGCAGCTGGAGTGGCCTGTAAACACTAAAACAAAAGACAAAGTACTGCAAGCTTGTTTTTTCCACACGGCGGATGCTAAATAATCATAACGCAGCTGCTAGCATAATACGATAAATTCCATTCACCTATTTTACAAGTCCACCAGCTTAATGCTATCACAATGTGGGGAAACTCCATACATGTGCTAACAAATAGCACGATAACAATGCTCACTGGCGTATATTCTTTATCCTCATGATGGTTTTCATGAGACTGCGAATGTCCACTAAACAGCATTGAGTCCGACCACAAAGTGTGGAAATTCTTCAAGCGGCAAATGAGCCATCTGCGCATTTTAAGGGCTTTGCAGCAAATTTGGCGAGCTGTGGGCTGCACTTTGGACACCCCTGCTTTCAACCGTCAGGTGCAGCGCAGATTGAGTGCAAAAATAACTACATAAAAATGAATGGAATACCAAGCCGTCCGTCACAGCTCAGAGTCGAAGAGACTCAATGAGCTTTTTCCGGACACTATTTCAATTCTATTGTCCACTGTGCTTTTTAATGGCATCAATGTTGACTTCATCAGTCCCATCGCGACACACACAAACACAGTTGGTCTTGAAAAATTCCTTTCAGCCATCTGTCGGCCTCGAGGAGCAAAACTATAAAGCAGGTCAACGCAGGAAGCGCTTGCCCATCTGCTTCCTGTCCAGGCTCAGTCGCAGTCGCAGTCTAGACGGGCGAGCGGACAATAAAACATCGTCGCTGGCGTGTGCAAAAAGTCAGGGAATTGTCGCTGGGCGTTAAAGGTCAGATGTGCAGTTTTCCAACGGCAGGAGCAGACGTTACCTAAGCAGTTGCCCTCTGTGAGACGTCACGGGCGGAGAGAAAGTAGCGCAGGCGACTGCAGCAGTCAGCAACGTGCCGAAAGTATGCATTGTGAGTCATTTGACACAAAGTGTTGCCGATTTTGCACAGGCCTCTCATTTGGCAGCTGTAAAAGTGAGCGCTAATGTGAGCAAATGCTCACTTTTCTTTATTTCGGGTGAAATTTGGGCACATGTACTGTAGGCTACTTTAGCTCACTTTTGATGACTCATCACAATTCTGCCATCAAATGTGCTTAACGTTCAAACGGCACGTAATGAACTCGCCATTTGTAAAATAATTTGCACTGAGTTGACATCTAAATAAGCGTGTCAATCGCGAGGGGCTTGCTAATACTTTGCACATCACAACTAACAGCGCTCTACGTTCACACCGTGCTGCAATGATGTTGCTTTTTTTTGGTTTCCTGAAAAAAAGTGGCTCTAGACCGCTACGATATTTCATCAAACTTAATTCAAGTATGATGGCTGAGAGTGGACGTTGGATCCAAAACATGTCAGTTCCACACGTCTCGACACCAAACCCTTGGAAAAGCCCGGCACGCACCACATCACTCCTGAGGGCTCACTGATGTATTGAGGCTGAAATGTGACGCTGTCGTCATCCATATGTGTCCTAATTTTAGTTCTAACCTCCTGCACTCAGGTCCAATATCATCCTCAGGCGTGACAGAGAAGTGTTAAACTGTGTCTTGGAGCATGACTACCTAAATCTGACCAAGAAGGAGAACCGTGACACAAAGTTGGATGTGGCGGCAGGACCTTTGTGGTGCAGACGGTGGAGTAAACTGGGAAAAATCCAAAAAACAAACTGATTGACTGCTGAGCGCTGAGAAATCCAGATGTACGCCATCAGTTCGAAAGACCTAATGAGTAAAAAATACGACAGCCACTGCACATGTTTTGAGTGAGGAGCACCGGCAGAATACTTCATTTCGCGCACACAAGTCTGACGTGTGAAAAAGTTGACGCACTTGTGATAAAACTCGATTTAACGCCTTACGGCGGCATGCCATCGGCGACCAGTCCACGTCCGTGTCGCAGCTTTAAATGGATCAACGTACGGTGTCATTACTTTGATTGCAGTACACGAGAAGAGGCAACCGAGCTGTCTTGGCTGCGGACGCTACAGCGCCGCTATTTGCAAAATGAGAGCAGCTGGAACAGGATGGCGATCGCTTCGGAGTAAACGCTAATTTGTGCGCAGCTATACCTACGACTGTCTGGTTTGGATCCTAGAGGTACGCCATCGAAGTTATTAGTGTAATTGCTGTAAAGCACATCTTAGGACATCCTCTATCTAATCAGAAAGAGCCCCAGAATCAAATCTGTCCTGTTAGAATATGTCTTGGTTGTCATTGCTACAAGTCCTCACTTGGATTTCAAAATTAGCGTGGCAGGAACAGAAATGTGGAATCACTTAGGACCGAAAACTCGTTTAGGTGCCGTTACAGTTTACTGCACGTTATGTTCTTTGAGTTACGGCATTTCTGAGATGCATGATGCCTGCGAGGGCTTGTCAGCAATCCATCATTCTGTACTGCAGAGAGATCCTGTTCCAGAACATCACCACTGTGTCCAATCAGGATAACCCAGATGTTACAATCCAGAGACAAAATGAGTTGACTTTGTTTTCAATGCTATGACACTGCATAGCTTTGTCGCAAAAGGTCAAATCTAGAGCAAGCAGGAAAAGGAACTAGCCATTTGGAATGCAGGGAGATCCTGTTCAGAACAACTGGCATCACTGTGCTCAGACAGGAAAAGCCCCAGAGACCAATCCATCCTATGTAGATGGTATGGTTTGTCCCACAGGCATCACTTTAAAGTCAACATAACAGCAGCAGGAACAGGAATGTAACTTTGGACTAAAACTGGTTTAGGCACAAATTACTTTGACATTTGATTCCTTATCACAGGATTGTGTTATTACTTAAGAAAAGCAGATTTAGTCACAGTTGCCCGTGGTATGTATGTCTGGCTCCTTGACAACAGGTCAGCAGCATGTGGTCCCTGGACCAAAAACTGCTTTAGGCAAGTATGCCTTTGACTAGACATTTGTCATCAGGTCAACAGAGCAGTTGGAACTAGCAAACGTGATCACCAAATTTTAGGCGCGGATACGTTTGATTCCCTGAGTGACGCCATCCCAATGAAGCGTGAT
This sequence comes from Hippocampus mohnikei, assembly GCA_026261675.1. Taxonomy (NCBI): domain Eukaryota; kingdom Metazoa; phylum Chordata; class Actinopteri; order Syngnathiformes; family Syngnathidae; genus Hippocampus; species Hippocampus mohnikei. Next base: position 7,576,751 of record JAKGUB010000345.1, read on the forward strand.
TTTCATGATTACATACAAGACATCACTCTACTACGTTCTGCCGGGGACACCCTGTTCCAGACAGGTTTAGGCCGCGAGGCTGAAGAAATACACAAAAAAGTTCAAACGAGACGTTGAGTGATCAATGCGGTTGGAGCATTGCGACCGTTTGTCAGTTTCCGTCTGTCTCGTCCCGTCTAGCCGGAATCAGGAAGTTCTCTTGGGTAGTGAACGGAATAAACGGCATCAGGATGAGCCCCGGAGACCAATCGGGCCTGCCAAGGGCGGGGATGATGATGGACTAAACCAACGGGGCGCCAAATCTCCGATTTCCGCGATGGACAAGTCCAGACAAGAGCTTCCAGTAAAAGCAGCGGGAAAACGTCACAAGTCGTTTCATCAGGCGATGTGCTGATGTTGGCTGATTTGTTCCTGCTCCAGGCACGGATACCAAACCCCCACACACACCCCCTACCGCCCTCCCAACACCATCCCCACAACCTCCACCGGCAACATTTTCCATGTTGTTTGTCGAACGTTTCAAGATGTTTGGTGGGAAATTTCCATCAGAGCCGCTGCCACTTTTTGCCAAACATGGCCAAGATTTTTTCCAAGAATCAAAGGAGCAGACGCTGCTGATGTGCTTGCAATAAGCAATAAGCACGCACAGACACGCACGCAAACACACGTACACTTTCGCACACATTTTATAGTCCAGATCAAATAAACTGAAGTCCCGACAACATTCCTGACGACTGGGAAACGGCCACGGTTGCGGTTCCACGCTTCAGGGAGAGACCGAAAAAACACAAGGGAGGCAAAATCGAAACGATGACTCGATGAATATCCATCCATCCATCCATCTTCTACCGCTTATCCGGGGCCGGGTCGCGGGGGCAGCAGCTTTAGCAGGGAAACCCAGACTTCCCTCTCCCTGGCCACTTCTTCCAGCTCTCCCCGGGGATCCCGAGGCGTTCCCAGGCCAGCTGCGTGACATAGTCTCTCCAGAATGTCCTGGGTCGCCCTCTGGGTCTCCGCCCGGTGGGACATGCCCGGAACACCTCAATAGGGAGGCGCTCAGGAGGCATCCGGATCAGATGCCCAAGCCACCTCATCTGGCTCCTCTCGATGTGGAGAAGAAGCGGCTCTACTCTGAGCCCCTCCCGGACGACCGAGCTTCTCACCTTATCTCTAAGGGAGAGCCCGGACACCCTGCGGAGAAAACTCACTTCGGCCGCTTGTATCCGGGATCTCGTTCTTTCGGTCACGACCCATAGCTCGTGACCATAGATGAGGGTCGGGACGTAGATCGACCGGTAAATTGAGAGCTTCGCCCTTTGGCTCAGCTCCTTCTTTACCACGACAGACCGATACAACGTCCACATCACAGCAGACCCTGTCGATCTCTCGCTCCCTTCTGCCCTCACTCGTGAACAAGACCCCAAGATACTTAAACTCCTCCACTTGGGGCAAGATCTCCTCCCCGACCCGGAGAGCGCACTCCACCCTTTTCCGACTGAGGACCATGGTTTCAGATTTGGAGGTGCTGATCCTCATCCCAACCGCTTCACACTCGGCTGCGAAACGCTCCAGTGAGAGCTGGAGAGCCCTGCTTGAAGGAGCCAACAGTACCAAATCATCTGCAAAAAGCAGAGATGCAATACTGAGGCCACCAAAACGGACCCCCTCAACGCTTCGGCTGCGCCTAGAAATTCTGTCCATAAAAGTTATGAACAGAATCGGCGACAAAGGGCAGCCTTGGCGTAGTCCCACCCTCACCGGAAACGATTCCGACTTACTGCCGACAATGCGAACCAAACTCTGGCATCGGTGGTATAGTGACCGAACAGCCCGTATCAGGGGGTTCGGTACCCCATACCCACGAAGCACCCCCCACAGAACTCCCGAGGGACACGGTCAAACGCCTTCTCCAAGTCCACAAAACACATATAGACTGGTTGGGCGAATTCCCACATACCCTCGAGGACCCTGCTAAGGGTGTAGAGCTGGTCCAATGTTCCACGGCCGCGACGAAAACCACACTGCTCCTCCTCAATCTGAGGCTCGACTTCCTGACGGACCCTCCTCTCCAGCACCCCTGAATAGACCTTACCAGGGAGGCTGAGGAGTGTGATCCCTCTGTAGTTGGAACACACCCTCCGGTCCCCCTTTTTAAAAAGAGGGACCACCACCCCGGTCTGCCAATCCAGAGGCACTGTCCCCGATGACCACGTGATGTTGCAGAGGCGTGTCAGCCAGGACAGCCCCACAACATCCAGAGCCTTGAGGAACTCCGGGCGGATCTCATCCACCCCTGGGGCCTTGCCACCGAGGAGCTTTTTCACCACATCGGTGACTTCAACCACAGAGATAGGAGAGCCCACATCAGAGTCCCCAGACTCTGCTTCCTCCAAGGAAGGCGTGCTGGTGGAGTTGAGGAGGTCTTCGAAGTACTCCGCCCACCGGCTCACAACGTCCCGAGTCGAGGTCAACAGCGCCCCACTTCCACTGTACACAGTGTTAGTGGTGCACTGCTTCCCCCTCCTGAGACGTCGGATGGTGGACCAGAATTTCCTCGAAGCCGCTCGGAAGTCGGCTTCCATGGCCTCACCAAACTCTTCCCACGCCCGAGTTTTTGCCTCGGCGACCACCAAAGCTGCATTCCGCTTGGCCAGTCGATACCCGTCAGCTGCCTCTGGGGTCCCACAGGCCATAAAGGCCCGATAGGACTCCTTCTTCAGCTTGACGGCATCCCTTACTGCTGGTGTCCACCAGCGAGTACGGGGGTTGCCGCCACGACAGGCACCAACTACCTTACGGCCACAACTCAAATTGGCCGCCTCAACAATAGAGGCGCGGAACACGGTCCACTCGGACTCAATGTCCCCCGCCTCCCTCAGGACATGGGAAAAGCTCTGTCGGAGGTGGGAGTTGAAACTCCTTCTGACTCCTTCTCGATGAATATAAAATGACAATTTAAAAAAACAAAACATGAATTTGGATATAAATACCATCAGCATTGCATTTAACATGGGGACGCTTATTGATTTTATTACTAATGAGTGAAATAAAGTTACATTTGGTGCTTATTTAATTCTTTATGAAAAATACATTGAGCGAATGAGCGAAAATTATATCAGTAAAATACAATATTTGTAAATGGAGACAAAATTTAAATAAATTAATAGGAATACTCATAAATGTATGGATTAATAAAACAAAAATATGTCATTTGTTTTTAATATAGTATTAAAACAACATTAATATTTGAGCAAAATATACACACACAAAAATGCAAAAATGTAATTTATTCAAAAATACTTTCACAATCCGGTATCATATGTGCATATAATAATCATCATCATAACAAAAATAAATAATGCGTACATAGACCCTCAACATGCATCTGATTAAAACATCAAATTTACTTGGGCGCTTGACTGACATCCACGATCCCCGCATGCCCCCGCCCCCAAAAAAAGAAAAAAACACTCACTGGCTCTGAATGTGTCCTGTCATGTTATTGTCCAGATTCCATTAATATCCTACGACGTCTGAACACGCACGAGAAAAGCGTACATAGATAATTACCCAACCAAAAGAATGCAAGAAAATCATTTCGAATTGTCGGAGTTCAGTGGTGGGCGTCACCTGGTGTGATTTCAAGGCGGGACATGGCAAACTCGCGAGCCCTTGAACAGTATTTACAACACAATCGCAACAATTAAATCACATCCCCCAAAAAATGAATAATGAATAAACGAAAGGAGTCTTTGATGCCCTAACATGCAAGCAGCATATGATATCAAATCCAGAGACTGTGCAACTCTGCCCGGCCTAATGACAACTGTTGAGTGGCAACGCATTGGAGAAATCTGATCGCATGCAGATGTGAGCCATCGGCATTGTCAAACTTCTTCCATATTTTGAAAGCTATTTGTTTTGGGGCTGAGAAACGTAAAAAGCTCCTTTGCCTTGAACAAGATGTACATTGTTGCCGTGAAAAGGCCTTCAAATCGGTTGAGTTAGTGCGATGCCATGATGAACCGTTTGTAGGGGGGGGGCGGTTAACTCTCCGTGTGATTCATTTTGTTTGGAAGGCATCTAACGAGTAGCAGCAAGGGAAAAACGCCCGTAAGACTTTGAAAAAAAACTTTTTTTCATTTGAAATCTTGGCGTTTGACACGCAAAAAGGATTCTGTTGCTGGCAAAGCTTCTTAGCCCCCCCGCCCCTCCCCCTCCTCCCCTCGGTCGCTCGCCAATCAAAAGTCAAGTCGTCGTGCTGGAAAGAGAGGGGAGCTCGGCCAATCGGGAAGATACGCGGGATCCATTAGAGCTCCTCGGTAGCCGCTTCACACTGGTTGCAAATGCAGATTTACGGCCGACGAGACTGGCCACGAGGAAGGAAATGACGGATGGGAGGAAAATGAGATCACACACAACGTGTGCATGTTCAGTTGGGTTTGGTGTATGAACGAGTATACGGAGAGATGGCTGATCTGAAGCGCAGATCAATATCGTTCACTTAATTAGCGACAGAACGCAAGCTCCAAGTCTCCGTCTTACCTGCCTGGCTTTGCGACGCAAAGTGCCGAGTTCAGCACGTACTTGTTCCATCCACTCCGAAACGCCGCCTTGATTCTAATCAAAAGCTTGATCCCGTCTCCCGGTAGGAAAAACCGCATCGTCATATTAAACCGGCGCTCGAACTCTCGTAATATTCGCTTGAAGGCAGCGGTGTTTGGCCTGCCATTCGATTCCGATCGCTATTATTCCACTTAAGCTCCTTGTGTAATAACTTGTGAATCCAGCAAATCACAATTAATTGAGTCGTCGGGCAGGCTGGCAGGCTGGCAGGCTGGCAGGCAGCTCCGTTTGCCGACATTAGCATATCCCGGTTCTTTTCCCGCGACGGAAATGTTCCCTCGGCCGGTTACCCGGGAGACGGCACAGACTTGGACGCCAGATTCCCTAAACAGCGAGAGTCAACTGCAGCAGTCGTTGCAATGGAAACAAGTTGCTGAATTGTTTTGGTGAAGCAGCATGTGGCTCATCACCCGGTCTGATTTTTGTTTTGTTTTTTCCTTCGGTTGAATGGAGGCAGCCAACTTCAACACAAGATCGCAAACGAAACCATATCACTTATGAAAGACCGCTAGCTTCAAGCTAACACACATGCAAAATGCCATAGGCGGGATAATTAACTAGCAATGATCATGTGGTAGCGTATAACGATATAGTACAATACTGTGAGGAGTTCATTTTTCTTACTAAAAACAGTATTCAAGTCTTATTTTTGCACAGGTATCTGTAGTTCTTCTTTAGTACAGAGTGTAAATCATTTTTGCAACCTCTGTGTTTGTCAGAAATTCAAATGAGAGCAAAACGGCTTTAAATGAGCCACTAATTGCATTGAACGGAGGCTACTTTGCCCTAATGAGTGACCACTGTATGTGTGTGTGTGTGTGTGTGTGTGTGTGTATTACGAAAGAAAACAGTGCAAACATTGAAGCAAACTTCCTCCAAGTGAAGCATCATTATCACATGAATACGCGTCAACGGCCAGATTCGTTTGCATCAGCCCACAAAGGTCATTTCCCACAGGGCCCCATCTGAGTGTGTGTGTGTGTGTGTGTGTGTGTGTGTGTGTGTGTGTGTGTGTGTGATCTGTTTATTCTATTAGCTGAGATACAGCCGGTCAGAAAATGGGGACAACTCTGTTCGCACTCCTGCAAAACGACTTAAGAGTCCGTCCAGTCTGGGATTTACTTGCACACTCCCAACTCTCATTCTTGAAATATTTCCGCTAGTATGAATAAAAAAATAAATAAATAAAGACGGAGTGTTGGCCTATGGAGGCCACATTGAAGCACCAGACAGGATCAAACCTGCTCCCCTGTTATCTGATGCAGTTCAGATCTCAAAATTAACTCAAACTCGATGCAGGTCTGAAGACTGAAGAAATTGATCGACCTAATCAGAGTTCACTTTGGAAGGCACCCCTGCAAGCGGCCAAAATAGCCTAAAATAGTCACTCCAGCCAAAATTGGGAGACTTTTGGAGGATTTTATTGTGGGCCTACTGTACGCAATGATCAGCATAGCATGTCTAATTTCACATTCCTAATTTGAAACTAGCTTCAGGGGCTGAATTTTTAAAAAATCATTAGTGTATAAGCAATTCGGATAATGGAGGGATATACTATTGGGTGCTGCTGAGCCAAAGTGGCTGTTTCAAATTAATTTAAGAGAAGACTTCCTTTGTCTTTGTGGGTCTACTCATGATGGACACATTGACCAAATTTCACATTGCTATTTCAAACTGGCTGTGGAAGCCGAGTGAAAAAGAAAGAAAGAAAAATAATTCGAGAGGGGGCTACCGAGCCAAAGTGGCTATTTTTTAACTTCCGAAATGCTTTTGGGAATGGGTTCTCAAAACTTTTTGGTGGGTTTCAAAATGGCTACCAAAGTTCAAAGTAAAAAAAGTGACTTCGGAGGCTGAATTTTCTAGATGGTGGTACCAAGCCAAACCCGGTTTAGATCAAAATGGCAGACCTCCTGTGTGTTTTGGAGTAAGGGTTTTTGGTTGTTTTTTTTTGTGGTTCAAATGATAGACCTGCCGAGCAAATGCCATCCCAAATCCTGACAATTTTCTGACTTTTTGCGGATGGGATAACCCTGAAATTGTGCGGACCATCATGCCACATCTCATTTTCCTTGGTCTACTTATCCCCAAAACACAAAACCCACCAAAACTATCTGAAGAGTAATTGAAGATGGACAACTTGCCCTTCCATCCAATCCCCGATGACCATCGTTCGAAAGGGATGGGAATAAATTAGGCCAGAGTGTGTTAACGAGAACGAAGAGGAGTTTTCAAGTCCTCCCTATCATTACCAGATGTTGCGATGCCTGCCAGCTGAATCACTGCTCCACTCTCCCTTTCTTGCACTCCTTCTTCTTCTTCTCCTTCTTCTTCTTCCCTTTCCAGCTGTTTTCGCTGCCCGGGCTCCACCAATTGTTTGGGGTCTTCGCCCCCCCTCCTCTTGCTTTCGACTCTCTCTCCTCTCTCTGCGTCTCTCTCTCTCCCCTCCCCTTGTTGTGACAGAGCACACCTGCTTGATCTCCACTGTCGAGCGCTCCCGAGTCCAATTACCCCAAAGGCCCAAGCAGCCGCTTTTCGCTGCCTCCTCATCCCCCCACCCCCGAAAAAAACAAACTCGCCTGGATTTTTTTTTTTTCTCGGGGAGTCCCAGCCTCTGCTCTTTGCCTTCTGCTTCTCCCGGGAACAGGTTGGTTGCTGCATCCTTTTCACTTCTAGGGGGAGAATGATGGGAATCGTATGACCGGGACGGGGGGAAAAGTGCTGAAAAGTAATTGGAACGTATGCGCAAAGCTTTTTGGACGATGTCATTTTATGTGTATTGATCTTCTATGTCTTTACAAGCTTTTCTGATTCCCACTTGGAATTCCACTCAGGCGCCCTTTTGCCGGGATAAAGGGGGTGTGGTGGGTGCCTGTTGATGCTGGTTCTCTCACTCTCCCCCCTTTAATCTTTTGTTCATCCAATTCTGCCTTTTTTTTTTTTTTATTGTGTGTGTAGCCAAGTGGACTGTTTTGACACTTGGCCGATTGATTGTTTGGATGGAGCCCGGGTGGAAGCTCCAGCATTCCTGCATGGCGACGACTTGAAAATGTAAATTTTTTGTGTGTTGACACAGAGAGAACACAAATGGGTGGTGGTGGTGGTGGAGGGGGTCGCTGTCATTTGTGCTGGGAAAATATTTGGATTTGCTGCAGCGATGAGGAAAAACAAGCATTTCTCTGTGATTATTCACCCCATTTACATGAATAATGGCTTGTTTCTGAGCAGCAAAGCCCTTATCTGTCAAAAAAAAAAAAAAGAACCTCCTCCTCCTACGCGTCGCTTCCCTGTATGAGCCAAATTGCTCGAGGGGAAGTTTAAAGGCTTTGAACGCAAGATGAAAAAAATAATAAACATTGTACCTGCCATTAAATCGTATAATTACACAGCTTTCATCCTCCATCATCGAGAAGAGCTCTCAAGCTAACTCATTACAACCTCTTTGCCAGCAGCAAAAAGAACTAATAGGACTTATAGGCTGCAGTGGAAAAAAAAAAAGAAAAAAAGCAATGAAAATCTGGGCTCGCAGGACAATCAGCGTGGAGCCAAGCAGATGTTTAACATTTAAAAGCAGCCGTGAGTGAATGGAAGGTTTGTGCAGAGGAGATCTTGGGCTCTTCTTTCCCCATCTGCAGTCCAAAAGCTCAAGAACAATGAAAGTTGCACATGCCTTTCTAGTTAGGGGGATCAAACAGTGGAGCGACATACCAAAAGCGACGGGGGGATAGAATTGGGTGGTGGCAGAAACGTCGAACATATACAAAAATATATTTTTTAAATCCCAATAATGGTGCTGTCTATTGTCTTACAAGGGAGTGGGGGGTGGGGGCTCGTTCACTCACTCTTGAGTGTTTGCACATGTTGGCTCTTGTGAAATTTCCTGATAAGTCACAAAACCGTCGGTGGGAGCTCTTCCAGAAACTTTTTCATCACGCGCGGGAGGATGAGGAGGCTTGGGGCTGGGGGAGGGGTAGGCGGGGGTTAATGGGGACACACGTGTTTTAAATGTCTTAAGGCCTTGACAATGCTGTCAACGCAGAGACAGTGTTGTCAAAAGTCGAATGAAAGCTGGGAAAATGACACAAAAAGCAAGTGGAGGAAAAATTACGCCAGCCAGCTCCGCTTCCTGCCTGGGATTCATTAGGAGTGCTGGGGCCACGTTTAAGGGGCACCATGAAGGGGATGGGACTGACTTGGAAGGAACTTTGGTCATACATTCGGATCTCAGTCATGTTTTAAGAAGAACATGGAGATATTTTCCAGTCTGGGGGCCAAATTTTGATGAAGTCCTTGCACAGAAACAACACCACCCCAGTTTCCCAACTCTACCCAAATATTGATACCAGTATCGATTATTGACTTGTTATGGGAACGATACCAGGGAACGATACCAAATTATGCAGCATGGCTTACCACGAATCCACCTATTTTTTAAAAATTTGCAGCAACAAATACCACCCAGAGGCACCCCTAAAGACAGAGTTATGGAAAGTGCACCTTGATTACCAAGAAAATCGGTATTGGTATCAGTGATACTGGTCTTGCATGTTGCAAATATTGTCCGAATGCACTTTTCTTTTAAAGCACAAAAATTGTTTTGGGGGTGCGTTTAAACGGGTTGTTTCACTTAGCGACTTTTTTTTAGGTTGTATACAGGAGAGGAGGAGTGCTGCATTTATGTCAAGAGGGGTTTTCGGGGTGCACACAACAACTGGGATGGGCTTAGCTAAGAGTTAATTAAACCGCTCTCACCACTTGGAAGATTAGGTGGACATTTTAGAACTCCTGATGACTCAACCAAAAAGCATGTTTAAAAACAGCTAAATCCTCCACATGGTAAGTCCCCACAGTACCTGCCACACACACGCACACACGCACACGCAAAGCCACAGCTGGGAAATATTACAACCCTATTTAAAAAGGAATGCTGTGAAAAATGATCAGCAATCATCCCAGCGAAAATATCCTTCTCACTCACTGGAAGGGAGACAAAACAGTTTTTGTAGGGGTGGTGGGAGGAAAGCTACATTTTGCTTTGAGGCGCAGATAAGAAATGTTTGAGGCGGAGACGTGCTGCGACATGTTTTGACACGTGTCCTGCTATCGGTGGATTCTCCACGAGACCATCATCCCGCCAGAACCGCGTGCCTGAGGGCGCAACAGGTCGTGTTATGATAACATGATGCCTTTTGACTTGAGAGATTTTTTTGAGGGGATGCGCCGTCTTGGTTTGGATGTTGGATCTTGCCAAATTCTATTGGCAAAAAAAGTTTGAATTCAAATCAATGTTTGAAAAGGTTTTCAGCTTTGGGAGTTTTAAGCGCCTATGGGAAAATCATGAGAGATTTGGTGGATACCCTTCTTTGCTTTTGAGGAAATGCTTATGGGCTTATGGGGATTTTTTTTGGGGGGGGGGATTATGATACATAACCTGTGGTGGGTGGAGGTGCGCGATCACACCCTCACAAACAAGTTGAATCCAATATGTCAATAATGTCATTCTGCTTAGACACATAAACCTTCCAATCGTGATACATTTTCGGGGAGGGGTGTGGAGGTGCGCCATCTCTGTGATGATGTCGCCAATTCATAATCAGCAAAATAAAAGTGTAATTAGAACAAATCGATACATTTTTCACATCATCAAAAGTGTGAAGCACCCTTGTCAACATGAAAAATGAGCTAAGGGTGGGTATTTTTTTATGTTGATTATCTAACAAAAAAAAAGTTAAACTGGCACAACAAATAAATGAGCTTTCTGGATTTTATTTTATTTTTTTACTGGAGATGGTACACGACTTGAAAAGATAAACAAACCAAGTGTCAGATGGTGCGGCACTCTTGTTTTACAGGCAGGATTAGCTGCCGTGGAAAAACTGGCCGTCTGGCAGAGGCTGATGAAAACTTAACGGGGGCTGAAAAAAAAGTTGAGGGGGGTGCACGGACGTCGCGGGTCACAAGCGGGAGACGCGGTTGACTACTTAACGCTGAAAGCGCCTATTCTGCACGCATCTTCTGAAATGCTCAGAGCCGCGGCGCGCTGCCAGATGTGCATCCAATCCCAACAATGAACATTTCCAACGAAGGACCTCGCCCTAAACAAACAACCGAAAGGCATTTGTCGAGAACTTGGCCCGCCGTCTGTGCAGATGAGATGTCTTTAGTTTTTTTTTTTTTTGCTGAATATGTACTTATTTTTATTTTTTTATTTTTTTGAGATAAGAGAGCTTGACAGAGCCAAGATGACTCAGTTTGCGAGGAAAGTGGAACAAGATGTCCTCTGGATCTTATAAAGCCCAGACAAGAAGTCTTTGTTGCAACGAACATGTGACAACATGGCAAACATGTCGTAAAGTGCAGCAACATAAACCTATGTGGGTTTTTTTACAATAACCAGATAATCTAATCTAGGTCATTCTCAGTTGTGTGGAAGTGGTTGAAGACCGGCGTTGCTGCATTTTTGGTTGGGACGAGGGTTATCATTACGTCTCGGGTCGAGCGGTCGTCCGTGCGGCCTCACGTAACTCCGTCCCGGGCTGACAAAATTCACACTTTCAAGCGCCCTAACGATGCTGTCGGATTACATGAGCACGTAAACAGTCAATCAGTGGCAAACGTTGCCTCAGTTTCCGCATCCTGGTTTGCGATTTCCGAGCCAAATCGCTCGTCAGCCGCATGTGGCTCATTCGTGCCCTTTCATTACAAAGCTTACACAGGCTACAAAGCATGGCAAGATGATTGGCGGGTGATCGCGCCGTGAAAGGTCAGCGAGTGTGTTTTGTGAGCACAGAACCAGTGGAGTCGTGAAGAATGGCCGTCGAAAGCAAATTTCACATTTTTCTTGGCTTAAGTGTATCGTTGGACGACTTGTTACCTGCTGCGGAAAAGCTAATTATTACACAACAGTATGTATTTCATGATGGATAAATGGTCAAAATCCAAGTATGGAGCCAAACATTACATTTTTAGTTAAGTCCCATAAATCATCGGAATAGCTGGACTGCGTCCGTTCTAATGTCGCCATGTCTGCTCGTCAACACCATATTGTGCCCTTTTCCTCTTTGAGGGACAAGTGGGCCAAGTTCTGTCCAGAAACTGACAGCCACCGCCTATCATCTTTAACCTACGACATCACCACAACCGTCCATCTGTTTCGCCTTCTGCATTGGAGGCACTCTAGTCCGATTCCTTTCCCACGTTGAAGACATCCCAGTCACATTTTTGTCCCTTTTTCCGCAGGCTATTCTTCCACTAGCAGCACCATGAGATCGGCTTGTCTCTCTCTGCTCCTGGTCACCGCCTGCTGGGCGCTTCCATTCCGCCAATCTGGCTTCCTGGACTTCATGATGGAGGACGAGCCCGGCTCCGGGTTGCCCGAGTCGCCCACTCAGGTGGAAGAAACCATGATGTTCCCCGAAGGACCCAGGTGCCCATTCCGCTGCCAGTGCCACCTGCGTGTGGTCCAGTGTTCCGACCTTGGTAAGACCACCAGATTTGGGTAAAATTAGGGTGAATGATCCATTCCCCCAACACCGCAGGGGATTTTCCGTACTGAAATGGCAGAACTTCGCAGTCTTAATCCATCGAGAGGAAATTGTGTGACGGAGGAAAAAACGGAACTCTCAAATGTTAATTGAGCCCAAATGTTCTCCTACAAGATCACTTAAAGACCACAATTCCGCTCCACACAGTCACAACAGTTTACCCCAACGTTATCTTCCATGTTTGTCTAATCTGACGCACAGTATATACACACGGCAAGAAAAGGCCCTCTTTCCACTTATTGTTTAAAAAATGGGGTGCTCAGGTCTCAGGGTTAAACGGAGACTCACGGACAAACTGGGTGCGGTGATCGTAAAACACCCAGTGCCAAACGGTGTTCCATGAAGCTCCATGGCAGGAATCCTAAAAAAACCACAAAAGGTGTCGGGCCTGTCCGACAAACATTCCAGGCGCAGTCCACGGTAGCAGTACCCAGTTGCGTTCGACTGACACTCAGCGAGGGTTATGAAAACACTGTGGGCTGTGTTGTCGAGGCAACGGTAATAACAGGAAGTGGGGAGCCGCGAAGAGGCTCCGTGTACGGTGATGAGAAACATGTGACCGTTCAAAGTGGTACGCCAACCGCGGGGGTGACAGGTGACTTCAATTCGGACCAAGTTAGCGGAATGACGTATTATTCCTATTTTTTAAATCCGTACGATGTTTACCAGACTCTCCTACTTTCGGACCGAGTGTGAGTACTGAGCCACTTCTGATGATAATCAATCGCAAGTGTTGCCGAGTGTGCAGTTTGCAGCTGACCAAAAGACTCATTCGATAAGAAACTCCACATTGTCGTAATCCACTGTCACAGATGCGACGAGGAAATTTGCTTAACATGTGCTGGAAGTGATTCAAACGCGGCTTCGCGAGCAAGACTTGACTTTCAACTGCTGGCGCGAGTCATCCAGTCTTGGTCTTAATCATTTCCTGCACGTCAATCGGCGACTAATTTGTCATACTAGACGCGACGTCGGCCGCCAGATTTCAAGTGTTGCGTAAAGTTTGACAGATTCTCCTAAACTCAAGCGGGGCTACACCCATGAGGCGACATTTTCCGGGTTTCACAAATCTGTTAGGATAGGCTGAGGAGCTCAAACCTCAACCCAGACCTCAAAAATCGAAACTGTTTGTTCGCCCCTCAAATGTAAATGAAGCCGTTGCGTGTTGCCACAGATGGCAAAACGCCGTAATCGTGATATGCCTCTCCTTTTAAACATTTCTCATTCCGGGCGCAGGTGTCGGTTTTGCGAGACTGTTTCATGACATGTGTCATGTGACGCTAAAAACATGGGCTTGGCGTGCAGCTATTTCGCTCAGGAAATTTGTTTTCAGTTCCATTTCCTGACATGTGTGCCACTGAGAACAGTCAACATTTATTGTTATTTGGTCCCTTGGGAGCATCTTGTGAACACACCGGTTTAAAAGTTCCTGCTTTTTTTGGAATGAACCAATTTCCAACAAAAGTGATTGAGCGGGCTAAGAATTTTGAATCATGAAGAACATGCATATTAAAATTTTGATTTAGGTGACATTTTGGGATATTTTTCTCGAGTGTGGATTTCTCCCCCCCCCCAGGTCTGAAGGAGGTTCCCAAGGACATCCCAGATGACACCACCCTGCTCGATCTGCAGAACAACAAGATCACCGAGATCAAGGAGAACGACTTCAAGAACCTCAAAGGGCTGCACGTAAGAGGCCTTGCACCCGTGTCAGCGGGTATACGCTCGCGGTTTCCATACACCCGGCGACTAAGCAATGTACCAGTTCTCATAAAATTGGGATTACGGTGAATCCTGCGATCCCGCCACTCCCTTCAGTCGCCGTGTGCACGGAAACTATTCACGTGTGGATTTCCGAGATCTGGTTCTCCCTTCGGAACGGGTCACATTCCTCCTATCGCCTCAAGTCTGTTGACATGAGCGTGGAGACGAACGCCAGTGCGGATTTGAATGACCGCCCCCCCCCCCCACTTTGTACTGACGACTGATAAACTCCCGGGATGTCATGGAAAAGTTTACAGTGACCTTGCAGGAACGTAATATGGTGGAAAAACTTGAATGTTCTAGAAGGACTTACAATGGCTTAGTTTGTGTTTACAAGTCCGAAAATCGAGTCTAATGGTGCAGGTAAGCACCTCCCAGCCTTGGGAAAGAATGATTTTCTTGTTTTTTATGATGTGTAAGCGATAGGCTTGCCAAAAGAGTGTGGTCTGGCGTGATTTATAGCCTCTGGTTATGTCATTGCCCCCAATTATAACACAAAAGAATTGTGCTGATTGGAAACAGAGCAGTGGTTGTCGATGCCAATATTTTTTTTCCGTCCCCAGGCGCTGATCCTGGTGAACAACAAGATCAACAGCATCCACGCCAAGGCCCTCAACCCCCTGACCAAGCTGCAGCGACTCTACCTGTCCAAGAACCATCTCAAGGAGATGCCGGCCAACATGCCCAAGAGTCTGCAGGAGCTGCGCATCCACGAGAACGAGATCACCAAGATCAAGAAGGCCACCTTCCAGGGGATGTCCCACGTCATCGTCATGGGTAACTCGACAACAAAATGTCCACCGTGTATTCGGCGGAGAATCATCGAGTCCGCATTCTTCCGATGACTCAATTCTCATCTTAGAGCTCGGCTCCAACCCCCTGAAGAGCGCAGGGATCGATTCCGGCGCTTTTGCCGACCTCAAGAGAGTCTCCTACATTCGCATTGCGGACACTCAGATAACAGAGATCCCGCAAGGTACCCGGTTAATTTAACATAATTTATTCAACCTCAACAGTCTTGATGGTGGTGGTGGGTTTTATTTTTCTTTTTTGCACAGGTCTGCCCAGCTCACTCTCTGAACTGCACCTGGACGGAAACAAAATCTCCAAAGTCACCGCTGAGAGTATGAAAGGCCTCAAGCAGCTGGCCAAGTACTAAAAATGTTTTGTTTCTCTTGTTTGTACCGATAAATTACAGGATGTCTCCGTAGTTCCTCAACTGTAATCATTAAGCAGAGCAAAAAGCCTTTGTTTTTGTATTCGGTCCGTGCTGGAGGTTTTCCTATCAAACCGACACTTTTGATCAACGGAATTTGGGATTTTTCATCCTCTTCAAATCTCTTGGATGCAGTTTGGCAAAGCAAAAGGAGAGTTGCGGGATTGTCCAAATGACCGGGTTTGGACACAAACTACCCAGTGGAAAATTGGGACTGAACAAAGAAAGCTTTGATGCGGCAGCAGTAGAATTGCGTTTCATTTTCCAATTTGTCACACCAAAGTCTTGGATTGGAACGACAGGTGCAAACAGACGGATGTTTCCACGTCCTCATTTTCTCACCGGCTACTACAACTATCCTACATATGATAATAATACAATGAGATAAGTGGTGCCCGTCACTTGTGTGCACAGGCTGGGTCTGAGCCATAATGAGATCAGCCTGGTGGAGAACGGCACCCTGGTGAACGTCCCCCACCTGCGGGAGCTCCATCTCGACCACAACGCCCTGACCGTCGTGCCCCCCGGCCTGCCCGACCACAAATACATCCAGGTCGGACTTGAGCTTCTCATTGTCGTGATTCGGTTCGGCCTGATTTGCACTGACACGTGGCAAATCAGCCAAGTCACAAGTTATTCTGCTCATGAGGAAGATTGCTGATATTGCATCCCTTGTTTGACTTGTTGTTGTTTTTTTTTCTCATTTCAAATTTATGGTCACGAAAAGACAATTACGAAATGCCACTTGCGCAAGTCTTTGCGAGAGCCCACACAGCGCGAGCTCTCATGAGAAACACATTGTTTCTTTGCGGGATTCATTGGAAATGAGTCAAGAGTGCTTCATCGCCCTCCAGTTTTATGATTGTCACAATTGTGTGCATCTCGACCCTCGCTTTGTCATACCATCGGAAGGTTCCGAACGTTTGTCAGCGGTTAGGATTTGGCAAAAACGACTCAACCGATTGCCCAGAAACATGGCTGGCGTTTTCTTTCAATGCGCAGTGAATACAGAGCCACAATTGGATTACCTGGGCCCTGGTAGTTTGCGCATAAGTTCTCATCTCGAGTGATTCTGATCATCCTTTCGAAATCACGCTTGCAATTAATTCAACCCCCTGCTTGCAGGTGGTCTACCTCCACGTCAACAAGATTGGCGCGGTGGGAACGGAGGATTTCTGCCCCCCCGGCTTCAATACAAAGAAGGCCATGTACTCTGGCATCAGTCTCTTCAGCAACCCCGTCCCCTACTGGGAAGTGCAGCCCATCACCTTCCGTTGCGTCTTCGACCGCTCCGCCATCCAGCTGGGCAACTACAGGAAGAAGTAGAGCGGCTCTCTGCCCGCCGCCCCCCTCCCCCCCACCATCCTTTACCACCACAGCCACCACAAAGGAAGTGTGCATTTGTAAATGAGCGTGTGAAAGTGTGTGTGTGTGTTTGACCACTGACCGTCACCCTTCCGACCCAACTCTTTCCTGATGGTGGACATGGACCTCAAGCACATTTTTTGTTTGACTACATTGTTTTGTTTTTTGACTCGGCTTCGGTTGGTCGTTAAAAAAAACAAAAAACAAAAACAAACAAAAAAAACGGCTTGCAGCAAACACGCGCTGCGTATCATTGGTAGAGCCGTAATATATTCTCACACTCATACTGTAGCATAGTCATGCGCATCATATGGGACGGTTATTAATTTGTATTTTTTTTTGTAGACGAGGCCTGTGGAGCAGGCGGGAAAGCCGAGAAAGTTTTCAATCATTTCTGTTTTCGAGAAAGCGTGACTTCCATCACTTTGCTCACGCTCACTACTCGTCTCCTCTTTCATTTTTTTGCTGTTCAGTGAGAACCAAGGTTCCTTTCTAAATTTAGAATAAACCATATATGTTTAAAATGTCATGCCCAAAACTTTATATGCATGCTTTTATTCCTGCTATTTTTTTCCGGAATCGCTTCCTAATGTTCTTTTCCCCTGCTACCTTTTTTTTGTTTGTTTTCAAGAGGAGGGTGTCCCCGCTACACCCCAAAGTCGGTGTGAATGTTTTATGTATAGACACTGTATATAAATGCTGTATAAAAACCTCTCATTGCATAAAAAAAAAGGCACAAGCACTTACCATAGCTTAAACTCTTAATATATCAGCAACAAAGGTGTTCCTCTTCATCTCCAGAGCAGGGAGCTCCCGCGAAAGGTGTCCTGAAAGAATAAAAAAAAATAATGAAAAAAACTTGCGATGGTTGTAATGACAGAAACCGTGCATTGTCGTCATCAAACACTTCATGAGAAACAAGGGCCCAAGAGAAGGTAAGATCATCATAGACGAAGGTGCGAGACCACATCCTGGTCCACTAGCGAGCAGGAAACGCCACCTTTGCACTGCCTAACTTTTACGTGACCATTTTTATGGTGCGGGACAAAAAAATATTGACACAAGAGCCACGTTCGGCCCTCTGTGATTTACAGCTCTCGAGAGACTGCGGGAATATTTGGGTTCAAGGAACGGAGCAGGACGCAGTGGGTGAGACAAAGCGCTTCGCTTCAAATAAGCCCTTTGCGGTTGGGGATCGACATCGATCGACTGCCGCGGCATCTGTAAAAACAGTGCCTTTGACAACCAGGCTGCTGGGATCAAATGTGCCGTTTTCGGGACCAAGCCTGGAAAGGTGGCTCCATCTAGAGATGGTATAAAACCAAGTATCGCTTCCTGATGTCTACCGAAATTGCGGGGCCACCTTTTTCCCTTCTGAACTAACATCGGCTCACAGATGTGGCCGACAACATCGTTGGTTTCTATGTCAACGCGGGGACACAAACCAGCTCGGGATAAAATTACTACAAACCAGACCGGCAGTGACGGTCCACGTATCCCAGTGAACTTTAGCCACCAGATGGCATCTGTCACTTGGACTCAAGTGAAATAGTTTACGTTTACTTTTTTTTTTTTTGGCAACATCTTGTTGAATGTTTTCGTTGTCTGTAGCGTATTTTTACGTATCACTTTAAAGCAGGTTACAAGTATTGATTGACATATTTAGATGAGACTCAATGAAGTCTGACACAGAAAGCACAGATGATGTTATGGTGTGGCTGAGCTTTCTTCACACATCAGTCTGTTGCCCCCATGTGGAAGTTAGGCACATTGCATCTATTCTCTGACTCTCACACACACACACACACACACACACACACACACACACACATGCTCAAGTTGCTTGTCGTCAAGCCTGTAAGCCCAATTGCCTGCCCAAGGCTCATTACCCGCAATTCAGCGGGTGGCTGCAAGGGGAGTTTCCTGCACGTGTCCTGTGGCCTTTGGGTAGACGTGTGAAAATCATGAGATTGGAGGTTGGGGGGGGGGGGGGGGTGTCACTTTTCCATCTGCTTTGGTCACAACAGTCAATCGACACTGGCAGAAGCTTTTTAAATTACTCAAGTGACCAAACGTGACCTGAATTCGAGCAGATGTGTCACTGATTCAAATCTTGACTCTGACTACAATTCCCAGCAGGAACATATGAACCAAGCCCTCGAATCTTATCACTGGTGGAGATTCACTTCGGCGCTTGTGCAGCACATGTGCCCCCACGAGGGCTTGCAGTGACCACATGGCCGCACGGCAGGGACAGAAGGTGGCGTCTGGCTGCTTGTCCGAGAGTTTATTAGAGGACTCAGTGTGTCGGTGCCAAGGCGTCCCAGAATATCCATGTTTGCTAATGCTGTGTGTGCCTGGGCCTGTGAACAGCCCCATCGGAGCATGTGTGTCCCATTGGAGCGGGTTGGGAAGCGCTTGTTGCTTAATGTCATTTGCTGCAAACTTTGCCCAGTGCAACAATGATGAAATCGATACAATTTGTACAAACCTATTACTGACATTTTTTTTGCCAGGTGTAATGTACACACACCGATATGAAACGGGATTAAACAAAGGAGATGGCAAAGAGCAACACAATTTAGTTTATAGTGCATCAACTTATCTAATCAACAGTTTAAGCAGGTATGGAGCATTAGTGTTAGCATTACATTATGACCAAAATTACCAGTTTAGCAACCTTTTAGGTGCTTTTCTGGTAAGACAGTTGGGATTTATTGACAAGGCAAATGCTTTGGAAAGGGCCGAAAGACGTTTTGAGCATAAGTGACTGAAAAATATCTGGCTGAAGACTTAGCAGGTTCCACGTTGCTAAGTACATTTCCAAGGAAAATCAGACAGCTTTCTCCACGGGGTGTCCATCCGGGTCTGCTGCTGCAATACAGAATCCACAAGAGCCCCCCCCCCCTCCCCCCCATTTTGTCTCCCTTGGCATCAATCAGGTTGATGCAGTTGAAATGAAAAATTAACCCGAGAACTGGAATGGCAGCTGAGGGAACGCAAACCTCCGCCAAAGACGAGTAATCCTAATGTAGGCCATCCTGTATTACTTAATAGATGTGAATGTCATCGATGTGTGATTCACACTCAGAATCTCTGCAGTCTAGAGAATGGCGGAATGAAACCTAATCTCTCTGGCGGAGGTAATGCTTCGAACATATGTGCAAATCAAATTTCTGCTTTCTGAGAGGAGCAACGGGGCGGAGTGCGACCAATCGAAAGCAGCCGCGACATCCCACCGTGCTTTGACAGGGAGATGAACGTTCCCCAACAAATGGGGGGGAGCCATTTGGCTCGTCTTCCGTCCCGTGCCCATCCCCCCCACCCCGACCCCCTTCTTCAAGAAGGTAAAGCCCCCAGGTCCGTGGTTAATGGGGAACCAATAGGAGGGTCTCGTCGGACGATTGTTGGCCTTTAAAATTTGCTGAGAGGAAAGAATGCAGCGGTGGTGTAAAAACATTGAGCGAAACACGAGATGGATGCGATCTGCTTCTACTTACTTTGGAAAAGCGCTTGGTATTGCAGTCTCAATGTTATGCAAGACTTTTCTGGCCATCTCGCGGCAGCATTTTGTCAGACTTTCCAAAACTGTCTACACGGATGATTTATCCTGCCCCCACCCCTCACTTTTTCTCCCCCCCCCCCACGAATAACCAAGTTTACCAAGGTGATTTCAGAATGCATCCAAAAAGGAGAAACCCAACAACCTGGTTGCACCTGTTGTTTGTTTTGGACACTTGCATCCATCCTCATGGCATGTTTTGATTCCCTGGATCCTGAATTTGCAGGAAAAGCCCCCCCAGCCCCCATTATCGCCATACAACCCCCCAAAACCTCCCCCTCCTCCTTTCCAGCCGCCATCCTCCTCTCCTCCTCCTTTTTCCCCTCTGTCTCTCCATCTCCCCCCTCTGTCTGTCTCTCTCTCCTCCCTCTCCGTCTTTCTCTCCTGTGTTTTCCTCCATAGACATCTACTTTTTGAACACCACAGTGTTCTACCAACCACTGGCCCTGCAACCCCAAACAGACAGTACGCCGTGAGAGGAGCGCAGGTAAGCCGGTACGTTGCAGGGACGGACGGGATGATTGATTTCCCATTTGATTGGTTGTCTGTTTGCGGGTGTGAGCTTTTGAATCGCTCTGCGTTGGTTTCGAAACAACGGCATGGAACAAAAAGAGTCGCGAGTGATTCTTGGGGGTTGTGTTCTTCGCATTTATGGGGACGTTTTGGATAGGAACTACATTTTGTGGTTTAGGACCAAGTCTGGAGATTTTTGCGCTGATCCATCCTCTGCAGGATTGTCAAAATATGCCATAGGTGGTAGGATTAAGTGCTTAAGTGATGGGCTGAGGACCCGAGCGATATTTCAGGCTCATTCACGTCCAAGGATTTCTGGGGCATCTGTGTTGCATTAGCAGTGCCGTCGCCTCTGTAAGCACAGGAATCTGAGAAGGTGATAGACGATTTGTTGTTGAAGGTTCAAATTGCCCCCTTGGGTCTCCAGTCTTGAGCTCTTGAGTGATTATATAATGCTTCAGGGGAGTGGGTGTGGCAACGCTGCTCAATGAGTCTCCTCTGTTTTTTTGGGGGGTTTTTTTGGTTCTTGCATCTCCGTTGAACATCTTGCGTCTCCTTTTCCGCTTCTCCTTCCCTTTTGTAGAAGCCATGGTACCTCTCCGTGTACACCTATTGGCAGCGCTCGTCTGCCTGGCACTGTGTCAGTATGAGGACGAGGACTATGTGCCGCCCTCCTTGATCGGACCGTCAAGCGCAAACTGCGACCGCGAGTGCGAATGTCCCATCCATTTCCCCAGCGCCATGTATTGCGACAGCCGCAAGCTCAAGTTTGTGCCCATGGTGCCGTCGGGAATCAAATATCTGTACCTCCAGAACAACCAGATTGATGAGATCAAGCCCGGCGTGTTTGATAACGTCACCTCCGAGCTCCGGTGGCTGGTCCTCGACAACAACCAGATCACCAACGGGAAGATTGCATCGGGTACCATCGACAAACTGACCGCCCTGGAGAAACTCTTCTTCAGTCACAACCTTCTCACGGAGCCAGTGGTCCCTCCTTCCAAGTCTCTCGACGAGCTCAAGATGACACACAACAAGTTGAACAAGTTCCCCTCCGGACTCCTGAGCGACAAAGAGAATCTGACCTCCGTCAACGTGCAGCACAACGAGCTTACGTCCGAGGCCGTCGCCGGCGCCTTCAAAGGTTCCAAGAAGCTGCTGTCCCTCGACGTGAGCCACAACAAGCTGAAGAAGCTGCCTGTGGGTGTGCCGGCTTCACTGGAAATCCTTTATGCTGACTACAATGACATTGATGGCATCGGCTCAGGGTACCTAAGCAAGGTGCCAGGTCTGCGCTCCCTGAGGATCTCTCACAACAAGCTGGTGGACTCTGGGATCCCAGCGGGCGTGTTCAACGTGACGTCACTGGTGGAGCTGGACCTGTCTTTCAACAAGCTGCAGAGCATCCCTGATATCAACGAGGATCTGGAGCAACTGTACCTCCAAGCCAACGAGATCAACAGTGAGTGGACGCCGGCTCCTTGTGTTCATTCAATTTGATTGCGTTCAATGTACGCATGGGCCCGCGATTGCTTTTGACCAAATTCTCTCCTTTCCTGCAGAGTTCGACCTGTCGAGTTTCTGCAAGTTCGTTACCCCCATCAACTTTTCCCACCTGAAGCACCTGCGCCTGGACGCCAACAACATCACGCACAACAGCATGCCCCCTGAAGCCTCCGAGTGCTTGCGCATGGCCTCTGAGATCCTGTTTGAATAAGGAGCTCCCCACCTGCCCTCCATCGTTTATGGATTTACTCAACTCTCGTTGAAATAATCCGCAACTCTCACAAATTCACTCTGACAATGAAAAATAAACCGTAGCGGCATTGCAGTCTCATTTTCAATGAACACCTGGAAAACAAAACCCAATAATAATAAAAAAAATATGATAAGGTAGATAATGGGAGGACATTTTAAAGTAAGAATACATACCAAATATTTGTAGATATAAAACAAGTAATTTGACAGAGAAAAAAAAATCCTAAAAAAATGTATATGTAAAAATAAAGCTTCAAAACACCAAAAAGTTTAGAGGTGCTATAGCAAGTTTCTCACCCAGCAAGTGCCTTGGATGCAATTTTTGTGGATCTAAATGATAAGGCTAGTCACCAACGTGCACAAATTTAACTTTGACAAAAATAAACAAATAAGACACACACTTCGAACATTCCAATTCGACACGATAGCTTGTCAACCGGAGACGATTACGGAGTAAACAATGACATTAGCATCTCCAGTGTCTCTACAGTAGCTTCATTTTGTATTTGTTTTGTATGTTCCGTGTTAAGCATGTATAGTATCGTGTATGATGAAGGTGTTGCTGTGCAAAAGGGCCAGCGAGAAAGTCAGCGTATTCGGCGTATTCATGAATAAAATGTAAAATATGTGTTTGGGATACTGACTTCACTCTTGAAAAAAAGTTCAACAATAGCCCATGAAGAGAAACCGTCACATATTTGTTTGTCACGCACACTTGCTGATTTGTATTCTTTCCATTTCATGCATGATTTCAAATGGTATCATCCTTTTAAAAATAAACTACAGCTTTTGCAGTTCTGGAAGTTCTCTATTGTGGCTTAACGCGACGTTGTCATCGGAAGACCATCACATCTTGTCTGGCTCATTTGCTTTTCTTCGTTTTAGAGCCACTTTGGAACGGTCAATGCTCATGAATTTACTGTGAGGAACTCATTTCGAATAAACCATGTTTCCAATACATTTGTATGTATGGAGCTTTTTGATACAAAGTGTGGTCGCATGGAACCATCAGATCAAATGATAAATCTACCGCAGTGTGTAAACAAAGCTAGCTGGGGCTAACTGGCTCCACGAAATGACAATCTGCAGGTTTGGCACTTTGTGTTGTCCGTCGCGCACTCGTTGACACCACTTGCAGTCAAACCTCCAAATGTCTTTCAGAGCCGTCGGCTCGTGTGTACGACACGCATGCCTATAGAGTCGCAAACACATCACAATGCATTCAAGAACACATTGTCCAATGCTCTTTTAGTTAGGGGTTTGGGGTGTTTTTTTACATTGCGGCGCATGGACAATGTCGAGAATGTTAAGTGGCGTACTCGAGGGAGGAAAAAGAAGAAGAAAAAAAGGGAACATATTTTTGTGGTTTCTGCCCCATTTTGCAGCATGTTTAACCATTTTGACAGAATCTGAGTAGATTCTCCTCCTCTGAAAGGTTATGGTTTTCGCCTAACGTCCGACCGATCCGATCCATTTGGCTTTCGCAACGTGCCTAAAGAGGCTGTCGTGTGGCGTACTGCCTCTGGCCCTCGCACAAGTTGCCAGGGATTATCCTGTTCCATCGCGGCCCCTGCCGTCATCACTGGAACGGAGCACTTGTTTAGGAAGCAATTGGCCTAATGAGCCTGCATTAAATTAAGTCCTCTCAGATTAAAGCTGACCTCACGCCACTGGGGCCCATGTCTTCAAATGACTTCGCCAAAAGACCTTTCACAACTGCGGCCGTTCTTATCAATTTGAAATAAAACAACTCCATTAGTTACTGTATGTAATTATCTGTTACTCTGCAAGGGTGCAAACACAAAAGTCCAATCCATTATATGCACGTAAAAAATAATAATAATTTTTTAAAACTGATTGGCAGTGACCCCCACAGATTTGTCAGTACAAAAGAGATCAAAAACAGCACAGAGCAACGAAGCGAGGCTAATGTACACGAGCGCGCAAGCCGACAAGGTAGAACGAGTAGAGGTGCGGTGACCTCTTTCTAAATGGGCCACGTCTCGAGTCTTGTTAAGGCTTAGCGCATGAGACCTCATTGGATAGTCAATGCTTTGAGTGACAAGCTGGTATACTAAAAGGGAAAAAAACGGGTCGTACAAATAGCGGGAGGTGAGCGCTTCAGCCTCATCAATTGGGACGAGCCTTGACAACTCCCGGGTGGACGCATCTTTTGACAAGGTTTGAGGTAGGTTTCTTCAAGACCAAGACGCTTTGTCCTGCGTGCTTACCTTATCCGGCAGTCTGTCATCAATTTTGGTAACAAAGCCTTGACAGCGGGAAAACTGGTCTCTTAAAACAGGTATTTTGTCTTTGAAGAGTGTCTATCCATGGAAAAAAATATGCCTGACATCAAATTCGTTCTGCACAAAACGTTGAGTAATTAAGAATTTAAAGCAGAAGTCATCTGCGAAGACTCAAGTAAAGCTGAAGAAAATTTGTGTTTTTTTGTACTATTTATCTCAGGATTAACTGCAGTGGTATGCATTTTTAAATATGGACTTTATAGTTGTGCTACCAAATTTGAACTGATCTATGCCCAGCTTGTGGTTGTTCTATCAGGCAAAGGGATAACCCAGAAAAAAAAATAGTCTTCAATATATTTTCTCAATGTCTTTTTACTTGCTTGCATCCTAGGATGTCTATCAAAATGGAACTCTTTCTGAGGCTTCTCTGTGCCGCTTGCCTGCTCGACGCAGTCTTGAGCCAGGATATGCCTTACGAGGAACGAATGGCCCAGATCCAAGCATGTCCTCCAGAGTGCCACTGCCCCTCCAACTTCCCGCGTGCAGTCTACTGTGACAATCACGGTCTGAAGAGCATTCCCCCTATCCCGCCGTTCACCTGGTACCTCTACCTGCAGAATAATCAAATTCAAGTCATCTCAGCCGACGCCCTGCGCAACGCTACCCAGCTGCGTTGGGTGAACCTGAGTCGCAATAAAATAACCAGCGAGGGAGTGGAAAAAGGCACCCTCGATGCAATGTCGCGCCTGGAACACCTCAACCTGGATGACAATCTCTTGTCCTGGGTGCCATTTCCTCTCCCGGCCAGCCTGGAGCACCTTAGTCTCTCTCGAAATCGGATCTCCAAGATCCCCGACGGGGTCTTCTTTGGCCTGGATAAGCTGACCTTCTTAGACCTGCAGGGGAATAAGCTGATGGATGATGCCGTGACTGAGGTCAGCCTGAAGGGTCTTAACAACCTGGTGCAGATCAACCTTGCCAAGAACCAGTTGAGCAGCATGCCTCTTGGCCTGCCGCCCACCACCACTCAGCTCTTTCTCGACGGCAACAACATCGACAAAATCCCCACAGGCTACTTCAAGGGTTTACCCAAGGTGGCTTTCCTGAGGCTAAACCACAATAAGCTGGGCAGTGGCGGTGTTCCGAACAACGTGTTCAACATCTCCAGCATCCTGGACCTCCAGCTGTCACACAACCTGCTCACCGAGGTGCCCCTGATCCCCGCAGGTCTTGAACAGCTGTACTTGGACCACAACAATATTAAAAGTAGGTTTCGCACGAGCGGGCTTGTATTAACTGGCGGAACAATGAGCAATTGTAATCGTTTCCCGTTTCATTTCAGCCGTGAGTGGCTCCAACGTCTGCCCCACGGACATTGACAGCGTGGAGGCCAATGACAGTGTGCCGCGACTGCGCTACCTTCGATTGGACGGCAACAATATCGAACCGCCGATTCCCAGGGATGTCATTCTGTGCTTCCGTCTCCTTAGGTCCATTGTCATCTAATTTTATTTTTTTAAGTGGCTCTACCGCAAAGAACAGTCTGAACACCGGACACTCGTGACAAAGGAAAAAAACTCATTTTCAGTTTTAGGAAGTGTAAATAAATCGGGCAGTTTAACAGACCACTAGTTGTGCCTTCAATATACAAATCTGTTGATCATCTAGATAATATCTGAAGATGTATTGAAACCCAATGAAGTCTTCTTTTGACTTCCGCTTATTTTCTACTATTTTAAGATAAGTTGTAGACCGATTCGTACTTTTTCTATACGTTCGTACTGACTAATGGCAATTTATTTTTTATCCATTGTCGTTTTTCAATTCTGGTCTTTGTGTATCTGAAAAAGTAAGATGTATTCTCTCGTCTTCAGTTTCAATAAAGGTATTCACGAATGCAGGATTGTCCTGCATTTACCAGATTCATTCCCACTGTGTCAGGTCAGGCCTCTTTGGTTCCGATTCCAGATCAGATCCTTTTCATCGGCGCTCACGCTTACGTGGCGCGCGGCTGAACTCGGATCAGCTGTGAGCACATCTGAGCTCAGCTTGAAAAAAGGAGGGACTTCCTCTCGGCTCCGTGCTACCAGGGGTTCCTCACAGAGGTCCCATTGTGTGCACAGGCCCCTTAGATCATACATGCATGTACACACACACACACACACACACACACACACACACACACACACACACACACACACATGCTTTTACTTGGATGAAACGCCAAGTTTTCACATCAGGAAGTGAAATATTTTAGTAATAAGGGATGCGCTTGTAAAGGATAAAAATCTATGAGGGCGGGGGGGTCTTTCTCTGCTGTCTTGTTCTTTGTGTCTGATGTCTAAGTGTGTGTGTTTAGAGATGTACGCTTATTTGGGATGGGGTGGGTGCCCTCCACCTCCCCTAGCCCTAGCAAGCCACCAAAAGCAACCTGCTCCGGTCCAATCAGCCTCAGTGCCTACCTTCACACGTAAGCGGCAGGGGCACTCAGGTCCGTCAGACCCTACACATGCACACGGCACATACACATCACTGAGACCCGGACACACATTGGTACACGCCCGGACCGCGTCGCCACCCGCCCCCGCCCTCGTCGAGCCACCTCTGCACGACCCCTTCGCCATTGGCCGAGTTGCGGAGCCCTCAGCATCTCCATCGTGGCTGAAGGGAGCATTCGGGAGAGCGGGAGACACAGGTGAGCATTCTCGCGGCCGCTATCTCAATGATAAGGAGAGGGAGGGGGCGGGGTGGCACAAGGGGCTCCCTTATTGACTCATAGATTGAGTTTGGGGCCGCTACAGGTGACGGATTGTTTTTCCTTAATGATTGGGATGCACTGGATGGTGGTTTTATGACCTTCATGATTGATTAGTCTTCCTCGCCATTTGTCAAGCCATGTTTGCACTGAGACTATTCGCTTGAATTTGGGATTGAACGCATTGAACGATGACATTATGACGTTCGTTATGGATGCGTGAGATTTTGTTTTCAATTCTGTTTGCTCATTTCTTGCGGCTTTGCAAGTTTAGTTGGTCGGGAAAAAAAATGAACTTACCATTGCTCAGAGGTCTTTCAAGCTCAGCCATATTTTCACTTTTGCTAATTCGGTGGTGTTTGGAAAAGCTACAGATGGAAGATTTGTTATCCTCGATGATTCTGATGAATTGTTGATGTGTTTGAGTGAAAGGATGGTCTTTATTCCGGATGCTTTGCACAATTGGATCTTGGGCTTACCATTGCACAACAAGCCATACCTTCGGAAAATTCCAGGTCAAGGAGTGTTCTGCATTGACAAGTGGGATGCTTTGAAATGTGATTTTCTGACCTTAAGGATGTTTCATTCTTGATGTTACTTTGGGATCTTGGTGAAACTTGCCTTTGCTCAATTAATAAATATCAGGTTTGGTTTTATGATCGCCCCGATGGCAGCGTGCGGATACACTGGAATTGATTTGAACATGGCTGAAATTCTCTGGATTTTTTTTGCAATCTGCAAACTTGCGGGACGCCACTAGGCAGCGTGGCTATTCGGGCGAAATGGGATATCGGAAATGTCCGATGGTGGGTCAAGCATAAGAGAGAGGATCATTTCCTGCATTTGTCATGGCCATTATAAAAGAACAACTCTGTCTCCATTCTTATCTTTTGCAGTGAACCCTTGAGGCATCTCTCTCTCTCTCTCTAATCTCACACACGCACACACACACACACACACACACACACACACACAGTGTGCATCTGTGATTCTTTCCAAGCAAATGTGCGTGCGGTTGTCTGTACATGCGTTTCCTCGCCGCCCGAAAAGCTGACTGCCATCCTGTCCACAAACCTCGGTGGAATTTGGAGTTTGAGTGCTGAGACAGGCAATGACCAGGCCCTCATAAAGGCCCTCTGTGAAGGGCCAAAGGTTCAAGCAAGTCTTGAACCGGACCCCTCCTCCCTCTCGTCCCTCCTTTTTTTGCGCTCTCTCTCCGTCTAACCCTGAGGGCCAACATCTTGTCCACGTCTCTCTTTTTCTTCTTCTTCTGCTTCTTCCTCCCTCGCTCTCCGTTTCTCTGCCCCGGCCTGGAGGACTCCTTGATGTTTTTTTTTTTTTTTTTACCTCCAACATGCTGAGACTTGGCTGCACCTGCCACACCAATAAATCTCTATTCTAGAGTCCATGCCAGCTATACGAGAGCTTCTTAACATACGCTCATCCCCTGATCATCACAAATGCCTTGCCGCACATTGAACTGGATACAAACGAGAATGAACGGAGGAATCCAAAGTAAATAGGAGCAAAATGTGTGCTCCTCAGTGGACTCGAAGCCAAACCTAATATTAACCCAAAAAAATACAGTCATTCCGACTTGCTCCCTAAAATTTAATAAGCAGCAACTTGGCTGACTTGGTCATGTAAAAGTTGGCCCTGCACACTCAGAAAACAGAAGCGCCTCGCATTGGGCTGATTTTGTCAACCGTGACCCCTTGATTGTAACACACTAGTGGTGGCTGAGTCGAAAATGGCCGCCCGAGCTAACTACTAATCCATTCGGTGTCTATTGGCGATCACGAGGGCATGCGTGTCGGACAGTACGGCTATGATGCAAACACGAGGGAATGTTGTGGAGTGTTTTAGCAGCATTGGAGACTTGTCAGCATGATGTATTGTTTGTTTCCAGTTACAGTGAGTATCCATGCAGCAAAAGGGAAAAGAATGATCAACATTTCTCCATAATGTTTGGAATTTGCCCTATTATTCGCTTTTGATGCAGCATGAACTAAAACCCCAAAACACTTTAATATCATTTCAAGCTCATTTTACAAATAAACCCTGAAAAAAATCTGCAACTTCCACTAACAACCCAGGCTAAACTTAGCTCCACCTCAAAATACAATGTTTTTAAGTTCCGATGTATCACTTCGGCATACTTCCTTGACACCAAAAGACTACATTCCTATTTAGGGTGGGCTTTGCCGAGATCTTGAAGCATCAGTGAGTACCTGAGGCTCGGATCCATAAACAAATGTGAAAAGGTGAATTCATGAACCACAAATAGGCATCTATTTAGTGCTCAAAATTATGACTAATGAACCGGAATACATTCAAGGAGATTCGTTTTCTATTCTAACTGCACAGACGTCATTGTTTTTTCCTCTGTATCCTAAAGGCGAACAATGAAGACGCTCGTGCGACTAGTACTGGGACTGCTCGTCCTGAAAGTGGCGGTGGCCAATCCCCGGTTCTCCCGTCAAGCCGACCTGGACTCATACGACGACGGCAACTACGACGTGGACGACGTTAACTCTGAAAACCAGGAGTACGACTATGAGGACGGGCCGACCATTGAGGATCCCGAGGTGAGCTGAATAAGAGGGGGCCCCGACGGTACTGTAAGTTTGGCAGAATTGAGAATTGCTGTTGAGACAGCTGCAAAACAGTTTTCAACAAATCACATTAACAGTGCGGATGACGTTTTTTTGGGAACAGGTGAGCAGGACAAAACTCCTAAGCCTGAATGAATCGCCAACTTGGAAGATTAACAATGACTCTAAATGAAAGAATTCGAGACCGGGATTGGTGGTTGTCATTCGCAATAATAACCGCCACTACTTCCAAGTCATCTGCAGTCGTCCTTCCCCCTGCCCCCCAATACCCTGCCTCAAAAACCAGGATTCCACAACTGGTTTAGCTCAACTGCAGCCGTCTGATGTGGCCGGCCTGTGAGGCATGTGTTTCCATCTATCATATGAATGTAGGTCGCAAAAACACGAAGTTCGAAGGCAAGTGGGGAGTTGAGGAGGAGGCGACGTTAAGCCAGGAGACTGACTACCATGTCAACTACTTGAAAAATGACCTCTAGTCCCCGCCTCCTACACCGAAGCACAACTAACGTGTATCACGGTATCCCATGACAACATTGTAGCCAATCAGAAACCGCCCCAAAAGGAAAATGGAGTCCAACATGTGGATTGATAGGGAGATGCACTTACCGTTGAATATGACACATGAATACATTGACAAAAACAAAAATCAGCTCATGGAAGCAAAACATCCAGAAATAGAGCATAGCATTTCGGGAAACTCTGAAGCCAAACGCCTCAACTGCCCCCCCGCCCCCAAAAATGTATTTTGCTTAAGGACAAAACACAGAGAGCATACGCTATGTTGCACATATTGTAAAGCCAATTACATTTGGTATGCCTCCATGTGAAGGAGCATTTTGACAGATTTTGTACATGTGCATCAGTTGTCGAGGGAACAATGAAGCATGAGGCTGAGCTCCATGCCTCTGGAATGCTGAGTCTTGACTTTCCACTTCCAAGCTTTTGTGTGTGTGTGTGTGTGTGTGTGTGTGTGTGTGTGTGTGTGTGTGTGTGTGTGTGTGTGTGTGTGTGTGTGTGTGTGCAATTTATCTCCTCTCTTCTTCTCAAGAGGGAGCAAAGGCTCATCGGCAATGAATCTAGGGCAAATCTCCACCTTTTAATAAGCAACTTTTTTTTCCACCTTCTACTATGACACATTTGGACTCTTTAAGCAGCTTTTGTGCAGGGAAGGCCTGGAATAACAATAAAGCGAGGACAGCAGTGGCCATAGCAAGCCATATTGCATTGGGATGCAAGACAAAATATGCATATGCAATGACATGCTTTGTTGTTGTTTTTTTCCTGGGAGTAAAAATGTACATTTTTGCAGGTGTCAAGAAATGCAAAGGCCTTATGTTGATGCCCATGAAAATTTTATTTTGGAAAGCCCAGAGACTTTGTCTACTCTCTCAGCCAGATATTCTCGACAGAGCATGCCAATGATATTAAGTATTTTTCTAAATCCAGTGCAGCTTCTCTCAAGCTGAATGCTTCCAGTGACTATTAAACTATTTAGCGGGGCAGCGACATACTGTTTGGCTTTGACTCCGCACTTACATTGAGCGTCAGTATTCCCATGCTGTTTTTTCTGCATGTCTGCTTGCCAGCTTTTCGCCTCTTCTTCCCCCATGGGTGAATATGTTTGTTTTGGGGAAAGGGTGGTGGGTGATGGGTGGGGGGGTCAGTGCAATCAAAGGCCTGCCTTGTTGCATCCCGCACTGTCATCCAGCCAAAACTCAAACACTGGGACATCATCTCTTAATTACTCCCATTAATGACTTATTAGTTTCCGGAAAGATCTACTTACGTTTCCTCTTCACTATACTGTATTATTATAGATTTGCTATGACCTAGTTTTAAATGCAGCGCAAAGTAAAGGTTCATGGTGCTACCATGTGTGTCTTGGTTCCACAAGGACCATTGAGTGGTCCTTTTTACTGCATATGTTTAAGTGTCAGGTATTACCTGTGCTGTGTGGTGTGTGGGGGCTCATTGCCACCAACTGGAGGAGACTTGAATTGCAGCATTGTGCTGTCTAATGCTGTGAATTGTCATGTGTTTATATTTACAAAAATAAAACGATAATTAAAAAACTGCATCCACAATTTAGATCATGTTAACTTAATGGTCGGTTTGTTTCTTATTGGAAGCATGGAACCATCACTATTGACTTGAAGGTTAATGAGAAATGTGGTGGATTTGGAGGGTAGGCAACATAGGGAGTATCTGCTGCTATCTGGTGGTAAATCCTGAGCCCACATGCAATTTTAATGTACCACGTGCACTCAATTTAGTCCCTACTCTGCAAAAGCATAGGATTGGATGGGGTCGGAGTAATTAAGCGACTGTGATCCATATATTACCAATTATGGATTCAAATGAGGCGAGTCTAATTATAACGCTTGGCATTCCAGTCTCAGGGCTGTTGTCTTCCCCTCAGGTAGAGATTGGCACCCTGGCCCCACCTGACTACAACTACCCAATGCCTGAGGCCTCGTTGGAAGAACAGGAGGAGGAGGAGGAGTTGCCCCTGAAGTCCCAGCTCATCCCTCAGGGCTCAGGGGGGTCCGGCGTTCTTATGGGCCCAGACACACAAAAAG
The DNA here is from genome assembly GCA_026261675.1 of Hippocampus mohnikei. Classification (NCBI taxonomy): domain Eukaryota; kingdom Metazoa; phylum Chordata; class Actinopteri; order Syngnathiformes; family Syngnathidae; genus Hippocampus; species Hippocampus mohnikei. The sequence continues at coordinate 7,609,291 of JAKGUB010000345.1, forward strand.
GTCTGAAATAGCTCAAAGCTGGCACAAACAGAAAGCTACTTGAAATCTGAGGTTTTTGGAGGGTCTTAGAGTTGTGCAAGCAGCATTATTCTTCACCGGCAACAACCAATCTATTGTGGTTGTCTACATCTTTTCTTTATGCACGTGTTCCATTTAACTAACTAGCGGTCAGTGGTTAAATGTGTCCTGTTTGTTGTGTGTCCATTAATAACTAATCTTGTCTCTAACAAGAGGTGGAGCTGCATCTGATGCCCATTGACATCCTTCATGTCTCCGGGGATTTTGGGGGCTCAGCGGGGTCCGGTGCCTCAGGAGCCTCTGGGGTTTCTGGGTCAGGAGGCTCAGGGGACCCACTGGTCTCGGGTGCCTCAGGGGGATCCGGTGATATTGTTTTCATCTCCGGTGCTTCTGAGGAGATCCTCAGCAGCACTGGGGGTTCAGGAGAGTTCTTGGTGTCCGGGGATGTGGATTACTTGATATCGGGGGATCTCTATGGATCTGGGGAGAGCTCCGGATTTGGAGAGATCTCCGGATCTGGACACCTCCTGATTTCTGGGGATATCCCAGGATCAGGGGATTTCCTGATATCCGGTGATCTTTCTGGGTCCGGGGATCTCTTGATATCCGGAGATCTCTCAGGATCTGCCGATCTCTTGATATCCGGAGATACCATGGGATCCACAGCTTCTGGAGCCTCAGGGGACTTTGGCTCTGGAAGTTCTGGAATTCTAATTGAATTGGGATCAGGGGGGTCTGGTATTGCCAGTGAACTCCCCCTGGCCTCTGGGGATCAATCTGGTTCTGGGTTCTCCGGAGATCTCCTGACCTCTGGTGCCTCTGGAGGCTCTGAGGTTTCTGGGGACACCGATGAGTCTTGGGAGTCGGGGATAACATTATTACCTGAAGGTTAGTACTTTTAAAACACATCACTGTGTTACTCGTAACCACTGTCACCCTAACCTGCTGTTTAGTTAATTGTGAGAGAATGAATGGTTAACAATTTGATTGAACGTCCATCCCACATCTTATCCTCCCAATGTGTCTCCTAACCACTCCAACTTGGCTCAAACAAGAGGTGGAAGTGCCTCTCATTCCTACAACCATCCCACAAGAGGCTTCGGGTACTTCAGGGGATTTCTCAGGAGTTTCAGGAAACTCAGGGGATCTTGGAGTGTCTGGAGACATAGATGTCTCTGGAACTTCTGGTGTCTCTGCCTCTGGAGAACCTGAGGAGCCCGATATAATTCTGATTCCAGAGACTGATAAAGGTCAGTATCTATGATAGATCCAAGACATAAGCCAAAGGGTATTTTGATTTGTTAATAGTGGTGCCAATGGAGTATCTCTGCTTTCTAACACTCAAAAGTAATTTCCATTTAACTATTGTTAAATGCAACAAACACATTCTTGGTAACACTGCTAACTACTGCGGCAAACAGTTTCCCACTGATTGCCAGACTTGTGGTTCACGTCCGTGTTCATCTAACCTGTTTCCTCAACGCCAAATCTTGTCTCTAACAAGAGGAGGGGCTGCTTCCGACACAAGAGACCCCTCAGGAGGGTACTGGTGGTGTAGAAACGACACTGGGCTCTGGTCTTCCAGAGCCCGAGGAGCCCGAAGAACCTGAGGTTGACACGAAAGGTGAGCAAGGAATGGAGAAAAGAAAAGGTCGCCAAGTTCCACCTGTAATCAATGTCAAAACATGGTCACAAAGCAAATCTAGGAGATGGAATCTAGCGCTTACTATTATGTTCCCTTGCCCCCACCCTCCCCCGTTTCCTCTCTCTCCCTGCGTCCTTCAGGGATGCCCACTTGCTTGCTGTGCACATGCCTTGGTGGTTCGGTGTACTGTGATGACTTGAAACTGGACAGCATACCACCTCTGCCCAAAGACACCACACACTTCTATGCCCGCTACAACATGATCACCAAGATCAACAAGTCTGACTTTGCCTCCATGAGTATGTTTTGCACCCGATCTTGGCGTGATCTGCACACGCAAAGAGCTGACGGTGTGGGTCTGGCTGTATTTCAGACAAGCTGAAGAGGATCGACTTGACAGCCAATGCCATCTCGTCCATTGACAGCCAGGCATTTATGGGTCTGCCAGAGCTTGATGAGCTGGTGATTCGAGAAAATCACATTTCACAGATGCCTGCCCTGCCGGAGACCATGACCCTGATAGATGCCAGCCACAATAACATTGACTCCAAGGGTATTCTCAAAGAGGCCTTCAAGGTGCGTCTGTCAGGATGGAAGACCTGCTGGTATCCTCCGTGACTGAACATTCACACATCTCTTGTAAAATCCAGGACATGACCGGTCTGCTCTACCTGTACCTGACCGACAACGAAATTGACTACATCCCCGTGCCTCTTCCAGACAGTCTGCGATCCCTACATCTACAGGTAGGTTTTGCTTAGGTTTTGAAGGAACCTGCTCTCTAGTACCGGGAAACATTTGCTGATGGTTCAAATCAGGCTTCAAGGAAAGTTTATTTTTGCTGAGTGGAAAATTTATGACCATTCATACCATTATTGGACCATTGAGCTCTAACAAACATAGCCTAGTTTCCAAGCAGCTCTTGGTAGAATGGAGGAATTAGGTCAATGATTCAAATCAGGTTTGAAATAGAGGTCTTTTGAGTCCCATGTCCCAGTGTTTGAAACGCCTTCCTTCCGTGAAAGCAATGTTGGTTCAATACCCACTCAGTGATGGGTGTACATCTAAGTGAACAATCGGTCCATAGGTATGGAAAAAATATGGATAGGTAAAAAAAAAAAAAAGTTTAAACGGTAAATTGATTTCCTTTTCATAGCCCGATATTGGTTTATAAAACCAAAAATCAATTCATTTAATCGGTCTTTTTTCCCCAAAATTCGTGTGCCGTGAAATATCGTTGCTAGGCGAGAGTAGCGGATCAACACATCACTGAAATTAGCACCAACAACTTTCAAGGCAAACGTCTGGAGGTTTTGGGGTTTAAAAAAAAAAAAAAAAGACAGCAATGAACTGAAACTATGTGAGTTTTAAGTTTAGTGTGTTATTATTTATTTTGATCACATCATGTTCAATATTTAGTGTTATCAAATTCATAAGAGGGGCATATAGTACTCCTTTTGGGGGCGTGCTTTATGATTTCAAAATGCAAGCACAAATGTAATCAGTCTCTTACCAGTCAAGCAGAAAGCAGGCGAAGGCAGCATCGCTTTCTCGACCTCGTTTGTTCCTCAAGTCTTCTCCATCTGTCAAAAGCAGCGTCAATGTAAATTCTATTAAATCCATTTAAATTTTACAGCTTTAGAGATCCAAAGTGGTCATTGTGCTCGATGGCGTGATACTTTTTAATGCTAATGCAAAACTCTTTTTTTATTTATTGGCGGTCAGCATACAAACCCTAAACTGTGCTGCACACAAGAGACAATAGTTCATGAATATATTTTAGAATATCAACATCAAATGAAATGCCGTAGGGTCTTAACCGGGGGTACTAATATTTCTGACAGGGCGATAGCACCCTCCCGGCCCGGGTTTAGTACCGTCCCTGCATAATGGTCATATTTTCTCAATCCTTCCGCAGCGTAACAACATTCAGTCGATGCATGAGGACACCTTCTGCAACCTGCATGACTTTAACTACATCCGCAACGCACTGGAGGACATCCGCCTTGATGGCAACCCCATCAACCTGAGCCGAACTCCGCAGGCGTACATCTGCCTGCCCCGCATCCCGGTCGGGGACCTCATCTAAAACATATAACACTCCCAAACGCAGCGACCGCCACCACGTGCCCCTGTAAATATCCGCCCAACACGTGCACGGGGCATGCGGACACTCGTCTTTCGGTGGCCTTCCAAAGGCCGCTGGGATACACTATTTTGCGGCAAGGTACCACTCTGCGTGGATATCCACGATTCCATACATGCGTGAGATGTGAAATGAACATGTACATGCACACCTCCATAAAAAGGGTGCACGCACACGCATACACACACCCACAAACACTTAAATAAAAGCCAAACTGTTCAACAACTTGATTTAAGAGTTAAAGTCAACCCTCAACTGAATGTTTCTGTCTGGTGTCTGCTCACAACTGGTCTCTTTTTTTTTTAAAGATGTTTGTTTTGTAAAGATTAAATATAAATATTAAATAAGTCTTTTGAAAATGTAAACTTATTTGAAGGCCGGAACTCAATGGAAGGTGAGATTTTGAGTACCTAATGCAATAAAAGACGCATTTTAAACACAAACATTTGTTGTAAAGTCTGTATTCTGATATACAGGGATGAGAATGACAATTGAGAAAATAGTCAGAAGAACGTAATCGTCTTTGTTTGGAGCAAAACAGGCCTCGTCGACGGGGGGGGGTGTCCTCCCAACTTGGATGCTAATGTGCGTATCACATAAAACAAATAAATATACGGCACATTCACTGAGGTAAACAGACTGAGGCACGATTGACAAGCTGGGCTACGACAATTTAACGATAGCTAATGCTAACGTGAGCGTTCGTTCAACGGTGAGAGCAGCGGCGGGAATTAAACGTAATCAATAAATGAACACTACACCTTAAATGTCACTCACCTCTCACGACGGAAAAGGAACACCCCCAAAAAAACAACAACAACAACCTCCGGACATCAAACTTGACACCTGCCGATTTCCGGGGCGCGCGGTGCATTATGGTGTAAAGGATTTTCTCCCGCTACCAACATTGAATGGGGTCAATGTAGAAAGCTACGGTTTGGACATTTCAACCGATGCAAAGTAGATGTCTTTCTATTTTAAAAAAATTAACCCTTGTCGTTTAAAACTCATTTCACTCATGAAACTACGGCCGATGTGCGATTAATTCCCTATGGACTATCGGCACTTACTATGGACTAATCGACTGGCCCTGCAGCAAAGCACATGACCCATAATGCACCGGACGACCTGGAGCTCTCCAAGAGGTCCATGGTCATTTTGTTCCGAAAATTCTCTTCCCCGAATATAAAAATATAAATTCAGTGAAGATTTTTGTGCACAATAGCTTATTCCAAAGACTTTTGTTCATGAACTGGAAGGAGCATTGTGGCGAATAACAATGCTAACTGCAAGCTCCTGTGTGCTCTGTATAGTATAACCACATGAGTAAATAAAGTTCTTTTGCAGACCTCTTCCAAAACAAAAAGCTTGTTTTTACTGTTATTATTCATGACTGTTAAAAAAAAATCCCTGCTTTTGATTTTAAAACAATGTCATTTTGGGGCCAAAAGGACCAAGGTTGAGTCCCAATCAAAAACTATCAATTAGTTTTTCGAATAAATCCAGAAAGCGTTCCGTCCTGTCCATTGAGTCATTGTCTCTGGTGGTCTTCTGGGAGGTGGGGGGTTCCAACACGGCTTTCTGTCTCTCCAGCGCCTGCCGCTCCTTATTGATGGCATCTCGGTCCTTGGCCACCATCTCTTTCTCCCGCTCTATCAGCAGCCTCTCACGCTCCATCAGGGCTCGGTCCCGGTCCACAATGGCAATCTCCCGCTCCAGCAATGCCCTGTCTCGTTGCAGGGCCATGCGCTCCAGCTCCATGAATCGCTTTTCCCTCTCAGTTGCCTCGTCTTGTGACATGAACTCCTGGCTGTCTTCCATCCCATCCTCATCACCACCAGCCTCCTCCTCTCCTGTTCCACTATCTCCATTCAATGTCACCTCAATTTCCGGGACAATGTTTGTTACTTGAGCCGGTGAGATGCTCACTGCAGTTCTCTTTCTCTTCTTGCCTCTGGGCGAAATACACAATTTATCTTCAGCGCAGATTCCCAAAACGGGGGCACTGCCTTCCAGTCTACCCTCCATGGCATCATCCATCAAAGTGAAAAGAGGCCACATATAACAATGACTTTTGTCCTTGAGCTCCTAAAGAAGAAAAAGCAGTCTAAATATGTCTAACATGAATCTGAATATAAATGTAAAGTTAAAATTTTTTACCTTGTATCGTTGCCTTAGGTTTTGCCATTTTTTTTTGGCTTGATGGTGGTTCAGTTTGTATTGCAAGCCCATATGTCTGAGGATGGCCATCCATGCCCACGCGGAAGTATTTCTTTTCCCAGAAAAGAGATAATTATTTGACATCCTTAGCTTCACAAGCTCTTCTGCTTCTTTCAGGCTCCCTAGAAGAGAAAATACATAATAATACATTTAGACTTTCAGATTTACTATAATAACGATAACCATGGACGCAGCATAATACAAAACACAGAACTTAGGCTGCATAATACCGGAAATTACGACAGCGTTGGCAAGGTTGCTAACTACCAAACACTATATTATAGAAAATCTTTTTCGATTTGCCATTTCTAAACCAAGCCAACTAGTAACAACAAAGTCCACGCGTGCACACGTGAGTACTTTGAAGGTCGCCAATGTCACAACAGCACGCAGTCTTTTTTCTCCTTTTATTTATTTACTTATTTGTTTTGCAAATAAGACTTACAATTATAAATCGGCTCCACGGGGTTAACTGTATCATATGTGGTACTCGTATACGCGTGATCTTGGAACGCCATTTCGAATCAACTTTGAAGACTTCTTCCATCAAGTGCACTTCGTAGGTCACGCTGCTTTTCTTCGTAGCAGTATCGATGACTCTTCACGGAAGTGACGTATGCTTCCGCTTCTGCACTTCACGGCAGCCTAACGTCACATCTTCCTTTTTCTTCCTCCTAATTAAATGTATTTGCAGATTACGTCTCTTTTGGTGTTTACCGCCACGTAGTGTACACAAAATGGAAATCTGCTTGACAGGCTATGCTATCTGTTATCAATCAGTTTCATGACTGAGAAGACTAGAGAAACCAAGCGGGGAATTTTATTTGTGCTCAATAACGCTATATTAAAATGTGTAAAAGCATTCGACCAAATACCCGCTGCAATCTATTCCTAAAATAGTTTCAACCTTTCGTGATGGTATTTGCACACTGTTAGCCTGTATAATTTTTTTAATAGTAGTGGTAGTAATAGGAGGAGGAATTTAAGACTAGTTTAAGAATTTACTTTATGTACACGATAAATAAAATAATCGGGTATGTGTATCCGAAATAACACTCCGACAAAATACTTCCGGTCCGGGGACGGAAACGCAAACCTGCTGTGTAATCGTACAATTCAGCTGTTTCAGCAGCTCCGTTTGATTGGTAAAAACTACAACAATACAAATCAAATATGCCAGACTATTTAGGAGACGATCAGAGGAAGACAAAGGAGGAGGACAAGGATGACTCACCAATCAGAGGTAGATTTTAAGAAACAACAATCGTTGGTCAATAGTAATTTCAGACATTAGCTGTTTAGCTAAAGTTAGCTCACGTCGGTAACGGTGAGATTTGCACTGTTGTCCTAAAAAAAAACCTAGTTAGAAAATGCACTTTCTGGAGAAACTGCCTGTGAATGCTGGAAAACCAAATGAAAAAAAATGGTGTGGTGTGGCGTTATATTGGAATGGTGAGAACTGCTTGAGAAACATGCAAGTGGAAGCGCATCATAGATGTAAGGAGAATAAAATATAACATTTTAGAATGCTTCAAGCATTCACACAGTGCAATCACTTTGGACATTATCTTCCAAATGTCTTTTTATGCCTAAAATAAAGACGTTGTAGCCCACTGTCTGTTATAATGCCAACTCAATGACATGTTCATGTTGCATACAGCTTTGGATGAAGGAGACATTGCTCTGCTGAAGACTTATGTGAGTGTCCTTCCAAGGATGGTAGAAATAGTAGCCAAGAAATACATTGTGTCATAATCCACATCCTAAAACTGTCTCGCATCACCAGGGTCAAAGCACTTATTCCAGACAGATCAAACAAGTGGAAGATGACATCCAGCAGCTGCTCAAAAAAATCAACGAGCTTACAGGTTGAGTGAAACACATTCCTCAAAAAGAAAGTTCATTTACTTCTAAAATAGAAAGAAGAAGCTTTAATGTATACACTGTGTACTGTAGCAACGTATCATACTGTTTCCTTGCTGTGACAGGTATTAAAGAGTCAGACACGGGTCTGGCGCCACCAGCTCTCTGGGATCTGGCTGCTGACAAGCAGACCCTTCAAAGTGAACAACCACTACAAGTTGCAAGGTACACGGTGGATATAAAGATATAGCACACAGTCAGCGCTAAGAGACATTTCCAGATATTTGTAGCCTTTTCCATTTGATATGAACAGATGCACAAAAATCATCAACGCAGACTCGGAGGACCCCAAATACATCATCAACGTCAAACAGTTTGCCAAGTTTGTGGTGGACCTGAGCGATCAGGTGGCACCGACTGACATCGAGGAGGGCATGAGAGTTGGGTAAGGAAAAAAAACATTCTAAATTAACGTTAAGACTTCAAACATTGACTCTGGCAACTTGGGTGTGTTGTCTCAGTGTTGACAGGAACAAGTATCAGATCCATATCCCTCTGCCTCCTAAAATCGACCCGACCGTCACCATGATGCAGGTACAAATATACGAGCCAATCTCTACGCACAAATGACTTAAGAGTTTATAGAGGGCAAATTTACACAACGCATTGCACGTTCTCGTCTAGGTGGAGGAGAAACCCGATGTTACTTACAGTGACGTCGGTGGCTGCAAGGAGCAGATTGAAAAGTTGAGAGAAGTGGTCGAGACCCCCCTGCTCCATGTGAGTTTTCCACCTAACGCCCTGGATTGAAAAATCAAAAGCCTTATTAATGTGCCATTCTATTTACGTTCTGATAGTTGAACGGCCACAAGGGGGGGCCATAGGTATGTGACTGATGTTGGCAGCCTTTGTTTTCTCTCACCAGCCTGAGCGGTTCGTCAACTTGGGAATTGAGCCCCCAAAAGGTGTGCTGCTGTTCGGACCACCTGGCACCGGAAAGACCCTGTGTGCCCGTGCCGTGGCCAACCGGACAGACGCCTGCTTCATCCGAGTCATCGGCTCTGAACTGGTGCAGAAGTATGTGGGGGAGGTGAGAGCACGGTATAGATGTATCTAGTTTTTTGTTTGTTTTAATTTCCACCGTGCCAACAACTAAGTTTACCTTTATTTAGGGAGCCCGGATGGTGAGAGAACTCTTTGAGATGGCCCGGACCAAGAAGGCCTGTCTCATCTTTTTTGATGAAATAGATGCCATTGGAGGTATGGCGTCCTGTTCAAGTGCTTTTTGTATTGTATTCCCCCTCCCTCATGAAATGTCACTTATTGAACCAACTAGGCGCACGTTTTGATGACGGTGCTGGCGGAGACAACGAGGTGCAGAGGACCATGCTGGAGCTCATCAACCAGCTGGACGGGTTCGACCCGCGCGGCAACATCAAAGTACTGATGGCCACCAACAGGCCCGACACCCTGGATCCGGCCCTGATGAGACCCGGACGTTTAGATAGGAAGATCGAGTTCAGTTTGCCCGACCTTGAGGTAAATCTCACAAGTCCAGCAAAATCAAAGTGGGACGGGTCATTAAACGAGTTCGTTTTCTCGGCGCTTCAGGGCCGCACGCACATCTTCAAGATTCACGCTCGCTCCATGAGCGTGGAGAGGGACATTCGCTTTGAGCTGCTCGCTCGCCTCTGTCCCAACAGCACAGGTAACAATCGGCAAAGAGGTTTGCGATTCTCTCGAGTTTGCCCTCTTTCGACGTCGGATGTTTGGCTCGTCTTGCCAGGTGCCGAGATTCGCAGCGTGTGCACGGAAGCCGGCATGTTTGCAATCAGGGCTCGCCGGAAGATTGCCACTGAGAAGGACTTCCTGGAGGCGGTGAATAAGGTCATCAAGTCCTACGCCAAGTTCAGCGCCACGCCAAGATACATGACCTACAATTGAGTGTATATACGCGTGTTGTCCAGTTTGCCTCTTTTACTTCTTCGAAAGCAGAGTCAAGAAATAATGTCCTTTTGTTGTCAGGTGTTAAAAATAAACCTTTATGCCACATTGTGTCCCAAGATTCGTTTTTAAACAAAACATTTCCACAGTGAGCATCTGCCATGAAAGAATACATTTCAAAACATGAAAATACTGACATTCTTTTTACCCACAAAGTTATGAGAAATGCATTTAGGAAGCAAAAAAATCTCCCTATTTAATGTGCACCTGATACTGCAAACTAACGTTGCAGCTGTTCAACACATGACACAGCGCGCACACACACACACACGGATCCAGCGCAATGCAACACTGCACTAACCAGGAACAACAAAGACAACCGTCTTTAAGGATGAATTTGTTCAAATCCTGGACATTTTTAACTAGCCTTTCAGTGCAAAAAAATATGTATATAATGGTTCACAGTCGTATCAGCATGCGGAATTGGGTTGGGAATGTTGGCAGTGCAACACGGCATCGTGAACAGTGGGGAACACCATTTCAGGGCTTACGATTTCAGAGAAGAACTGCAGCCGGTCCAGCTCAGACAGCAGACTTCCTAGTCGAGCCGAGCAGAAAAACACGTCAGATCAGAATCAAAGAATGTCAACAAATAGCGACCTCTGTTTGAAAAGATGCCACGTGCAGGTACGCCTTTCACCTCCATACGCAAGTAAGTGTGAAGTTGCCCAATGTATTATAAGAATAAACTTTTTTTTTTTAAGGTGGTAGTGTAGTGGGTCTTAGTGTTCATGAAAATAAAATGAGTTTGACTGACTTCCACTGGACCACTTTTTTTTCGAGTACTTACTGTTGCAGCCCGCGATGAGGACTTGAACATCTACCGCTGCATACTCCTTAATAACCTGCAGACATCAACAGTGCCATATGGACTACTAGCATACACCATTTCTTCATCGTTACATTCGTCGGATCAAATGAATTTTGGACTGAACAGTCAGCCTCGAGGAATGCTTTCTTCTCCCAGTGTTGACTCGACCGAAATGAATAAATGAAGAACCTGTTTGACGGCTTTGGCTCCCACGGAGTCAATAAAGCCAGCGTGCGTCCAGTCCAGGATGATGAAGCGGACGGAGCCGAGAGACGGGCGGAAGACCAGCGCCTCGGAATCCGCCTCCCCGTGACCTTCTCCCAGGCGGCCGTTTTTCTGATCGCCGCCCGTTTTGTTAAAAGGCAAAACTTGGTGCGTTGTCTCGCCGTCCTTGTCCTAGCCAGAAAAAAAAACAAACAAAAGCTGGGAGCACATTTTCTGACTTGCAGACTCACACGAACTAGCGACACTAAATCTGTTTAAAGTCACTCTTATCTCAAGGCACAACTGTCGTAGATTGAATATTTGATACAAGTACATGGTACTGCTTATTATTGTAACCGAAAAGCTTCCTTCCCTCTTCACCCATGAAAACAAGTTTTTTCAGTCCTGTCAGCATTTACACAATTATCACATAAAACAAATTATCACATAAAACACAATTGCGATTGCACAAGCACACAGGCGGCACAATACATATTTAAGCAGCGCAAATATGTGAGGGAATACAAAAGCAGCCCCCCCCCCCCCCGCACCCCCAAAAAGGAAAATAAGAGTCAGTGAATCTACCTCAGCATTTCTTTTTGGAGAGCAAGTCAGACTGCTGCTGGCCTTTGGTTTATTCCGAGCTTTTCGGGAAGCTTGTATGTGTTCGGGGTTTACACCAGTCTGGAGAAAAAAAAAATTGTGCCAAAGATAAGCTCCAAAATATGTCCCCCAAAGCATGTTTCCAAATAAGAACAGGTCTGAATCTTAATAGACCAGTCAGGGAAGCACAGACTTGTTCTGTGGCATTTAATTGGTTGGCTGATGTGAGTTCTAGCTCAGTAAATATCAAAAAGGATTGTAATGAAAATTTCTCCCAGCAGGCTGCTAGCACATAATCGGCTAATAATGAACAGTCTTCAGTTAGCATGAGGCTCATTACCCAAGCCTTTTTTTTTTCTTACAGCAGGTCGAAAAAAAGTGTTTTACTTTCTGTACTGAAGCAAACAATTAGAGAAAAGGACACCGCGTTCGCACGGCCATGTTGCGGTTCCAAGGATTACCTTCTCTTTGAGCGCGCTCACATAAAGGTCGCTGTTGGCAAAGTAGATTGACGCGTTGGAGTGGAAAATTTTAATCCCCTCACATTCCACCGCCTTGGAAGGAGACAAATCACAGATGGTCACCGTTGAGGGCGCCACTTGGCCAATGTGCGCTCTCTTTCTCCGTCTCCCTCCTCTCGACTCACCTCTTCATACTCGTCCACTTCACAGTAGAGTCCCGTGTCGGCAACCTGCCCGAGGACGGCGTTTTTGGGGCTGCGGGACAAAACAGAGATCGGCCTTAAACTCGAAACACTTGATATGGTGCCTTAAACTAAAAATCGACTGACCTCTGTGTTCTGTAGATGACGGTCAGTAAAGCAAATGCGATGGCGAAGAGAAGGCCGTAATCCAAGCCCAATAGCACAGATGCCGCAAAGGTCACCAGCCAGATGGCCTGATTAAAAACAAAAACATTTGATTCATATCCCCCAAAAATGCTAAATGAGCTCATATGAAAACAACGTTAGCGCACACCACTTTTCGTGCCCGGCCGAGCGCACTTAATGCATTGTTTTTGCTGTTGACTGACCAGTTCAATCTTGCTGGTTCTCCAGAGCGTTGGGATGTCTCTGAACTGTTTGAACATCCCCAGCAGGTTGACGATGATGATCGCTGCCAACGCAGTCTGGGGATACGGAATAGACATATTATTGTGATGCACCCAACACAAGATGGGCGCATAACAAGTGAGATCTAAAGGCATAGAGACTTTTAATTCGCACCAGCAGCGACTGCTTTGCAGGACACGAGTGCTGCAAAGTTTCTCAATAACGTGGCGTCATGACATCACCTGCGCGGCCCAAAGCTCACCTGTGGGAGCGGCTCAAAGACGAAACCAATGGCGACGATCACCAGCAGCACCAAGAGAGAGGCCAGCAGGCCAGCAATCTGAACCAAGCATACAAAAACAAAAAAAAAACAAAAACAAAAAAAAAACAAAAAAATGACGGTTGACATAACATGGCGTCATCGTTGCAATTTTGTAACATCGATTTTGCTAATTACCTGCGTTTTACCCCCTGTGCTCTCCTGCACCAGGCTCCTCGACATGGAGCAAGTGATGGTAAATGTTTGGAAGAAAGAGCTGACGAAATTACACAGGCCAAGGGCTATCAGCTCCTGTTTAAAAATAAATAAATACATTTTTTAAAAAGCAAGATTTTGAATTTGAGGATGTGTTCAGTGAAATAACTTCCATGAGCTGTTGACATAGTCGTTTGGGAAATGTAGTTTTACTTTATTGCACAATACTTAGTGACCTTTTTTTAACCTTTGCACTTGACCTACAGCCCCTGTATTTAAAAAAAAAAACCTAAACCTAAAATCAATTAAAAAAAAATATCATTACAATACAGAGACCAGTTCGACACGTTTTTGTTTGAACCAACCCTCTGAATCCCTTTTGTTGACACAACTTCATGTCACACGTCAGTCGAGCCTCCGCTTCCCGCACCTGATTGCTGTCCACGCTGTAGTTGTGCTTCAGGGCAAAGATTTTGGCCAGCGAGATCCCCATGGAGAAGCCCACGATAGCGATGGCGAAGGAGTCGGTGACCAAAGTGCGCAAGAGAGAGAAGTCCGGAGCGACGGGCGGGAGAAGCCTGAGAACACACGCAAAGGGGACGCCTGAAGCACTTTTTGCCACTGTTATACAAACACGACACTTGACATATTGCAGATATTCTCCGGTGCGATTCCGAACGCATGTCGGGCATTAAATAGAACGTACAATCACGCGTATTAGGAAAACCTATAGAGTACTTTGTACAGTGATGAGTTAAATGTCAAGTCAGCTCAGATAAAAACCGTTGTCAACCGTCTCTGGAAAGACAACTAATCTAGAAGAAAGATAGCTCATCGCTATAGATACCATTCGACACTCAAGTACGATTGCAATCGCAGATACAAGGCGTGTGAACCCTTACCCGGTCGGTATCTCCCCGACGACGTCGACCTTATAGTTGGCGGCCAGCGTCATGCCATACGAGACGCCCGTCGACACAATGACGACAATAATCTCCCCAGGAATGGGGATGGGCAGTTTGTTTTTGAAGCGCTCGTTGAGATGTTTGATGGCGTACAGAAAGACGAGGCACACAAGGCCCAAGATGAGAGTGGTGACGTTCGTACTCGTAATGTCACTCAGTACTGCCTTTACGCTCTGCAAAAAAAAAAAAAAAAAAAAAAGAACAGCTACAGTTTATATCAATAAAAATCATAACTGTTGAGTAGAAAATGTCTGAACTTTCAAACTCACAAATATAACCGAGAGGGGTCCACTGAAACGCTTGGTTTTCACTCCCAGCAGGTATTTTAGCTGAGAGACCACCACGTGCACAGCGGCCGCTGTCGTGAAGCCTCGCACCAGGGGCTCCGTGAGGTAAATGGCCACAAAGCCGAACCTGAGAAGACCTAAAATCATCTGAGGAGGAGAAAAGGGCAGCAGAGTCTTGACGCAACTGAGACGGACTGGCGGCGGAGGTTCATATGCCAAACTGGACACTGACCTGAATGATTCCCACCAAGGTTGTGAGCACCACAGCCACCTGCACCCTCCGGGCGTCACGATTCGCCACATCCAAGATGGCGGACGCGTTGGACACGTTGGTGGGTGGCATGTACGAGTCTGGAACCTCCCTGACTGCAACACTTCCAATCATCAGGCTGATGACTGCAAAGGTGCCTGCGAGTCACACACACGTGGGCAGACTTGATTCAAGTGCGCGCTCTGTTTAAAAGTAGGTTTTTTTGGTTTTGTTTTTTTCCTTACCTATGGATATGTGTCTGGACGTGCCAAAGAAAGTGTAGAGCAGAACAGGGTAGAACGATGAGTATAGACCATAAACTGGCGGCACAGCAGCCAGCATAGCATAGGCAAGACCTGCGGTACGGTGAGAGAGGGGAAAAAAAATGTTGAACTCGTAAACAAAACTCTCCTCACAACCCCCCGTGCTCAAACATCATTCATTGTTATTGCAAATAATTTTTGTGTCTCCTGCTGCCCAAACCGTAGGCTGCTCACCTTGGGGGAGTTGCACGACGCCAGTGCTAAGACCTGAGACCACATCATGGAACAAGTATTCCCTGACTGGGTACTTTGGCAGCCACGTGAGAATAGGCAGGAAGCTAAGAACCGCTGCTTTTGCTCGCTGGGACGAACACCTACATGAAGAGAGAAGAGCACAGCACTTTACAGTTTTGTTTTGAGGATTTGTTTTAAACTCCTTTGTTTGTGACTCCTTTTAAACGTCGGATTTTAAAGATATGAATCACACGCCGCATGTATGAAATGAATCAATTGTGAAAAGCTTAATTTTCAATCAATGTATCTTTCCAACACAAGTCATTTCTTTTCTTTGACTTACTGGAAGTGCAGTGCGAACTTCTGTCGGAGGGTGGTGGTTTTCTCTTTGCGGTGGAGAAGCCGCGACCTGAGGTGGGCCTCATTGAAGACGGGACGCTCGATCTTGTACATCAGCGACCTGTCTGCATCATCCACCTGAACGACGGCTGCTGCTGCTGTTTCTTCTTCTTCTGGCTCCATCTGAGTTTTATTTCGTGTCTGTCCTCAATGGTTTGATTAATCCATGCATGCCACACTTCCTCTCTGTTAGTAAGGTAGAAAGGAAATCATCTTAGTTTGCCCTGTTTGGTGGTCTTGTGTAATAATTTTACGCTTCTACTGATAAGGGAGACGGGCTGAAGATAACGTGTTAACAATTTGCAGAGATTGAAATGGGCGTAATTAGAGACATCCACATTTTTGGGTGAGGATTTCAGAGTTTTTTTTACATCAAGCAACCTTGAAAGTCCAAAATAGTGGGGCAAACGTTTTAATTAGGACCCGACTGATATGGATTTTTTTTGGTACGCTGATTCAATATTTGGCAGGGAAAAAAAATAACTTTTTGGGGTCCTTTCATGCTTACAACAATAATGATATGAACTACAGGCAGAACATTTGACTTTTTCATCATACTTTCTCCTATTGAATTTAACTTGACAGCAGAGAGTTATATCATCAAAAATGGGGTGACCAAAAACTGCTCATGTATTTAAAAATATTGGGAACATTTTGAAACAAAATCTGACACTGAATGATGCGTAATCCGGGATTAACAACGATGACAGCAGTCCTACCCCTTGTTCTTTGTGAGTTTTAATTTGTTTGACATTCATATAGTCATGGATCATTCATTTATTATATCTCTATCTGACAAGAAGAGGAAAGGAAGGAACGAGAATGCGTTTGCTGTCATGTCTTATTTTGCGGAAGCCATCTATTTTATTCTATTCAAAAATAATGCAGTATCAAACAAAGGTGCGGTGAGTAGATTCCGCAGGTAAACAGCTGACAGCCCTTCGTTAGCTAGCTAAACGTAGCATTAACGGCATTAGTAGGACTACAACTAATGTTTTAGCGCCGCAAGACAAGCTGTCTTCCACCGATCAATTAATCAACCTCACCTTAACCGGAAGACTTTTTTTCTTACTATACGTAATGTAAACTAACACAAGGATGTTCTTGAAAAGCCCGGGCTCTTACCTCCTCACCTCCACCACCTTTTCGTTGGGATGCTGCGGTCTAAACGTGAACTTTAAAGGAATGACCTTCTGAGTTAAAGTTTAACAGAGGGACAGTGACTCGCGAGGAAGCCCGTTTACAAAATGACACAGATCGCCTCGGTAGAGTCTGATGAGGTACTCGGTTGGCATTTATTATTCACTTCCGGTCTCCACTGCGAGCGTTTCTCATCGTGGTCGCATGCGCTCTCGTGGGGTTTGAATCGGATTCACAGGGAAAAAATATATATATAAATGCATGAGTATTGTATTCACAATCCGTTTTCGTGACAGAAATAATTAGTCCACACAACGTGTTCAAAGAAGCCATCCGTTCACTGTGCTGCAAATTTTAGTTCAAGTAAGATGTCTTCACGGTGACGTCTTTGTTGTACGAGCTGATGACAACAGGAAATGAGATGATGACGAAAATAATAAAAACAACAATTTAGCAAATTCCATTTTTTAAATCGAAAATTTACAATTAAACTCTATTTCCTCCTGCCCCTGTCAGTCAAGGCCATTTGAATTGTCACGCCACCACACACTAGTGATGAGCTCAATATTATGAGGACCATAAAATGTTATCTGATTCAGATGCACGGATGCCTTCCGAGCAAGCATTTGTACGTACAGTGTGTTTAACATGATACAGGGACGGGCAACTGGCAGAAAAAAGAGTGAAGCACATATCATAATTGCTATTATAACCTGTATTTTGAATAGTTAGTAATTATGGTCTGAATCTAATCACAGGAGGAAAAAAAATCTGCAAATGTGTCATTCCTTCGTCGAATGTGAAGACAAATAACAGGCTGTTATAAGTAATAACAATAATTGAGAATATCCTAGTCTACAGATTACATTGTTTTGACATTTGGAAAGAGTTTGAAAGCGCACTACTGACACTTAAAGGATTTAAATGAAATAGCAACGGCCGTTTAAGTTGACCCACTGTGTGTATATAACATGAGTTTAGTTTACTTTTGGTGTTTGCGCAGCTAGAAATCTGACTGATGTTCCTCTTACCTGAAAGCACTCATCCTTAGCTGCAGGCAGGGTATGGCAAACGATCTCGTGGCTACTGAATGCCTGCAAGAGACTGACACCGTTAGACAAACAGACTACATACATTAACTCTGCATAGACGTAAACCAAGGGATAGAATGCAGCGCAAAAATTCCAGACCACAGAATACACTGTATGGAAACAATGGTAGCTTTATGGTAGCTTATGAAGAATCACTCGGAAGGAACCAATGTCAGCAGAAGCATGTGCTTTTATTATCATGTGTGATAATATTCTAATTTCTTATTTGGGCTGTCTATCCTCTCTAGAAAGATTACTCAAAGATTATTTTAATACTCGTACCGCAAATGTAAGCAAGAGTGCCAAAGGTCCCATATCTTTCAAATGGCCCCCCATTTGATATTGCAGAAGGAGGTACATTTATTGAGCAGTGGGCCAGAAACCACATTCAAGTGTGTTTTTTTTAACTGCAGGATTGTATGAGCGTTTAAAAAAAAGGGAATGGATTAACTTGTGACCATAGATACTTAAAATCCTCCACTTGGGGCAAGATCTCCTCCCCAACCCGGAGAGGGCACTCCACCCTTTTCCGACTGAGGACCATGGTTTCAGATTTGGAGGTGCTGATCCCCATCCCGACCGCTTCACACTCGGCTGCGAAATGCTCCAGTGAGAGCTGGAGAGCCCTGCTTGAAGGAGCCAGCAGTACCACATCATCTGCAAAAAGCAGAGATGCAATACTGAGGCCACCAAAACGGACCCCCTCAACGCTTCGGCTGCGCCTAGAAATTCTGTCCATAAAAGTTATGAACAGAATCGGCGACAAAGGGCCGAAAGAACGAGATCCCGGATACAAGCGGCCGAAATGAGTTTTCTCCGCAGGGTGTCCGGGCTCTCCCTTAGAGATAAGGTGAGAAGCTCGGTCATCCGGGAGGGGCTCAAAGTAGAGCCGCTTCTCCTCCACATCGAGAGGAGCCAGATGAGGTGGCTGGGGCATCTGATTCGGATGCCTCCTGAGCGCCTCCCTAGTGAGGTGTTCCGGGCATGTCCCACCGGGAGGAGACCCCGAGGACGACCCAGGACACGCTGGAGAGACTATGTCACCCAGCTGGCCTGGGAACGCCTCGGGATCCCCCGGGGAGAGCTAGAAGAAGTAGCTAGGGAGAGGGAAGCCTGGGCTTCCCTGCTTAAGCTGCTGTCCCCGCGACCCGGCGGTAGAAGATGGATGGATGGATGAATGGATGGATTAACTTGTCATTGACAGCAGACTAAGTCCTTTACTTCAAAGTGTACGATAAAAAGACGAAAGCTTGCATGTGACCATTTGTGAATATAGAATGTTAGCTTCCACAGCATTTCAGACAGAGTGGCTAGTACACTTGATGTGCTACTCGACACAAAAAACAAATCTCAATATTCTTTTTCTTTGTTTTTAACAAATCTTGCATGTGAGTTGTCAACTCAAACTGCTAAAAATGCTCATGACAAAGTCTATTACTCTCCTCTTCTGGACTAATTAGCAGTCACAGAATAAAATGGAAGGCAGGGCCACTTGTGCTCCTGGATTCAACTCCCTGAGTAATGTCACAAAATATTCAAAATGCATTGGCTGAGGTGTAGGCACAGGAATATAGAAAATGGGGAGGAAAGGACACCGTGTTTTCAAGGAAGAGGAGCAACAAAAATGTACGGTCAATGTCTGGGCCGGAAGGAACTGTAGTATCTGGGATAGAGAGGAGTGTAGTGGCTCGAGTGGCCATATGACGTTGTACCGGAAGCGCTGTAGTAGGCGGGTGAATAACTATGGGAGGAAGAAGAGTACTGAGAGGATGACGGGGGAATGTGATGTACGGAAGTTCCCGTCAGCCTGGACAAGGGACGAGTCCGGGGTGATGGGCTCCACAAAGAGCGTTTGAGCCCGAGCAGTGGCGATCGATAGGGAGACGAAGGGGTGGAGCCTGCTTGGTTCGGTCTGGTTGCGGTCAGCGCGGTGGTCTGAGTATCTGGAGTGACATGCCTTGAAGGAGTCGAGCTACGGGAGAAAGGAGATGTAATTCGGAAACTGTGGGAATCCATGACAAATGTTCGCATCCCAAGGCTCCACCGTGACTGAGCGGGCCTCTGGGGGATTGAGGACGCCGTTGTTGACACCTCCAGAGACGGAGGGCTATCTACCGCCAGAGTTTCAGGCGGCGAGGCAATCGCTGGTGATGACGGACTGCGACAGGGTATGTGTGATATCGGGGATGTCAGAGTTGAGGACAAGTCTGCAGCAGTAGAGACAACTGATGTTGGACTGTTAAGGCAGGAAGGGGAGGAACAACTGGGGACCAAAGCTGCACCAGAGCCTTGCGTCAGGTCCGAGGCCGAAGTTGAGGTTGCGAGACTTACTTTGGGAGCGCTGGTCTTCCTGCGGGTCAGCCGGCAGGAGGGGCTACGCTGCGTTTGTTCTTGATCAAATGCCAAGTCCTCAAGACGCTGGGTGAGGGCCAGTTTTTGTTGAATGGCCATTCGCAGGAGAGAGTTCAATGTCTTCTTTTCATCCTCAGCCGCCGCCAGCTGTCTTTGCATGTCATCCAGTTGGGTCACATACTCATCGCACCTGAGGGAGGAGGGGAAAAAGGACCAGTGATACTTTCCTCAGAAAACAAACACCCCCCCCCCAAAAAAAAATCACAGAGTTGGTCAGGTGGTCCCTCATTGCGATCGGTCAATTTTTTTTCACTGAGAGGAGCGGGTAAGGGAAAATTGGATCGTCAACCCAATTTCAGTTGCTCGTATCTTATCACTGACCTGGTGGCAAACATTGCTCGTACGGAGGAGAAAGTGGCCGCGTCTTCTTTCAAGGCCTTCAGCTCGTTCCGTAGCTTCGTCATGGTGTCAGTCACCATTGACTTCTCTGCCTCATACTTGCTCTTCAGGTTTGTGAGCGCCACCTCTGCTGTCTGGGGAAAATACACCACAGACACACACAGACGCAAGAAACGACCGCAATTCAATTGCGCTGCTATCTTGTCAATGATAAACAGATGTACAGTAGACGAGAGCAGGCTAAAAAGCGCCAATGTGGCGGCCATGTTAGCAGGGGCAACTTTCACATCAAAAGCAATGCATGTACAGTTTACTTAATTTGGAATTCAGTCTCGAAATGTTAATATCGATTTTCTCAAGGCTTTGTGTGGATTTTCGCCGACAGAGTAGTTCATTCAACAGTGATCAACAAAATGCTGACACAAACAGCCGACGCCCCACCTGTTTGTTAGCTTTGAGCACAAGTCTGAGGGTGGCGATCTGCTCCCTCTTGGTACTGAGCAGGGACTTGAGCTTCAAGATCTCTTCCAAGCAGCTTTCTTTGTCCTTGTCGAGCAACGGAGACAGTTCCCTCGCTGCGGCTCTCTGTCTGGACAGCTGAAGAGCCCTGTCCACTGCTCTCTGCAGGTGCTTTACCTGAAAATTGAGGTCGGAAAGTTTTGGAAAGAAATCCAAGTCTGAAGGAAGAAATGAAAAACAAGTACCGGGCAGCAGAAATGGAAAATTAGAAGTGTAAAACAGATCATGCCTCTCTACCTGGTCTCTGATGATGGCATTGAGGTTGTAGATATTCAAGGGCTCTCTGCGTAGCTCACCACCCGGTTCCAAAGCGGGCGATGAGGACGACGAGGACGATGATGAGGCACTGATGCTGGGTGACCGGGTTGGAGGACTGCAGCGAGTCAGACTTTGCTCCGAATGACTTTGCGTGAGCTCCTTGTCCCCCTCCTCACTATGTCTTCCTCTATCCCCTCCGGACAGCGGTTCTTTGGACGGAGACTCAGAGGGGCTCCGTGACTCCCCGGAGGTTGAGGTTGTGGAGGTGGCGGTGGCCAGTCTCCTGGCAAGGCGTGGCGTGAGGAGAACTTTACTGTTGTCGGCAGACATGGCTTTGAGACTGGCACAAAGGCCCCGGAGCCCCCTCCCCTGTCTAGAGTAGAAAATAAAGATGCTTAGAGCTCCAGGGAGAGTTAGGGATAGTTCATTTGGTCGTCGCTTTGTATGAATTAGATTCTCTATTTATTTTATTTGGGGGTTGTTGTTGTTGTTTTTAAAGAGTTTACTAGATATTTACTGGTTTCCAGAATGGTTGATGGTGTAATTACATGGAAATAAAACGAGAGCAAGACCTGTAGTAGTCCAGCATGACACGGTTGGGCGTGTCGTTGTTGCACAGACAGACATGATGGTAAAGCTGGGCAAGCTCCTCGCTCAGCATCACCAGTTCATCCTGAGCAGCATTCAAAGCCCCTTGGCTCTCGGTGGCTGCCGACTGAGCCGCCTGCAACTCAGCCTCCATACTAGAAATCTGACATGAGGACATCTCGGTCAAAAAAGAATGACAATAGGGTTCAAGTCTGGATTTGACTTTTAAACTATTCATAAGTGTATTACACACACACACACACACACACACACACACACACACACACACACACACACACACACACACACACACACACACACACACACACGTGAAGTATTTGAGGATTTAATACAAAAAGATGGCGTACATGAGCTTACCTTCTCTTTCCCGTCCTTGCAGCTCTTTTCTAGTGCCGTTACCTTCCTCTCCAGTCTTTGTTGCAGGGCATTTCCTCTTGGCTTCTCATGTGCAATGCCTTCCCCGCATTGAGCCAACCTGTCCCGCAGTGCTTTCACTTCTGACTTGAGCTCAACCACCTCAGTCACGGCCACATGGTACTTGCACTGCAAGACCTCCAGACCTGGCGACTGGTAAGGAAATACTGAACTTTGGTTCACGGCACCCTGCTCATCCTCCTGGTTTTCATCTTCATCTTCGGTTTTCTTATCTTTGTCAGGTCCCTTGAGGTCTTCAGGGTTGAGCAGAGAATCAAAACTGGTCTGGGTCCCTTGCTGCCCGTGGCGTAGGGCGGTGACCTTTTGGCTAAGGCGGAGGGTCTTCTCATGCTGTTCAGAGAGAGCACCCTGGGTGTGCTGGAGCTGAGTCTGTGATTCCTGCAGACTGGCTATCAGTGCTACTTTCTCACGTTCCACCTGAATGGGGAAGAAGTCATTTTTCTAATATAATATACAGTACAGGCTAATCATTTGGTCAGTAAATTATTCTAAATCAATATTATACAGTTTGGGCAATACAAAAGGGAACTTAAAAAGCTCAAGAGCATCTCACAGTCAACAGTTGCTGCTTGAGCTTCTGAACTTCCGTCACGTTCAACTCGCTGTAGAGGTCCGTGTGAGTGGAAGCTGTTGTGATTCGTGTTGCGCCTTGGACATGGCCATTACACCTAGAGGTGCAGAATAACGAAGACCACACGTGGGAAAACATACATTCGAACTGTGCCAATCTGAGTGGAGCTTGTGAAGTCTCATAAATGTATTTCATTTTTATTCAGTCGCACATTTTTAGATCATTATCATACTTAGCATAGTAGCTTCAGGGAATGGATGGTGGATCGACCGTACATAGAGGTTCTGCTGTGATACCTTGTCGGATCTTCTGCGGTTGGCGAGAGCAAAGTTGTGGGAGTAGCCGTGCCACTGGGTGGGGCCGACGTGAACGTCAGGTGTGCGCTGCCGGTGTACGCCACGTCGCACATGCTCAGATGATGAACCAGCTCTCTGCGCAAGTGATTCTTCTGCTCGCGCTCACTCTTCAGAGACTCCAGTGCCTCCTCCAGCTGCGAGTCAGAAAAGTCCTTCAAACGCAGCGCGTCCTGCAACTGGCTGTCCAGAACATCGGTCTCCTCTTCCAAAACCTTGATTTCATGTTTTAAGCCTTCATATTCCACCTGAAACACAGACATGTCAATCAAGGTCATAATCCGTTGGCATTTGTTTCCTCTGAAACAAAGGACTTAAGTCTGTCTCACATGTCTGTTTGAAGACTCAATACCTGATTCTGTTTGAGGGTTGAAACCAGTTTCTGCAGAGAGATGTTCTCCTCTTCTAGCTCTGCGTAGTCCTGAACCAGCCTGGATTCTCGAAACTTGTACTCCCCGATCTCTTCTCGCGTGCGGCTACCCTGCAGCTCCAACATCTCATTGCTCTGCTGAGACATAGCAGGGAAAGAAGAAAGACAACTCTCATATTACAGTGTTCCGCTTGGACCATTTGGATTAAGGTGTTTTCTCGTGTGGAGTCCATCCGATGAGTTTCTATGAAGTCAGAATGTGCCCTTTACCTCCCGCAGCTCCTGCAGCAGGCAGCTCAGGTGGTCGTTGTCAGCCAGCGCATTGGCCGCAGTGGCCTGGCTGTGCTTGACCGCAGCCTGGAGTTCCAGGAGCCGGCCCATGTAGTAGGCTTCCTTGGTGGCAGACTCCTGCAGCAACGTTTCCACGTTGCTCTCGCCATCCTCGGCCACCTTACGCTGTGTGGAGTAGGCCTGACCAAATGCCTGCATGGAGCAAGAGAGTACAAAGCATGAGTTTCGGTCACAAACGTGTTTCAGTGGCATACAATAAATACTTAAACTGCTGAGTGCGGGTTTTTTTTAGAATTTTTTTAAATGTTTGCTATTGCAGTGCAAGCTGTGGGGGAACAATTCATATCGCCAAATAAAACAGCAAGTCAAAAAAATAACACTTAAAGATCCCCTCTAAATATCACATAGTCACGATACTGGGGACAACTGAAACTTAAATAAGGCGATGGATTATTTTGCTATCAGTTCCAAATTTGGTTTCATATCAATGCAGTCAGTCAGTTGATAATTTCTCCTTCCAAAAGAGCACCGCTGACAATTTCCTCTTTTATTCCCTTTCCTTTATCAACGTATTAAAAAGGGAAAGATGAGTGCACCGGTGCTAAGGGAGAGATTAGGGTGGAGTAATGGAAAAAAAATGGAGGAAGGGGGCGGACAAAGGGAAGAGGGATAATCAGATTTAAAAACACTTGATTCCACTCTCTTGGCATCGGTCCTTTGTTTTTATTGTCCTCATCCTGTCATTGCTCCATTGTTCTCCACACTACGCCAGACATGAGCAGGACAACCATGTCTATTTCAGCAGTCAATGTCTTGAATATAAAATAATGTTCAAGATCCCTGATGAAATTATCATGACCTCACAGTTATGAATAATTCATGACTAGCGCTTCCACACTGCGTGTATGTGTGCACATGGCGGGCAGATTCCCACACATGCATTTTTCAGGCACTTAGTCTGCTCTTGAGTGCCTCTGGACTGTGTCTCTGCGTTATTCATAACCGAGAGGGCTAGAGACCAGGAAGTTACATCTTCAAAACATTCATAAAGACAAGTCAAATGATAAAGTGCTAGCTGACGCCACATGACACCGTGCACGGCACTTCAATTGGGTCGAGAATAGTCGTTGTTTGAAGCCAAAGTTATTTTCGTGCCTCCCGAAAACCTCCGCAGAAATTTGACCGGCAGTGTCCGATGACATCATACCAAGAGGAGAGGCGTGTCATGGACAGTGACATAAACAAAAGAGTAACATAGCATCCTTATGGAGCCGAGTCCTCCTCCTGTTTTTTTTTTAGCACTGATGTGTCTGCCCACTGCATTGTTTTTCATCAATGCTCCACTTACTATAAATACATCACAAATTCCCTTTTCAACAAAGACTGCCTATTGGAACACCTTCAAGATCCATTTGAACAAGACTGAGGCTTAAGATCGAAAAAAAAAAACAACACTCATTACATTACACTGCTGATTTATCCCGGACAGAAGCGTTATTGATTATCCTTTAAATCTTTGATTCAACTCACTGGTGAAAAGTTTGTGCATGGTGCTGTGAACAAATCTTAACCCTTCCAACTATGAAAATCACCTGTAAAGGCTTGTGCGAACAAGGCGCCCTCGAGAGTTGGCTCAGTCAATCCAGTTCTGTCTGGAGCAATAAACCAAAACTCCAGCCAACTATTGTGGGAAGCTTGTGAAAGGCCATCCTAAACGTTTGACTAACGTCATACAGTCAAAGGCAACAGTACCAAACACTAATGAAGTGAGTGTCAATTTCGGACCTCTGAAAACGATCCTCAAAATCATTATTGTAGAATTTAACACACCGGAGTAACATTGGGAACGTTAACTGACCTAATACCGAGGTGATGTGGTGATTTGGTACACATACTCGATTTTGCTTTTAAATGGCTTCAATTATTTTGCCTTCAAATGTTTTGTAACTATGCAAAGCACACTGAGTTACCTTGTGTATGAAATCTGATATGTACCGGTAAATAAAGTTGGCCTGCCTTGGTGACTTACACAAGCCTTGGATCTGGGGAAGGTTTTTTTTCTTAGAGGAAGTTCTTCCTTGGCTCTGTCACTTTGTGCTTGTTCATGCAAGATTCAGGTGGTTTCTTCATGTGTGAGAAACGTAACATTGAAAATGCTTTGAGATCAATTCTGTCTCTTGTATTGTCATCTTTTAAAAACTATTTACTTGATTTTATTTCTTGTCATTTTCAATCATATCCAAGTCTATTTTTGCAGCTGATGAGGCAAATTGCCAGGCATTGATGAGTCGACCTACATTTATGACTCAAAAATATTTCATCCAAGTCTTTTTGAACTTGAAACTATTCTCCTCTGCATGCTTCCAGAATGGCTTTACAAGTTAGTCCTAGAACAATACTTGACTTTTTGCAAGTAACAAAGCCGTACCCCTGCTGAGCCCACCTCCTGCAGCTGTTCCAGCTCCAGCCTCAGAGCCTCCTGATCGGCCTCCAGCTCGGCATACTGCTGCTTCAAGCTCTGG
The DNA here is from genome assembly GCA_026261675.1 of Hippocampus mohnikei. Lineage (NCBI taxonomy): Eukaryota > Metazoa > Chordata > Actinopteri > Syngnathiformes > Syngnathidae > Hippocampus > Hippocampus mohnikei. The sequence goes on from JAKGUB010000345.1 coordinate 7,635,639, forward strand.
TTCTCCTCCAGAACCGCCAGCCCACACTCCGCCGCCCGGATCTTCTCGCGGTTGGCCTCCGCCAGCTCCCGGGTCAGACGCTCCACCTCGGCCCGGCACTGCTCCACCGTGTCTCCGCATCCTCCTGCTGCTCCACCGGCGGCCATCGCCCCTCTCCTCCCTCCCTCCCTGCGTCGGATGAGCGGAACTGCGCGACCGCAGGAGGGAGAAACAGGAGACTACAAATCCACAACGCCACCCTCTGAGGAAAAAGCTGCTTCAAATAGCGCGTCGAAAACAATCAACCCCTGCAAATGTACACAAAGTACCCTCATCCTCATCGCTAGATTCAATCATCTTCGGCCGCGTGACGCTGAAAGGGATGCGGCTCCTCATGATCCGCATCCGCGTCCACTCCCTCTGTTTTCTGCTTATTCACCAGCTTCAAGCCGCCATCTACACCCGCAGCCGAAAAGCAAGGCATCCCCTTTGTGTGATCCAGCTGCAGACACAAGTTACATGACTACAGTTAGGATTATAGTACAGGTACTGTCTAATGACACGCGCGGGTTTATGGCACCGCGCGCGCACTCACGTCGCAAGAACGGCTGTAAAACATTTCTGGAAAAATCTGAAACAAGCTTCCAATAATGCAAACACACACGCACACACAAAAAAAACTATTAAAATGAAAATAGCGTCATTCTTTGTATTATTATTAATTCCGCTTTAGTATTACTAGTGTGGAACCAATACCTCAATGGAACCTTATGAGTTCACTTTATTGATGAGAATAAATGTATGGAATTTGAAACAAATCGTATATAAGTAAAACATCCGTATCACCCGCTGGTTTAAAATGTGTTAAGTCATACTCCCCTTATAAACGATTTATTTTTAATTTTTAAAACGTTTCCCCGGAAGTGTAACCCTGCTGTGGGAAGCGCAATGCCGGGTTACATTAACCCCGCAGTCGCTTCAACGCATTGCACGTTGCTAGTTAGTTGCTATGTTGTAGCTATTAGCACGACAGCCATTCCTTCGCTGGGAGGGTGACCCGCCGTCCAAGTTGGACAAAAATACGCTGTGAATTTCTTCCTGTTTGTACACATTAACCAGTCAGCAGCTGGTAACTCCAAGACAACGGATCTCGCCTAGTAAACTTCGAGCGTGTTTCCCTTCCTCTGATAGCTTCGCCAGCTAGCTAGCAGCTCAAGTGCCACCCGGTTCTTGCACCCACTCTCTGTGCGAACCGTCACCTGCCCGGCTGGAGGACCATGGCGATGAGACAGACTCCGCTCACCTGTTCTGGTCACACTCGGCCTGTCGTGGATTTGGCCTTCAGTGGAATCACCCCTTATGGCTACTTTCTCATTAGCGCCTGCAAAGGTGAGACTGGCATACTGTACAGTACTCTGGTGTATTTCCTGTGGAACGCTATTGAGTAAGTCCGTATTAAATACAATGCTGATCTTTCTATTCAAATTGTTTTGTTGCAGGAAATCACCCATTTTCCCTCATTTCTAATCGGCCTTGGGCATTATCATCTGTAGTCCGTCTCCCAACTTTTTAAACATATTGGAGTGCAATCCCAGCCAAACAAGCCTGGTCTTGATCAAGATGGTTTGCAGTATTTTGTGTGGCGCTCACTCAGTTGAAAACTTTCTGGAATTAACATAACGCCATGGAAGGTTTCCAGTCAGGTTTTAAGATGACGCATAGCACAGAGACGGGCCTGTTAGGAGTTTTTAGTGACATTCTCCTGGCAAATGTCACTCTAGACTTTGTGTGACTTGTCAGATCTGACAAGTCCGGTGTTTGGTCCCAGGGGGTGTCTGTATGATTTATTTTTACTCCATATACAGAACTTGGTATGCAGCAATGGTTGTTTACAAGTGCTGCATAAATAAATCACATTGGTTGTATTTCTTTTCTGTTCAGATGGCAAGCCCATGTTGCGCCAGGGAGACACAGGAGACTGGATTGGAACGTTTCTGGGTCACAAAGGTGCTGTCTGGGGAGCCACTCTGAACACTGACGCCACCAAGGCTGCCACTGCCGCGGCAGACTTCTCAGCGTGAGTGGACAAATGCACAAAATAATTTGCTAAACCGGAGAGACTCGATTTAGAATCAATGCTGTGCCAACAACTGCACCGTATTGTTCCACTGGCCTTGCTGATATGAATAAATGATGATGATAAATAACTGTAGCATGGCAAATGTTTAGTTATTCACTTATTATATTTTCCAGGAAAGTGTGGGATGCAGTCAGTGGTGACGAAGTCCTCACATTGGCACACAAACATATCGTAAAGACAGTCACCTTTACTCAGGTGAGTGTGGAAGCTTTAATCATTCAAAGTAGAAGTTTACCCATTTACAGTCGATATTTATGTATCTCTGTCAAACCTTTTTCCTTCTCAGGACAGTAACTGTTTATTGACTGGAGGAAATGATAAGCTCCTGCGCATCTATGATCTCAGCAGCCCCGATGCCGGTGTGTAAATCAGGGAAATTATGTTATTTTATTTGGTGCTCAATCAGCGCAATAGATTACGGAGCCCCTCTGGTGCCAAAGTATTTCCATCTGAAATGCATTTATGGGTACATATTTGGTGTCTCCAGCGCCACAGGAGATTGCTGGTCATACCTCACCTATCAAGAAGGCCCTGTGGTGTAATGACGACAAACAGATTCTCTCAGCAGCGGAGGATAAAACCATACGGTCAGTGAAGCGGCGCCTCCTGGATGAGCAGAAAATGTCGTTAGAATTATACATTGAAATATTCCTCGATCCAGCGGTGAATGAAAAATGCAATGGTTTTATAATCGTATGCAAGCACCGGACGTAATATCAGAAGAAGCAATGGTCAGTGCCAATGCCAAACAGCCGCTGTATTTTTGACCAAACGTTTTTTTAAATTTTGAACGTGACCAGGCTGTGGGACAGGGCCTCCACGGAGGTGGTGAAGACGCTGACGTTTGACACGTCCGTGAGCAGCATGGAGTACGTGGTTGACGATGAGGTCCTTGTGATCACATATGGGAAGACGATTGCTTTCTACAACGCTCTCAGGTATGTCACAGCGAGGGCCACACCATTAAAAAAAATAAATAAATAAAACTTTGTTTGGGAATAAATAACAATGGAACTCATCTGCAATGTCATTATGCAGCCTTGACCTGATCAAGTCTGTGGATGCCCCAGCGACCATCAACTCGGCATCGCTCCACCCAGACAAGGACTTTTTTGTCGCAGGCGGAGAGGACTTCAAGCTCTATAAATACGACTATAGCACCAAGGAAGAAATAGGTAAGAGGTTTTGCTGTTTGGCAATTCTTTTAGGAGCAATAATTATGTTTGAATCAGACAACTGTTTCCCGTGGAACATGTTACGCTGTACACCCAACTTTTTTCCTCCCCATTTCAAAGCACTCTAAAGACTTTTTTGTCTTCTTTTTTGATCGCCAAATATTAGCTTTTTGCAAATTTTTTGTCAACTTGCGGCCTTGCCCACTCCCCCGACTGTATCACATGACTCAGTTTGATTTTGTGTACTGTGACAGACCTGTTTACACTCTGATCAATAACATTTTTTAATGTACAGTCAAACTGGCTGTCTGTCAAAGTTAACAATGTAAATTCCTTTTTGGGGGGGAATTTACACTGCGAGAGGATATTGTTGTTCCATGATCGTAAGATAATTAATGGCCAATTCATAGTGCGTCTCTGGTGAAATAAAATTAGCATGGGATTTGGAGCCCTCTTGTGGACAAAACTATGCACCACTTGTAAATATGTATCAAATGACAAGTACCTTTCAACGGTGACTTGAGTGGTCTTGTCAACGCCAGGATGTGTTTCTCTCATCCACAGAATCCTATAAAGGTCACTTTGGTCCCGTGCACTGTGTCCGCTTCAGTCCGGATGGCGAGCTGTATGCCAGCGGCTCTGAGGACGGCACGCTTCGTCTGTGGCAAACAGCAGTGGGGAAAACCTATGGCCTTTGGAAATGCGTTCTTCCTGGTAAACCTGCTGCTTTCATTTCAAGCCTTTTTTTCTATGTTGTCACCATGTCTGTTTTTCTGCTACTCTTCAGAGGAACTTGCGGCAGAGAACACGGAGCAGATATACACCTCACCTCCTGAAATTAAAGCCTAAAGAGAGAGAGAAGCGTGCTGCTGATTGCGGGAGGAAAACAAGACCCGAGGAAGACGCAGCTGACACGGCGGTCCCGGTTGAGTTCTATCAGGCCCCAGCAAGGACAAGAGTCCCGAGCATCTCCATCTATCAGGAACTGATGTTGAAAATGTGGCCGACTTGTCTGTCATGCAACACACACACACACACAGATACACACAAATGCACATTTATGCAGGCATGTAGACAATAAGGGCGACAGAGACAAGCAGTAGAGCTATACGTGCGTGCCGCTCATTCATAGCTGCCTGCTTTGTCTCTGATCAGCCCGGTTGGTATGTTGGCTTCAACATCTCTACACGTGGACATTGCTAAGTTCAATTTAGGTTCGATTTCATTATTTAATGAGCTGGACCCAGGCTGTTGTTTTCAGTTCAATTGCAATACGGGAGCCTGTTGTGCCACGTGAGAGCTTTTGTTTAATCGCTTTAAGGATTCACCGCTGCTGTGCTCGTAAGAGACAGGTTAAGTCTAAGTGTCAACGAATGTTTTGTGACAAAAAGTGGAAGAGGAAGAAATGTCACCGTTTGACTTTTTGGTTTGTTTATCATTAACCAGTGGTTGAATAAAGAAATGTGTTGCTGTTTTATGTCAATGTAATGCACACCAAGCCAATCGGTGCTTTGTAGTTATTGTGTGAGAAAAATCTGAAGTGAGAATTTTTGATCAAGTGACAGAGATTTTTATCACCCCAAAAAGTAACCTTGGAAAAAGGATTTTGATTTGATGAACCTGACTCGAATAGTTATATTTTAAAATTGTTGCAGCCATGACTTGTCTTGAATTGTCTTTTATGACAGGTGTACCACGCCAGATATAAATCGGTTTGATGCTGCTGAAAATGTGTTTCGTTGCATTTCATGGACTTGGATAATTTGGCCTTTGGAGAGCTTTTACATGATGGACATTGACCCTACACATTTTGCAATCCAGCACTGTAAACCTTTAAATCCAAATCAAATTGGCACCCTAATCCTGTTCATTATTGGAAAGGTGGTATTTTGGTTCATAAGATCCATATCTCATCTCTCATTGTTTGCTTCTGTGCTCAGGAGTCAAACACCAATATTGTACAATGAGAAAATATTGCCGCTGACACGATTGACAGCGGCAGCACCGAGCCGCAACATTTGCCAGTGGTCCTACGATACCATCATTCTGAAAAATTGTGCCGTGGCGGGGCTGGAGCTGCTTACAGCAGCATTTTTAATTCAGAAATATTTACAGTGTACTCCATCCAGTCAATGAACACGTTGAATTGATCGCCGGCCTCCATTCATTCACACCCCCCACCCCACCCCGTTCATCAAATTGCCGTGACCTATCGCTGCTGGCATCATGAAGAAGGCGGGGGGGAGCAGGGAGACTTTCCCCATCTTGAGGATATAAATAGGAGGAGGAGGAAGAGCAGCAGAAGTGATTCAGGACCTTTTCACCCTTCTGGACACCGAACCTGTGCGCTATCTTTCACCATGAATGTAAGTGGCGTAAGATTGACTTCAATTCCGCATATGAGGTCTAATTTGTAAAAAAAAAAAAAAAAGGTTTCGATTAACACCTTTAGCGACGTATTTCTTTCAGGCTGTTTGGGGTTGCGGTTTTCAGTGTTTTATCATAATTTTGACTTTATGCGTTTTATCATAATATCATATGTGTTTTATCATAATTTTGACATTATGCAAAAATGTGTCCTCTTATACTGCAGAAATGACATTTGATCATGCTGTAACATGAGTATACTCAAGTATTAAAATTGATTACCCTTCTCTAACCCCCACAGGGTTTGAAGAACATCACTTTAACTTCTATTCTGACTCTCTTACTGGTTGCATTTGTCACACAAACCTGGAGCGCGCCGAAGGTTAGGTTTGTTTTTCTTTCTTTCTTTCTTAAACATTACCGAAAATATGAACAATTACAAATCCAGATTTTTGTAATTCATTTAAAAAAATAGATATTGCATGTATATATCTAAAATTGAGTATGCAATTTAAACGCAAGTTGATGGTTATTTTTTTTCCCCTGACTTTAAGGGCGCTTTCCAAAGGAGAAACTGGACACCGCAGTCTATGCTGTACCTCAAAGGCACTCGTACGTACTTGCAGCTCAACTCACGTTTTCGTTCATTCCAAGTTTTAGCCTGCGAGTTTCATGCGGTGCTTTTTGATTCTGCGCAATTTTCTCAGAAGGACGCAGGTTCATCTCAGAGGACCGAAAAGAGGGCGACGTGTATGACACTTTACACTTAGGTACTACCTTACATTGCTTACAGAAGTCAAAACTGAATTGTCAAATATTCAACAGACTTTAAATTGTCCACTGGTGTGCCGAACTCCATTTGGGTTGGCTCCAGTTCCTCGCGACCTTGAATGATCAATACGGTACAAGCCAGAATCATGGTTAGTTAAAAACAACGGGAAATGTAATACAATAAAAGAATCAGCGATATTGAGGTATTTTTAATGACTGCCTCTCTCACAACTTCCAGTAAACAACGTTGCGCTCAAGAGGAACTAATTTAAACCGTCCATAATAAATCGGCACTTGTGCCGTTTGTTTCCTAACAGAGACCCGCAGTCAGAACACAGAGAAGCTGAGCGTGGACCAGGCTGCCACTATTTTGCTCAACTTTTTGCAGCAGGCCAGGGATGGGGGTAAGTGTAGCACCACATAGAATATTTCGCTTGTTCTATATTATCTATTCAATCATTGTTTTTTATTTTTTTTGGGTGGGCGGGGGGAAATGGACAGGCACCCAGTGATGATAGTTCCAGAAATTATTTTCTTGCAGTAACTGCTTCGAATAGGTTGGGCGCAAGAGTTCCATCCTTTTATTATTTTGACATTTTTAAGTACAGTTTCATTGATCATTGTGGGGTTTTCTTTCCGCTACCGACTTTTAGCCTCTGTGTAAAGAAATCTGAAGATAAGAGCAACTAAAAGAATCCAGACAAGTTGTACGAATTGATGCACTGCTCCACCTGAAATGTGACTGTCTCGATGTCTTTTTCTCGTAGCTGATGAAAACCTCGAGGAGGTGTACTTCCAGGAGATGCCGGTGTGGAAAAGAGAATACTTCTGAAAGTGCGCCACTGCCTGGTTCGACGGATGTCGTCGTCCATTTCTGCGCGGGGGGAGAAGAACGGATGTTTTGTACATTGTATCGCCGACTCTGAAAACTGTATATTTGAAATGTGACGTTTTAATAAACTGAAAGCACCATTTTTGTGATGTTGAAAATATTTAAATACAAGTGAACCAAAACACAATGGTATAATATTGGTATGTATATAAAACTGTATATTCCAAATGAAAAAATAGTACCGGTAGTTCAGACATCTCCTGGACACCTCCCCGGTGAAGTACATTTTCCCCCAGAGTTGAAAATATTCACATGTGTGTCTATTAATTTATTCAGTCGTCCACTGAGGTCAATTTAAAATGTTTGCTATCACTGAAAGCGACTCAGTCCTACATTCTTGACATGTCACTCAAATTTAAATAATTGAAGTCTGACCTTACCCTCTTTAGGGAATCCTGGAAATCAGTAAAAATCTCAGTTTTTGTCTTCTGGCGCCGTACCCAGGACGAAGGGAGCCTTTATGTTCAGTCGGTCCTTTTCGGCCTCCTCGTCTTCATCGTAGGGTTCATCATCATCGTCGTCGTCCTCCACGTCGCTGTGGTGGGGCGTGGAGTGGACCGACACTGACGGAGAGGGGGGCACCGAGTAAGGCCGGGGATAGCGGAAACCCTCCATCTGTGGACAGAGAACATGAATACTGGCCAATTCTATCGTTAAAAGAGACCGTCGGGAACATAAAATCAAAAACATTGGACTTTGTCAAATAACTCAAAAAAGGTTTGCAATAATGTACCCAATAATAAGAATAAAAAACTAACAAGATTTCCATCCATCCATCCATTTTCCGAACCGCTTGATCCTCACTAGGGTCGCGGGGGGTGCTAGAGCCTATCCCAGCTGTCTTCGGGCAGTAGGCGGGGGACACCCTGAATCGGTTGCCAGCCAATCGCAGGGCACACAGAGACGAACAACCAACCACGCTCACATTCACACCTAGGGACAATTTAGTGTTCAATCAGCCTGCCATGCATGTTTTTGGAATGTGGGAGGAAACCGGAGTGCCCGGAGAAAACCCACGCAGGCCCGGGGAGAACATGCAAACTCCACACAGGGAGGCCGGAGCTGGAATTGAACCCGGCACCTCTGCACTGTGAAGTCGACGTGCTAACCACTGGACTACCGGGCCACCCTCTAACAAGATTTTTTATTTTTATTTTAATTGTCACTATGTAAATGAAATGTCCAGTAATGGATATGAACAATGCCTATCATGTAAAAATGCACAACACATCCCTGAAATCCAAGCAAAAGACAGCCTTGTTGTACTGTGACGCAATGTAACAATCGGCACTCCAAAGCTTGTCAATCACCCAAATGCTAAGCTGACAATTAAGGCCCGAAAAATGTGGGACGGATACAACCGCATCCACGTCTCTCAGAACAGGAGCGCCTCTAAAAATTCAAAGGAAGGTAAAAACAAAGCATGTTTTCTTGGGATGATACCAGTACTATTTTATTCATTTATTTGACTTTGTTCACAAAATACACACAGCTCGACTAATGTGGAGCAGCTTAACCTTGTGTTGACATTTCATTGGGTATGGACAAATGTCTGATTTTTGTCAATACCGCAGCCATTATTAATTTGCATCTTAGGAACTGACCTTTAAAGGCGCCATTGGGTCCACTTTAAACTGGTCAGGGAAAGCTCTGCTCAGCGCAAGGAGGCGTGCGTGAATGTAGAACTGTCAATGAGAAGTCGATAATTTCATCAGCAGTGAGTTTATCAAAGAAATTGAAAACACACTTTTAAGGCAATAGCTTTCAAAGCGAGAGTTTATAAGTTCCAAATCTTTGTTGCGGCCAATGCAACCATTTTGGAACATCCTGAAGAAAAAAAAAGAAAACCACTGTACAGTCCACAACAGCAGTTTGGGATCATGTGAGCCAGAAAAAAAAAGGACTAAAAACATTTGTCATTTATTGGCAACAAGCTCCAGCGACAATCCCGCAAATGGCAGCATAAAATTTCCGACCGTCTATTAAACTGAATAGCGACTGTTTTGCGTGCACAAACCCGTCCCAGGTATCTCCAGTCTAACAGGTCAGACAACCTCTCCGCTCTGTTGCGCTGGATGATGCGCTGACGCCGCGACTGCTGGCAGAAACTGAACATGAACTGAGTCAGCTGGTTGCAGGACTCGTCGGCAGAACGGAACCGCCGGTCCACAATGTAAATACCTGAGAAAAGAGTGAAGGGAAAAAGAAAAAAACGGCGTCGCTTTTTTCTGGATCGCAACGCTAATTTAGGTGTGCGTGTGTGTACACACCATAGGCGGCAGGGTCCGATACATGTTCCTCCATGAAGCACCCAAAACCAGAAAGGTTTGTCGTCACACTGGGAATGCCCATTACTGTGCATTCACCTGAGGAATAGTACAAGAAATTTAAAAAAACATCAAACAACAATATGGCCACCACAGTGGTAGCAAGAACAAACTACAAGTATTGAAAACATCGCTTGTCTGACTGTCGTGAGCGTACCTGGCGTGTATCCCCAAGGCTCATAGTAGGAGGGGAATACGCCGAGGTTACAGCCACGGACAAAGTCCTCATAGTCTAGCGGCAGCAGAGGACTCGTAGAGGACAGAAATTCGGGATGGAAGATCACCTGGGGAGGAGAAACGCATCATCAGAGCTTTAGAAACAGTACAATTCAGGTCATTGTGGACTGAAATCCAAATGAGCAACAACTCTCACAGGGAGGCGATCGATATGCAGGCGAGTACCTTAACACGGTCATTCCTGGAATTGAAGAGGCCGATCCGTCGGATGTTCGCGAGGATGGGATCTGATGAGTCATCAAGCATGTTGTGGGTTGTCACTGGAGGGAGGCTGTGTCTCTGTCAAAAGAGCGCACATGAGGACCATCCATTCTCGATATACAAAAGCCATTTTGCCTTAGAAATCTTTTTTTCATCACCCTACCAACAAAAACTGGTTTTAAAATCTTTTTTTTATTTAATTTTTTAAAATGAAATAATGTAGTGTAGAACTGTAGCTGAGGTAGCTGACATTTAAAGCTGCAATGCCCGCCCGGACTGCAGCCTGGACCGGAGCGTGACAGTCAATGGTTCTGAAACTTTGTGAAATAAACAAGGGGGTTATTGCAAAGAGTGGTGGGAGGCAGGTGGAGGGTGATAAAAACCGGGGGGACAGCGGATGAAAAACGACCAATCACAACAACTCATACTCGAGTTAGCGATGAGGACATTCAGTCCATCATGCCCGCCGGACATTTGTAGTGAGTCCCATTTGCACTCAATTTCAAAACCTCAGAAATATTGACATTAACATAAATTTATTTCATTGAGAAAGACCTTTGAATCGGATTTAGATTTCAACTCTCTGTTATGACGTAGATCACACTGACACAACCAGTCGATTAAACCACAGTCTGGGATAGGAGATGGTAATTGAGTCTCAGCTAAGTTATTGCGCTGACTTTCATTCATGGTTTACCACACATGAGGATCTATCCTCATACCTCTTTCAATAATTCAGTAGCAGTGGGCGCCATCACTCTCATTGATCGCTACTTTGGAAATGTGGATCCATTCAGAAAAAAAAATAGATGGAGCTGATGTTGTTCCGAGTACGGCAAAGAATCCAGATGTCCAACTGCTTTGTACACGCAGCCCCCCCCCAAAAAAAGTAGTTCAGATGACAATACCTGAGTGGCGTAGATGGCTCTCTTCATTATAGTGAAGTCATCACGGTCCAGAATGGAGTCCATATCAGGGATCTTGCCTCTGATCACAACACCAGTTATTTAAACCAGATTTTATCACAAAAAACTCAAGGCTGATTTTATTCCAAATAAATAAATAAAAACAACTTACATTAAGAGCGCATCATACAGCCTTTTCCCAAACTTCTCTTTCACAGTGTGGGCCGTATCCCTGTGGAGTAGAAACCACACTTGGATATAATTACACAACGTAAGTCATCTTTTTTTCCTGCTCATGGCTTCTTTTATATGGCCAATATGTAATATCTATTTCAAGCCAGATATAGGAGTATTTGGGGCACTCTAAAAAAAAGGAATATTAGGAGAATTAAATCCTGATTCGATAATATTTTTGGACGGAGGTGGGATTGCACCAGGGATCAACTCTAAGACTCTTGCTTTTTGCAATAGCGATGGATTGGCTGACAGATTTAGTTTAGGTTCGACTGGAATGCCCATTAATGACAATTAAATAAATTCATTAATGAGCATGAAATTAAACCACCGCATGGCATACCAGAGTTGTTTGCGTACAGCTTGCCCCTTCAGGGATTCCACATTGAAGTTGTTGGTTTTAGCTGGCATGATAAAGAAAACGACCACCGTCACATCATTTCTGTGGACCTGAGGCAGGGATTGAGCAAGAAGAATGGTTTACACATGGCGCAGATTGTTCTGAAAAGAAGATTTGCCCTCTGGGATTGAAGACTCACTCGAAGCAGGTAGTTGAGCCTGGATAGCGACTCGAGGAAAAGATCGGCTCCCTTGTTGGAGAACTCATAGCGCCCAGCGATGAAGAAGAAGAGCGTTTTATCGAGGTTGAAGTCCAGATGTCTGTTAAAACGAACACATTGGTTTCGCAAACCAATTGATTCTGTGGACAATTCAGGAGTTTCATTTGTTCATCACTAAGACTCACCCGTAGAAGTGTCCTCGGACAAACTCCTGGATGCGAGCCTTGTTGATGGAGTGTAGGTTCTGAAACTCATGCATGGCTGAGAACTTTTTTACATTCAGTCCATTAGGAGTCACCACATCTGCTCGGTGAACACATTAAAAGGAGACGCATAAGCGAAGAAAAACACAATGACTTCACGTCTTTAAAACTATGGCGCATGCCTCTGAGCGGATTGTCTATTTATATTGCCCCCCCCACCTCAACCCCAGAAAAGTCCACAGAATCATCTAGATCCAAAAACTCACACACCGCGAAACCTAAAAGTCTACCTGGCTTTCTATGTAGCATATGATTGGCCTCCACAGCGGTGATCTGCGAGACTGTTGTGAAGACGTGAGAACAATGGACAGCGGCTCTCTCCAAGCAGTAGCGATGGTAAATCTGACGCTCGCCGGCCTCCTTGTCGATGTTGAACTGCAGCGTGTACACACCCACACCCACAGAGCAACATTTATTAAAATTACAAAGTAGTCAAAGTCTTTTGCAAGCAGACCACATTTGCAATCTGTTCATCAGCTGAAAATGGATAATGCGCTCCAAATGATTGCATCCATAAAACTGATGAACAAAATATGGATTCGCCGGTTCAGGTCGAACAGTGTACGTTTGTTGTCAATCATCCACTCAGCCGCTGAGTGGCCTTTCGCTCCAATGTTGACCTTTACAATGGGCCAATTACAAAACCCCATTCACACACATTTCAACACCTTTAAACAATACTCGAAGTGCTTGTAAAGGTCTACAGACTGCGGTCAGTTTCCACGAAACAGCACGACAATTGATGATATTCAGTTTAAGACCTTCAAGTGCGGTTAGGGCGATTCCTAATTCCTTGACATAAACTTTACCTTATCTAAGTTGTTGTAGAAGTCAACATTCCCTGCGCAGAGATATCGTCCCAGCAGAGTTGCGTGAGTAGTGAAGACGGTTGCCATGGGGATCTTCCGAGAGCGACAGAGAATAAGCCCGGGACCTGCCTGCCACTCATGGAAATGAGCGATGACGTTGGGCTTGTCTCCAAGCAGGTCTGTTAACTGGAAACAAAAGGGCATCATTATTTTTCGATACATCTGTTCTTGAATGATTGAGAAAAGTTATTGGGGTGGTGGGGGTCAAGGGGGGGGGGGTAATAGGGACCTCTTTGAAGAACCAGGCGATCAGCGAGCCAAGGATGAGCGAGTCATTTGCTTCGCGGTCTTGGTAGGGCAGACCGATGTTGCAGGTCTCCCATAGGTCACCCTTCCAGCGGTCCAGGTTCCAAGCGGCCGTTCCAATGTCAAAAAGGATCACGTAGGGACTGCCCTCGATTAGCCAGCGGCCAAAATAAGCCTAAAACAAAGACCAGGGAAAAAGTCATTTGCTGTATAATTTCTGAGCAAACATAAAATGATCTTGTGTCAAAACCATGATTTCAATTTAGGGTAGTTGCGGCCTTAACTTTACTGGGTGGCGGTCTCGAGCAATTGTTAAGCACGGCACACGTGAAAGTTGTTTCTTAAGATGAATGGAACAATTTTCCCCTTCATCCTCACATCTGGCCAGACCAGACTGCAGTCACCATGCAGTGGGCCATGGTGTACAATTGCCATCTAGTGGTTACATGTTTTTACGACTGAAGATATATTATGGGGAAAAATAATGTGTGTGCTCATAATGTCTCAAACCTGGCAACCATTCTGGATCAGAACATCCAAGGCCTTCTTGATTGGAGGAAAAGGTGGCTCGCAGGCTTCCACCTGAGTCTTGAAGTTGTGTTCAAAATAGGGCCCCAACATGAAGTAGTTCTCCCCCCATTCGTCCACAGTGATCTTGGCCTTGGTCTGAATCACAGTGTAAATTCCTCCAACTGTACCAAACACAAACCGAGACCTGTTAGTGCTCCCACCCATTCATTTTCAAAAACCCTGATACTTTATGTTTGTTTATTTGTTTTTTTATTCAGAGCGCTGCAGTGAGGAAGCTACCATATTCGAGAGAGCATGTGAATTTTGTTTATACTTCATGCACTGCTTATGGTGAACTGCCATTCATCTCCGATGGTCTTGCATTGTACAACATATCCGGTATACCAGCAGCATATTTTAGACCATTTTAAAACAGGTGGAAGTGTTTTTTTTCTCCTCCAGTGTCTGACACACACAACAGAACAGACTGTTATGAAGTCAAGTTAAGTCAAGTCAACTGTATTTATAGAGCACTTTCAAACAGCCATCGCCGCATACAAAGTGCTGTACATGGAGCAATTCAACATGAACATATGAAAGACCATTAATGCTCACCGAGCCCACAAAGACGTTGAAATGACATCTCGGAGGACAGCATGAAACACCTGAATGGCCTCCGAACTGGACGACGTGACTAGTTAGGGTTAAATTACATTTCATTTTCCTTTGAAAGTGAGAAGGTGCTACGGTGGTCATTATGTGGTTTTAGAAATGCATGGCGTTATAGTGATAATAGTGAAGTCCACATATAGGAATAGCTGGTGCCTAGCTTAATGTGTAACTTTTCAAAGGCATTGAACTGTCTCCACTTTCTCTGGCTTTCAATATTTACTCTTGCGTGGAGCGCAGTCGCACGTGTTTTGAAGGGACACACACACAAAACTCTCAATGTAATGCCCCCAAAATGAGGTCTAAAAGAAAGAATCGAAACAATATTCATAATGGAAGACAGGAATAAAAACATTGAACCTTTATTGGTGACTTCCCAGGCGACCTCGAAGAGCAGCAGGTCCTCCACGGGCAAGTCATCCTCCTCCCACGCTGGCAGTACGCCACTTAAAGATGTCATCGACAAAGACCGTGACAGAGGCATCTTCACTATTAACAAACAAACCGCCCAAAAAAAAAAAACGTTTCTGATAAAGTTGCAGAAAGCTGTGGCGAGATTTTTCTCAACAGGGGACTCGGTATTGGACCTTCACGAGAGAGCAGGACAAGATCGATATGGTGTGACGGGGTAAAGAACTCCCACCCCGCCTTCTGCCGCCAACCTTTAGCCTACATAAACACAAATGCGCACAAACCACGTGAGAACAAAATTGGGTTTAGTGATGTCATGCATGAAGCTGATTGGGAAATGAAGTCAGAAGTGGAAGTATTAAGTATTAAAATTACTGAAAGAGCGTCAAGTGATATTTTACATTGATACGACACATTAAAAAAAAGATAGTAGTTGTTTGCAATATCTTGCTAGTAAAGCAAATACTGATCAAAATACTTCTTTCCTGATATCTGTTCCAATAAGAGTAAATGTGGAATTTCTTTGTATTTTACGGGAATGTTTTGAAAACAGAGTTCTCGGCATAGATCAATTTTGAATCTAAACCCAGCAATGACACAGCGACGTTGAATCACTGTTCCCTTCACATAAAATGGATGAACCCAAACTACGAACTGAGGTGTCAACATTTTCTGAGAAAAACGAATGAATGATGCATTTCCGCACGGCAATTTACGGAAATGCGGGTGAACATGATTGGCTGCCAGCTACCAGGGCGCAGGGTCACCTCTTCGAGTGGGATATAAAAGAAGTCGCAATGGATGGCGGTGATCATATCGTTGGGAGTAGCAAAATATTAACCACATACTTTTGCAGCTTTCGGGACACAAGAGAGGAAGCGAGGGTCTTTTTCTCCCAAGATGAAGTTTGCAGTTGTAGTTATGATGTGTGGGTTGATTTTTGGCGAAGATGCAGGGTGTCTCGGAGCATCTCTGTCAGGATTTCTACCCGAGCAGGAATCACAGGGATCGGGTAAAAACTAATGCTCTCCACCCGGCATTCCGCCGCTTACTCAGTTCATTATTGTCTTACAGGTGTGATCTTGATCCTTTTCCATTAGATTCCATCCGTTCCAGAAGAAGTGCGGTGGAAGACTTTTTGGAGGATCCCAACCTTTGTTTCTCCCTGAGAGAAAACGACACCCAGCAGCAGCTCCTGTGCAACAACCACAGGAACAAATTCAACGTCAATCCGTTCGGCCTTCGCTTTGGCAAGCGCTACAATCATGCGTCCATCTACAGGAGAGCCCTTCAGAGAGCCAGAACAAGCAGATTTTCACCTCCAACACTTTTTCCACGACAACTGGAGGTGCTGACCTGAAGATCATTTTGACTTTGTGTGTGCCATGTTGGACTACGAATAAAGTAGCATGGGAAAAGTGAAAAAGAAATCACATTACTTAATCTCAGTAGTTATTGGACACTTTAGTAAGAGCAATGTAAAATTATTAAAAAGCTTTACTGTAGAGACTGTGAGACTGCACAAGGTGGCAGTAAAATGCCGTTCACTGTTATCTCCCCCACCTTTTTTTTAAACCTGTAATGTAGTCTTGCTGTTGGACACAGCAAAAAGATAAAACCGAGAGTATTATTTCATTTCATACAATAATCCACATTATTTATGTGAAGCCAGACTTCGATTTTTGTTTTGTTTTGTTGAGGCATATGGTGTTTATTCGGTTTTTGTTTTCAGTCATAATTTACTAATTATAGTTAGGTTCAATGGAATGATTAGTATCTGACGTTAATTAATTCAGGGGCACTTTTGTTAAATGGTTTTCACCTTCAGTATTTTGTAATGAGTTATTTCCAATTTTTACAGAATAAAAAATACACAAATAACAACTTTTGAGTCAAATGAAAGTTAATTAACTCACTTCTTGGTTTCTTCTTTGATCTTCCAGGCTTTCTATCTCGCTTCTTGGTTTCATGAACATTGATGTTAGTAGCATGTGAAAAGCACAGGCAAGCCGCTGAGCCACAATTGAGCAGCTAACGTTAGCTGTCGTAATTAATTTGCTAACATTACCTCCAATACATATATGAAATTTATATCCTCACATTTTATCGAAATGGAAAACCTGAAACGTAAGATCGCTGTTTCAGGGTCGACAGGCCGCTTTTGATGAATTCCCGCCACAAGGAACCATAGACAATGAACACGAAGTAGATGCTCGATCCGGGTCACTGAGCTGTCACTCAAAAAATTAATCAGCTAATCAGAACGCATTTCTCATCAAGCCCACCCATCTGTTCGTGTCAAAAATTAATCAGCCAATCAGAACGCATTTCTCATCAACCCCACCCACCTGTTAGTGTCGTGCGAAAAATCGCGAGAGAAAAGTATGGAAGCGGAAACGAGAAACGATATCACTGATATAAAGTAAAAATAAAATAAAAATCCAACAAGAGAATTATCAAGGAAAATTGCACTGATACCAGATATTAGAAATGGACTACTAAGAAGGAAAAATACAACTTCGATGTGATTTTAAAAATATGTTCAGAAATCTCCGCTGGACTGAATAGTTCACAAATGGTGATTAAATACAAATGTTACATTTGATTGAAAAAATGTCACAAATCAATTAAAAAAATACACAAAACAATCATTGTCCATGGGTTGAATTATTTTATTAGGTAACAATTTATTGCTTGAAAGACAATGTGCTTAGGGTTCTATCACACTTTTGGTGTCTTTTGTAGAGACTTAAATGTTCTCTAGAATTTCAGATTAATAATACATGGTACATAGACAAGGAAAACTGCACATGTGGAGTCTTGGGCTTCGATCCAGACATCGGGTTCTGTTTTTGTCAGTGTGAAAGAGCAACAGGCTCAGGATCCAGTTTGGTTATGCTTAAAAGTACACCGATATTGACTACTACACACCTACAACGGTTCAATTTATTAGTCATTAAGGAGAAAATGTGCTTGTGTTTTGAAAGCAAAAAGCACCATCTAATACTTCAGGTTATATGACACCATCCAAAATCACTGATGTTGTGCTTTCAAAGAATTGTAAGGTTTGACTGAGAGGAATCTAATAAGATGACATTGTGCATGATGACAGACTTCTCTGGATCACAGTGGTCTGTCAGTGTTCAAACATCCTTGAGGTCGCTCTGGATGCCCCAGAGAGTGTCAGCGCTCTTTTTTATCTGAGCCACTTCACCGTCCGTCAGGGTCATGTTGACGACGCTGCCCACGCCACTGCTATTCAGAACGCAGGGCAGAGACAGGAAGACCTCCTCTCCGATCCCATACATGCCCTTAGTAGCCATATGGAGAGTATTTGGACCAATAATAATTTGGAATTTTAATTTCAAATAAGCATGCTTGTGTCTTACCTTGACCATGGTGGAAACTGGGTGGACGCGGCTCATGTTCTTGACAATGCTCTCTGTCAGGTCGGCAACGCTCAAGCCAATGGCCCAGTTGGTGTAACCCTTCAGCTTGATCACTTCATAGGCACTAGCACACCATGTGGCACTTTGTTAATGTAACGTTTGATGGCATGTGGCTATGGATTCAAAATAACTCAATTTGCAAACAAAAAGAAAATTGTTACCAGCTCTGATTACCCAGTAGCCTGAGCCCTGCTGCATTAAGCCCACAAGTGTTGTACGTAACGATCCCACGGGGCACTTTGTACTAAAAACCCGTCGTCCCCGCTTGGCCTCAAATATCAGAGGCACTCCAGTTTTCCCACAGAGACAGCAGCATCGACTACAATCAATTTATGTATTCACTCTCTTTAAACACAAGGAGATTATTTACCCACCGCTCTATGCCATCAGACCACAGTAGCAGGATAAACATTACAGTGATTAGTAGACATGATTGTTAAAAAAATCTCTATACATCCTATATAGTGAATATATATTCACTTTCACATGGCATACCTGTCCACCACAGCTTTATGTGTGGCCTTCCACTGTTCTTTATCATCATCGCTGCCGATGTCGGGATTCAGCTTCTGCAAGTTGACCCCGGCGACATTCGCACCACTCCACACAGGCACTGGAATAGATGAAGCACAATACAGTACTTCTCTGGGTTCATCTGAGATGGACTGACGCAAAGTGGGAAAAGTGTGCTGTGGTCTGATGAGTCCACATTTCAAATTGCGCGTTTTGTCCTCAGGGTCAAGGCATGCTAGATAATGATGGACAGCTGAGCCGATTCATTGCGGAGACTCACCGCTGGTATCTCCGTGCTCACCCAGCACCCAGCCATTGAATGAGCTAGCATGGATGCCAAGGCGTTCAGCCATCATGAAGCGAAAGCGGGCAGAGTCCAAGTTGGTGCCACTGCCGATGACGCGGTGTTTGGGCAGGCCGCTCAGCTTCCAGGTCACGTAGGTGAGTATGTCCACTGTGAATGGGTGTGTCATCAAATGGCGTTGAATAACAATTGTGTGCTGCAACGACTGCCAACCACATGCAGCTGTTTTGTACCTACCAGGGTTAGAGACAACGATGAGTGTGCATTGTGGGCTGTGCTTCATTATCTGAGGGATGATGGACTTGAAAACGTTTACGTTCCTCTGCACCAAGTTGAGGCGGCTCTCGCCCTCCTGCTGCCGGACTCCGGCAGTCACCACGACCAAGCGAGAGTTGGCAGTCACTGCGTAGTCTGGAGGAGCAAAATGAGATATTTTGTAATGATGAGTGATGAGTAAGCCGCAGAGAGAATGCTAGCCTGTGAGAGCGGTGCGTTTCGACCTTTGTCCCCTACAATCTTGGAGGTCTTGAGGAAAAGACTGCCGTGCTGCAGGTCCATCACCTCTCCCTTCAGGCGATCTTCCATCACATCCACCAGAGCCAGCTCATCACACAGATCCTTGCAAAGTGAGCACAAGCATCATCAAGTAAAAAAAATAAACTGGAAAAAGGTGAAAAAAATACACATATAAGAGGGGGATTGCGTCAAAAAATGCCAACCTGCGAATAGGTCGACTTCAGATTTTCTTACATTTTAGTTTGCTGTAGGCGTCAAACTGTCGCTGTACTTTGTATGTTCAGTGCCTTACCCGCAGGAGGATGCTGATGGCGCAAGCCATGCCCACTTGGCCCACCCCGACCACAGTCACTTTGTTCCTGGGGGGCTCTGTAGAGCTACCCGGGAGAGGGCTGATGAGTTTCTGTAGCACCGACGACATGATAGAGCTGCAGAGAAAGCATGGAAAGGAGTCATTGTTGCCAGATAATGATTTTTCTGACTCCAGTGGTGACTCTTTTCCCCAAAAAGCGACAAACGATGTCACTTGAGATTAAAAAAACAGGTAACACGAGCCAAGAGATGTTCACAGACAAGCCCAATTGAAGGCAGTAGGCTTTTACAGTAAAAATCATCCATCAACTGAACTATGCAAACGTCCTGGATGATATCAAGGTCAAATGCTTGTGCTGGTCACAAAATGGGGACACTTTGCACAGCTGAAATGACTTTCCCATCTGCGGATGCCAGTTATTTAGCAATAAACCATCCACCTTGCTGTAATGTGCTTCAAGTCTGTATTATCCTCCTGTGATTAAAATGCTTTGCCTGCTAAAGACATATTTATATATTTTAAGAATCCAGACATTAAATCCCAGGTACGTGTGTGTCTCAATTTATTTATTTTCGTTTTTTTCACGTGGTAGAGTAAAGGAGGGTCTGAAAATGGCCCACTGTGTGTATATAGCGAGTCGGTAAATATGGTAGATTATTCTTTTATCGTTACATTTTGGACTATTTGAGTGCTGCTGATTTTATGTAAGAGGCCACCCATTATGCAGAATTCGAGATTCCAATTTTTCTGCGACTGTGTATTATAAGAGCTAGGTTAATCCGCGACTTTAGTTAGAAATAAAATAAATCCGCGCAGCGAGCGCAAACATGACATCACAAATAAATAGCTCGTTATTCCATGTTATAGGTGTCGGCTACTGACCGGGCCGCTCACGATGAACTACCACAAAGGGGAAATTTTTATTTTTTTGTCACGCGTGACCAAATAACGTGATGAATGTAACTTGGCAGCGCATTTCAACTCAACGCATCCATCGCTGGTGCGGCGTCGCGCACGCATCTCGACAGACCAACGCAACGAAAATTCCAATATATCATAGATATGGAGACTTACATGTTCTGGCGCTTTTAAAATCCGTTATTCGGACGTTGTCGCGGGCAGGTGGCGAGGCTGAGAGGAGGCTGGCGGGGAACTAAAGTGGGAGGAGGAAGAGGAGGGTGGCTTGGACCGCCGGGAGGATGCCAATATGGGGGGAATCGTGAGCATGAGGAGTCAGACGTGACGAATTTCAGCCTCTTCTTGCCACGGCAGATAGTGCGGCATTGTCGCCTCAGCTAAATAGTTGAGACAATATCCTAAACAAGGTTGCGTTGTCAATTTCAGGGATTAGCGAGCAAAACCATGGGCGGATTTAGAGGATTTTAGCACCCCTGAAATATTTGGAATAACTGTATTAAGTGGGCAGTTGGTGCATTCAGGCACGCAACGCTGGTACTACAACTCCCAGAATGCACTACAACTGCCGTGTTATGTACCTGTCGCACTCATTATCCCTCGTTGCTTGTTTAAAAACAAAAATTTGTCGTCTGAACATTGTCTTCTGATTAATATTACCTTTGTGCAACGTGTCATTGTACTGAAAATGACGTCACAGTGCCAAAGGGTCCAGTCTATGAATGTCACATGACCAAACCCATAAATTTGACAAGTAGCTGCTACCTTCAAATAAGGGCGGTTTCGGCCCGATACCGATACCTGGTGTCGGTACTCACTCATCCTTGTATTCACAGAACATGAAAAATTGTTTGCGACCATCAATTTTCAACCCGTAGTCTTGGGTTGAAAATTGTGTTTGGCCAAGCAAAAGAGCTAAAGCTGGTTGCCATTTTTGTTTTTTGAAAAGTGATGTTAGTAAATGTCATGTGTAGCCTCTAATGCGCATTGCACCAACGGTGCCAAACATGCATAAGAACATCTACCTCTGCACCCCCTGCTGAGACTGCACACGTCACACCATGATGGCGGCGGTGATGCAGGCTGTTGTCCAATAGGACGCAGAGGTCGTGCTCCTCTCCCCATCCAACGGGATTAGAACGGGCTCATCTCTTAAAGGAACCAATCGGGTGCATCGGGAGCTTTTGTGTGGATGTTTGAGTACCGCTGCATTTGAACCATGAAGAGAATGAGAGCAAGAGAGGCTGTTGGGGGGGGGATTAAATTTGGAAGGAGGCGGGGCTGTCGTGCTATTACATAACAACACAAAGAGCGGTCATGGAATGTCTCACGCGATTAGTTCATGATCCGCCAAAGCTGTCCTCTATATTCTCATTCACACATGAGCAAAAATGTCGGCACACCTCTTCTGGTAAATGAAAAAAATAAATAACAGTAATAAATAAAAATGTAATGAAAACAAACCAATGGAAATCAGATGTTGCTCTTGAATTGTAGACACTGCACTGTCTGGTGATGTGGAGTGTACTGCACTAAACATGGACAATAGGAAGCAAAGGAGACAGCCGTCTCAGGAAATAGTACAGTCTAGTAGGCCCCCCTTACGCCCTTGCCCTGGAATCACACACACCACCCAGAAAGGCCCCATGTCCACGTGACCAGGAGCAAATTCAGTACGCTCGAAAGCCTCATGGCATGAGGCGCTAACATCAATGAATGGACGCATGAATGCCCCTTCGCTGTAGCAGTGCCTTTGTTTTGCTACCTCTTTCTTTTGTCAGCGACAGATGCCAGCTTTCCAGTTTCCATATGCAGAATTCAGGCTTTGCAATACGTCTACAGGTGATTTTATTTTTAAATATGGGAAAGCTCTTTGAATATGTTTGGTATGAAAGAGTGGAGCTACCACTGTGGAGTAAAAATATTTTGGCTAATCTGAGTTGTTTTGTGTTATCACAATTTGACAGCAAAAAACAGTATGTGGATCATTTTAGAGCTTGGAAATTTCCTTCAACAGCAACAGCGGTGACACAAATGGCCTCCATTTCCCGTGACCTCCCTCGCTAGCATCCCCAGTTAGGTGCATCCTCTTTCCAACAAGGTTGGCAGCATACAAACTGCCTATTTTATGAGCGACCAAATGGATTCTAATGATGGTCGAGTGTGTGTTGCTATGACCCAGGCCAGCCATGCCACCATTAGATGATGCAGATGCCGCTGTTGTGCAGACATCTTTCCACATGTCACACATTAGGCTTCACATGAATTGCTAAATGGGCCAAGGGGCGGTTGATAGTTTTCAGAAATATCACAAAATATGGATATTTCTGACAATACACGCATGTCTTTATGTCCAGCTGGCACACTGAGGCTAGTGTCATTCCGTACACTGCCACCTGCTGGTCAGATGTATTAGTAGCATAAATCATGTGTTTTCATTGCACCCGCATAGGAGTGTGTAAAATTACAAAAGTCCCCAAACTTTCCCAAGGATGGAAGTGTTTTTAATTTCCATTTTCAAATCACAGGAGCGGAATAAAATCAAACCAGTGTTGCAGAACAAAGGAATATTTGTCCATCTCTTGGTGAGTACATATTGAACACTCACCTTTTTTTATATCTTTAATATACATGATAGTTACAGCCCCATTCATTGAAACAGCTGGACTGAGGGCATAAATATAGAAAACTGCTGTGCGCGCTGAACGCGAGTTGGGAAACGCGTTTTCATCTGTTGGTTGCCATCTAGACGAGTGAGAGGTGGTGTGGTGGGCTTAATTACTCTATGCCAAGCTTCTTCTTCAGGGACTCGGGCATCTCTGGAGGAGGAGGGCGGGGCAGACGGAAGTAGACCTTGACCGAATCATAGATGAACCACTGCAGCGCCGTCAGGGTACCGATCATGATGATACGGGCGACCAAGCCCTTCCAAACACCTGCGCAGAACAAAAAAGGCAGAAATGCAAAAATACACTAACAGTGTGATTGATGACAACGTACTATTCCTTTTCCCTTTGACAGATATCCTGATTAAATGTCCGTCCACCTGGCTAGCAACACTGGTTGATCCCATGTCTTTCAAGGACACGGTTGCCAGTGGCGCGAGTAAGCCGGGGAACAGGTAGACTGCTCTTACACGCCAATGACTCAAGCACCTCCAACAGTACAGCCGGAAAGCTGAAGAGGGATCTGCTCAAGAGCACAGCGCCCTCTAGAGGTGGATCTAAGGAGCGTGTCGATCAAAAACTGGTTGAAATACTTCTGACGCCCACCTTTGGGTCCAAGCCTCTTGAGGACCTGGACGGCGGTGCTTCCCTTCTCCTTGTTCAGGACAGACACCACAGAATCGGCGGGGTGGGACACGATGGCGCAAAACACGCCAGCTGCAAACAGAGGAAAATGAGTTATCCAATTGGATTTGAGGTGTAAAAAATAAATAAATAAAAAGGCACGTGTGCATTCTAACGTATATGGCAAACAGTGGGATTCCACTGTGCCAAACTTGCGGCGTGAGTCCAGATTTTTCCCGTGACTTACCGATGTAACCAGCCACGAAGGTGACCACGAGCTGCTCGGGTTTGCTGCACTCGCTGCGGGGCTTGGGAACGACATACTTGTAGAGCATTTCCACCGTGCGCTCAAAGCAGGCAAATTTCATCATGGTGTAAGGGATTTGCCTCATCCACAGAGGTACCACGCCCTTGTAGAATCTAGGTCAGGTATCGGGGCAAAGACACGAGACGTCACGGCGCTTTTATTTCAAACATCAAGCTATTACAAATGTCCGTTCCCCTGGCTCGCAACGCCGGGCAATTTCCAGTTCACAAAGAACTGAGCTGCCGGCGGTGCGACAAAGCTGGGAAACAGGTAGACTGCTCTCACACGCCAATGACTCAAGCACCTCCGACCGTACAGCCCGAAAGCTGCTGAGGGCGCCCGACTCACAGCAGAGCGCCCCCCAGAGGTGGATCTAAGGAACGTGTTTTGTCATTGAAGACAATTCAATGCCGCAGTTGTGTACCCGCTCAGCCACCAACGTGACCGTTCCGCAAACTAGATGGGAAGACGACGGCATCACTTACGCCCAGAGACCCTCCTCGGCGTACATCTTGGGGACACACTCTCGAAGGGTGTTGGCGTAGCCCGGCTGGGTCTGGATGCGCACTTTGACAGCCTCCATAGGAGCCAGGGCGATGTCGGCGAAGAATTCGGCGCTGGCTGAGGCAGCAAGGTACAGCGATGTTCTCCACATGTAGGTGTTCTCCTGTTTGATGACATCACGGAAAATAGAAAGGCGAGTCCAGACTGGCATTTTTTTCTTTTGTGTGTGTGAAAGAGGGTTGAGAACACTGCACTCACCTCTCCGAGCAGGTCGCTGTAAAAGATCTTAAACACTTCATAGAAGCCAAACTTGCAGAGTCCCTGCATGGAGTAGCCAATGAAGGTGGGGGCCCAGCCCTTCGCCAAGCCTCGGACACCGTCCTCCCTCACGGTTACGGAAAAACCATTGCCGATGCTCTTGTACTTGTCTGGGTTCACCTTAAAAAAATAAAAATAAAAAAGAAATAGTACAGTAAGGACCAGGCCAGTGCATTTTCTCCTCAACTTTTTCACCCCTGCAATTTGGCGAGTACTTTTAATCTTTTCTAAATGGCTGTGGCCATTTAGAAAGCACGTTTTCAATTGATCAACATTACGCACAACATGCCAATATACGACATGGCTGACTGCGTTTCAAATTAGCCTCATTTCATGAGCTTCTGGGTCATGAGTGAATTTTGGAGCCACAACTGGGAATTCTTGCCGAGGGAGGCCAAGCTTTAGATTTCCATACAAACCTGCAGACGACACTTGACAAGGTCGAGGGGTACTACCGCAGTGTGCGTGAGGCCGCAGCTCAGGATACCCCCAAAGCCACACAGGGCATAGTACTTGGAAGAGCCAAACTCGCAGCTAAATTCCTCTGTGTGGTAAAAGGGGACAACAAACATGCAACATGCAAAAGGTCACATGCAAAACACAAAAGGGGGGGGAACAAAAAAAAACACCAATTCAGAGCCACATAATGGAAGAGTTGTCAAGAAAACCCCCAAATCTTCGAGGACACTTTTCCACTGGATGGTAGTGATGCAACTTTACACGCCTCAAATTATTATATTTCTATGATTGCAACATTGCCTGTTATGGCAAAAAAAATATTATATTGATGTAAATATTTCAAAAAAGGTAATTTTAGACAATTAGAGAGTAGAGTTGCCCCAAGGCAACTCTGTACCAGGCAGTGGAAAAGGAAGATGATGGTCTCAAATCATTTTTTAAAAAAGGACTCTTCCTTTTATATGGCTGTCTCACACATGCCACAATTTGTTGGAACACCCAAAATATCATTGACAAGTGATTTCAGTTTGAACTTGAATGGACCACAGTGATGTTTTCAAAGTCCTGAATCGTACAAAAGATTTGAACTTTCATACCTAATTAACAATTCATGTCAAACTGCAGAATAGTCACTGCAAAATAAAGTCATTATTACGCCCTTGAATTTGTGCAACCCATCAGTGTGGTCCAAGATCCTCGACAACAATTAAATCCACATTCAAAACATTTCTTGAATTATTATGGCATCGAATGTACTTTTACCTTTCAAATCAGTCTTACCTGACAGGTCAGAAACAACGCTAATAAAATGACGACTCATCATAAATGTAATCCGTATCTCGCATTCAACTTGAGACAGGAAAAAAACATTGTAATGGATTGCCCAGTCAATCTTGATCAATAATCCCTCACAGTCTCGTCTCCTTGACCTACACTCTCCCCTACATTGGCTTAAGAGGAGAAAGGGTCAAACGACATCACGTGCGTGCAAGTCAATCAATGAGGTACGAGGCATGCCGTCATGTAGTGATCACTCCAATCTGCATGCCCGGGGTTGGTGGCAGGGGTGGGAACTTCACAACTGGATTGTCTCCATTTCTACATGCAAATTCGGAACTTAAAAAAATAAGTATAAAAAGGGGGGATGTCATGGATGGAGTGCAAAAACTGACACCGAGCCGAAAAAACAGACCTGCATTCTGCATTTGACCAGATCGAGGGGAACGACTGCTGTGTGTGTGGTGCCACAGCTCACAATCCCACCAAAGCCACACAGGACCAAATACTTCTGAGAGCCAAACTCACAACTGTCTCCCTCTGAGGAAACAGGTTAGATTTAAAGGGAAAACAAATCCATAAGTATATAGCATAAACTAGATTAAAAAAAAAAACACACGAGTTGCTCTGATAAACCCAAGGCGGGAATGAACGATCGGTTGCAAACTTACTAGCTTGGCATTTGAAATAGAGATGCCAAGGCAAAGGGCAAGACTGTTGTCAGAAAATAAAGCAAAGTCACCTCAGTTTCACCAAACTCTTTCTCATCACTAATAACTACACAAGGCTTATCAGCTACATTTGAGCCGCCAAACTTGATTATTAGTAGAGGTCAAGCATAAGGACAACACTCTTGACCCAAGTATTTTAATTTCAATTACCCCCCCCCCCCAATAAAAAAGGTATGCCGCTTTTACAACCAGGCCTATTGTGAAACGCCAGGACAATTTGTACTCGTTTACCGACAGTGGGCACAAGTATTCACGGTGAATATGTAGAGTGCAATTACATTAATTTAGGCCATGTTGACACCGGTATGGCAGAGATTACCCCACGCCCGTTTCAGTTTGACGCTGTACAAAAGGGAGATATCAATGTGTCCTTCCTTGTCCTCCATTAGCGGCTTAGCTTTCGCAAAGGCCTGAGAAGGTGTTTTTTTTAACGTCGATTAAGAGCACCGACTACAAACGTCGAGGTGCTTTGCACTTCAAATAGTAGCAAGTAAAAATGAAAAAACGGGGCCAGGATGAAAGAACAATGTGATAAAACCGGTTGGCTCGGCGAACGCCGCTAACACGAGTCCTGAAGGAGGCGGCCTGCGGAAGGGGGGGAATCGTTACCGTCTGCCGTGGCGGCTGCTGCCAAGCGGCGCGTCCTCTGCACACTCTGCTGTGGTTCCTCCACTTTCTGGAGGGTGAACAAGGGGGCGCTGAATGGATTGGCCCGGGCCAGCTGTGTCAAAGTAGAGGGATACATGCTGGTGGTCCTGCCTGTCCGCGGAGCTGCGCTGCAATGAGGCAACAAGTTAGCTGTGATCGGGTTGAAGCTACCGGGAAAACGACCCAATCCCCGCCGATCGGCGTGCCATAACGAACCTGAAAAGACAACACGAATGTCGCGGCGTTTGCTTATTTAAGACCATCGACCACCGTCGTTGTCGTGTGTCAAAAATACAATCGATCTGCCCTGTCACATACCATGCATGCACTCCTAGCTTTGATGCTACACCGCAATGCTAACTTGACCGCTACAAGGTGGAATGGTTGCCCCGGTGTCAAAACAAGGAAACGAACTATGACAAGAGGTTTTCTGGAGTGGACATGCCATAAGATGCCAAACAAACTTTATAACCTTGACGGATGTTGACCGCGTTTGCTTTCGAAGCGACAAATTGGAACTTACTTTGCGTGCGTCTTAAGATGGCGCCTCCACTTAGGTGCAAACCGGCGGCTCCGAAAGAGAGAGAACGACCTCCCGGTAGAGCTTTGTCCTTTCGTGACGTCAGAGACCAACCTGTGGGAGGGCTGATTGGCTTCTTCTACGATGCACGTTGAATACAATTGCTCTTTAGTACACCCACCGGTAGAAGAAATAAATACACCACTAGGATTTAAAAAAAAAATTATACTGAACACCAACTTTGAAGCCTATTTTAGACACCTATTCCGGCCCGCGAGAAGGTTTTCAGTGGCCCGTGGGATGATGTTGATTTATTATTAGAACCGGCCCGCGGACGGCCGCAAGCCGAGAGCCCACAGATCTTTTACACGCACCAATACTACATTTCCCACAATGCAACGGTGCCGCGCCAAGCAGTCGGGCGCTTTATTTCAATATTTACTAGTGCAGCAGTCGTTCGGATAACAGTGACGTTAGCTTGCAGATATCCATCAAAAATGGCAAAACGGAAGGTGGACACCTATAACCGGGGGTTTCAAACAAGGTGGGAGTCAGAGTACATGTTCACGGACGTAGCTGTAAAACCTGTGTGTCTTCTGTGTGGAGAAAGTGTGGCCGTATTGAAAGAGTATAATCTGAGACGACAGCATGAAACGAAACGCGCGGACAAAAACAATAATATGGACATCGAACAAAGGCTACAGAAGGTTGAGGAATTAAAACGAAGCCTCAAATCTCAACAGGCTCTGTTCAAAAAAGCCAAATCACAAAGCCAGGCTGCTGTCAATGCCAGTTTTATTGTGGCAGAAGAGATCGCTAAATCAGCCCGGCCATTTACGGAGGGGGATTTCATTAAAAACTGTATGCTTAAAGTTTGTGACGAAGTTTGCCCTGAAAAAAGCAACTCTTTTTAAACGTGAGCATGAGCAGAAACACAATTGCCGAGCGAGTAGAGCAGCTGTCCATTAATCGAAAAGAGCAGCTTGTGAAAAGGGGAAAACATTTCATCGCATACTCCTTGGCTGTGGATGAGAGCGCCGACATTTCTGACGTTGCCCAGCTGTCAATCTTCATTCGCGGAGTGGACTGAAGCCTAAGCGTGACAGAGGAGTTTTTGGCTTTACGTCCTATGCATGGCACAACTACGGAGCATGATTTATTTGAGGAGTGAATGATCGAAAATTGTTATTATTTGGGGGGGTTTCTGTAAATGTAGCCCAATTTTGCTAAAAGAGAAAATATGGGCTATTGCTGGTGCTTCTTTTCATTCAATGTTGATGGGTATTTTTATCCAAAGAAACTTTGTCTTTTGTGCCTGTCGAAAATTAAAGTTTACTGACAGCCATAAGAAAATGTTGCTTTATTTATTTGATCATATTGAAATGAAGTTGTTAGGTTTTCAGTAGATTCAATTCGGTTCAATAAACTGCATGCGGTAGGTTTAAAATTTTTCAATGAACATTCGATCAGTCCGGCCCTCGGCTTGGAGCAAAATTTTTTATTTGGCCCTCCGTCCATTTGACTTTGACACCCCTGCCCTATGCAATAGATGGTATAGTTTACACAGGGAGACAACCAGGGGAAGACATTCAGAAGAATCTGGGAGAAAACATTGTCCAGCAGTTGTGTGGTAGATTTAGAAACACAGGTCGCAACATCACCATGGATAACTTTTTCACCAGTATGCCACTCTCGCAGCATCTCCTGGAGAAGGAGCTCACTATTGTGGGGACTCTACGTCAGAACAAGTCAAACATCCCTCTTCTGATGAAGCCTTTAAAAACTTGCACAACACCAACAAATTGACCAAAACTTTTCGCCTGAACAAAAATAAAATGCACATTCCCACAGAATCGCGTATTTATAGTTTGAGTAAATTCAATAATGTATTTCAATAATTGTGATGCAAAAACATAATTAGGTAGAATGTAGTAAGACATTTATTATAAAGGGAACACTGAAGAAAAATATTTATAAGGCTTACATTATATTTGGATAATAAGCCTACAAAGCTGGCTCACGTACAAAATAAAACCCCATCTACCTTCAAGGCTATGACTATTAAGACTTGCGCTCAAAGGCAAGTGTGAGAAGCAATCTTTCATCCACAGTAAGTTCAAACACACCATGCAAGTATAAAAAAAAAGATACAAATACAGTATTAGTGAGTCCACATCAGTTATGGTAATTTGGGCTTTTATATAAGTGGCTGGCTTTGTCCTGATTTCAAAGGATGGGCCAACATCCAGTCAGAAAAGAAATGAGGAAACGTGGAGAATGATCATTTCATCATTTCAGACGATCTACGGAAAAAAAAGGTGATTCACAGATAAATGTAAATGTTATGAGCAATCAGTCCTCCCCGACTACCTTCACCCCAAACTTTATGCTTTGCTGGCCACGTCGGAGTCAACTGTTGAAAACGGGTTCATGGTATTGGTTTCCATGGCTTGGTAAATAAAGAACATGAAAGCGGCACCTACTGCCACGAGGAGCACCTTTTTCCACAGGGACATTCCCGGACGCACCACTTTTGTTGGACCAGAAGGGGGGGGTGCGGACAGAAGCGCGGACGCACTTGTGCTGGACAAGCCTTTCGAGGAGGAGGAGGAGTTTGGCAAGCTGTTGATTCTGTTGATAACGCGGCTCTCTGTGTAGGAGGAAGAGGTGGAGCTGCTGAGGCTTTTTGTCGCTTTGGGAGAAAAGAAAAGAGAGTTCTCGGCATTCCACAGATCGCTGGAGATCACCGGGCGACCGGCGGCTCCCCGGATTGGCCGCCTGCAAGTGGCCCTAAAAAAAAAAGAAGGGAAAACAACTTGTTGGTTGAGGTTTTCCAGTTGTTGACAACTCCACAGCCTCCACAGCCACACACAGAAAAGCAGTAAAAGGCATTTAAAATATATATATTTTTAAAATGAAAGCATTTCTAAGTACTCTGTACTCAAGTACTTACATGATGCCCGTTGGACTATTGACATCACTGACAAAGAGCTCTTTAAGAACATCGTTCTCGTCCACTTTGGGGGTTTGGTCATGGGCTGCTATCTTCTCCACCTGAATAGGCAGAAAAATTGAGAGGCTGGGGGACTATCTTTTGCTAATGGAAAGCAGAAAAAGTTCAAGGCAGCAAACCGGTGGCATTCAACATTCCAATTTTAGAGGCTTTTTTACGTGCAGTGAAACGCGGGCGAAGATATCGCGAGCAGACGGCAGGGGTGAGAGCAAAAAGTCAGCCATGAAAAGAATCTGCCGTGCCGTGGAAACGGCTAATCCGCATCATGTGCTTCCCCCGTCTGACATACGGTGTGGCTTGAAAAGGGATTTGACAAAGAACCCGCAGGCTCACTCTACAGTGGGAGTGACTGCACTGTACTCAAGCATGTAAAAAAAAGACAAACAAAAACAAACTGAATTACGGCAGAAACTCTGAAAATGAACGCGCTAGCAGCAACAACGCATAATGGGCAATAACCGGAGGGGGAGGAGCTACGTACCGTCTTGTGCTCGCTGGTGCGAGTGCGGGTCACGAGTGGCATCTTCCCTCGGCTCCGAACTGGCCTCTCCACCACCGGAACTGGTTCTGGTTCAGGTTCAGCCACTGGCTCGGGCTCTGGTTCAGCTGTGACATCTAAAAAAAAAAAAAGAGTAGGATACAAATCGGACCTCTTTGAGCCACATGAAAGTCGGTGTGCTCGATGCAAAAGACGCCGCTGCGTTTTCAACCCATCATAATAAACGCAATTTCAGCAAACTCCTCTCCGGTTTCGACATTTGCCACGTGAAAAAGCGGGCGGGTTCCAAGAAGCGATGTCATGGCGGGCCGCAGGGGCTTACCGTCCTCCTTGTCGCTGTAGAGGTCCGATTCGGAGTTGCCGTTGTGGTTGACTTGGATATCGGTCACCACTATCTTTGTGAATGTCGCCTGCGCGGGGCCATCATCGAGGAGCTTCTGTAGCTTCTTCTCGTACAGTTTGCGAGTTGATGCTGCGCAAAACGGACATGGCGCATGTGAATTTTACCGCCTGTGTGCGGTGAGTGACATGGGGGAGCGCACAGAGTGCGCGAAAGAGGCGCTCACCAACAATCGGGCCGGCATCGACTCCGTGTTTGAGCAGCTCGTCCCTTAGGTAGTCGTCAGTCAGGGCGGTCACGTCCAACTCGTCCGGCCGAATCCTGTCCGTCTTCCTGGGCGCT
Organism: Hippocampus mohnikei; assembly: GCA_026261675.1. Lineage (NCBI taxonomy): Eukaryota > Metazoa > Chordata > Actinopteri > Syngnathiformes > Syngnathidae > Hippocampus > Hippocampus mohnikei. The sequence goes on from JAKGUB010000345.1 coordinate 7,668,153, forward strand.
TTCTGCGAAGAACACGGCAGTACTGAAATGGCGGGACGAGCGATTTGGTTTTCCTCCCGTGACCTTGCTGATGTTATGTCGAGCACTGGGACATTTTACATTTGTCCCACAGACCAAGGAATTAACACCATGTCGCCTGTTTTAGCTGCGTTAACATTCCAAGGGCACAACGCCTCTCCAAATTGGCAGATTGGAAAATGAGATGCCAGGATACTAAACGTTCTTTTTTCCTCAGTTCACTTTGAGTGACGGGATGTAAAATCATCCTCCGCGCAAGGCCAACCCATCACACACCCTCGGCTGAAGAATGTCCACTTTGCGCTTCATTTCCTGAAGAATGTGGCCTCATGTTTTTCATGAAGCCGAGTCTAATATCTTAACAGTTACAGAAACGTGGGATCAACTTTTCAGCACGACACCTGCAGCACTTTGCTGCACGCCATGACTGCATGAGGCAAAGTTGAGGGGGCGGTCTTGATTTGAGCTCAGGCCAAGTTTTTTGTAATCACAAAAGTCTGGCTGAGGAGAGCAGGGGGAAAAAAAAAGAGGAAGGCAGAACCAGCCCGCGTTTCCCTCCGCTGCGGAGCACGCCCTCGCTTTCAGGGACATAACTAAACCCTGAGGTCATTAACTGGATGTTAGCCCGCAAGCTGTATGGAGCAAAGCCTTGTGCAAGCACCATCGGGTTTTCCTTTGTGGCCCCTCTTTGCAGACCCCAAAAAAGAATCATACAACATCTTATTTTTCCCAAAACGCTTCACTCCTCGCTTTGCAGCTTTTTTGGGCACGGGATGGGATCGCCGGTGGGAGGAGCAAAATGTGGAAATGGGGGAGCGAGGAACAGCAATTAAACCAGATGGAGGCATTTCCTTCCCAGCGTAACCACTCGTCTCCTGCAGCTCGATGACTTTTTATGAAGAGGAGGAGGAGGAGGAGGAAAGCCTTCACGCATGACAATCTCCGCCTTCAGATTACTATTTGAAAAATTTGAGGAATGAAGTGTGGTGCGGATGTCTTTGTGACAGGGAACAACATGACTACAACACTTAAAATGTATCATTTAAAAAAAAATCAATCAAATAAATCCACCCAATAAATCTCCCTCACATGAACGGGAAAAAGTGCGCTTTTGTCAGCTGCCCGCGCAGATGTCTTTTAAAACTTAACACCGCAAATAGATCGAGTAGCCCCCACAGGCAGCCAAATATGGGACGTGCGACATGTAATTTTATACTTGCAGTTCATTCAATCCTCATGTCAAGTGGCGCTCCGAACAAGAAAAGACCATCAACTCGGTGAGCATCTCAAGAAACAACTCCACAAGTGTTTTCATTTTCAGGAGAAGACAAGCTCCAGAATGCACAGAATGTGCAGAGTCAGGAACATCAAGATGAAATACTTGCACTAGAACATTTAAAAAAAAAAAAAAAAAAAAAAATCAGGCAAAAGAGTGACACCCAAATGGGATCACTGGCCAGTTTGCAAACGTCTGCTCGGTTGGCTTTAGAAGTCATGCCAGCCCCTGCTTCCAGGAATGCAGGCAGCTGTTGACGGAGGGGGATTATTACCGAGGAACGTTGACAATTTTCGAACCAACACAAAACCCAGATTCACGCACGAGCTGTCCACACGAGCGGGTTTACGGATCTTTCCACATTGGGTTATGTGTTTTACATAACCTCTTGTGGAAACTGGCACCGTATTGTAAAACTAATGCCCATGCCAACTGATAAGATGAAGAGGGAAAAACCTTCAGCTGTGAAGTGCCATCTTAAAAACGGCGGAGGTAGGCGCTCATAGAAACCACTAGAGGGCCACGACAGTTGACATGAAATTTAAACCCAACAACAAATGGGCCATTCTGGCCAGAGTGAATTTTCAGAGCAAAAACGGATGGACTTATAACGACCAAACGTCACGTGTTTAACTTGTTTGGAGGTACAAATTTGAACAAGCGTTCACACCAAAACTTGCTCTCCATATGTTTACAGTACGTGTCTTTCGAATTGAATTAAAATACGCAACGAAAGGCAGAAACGTTACAGTTTTACAACTCCTTTGACTTTCCCAAAGTACTCACTTTGCCCGAGGAGCGGTTTCTGCTGGAGACCACGGGCGGGGGCAGGTCCTCGTCACTCGAGAAGCCGTCCCAAGTCGCGGCGGCGACATGCTTCTTATTCTGCGCGGTCAAATTCTCCAGATAAAGCTGAACGTACACGTCTTTGTTGTGGTTGCCGGTCGGGAGCTCCACGTTGTGGGCCAGCAACTCGCTCTTAAGCTTGTCCTTGGTGAGCTGCGACGGGTCGTCCATGTATTCCGGCATGTCGGCGTGCGAAGACAACAACCGGGGTGAACTGGCTAGCTTACTCCGAGGGAAATTCTGGGAGGGAAAAAAAAGCGGTAGAGGTTGGTGAGATGAGAGCGACTAACTGGCGCCTCTTACTGGAATTATTCCGCAAAGAAGGATATTAGAAGTTAAAACGGATTAAAAAAAGAATTGTAACCTGAAGTTGCGGATTCTTTCTCTGTCCTAATGAAGTCACGTTTTAATAGGCGGTTTGCGGAAAGTGGGAAGAAGCTCCTTCTGCTTGGGTTTCGGGGGTTGGCAATCAACTTTTGGTGCATTAGCGCCACCTTGTGAATTGGAGTTTTGGGGGAGAAGCTGTTGGCGCTTGAAAATGACGCAAAAGACTCGACCTTTTGTGATTGGCCTACAAAAGGTCATGTGTGAGGCGAATGTGATTTTCTATTGGTCCGAAAGAGGGGCGGTGACTTAAAAACGAAAAGATATCGCTCCAATGAACACACCCACACTCGTGGTTTGGTCCCGCCTTTAATCTATTTGCGCATTTGATTGGTCGTTACCGGAGTCTGTTAAACTGTGATGTCATCTTCAGTCGACATTCAGTGGCAAAATGGCGGCCCCCTTAGATGGGTAAAAAGGGATGGATTTTCTTGTAACCTGAAGTTGCGGCTTCTTTCTCTGTCCTAATGAAGTCACGTTTTAATAGGCGGTTTGTGGAAAGTGGGAAGAAGCTTCTGCTAGGGTTTCGGGGGTTGGCAATCAACTTTTAGTGCATTGAGTTCGAAGGACAATTTTGGGGAAAAGCTGTTGGCTCCTGAAAATGACGCAAAAGGGCGTAGACTTTTGTGATTGGCCTACGGTGCGTCATATGTGAGGTGAGTGTGATTTTCTATTGGTCCGAAAAAGGGGCGGTAATTTAAAACGAAAAGATATCGCTCCAATCGCCACACGCACACTCGTGGTTTGGTCCCGCCTTTAATCTATTTGCGCATTTGATTGGTCCTTACCCGAGTCTGTTAAACTGTGATGTCATCTTCAGTCGACAGTCAGTGGCAAAATGGTGGCCCCCTTAGATGGGTAAAAAGGAAGCCGAAGTTGCGGCTTCTTTCTCTGTCCTAATGAAGTCACGTTTTAATCGGTGGTTTGCGGAAAGTGGGAAGAAGCTTCTTCTGCTTGGGTTTCGGGTGCATTTGACACACATTTGACAATAAAGTTGTATCCAATCCAATTAGCGCCACCTTGTGAGACGGAGGTCTAAGGACAATTTTGGGTTAGGGTTAGCCTGTTCAACTGGGATGTCATCTTCAGTCGACAGTCAGTGGCAAAATGGCGGCCCCTTTAGATGTGTAAAAAGATGTGGATTTTCTTATTCCAGAAACGCAATATAAATCAGAATACCGTGTTTACAATAGCGGTACGGCATAGAACTTATTGTAAAGAATAATTTTGACTTGACTTCCCTATAATGTTTGATTAAACTTGTTTGGTAAAAATGATTTATTGATAATGCTTGCACAGCCAATAAAGCTCGAAACTAAATGTAAATAACTAAATAACGTTTCTGTCGACATTTGTATGATCACTCTCCACAATGATTTGCATTTTGGAGTCGCTAAATGTAACAAAAACTCAACAAAACTTTGCACACATAATGGGCCTCATGAAAACATTGATATTTTAAAGTTGTCATACATGAGTAGAAAGAAAATTCAGTTTACATTAGATGTAAATGGAACAAAATGAAATTATCACAACAAAAGTAAAAGACCATCATAGAATGGATGATGTTCCATTTTGGAGACTACACTCCAACACTGTAACATAGCATTCCAGCAAGTCAAATTCTTATTGTTTTTTTATGCTTAAGAAATCAAGATTCCTGCACAAAAAAACCCAAAAGAGACAATCTTTCTTTAGTGACAAATATTTATACAAAATACTGTAAACACAATTTGTACAGTTCATTCATGGGGAAACTTTGTAGTAAATGCTAGCCACTGATATGAAAAAAAATCTACTTTGCCAAACATTAACAGAATGGACATATAAATGAAGCAAAAACATTTACAACACTTGATTTTTGACCACAAAGCCATTCCTGTTGGCAATCCACATGGTTTACTTTCAAGATGCAGTGAGCAACTAAACAGTGGAGCAAGACAAAAATGACCTTCATCGTATCTGTTGTGGATGTGCTTAAATACACAAAATGACAGTTTCAAAATGCGATCAAAACTTTTTTCCTGCTGCAATGTCCAGCATTTAAATGGCCTACACATGTCAGGGTGCACGCGACTTGCCTTCGATGGACTTTATGGTCATGACGAAAGCGGATCAGATCTCCTCACGTTTGCGTCTTAAATACACATCCTCAAAGTGTAATTCAAACACCTGATGTTTGGATATCGCATGTGTTAGCTGTAATCAGAGCTCCGAGGCAAAAAACAAACAACAGCGTCTCATGAACAGCACAAATAAAATGCTGCGCTTAAAAAGCTTTGTCGAATTTAAAGGAGAGGCACAAAAAAAAAAAAATGACAAGACGGCAAAAACTTGCAGAAGGTTGTTGATTTCAATACTCCACATATTCTGGGAGGCCTTTGGATGTCTTCAATTCCCCCTCTGTGATTTATCAGTTAGGGGGTGGGGTGGGGGGGAATAGTTTGGTCACTCGTTGAGTAACAGACCGATGACCTATTGATGGGCAGTGATGACAAGCACAGAGAAGCGAGTCTTTCTTCTTCTCCCGCCTGCCGGTGGGTGTCGTTGCTGAATGTAGAACCTGAGCAACTTGAAATCGTTTTTCCGTTGGCGGATGGCGTCGCTTTGTTGAAGCTGCTATTTTCCAACAAAGACGTCTTTGCGTCCAAGGATGTCAGTGTTATACCATGGTGTTGCCCTCGCTCGCTTTGTCCACATACTGAAAAGAGAAGAAAGCAGCCGTGGTGACTTTTGGTTTAGAACATGTAGCCCCAAAAAAAAAAATAAACAGGGGAACAGGACATGATGTGTCATGTCTTGTTGTCACAGGTCCCGCTAACCAAACCGATTGATTGTTTTTACACTCTCTCTTTACACTTGCATGTTTATTAAAAAATGCTTGTGAAGTGACAAGGATTCGTAGTGGCAACTGTTTATTTTCCTGGGGGGGGGGCAAAAATGTGAAATCTTTATCAAACAACTTCTATGGGTCGTGTTGCACTGGGTTTGTCTTAAAGGGACATTGTACGATATTAACTCCCGCTATACTGTGTCTGTGTGTGCCCTGCAGTGTGTGCCTAAAAAACAAAACAAAAAAACAGAAAAAAAAAACGAAACCCTTTTTGGCAATCTAAAAAAATACATGAATAATTTCAGAATTTTTTCCACCTTTTATGTGAACTATAACCTTTGTTATATATAGTTATGGGGTGAGGGTAAAGAAAAAAAACATTAGGGGCCATCAGAATATCATGTTTAGACTTTAAAGTGGCTCTGTTTAACCCCACATAAAGTTCGGCGGTTCTTGTCGTCAAGATGGAAAGATTCCTGAAATGATTATCGTTTAAAAAATGAATAATAATAAATAAATTTTAACACAGGTGCCTTTGATCTCAACCTCTGCTTTACGGGCATGCAAGGAAAATCGGCAGTGACTGACCACGACTGCTGATTATCCTACGAAGGCTTTGAAAAACAAAAGCACAGAAAAGAGTCACCCCAAATGTTTTTTTTTTACCCCCACCACACCAGTCATGGGGCATCTTCATTACAATGAGTTACTTATTTCTGAAATGAGACGGTGAAGGTAACTTCACCTGACACTAAAAGCCACGCTGAGAGTAACCCGAACAAGAGACTCGGATGGATGCATTTGGCGAACACTTACCGAACTGATGAAGGGCAGGTTGAGGATGGAGCCGAGGACAGGTATCCTTCGGATGAAACCTATTACGACGGGGAAGAAGCCCCTGGACCAGCGACAGAAAAGATGAGACACGGGTGTTGGCATTTGCTTGACCTCGAAGTGTCGCGACTTTGTGTGCGTGCAAAGCGCATGTTTCACCGATTGTGGCGACGTCTTACCTGAAGAGGAGGAAAAATCCATACACCTCCAGCACAACGCCGATGATGGGCCAGCCGATCAGCACCACAAACACGCCTCCCAGGAAGAAACCGGTGGCTTTCATTTTGTGCTTTTGGAAAAAGAAGCGGAAAGTCCGCTCGAGGCCAATGACAAAGGCAAGTCCGGCGACAAACAGGATCTAGTGGACCAAAACAAAAAACAAAAACAAAAATGACATGGTGCAATATTAGCAAAACACAGAAGAGTGAACCCCTGCAATGCAACATCCACACTCACGTTGCCAATCGCCAGGAGTGCTTTGTCAAAAAATAGGATCATCCCGAAGAAGAGGAAAAACACGCCAAAGCCTGTTAATCCCATCCCGATTTCTGTTGGGCACACAGAATCACGCACACAGAGACACTTGAAAGCCATTTTATGACTTCTGGTATATTTATCTTATTTTTTGCATTTCCTTTTTTTTTTTTTAAATGCAAGGAGATGAACAAAATAATCAGTCTTATGGTACTAACGGCACATAGAGCATATTTGCATGGCGTTTCTCACGATTTGCATGCAATTTAAAGACGAGAACGCTCACTCAGACCAGATAAACTGGAACTCAAGCACTGGTACAACAACAATTTGCAAATACGGGAAAACGCACTATAAAAACGAATCGTTGTAAAAATGCATGCATGATCATGTGTCACCAGTAACGCGTTTTCCCTGCAAAAAAAAAAACAGTCGCTCTGGTAGATGTGGTTCATACTTTTTCTGCATTCTATTTTATTCTGCATTTTTCCGATTCATTTCCAACTGTTGTTTTTTCCCCCCTTTCACAATTAAGCATTGTTCCGTTTAGAATGGTCCCATTATTCCTGAGCAAATGCATACCCCTAACTAGACTATTTTGCGGATGTTCAAAGCAATGTATCTTAATTCAGAAACAAAAACATTTATTGCACAAAAGAAAGTGTAACGTCGGCATGCATGGCTGTGGGAAAAAATATGAGAGCTAGTCTTCCGAGCCTCAAATGCTAACAACTAGCTCACGAAGCCGGGTTCGTACAGCAAGGGGAAAGCGACTTGGATTGATCAGCAAAAGAAAGCCTTACTTTGCGAGTCCGTTAAGGAAATCATATTGGCAGTAATTTGACTAGTGAGTGCAAAATACAGCTATAAGGTTGAAGGGTTCATCCAAGAATCTTATGGTTGACAGCTGCCACTGCAGCAACAGCCACGTCTTCCGGAAACACACCCTCGCTCCATGACAACTTCCGGAATAGCATTGTGTTGCATTCCCAGCAACAATATTTTAAACACTCCTCACGCTTTATAAGAGAGCAAATTACACATTTATATTTATATATACATACTTTACCATCTCATTACGGTACAAAATAAAATTTCAAATGTATAAATTTTGTGGGGGGAAAAAAAGACTATTAATTGCTGTTGCGTTTTAAAAAAACATGTTGTATTTTACGGTAATCTGCGCCGATGAGCGGCGGTTGTCCACCTTCAAAACAAAAGCTCTCCTCTTCCTTTCGTCTTTTCACTTCCGGGTCGCCACAGCGAATTAGTTGCCTCCATCAAACGCTGTTTTGTGCATTCTCTTCTTTCACACCAGCTATCTTCATGTCCTCGTTCATTACATCCATAAACCTCCTCTTTGGTATTCCTCTCGGCCTTCAATTCAGTTCAATTTATCCGTGCCCGGGACCGGCACAATAAAGCACTGGCTGGTGCCCCCTTGTGGCTACGTTAAAATAAAAACTCCAACTAATGCATATACGTCAGTGGTTTGAATTTAAACTAATGTTAGAAAATAATTTCTTCACGATGAGTTCACCCAGGAAAAATGAAAACTGTCTCAGAATAGCACCAAGAAGTGTTCTGAAGTTGAGACAGAAAATAAAGTCAATGTTAACTCGGCATCAATGACGAAAATTTCACCGTTTTTTGTTGCTGTTGTTGTTTTTTTTTATTAATACAAAAAAAGGTTTTTGTTATACTGTACTGTACTGGAACCAGACCAGGTCAAGGGAACAACAGGCAACACCACGTATCCAACAGTACTGAACTTTCATTAAAGCTTGGTCTTCTCTCGACCTGTTCTGGTTCCGGGATAACTAAAATTAATTTTTAATTTTTTTCTCTTTTTAAAAATCTGGTGAAATTGTAGTAATTTATGTAGAGTTAACATTGATTTGAGTTTACGCTTCTTGACGCTAATCTGAAACAGTTTTCATTCTCCTTGGGTGAACTCATCGTTGCCTGATTGCAAAGAAATTGTTTTAAATCCAAACCACTGACTTGCATGCATTAGTTGGAGAGCTTTTATTTCGAAGGTGGCCAACGGCGCTCGCCGGCGGCAGATTACCGTAATGCAGGATTTTATCAATTGCTGCGGCAGCTGCTTTTACTTAAATTTGCGTGGGCGGGCGGAGAGAGAGAACCAGTTAAATGTACTGCGTTATTTTAACCGGCAACGGAGTCAGCAAGTCACGCCACAAAATTCAACCCATTCATTCTACATCTTAACTGATCGACATTTAATGTCTGTATTTTTGTTTGAAATAAATTGTGAGACTTTCTGCTATTCATTCCGAATGGTAACCTGGGAGACAAAACCCAGGTCGCAAGCCCATAAACTCCAGCCATAGTAACCGTCAAGTGTGTTCAACAAGGAAAGCGAACGGCGTTCGTTCGAACGGTCAGTTGTATTGTTAGATGTGACTGAAGTATTTGAACTTTAGTACAGCTCGCTCTGCGTTCGATGGTGAGTATTACTTTTCTGAACGTGATACTACTTTAGCTAGCTTGCTTCTTAATGTCTGTACAATCAACGTCGAGTTACAATTTACAGCGGGGGGATTCAACATTTAATAAGGCCATTAACTTTTTTTTTTAATGGAAATGTTTGACAACTAACCTGCTAAAGTGATGGTGATTTTTATATGTCTTACAGAAGTGATAACGTAATAATTCCACCCTGCTGAAATACTTATTTTTTACAGGATTCATATTTATGAGGTTGGCAGATAATTAACGCCCGTTCACACGATGGATGGTCTTGGTCAGACAAATGGTGAGTCTGGTGTGTAAAAGCAACCACAAAACCTTTTGCATGATGCTGTTTGTGCCAGGTGGCAAGAGAACCTAATAGGGACACAAGAGAGACACAATAAAGGCGGAAGGTGTTGGCCTCAGAGGATAAACTCGTGCAGGTGCAAGACCCGATTGCTTATTGTTGCAACTGTCTAATTGCATGGGAAAGAACTGCCTTGAATTATTTTTGTGTCTCCCTTTCATGTTCCCAAAACATTCAAGTTAGGTTAAATTGAAGATTAATTGCCCAAAGCTGGAAATGATTTTTTAAAATCTATTTTGTGACCTGACACCAAAAAAGGAATACAAAATGAATGAATCAACGAATAAATTATGAACGTGCTTAATTTCCTATTCTGTAACAGTTCACAATTTGTTCCATTTCCACCGTTATGCTGCAGATGTTCAAGCCGAGCTGGACTCTGTGGAGGCCGAGCTGGAGCTTGTAGAGCTTCAGATAGCAGAGCTCCATGAAAAGAAAACCGAGTTGACTTCCCGCAAGGCTGTGCTGCTGTGCAAGCTGGAGGAGGCCTGTGTTGCTGCATCTGCATTGTCTTCGTCAAGCCAGTCTTCCAGAGCTGCCTCTGAAATGAGCGAAGATGAAATGCGGCGCTATGATGGCACAGGTACGAACAAGTTGTAATGTTGTGTGCAATGAAAATTATCAAGTTCACCACAATGAATCCATGACGTTTTCTCATTTACTGTCCAACGCTTCACGTTTTTTTCAGATTTTCCGTGGTCCGAAGATGTGACGCAGCACCTGAAGGATTCGTTTCACCTTTCCAAGTTCAGGCCCCTGCAGCTGAGGGCCATCAATCTGACACTGTCTGCAAAAGATCTATTTTTGGTCATGCCCACCGGCAGAGGGAAAAGCCTCTGCTATCAGCTACCTGCAATCTGTTCCGACGGTATGCCGAGATCAAAGCGCAGGCTGTGTTTCGAGTCTTCCGCGAGCGATGAAATGCTGCGATCGTGGTATGATACGCACCGGTAAACAAAAATATGTCTCTGGTAGGTTTTACATTGGTTGTGACTCCCTTGGTGTCGCTGATGGAGGATCAGCTCATGTACCTGAAGTCCATCGACGTGGCGGCAGTAATGCTCAATGCTTCTAGTAGCAAGGTAAATAACTTGGGGTGGGGGCAAATAACCCACCACACACATTTTTTTTTTTTTGTATCTCCAGGAGCACTCAAAGTCAGTTTTAGCTGGCATGATCGATAGGAAGCCCCCATTCAAGCTCCTGTACGTGACTCCGGAGAAAATCGCCAAAAGCAAGATGTTCATGTCCCGCCTGGAGAAAGCCAACAAGGCGAATCTTCTGAGTCGCATCGCCGTCGACGAGGTGCACTGCTGCAGCCAGTGGGGGCATGACTTCAGACCAGGTCATTACTTCGAGATCTCGTGTGAACTGGGAACGCCCCCCTCCCTAAGATTTCGAGTTTTCCACCGCAAGTGTCTTTCCTTCTGTAGATTATAAACTCTTGGGCATCCTGAAGAGGCAGTTTCCGTCGGTGCCGGTGATTGGGCTCACGGCCACGGCAACTAGCGGCATCCTCAAGGACTGCGAAAAGATCCTGTGCGTGCAAAAGCCAATCTCGCTCACGGCCTCGTTCAACCGCAGTAATCTCTATTATGAGGTAGCGTTGCCACGAGAGCTGCGCTGTTTTTATCGTCAGGGTTAAATCCGTTGACAAGCCTCCGGGCCCCTTCACGTCTCTCAGGTACGCACGAAAGCTTCTGACGACGCGTTGATCAACGACATTGCCTCACTGATAAAGGGCCGGTACAAGGACCAATCAGGTGCTGCCGTGAACCAGACGAGAAAAAAGCGTCCGCACACACGCGCGTTTTTTAAAAAAACGCAATTTTCCTTTTATCCCGCAGGGATCGTGTACGTGTTCTCTCAGAAGGACGCCGAGTCCGTGTCCTCTGAACTCCAACGGAGGGGCATCGTGGCCGCCCCCTACCATGCCAACTTGAACCCCGACGATAAGTCTGGCGCTCATCGCAAGTGGACGGCCGGCGAAATCCAGGTGCGCATTGGGAACGCTCCCCGTTATCTTCTCTCTGTCAACGTGGTGGAATTTTGTTTGTTTGCAGGTGGTGGTGGCCACGGTGGCATTTGGCATGGGAATAGACAAGCCCGATGTCCGCTTTGTCATCCATCACACCATCAGCAAGTCCGTTGAAAACTACTACCAGGAGAGCGGACGGGCAGGTACAGTCATACTAAAGAATATCTGGAAATGTTGTACAGTGCCGCGAAAAAAAAAAAAAATCTTGACTGTGCTACTTTTAAAACTGACTCCAGGTCGGGACGATCTTCCGGCCGACTGCATTGTCTACTTTGGCTTCACCGACATCTTCCGCATCAGCACCATGGTCGTCATGGAGAACGTGGGTCAACAGAAGCTGAATCAGATGGTGGCTTACTGCCAGAACGTCGACAGGTGACCTTTTCGCGCCGCCGCTGTCCCCCCTTTGCGCGCCGTTATGTAACTCGCGGCCGTCTCTCTGTGGTCGGCAGGTGTCGTCGCTCTCTTCTGGCAGTTCATTTCGATGAAGCGTGGGACCGAAAACTATGTGACCAGATGTGTGATACGTGCCGCAGCGGAACAGGTGTGTGTCTGTGCGTGTGTGTGTGTGTGTGTGTGTGTGTGTGTGTGTGTGTGTGTGTGTGTGTGTGTGTGTGTGTGTGCGATATGAGTCAGTCAGAGCCTATTATGTTCTTAAGCGTGTGATAATAATGCGAAATCCAGCCCTTGAGGAGGATTCTGCTGCCTGTCACCTTAAGACTGCAACGTCTTCCTGAAATCCCATCAAAGTGCCTTTTCTTGAGCAGCAGCGCCCTTGAATCATTTTCGACGGCCTGACGCCACGCGCTCATAGCTGCTAATAAAATTGGCTTTCGTTATTCAGCTAGCGAATGACTTTCATCTAAAGCCGGATTAAAAAAAAGTTGACTTTTGTACAATACCGATCAACCCTCTCTCTTCATTGTCAGACATCATCTCTGTGGACATTACCAAACATGCCGGTCAAGTGGTGCAGATTTTGGAGCTTGCGGCATCCGCGGATGAGAAGCTGACTCCGCTCAAGTTGGTGGAGGCCTGGATGGGGAAGGGCCCCGCCAAGCACAGGAAATCAATGGAGACCACCACACTGTCCCGCCCGCAGGCCGAGGATGTGATTGTCCACCTGCTGCTTCAAGGATACCTCAGGTTACCTTTCACGTCGCGGACTCGCATTGACTTGATAAGCTGTCCACTGTAGTCACCGCTCTCCCCCGAAAGGGTTTTTATCGTGTTTTGACTCGTGCCGGCACACACAATAGATTATTTTCAAATGTCAAGGTTCCATTCCCCTTGAGCTACTAACCCCTTCATTTATTATTATTTTTAGAGAGGATTTCAGTTTCACTCCGTACACCACCTACTTCTACCTAATGCTGGGCCGCAAGGCTCCGCTGCTGAAGAGCCAAACTCACACGCTGAGCATGAAGATGCGGGCGGCATATTCTCAGTCGTCGGCGGTGAGTTTAAATTGTTACTCCGTATACGCTATGCATGCTCACTGATCTGATTTGCTTCGGAGCTCTGATTCACACTCCGTTAAAAATAAAACAGTCACTCTGGTGCTCACCTTCAGACTGAAGTGGAGGCCGGTGGGTTGGCGGTGATTAAATCGCCGACGTTGCGTTGGCGATTTTTGCTCAGGCAACAGTCCACCGAGTTCACACAAAAACCAAACCAAAAAAAAAGCATTTAGAAGGCTGAATATCGCCAACTTGAATTTCGATCACCCGCTCGGTCTTCTTAATTGAAACCGTGCTCCCTGATTGATAACTCTGACAATCACCCATCTCGGATATTGCTCGTGCTGCCGTTTCGTGGCCTTTTGCTCTCTTTCCTCTAACGCCTTTCTTCCAACTCTCATGTCTATTTGTGCATGTCTTTCATCAATATCACATTCGAATAATGTCTCGCATTTTCCGAAGGCCTAAATCCAGGTAAGTCGCCACCGAAGCTGCTTTTTCCTAAAGATGATAAGGTAACTTGTGTCAAGGGGATTGCTAAACCGAGCAAACGGATTAATTATGCAGCGTTTTGATCAATGTAACCGTATTGGCTGACCGTATGCATCTATTTAATCGGCAGATCAGATTTGTGATTCTGATGTTCAACAACATCCTGGACACCACAAAAGCTCCAGCCTGCCATAAACACTGAAAACTGCTTCAGAATGAGTATTTTTTTTTTTTTGTGGTATATTTTCCTATTTAACCACGAATCTGCCAGTGGTACTGGTCCCCTGCACAAAATGGATGCTATACTTATATAACGAGAACCACTACTACCAATTCCCTTTATAATCCCCATCAATATTTTTGGGGGAAACACATTTCTAATCATAATGCGCAGTTTAGCAATCATCCTTGTTTGCAAGGTTTTTTTTTCCTCTCTTTGGGCCAGTACTCTGTTATCCGCTCCCTTTCGGAGTCTAATCCCCTTTGGGTAAAGGTTGTTGTCGTCGTTAATGGCCAACAGGTAGAAACAAAGAGAAACCCGGGAAAAGCCAAAGTGGTAAAGGGATCAGATCAGAGTGACGAAGAAGCCCCGGTGTCCAAGAAAACCAAGAGAGCGCTCAGATAATCATTCCAGAGGAGAACCTGACAAAGTACAGTCCATCATTCCTGTTGTTGTTGTTGTTTGTCCCCCCCCCCCCTGCTCATCGCATGGCAATCAACAGACACTGGAACGATTCAACTTTTAAGAGTTAAATGACGATGTGGCACTTGGGAAGCACTTATGATTCTTGCTAAACTCCGGCGCATGCTCACGCTAACCCTCGTCTGAAATCGGACGCGGCTTGGTTTCTCACTCGCCCCGGTGTGGAAAACTGACTGTATGGGCAAAACAATCCCAAAGATGTTTTCCAAAATACTGACTCCCCGACGGTCAGATCGAGTTACCGGCATGGAATCGCAGACGCTAACATTTTACTAACCACGGTTGCTCCGTTTATGGTTTTGGTTTCTTCTCACTAAGTAAGGAATCATCGTGTCCGCCACTCTTCACGCCTCTCGAATGCCGCGCTCCGTCTTTAAGGCAACAAGCACGTTTTCTTGATGCGCTTTCTGCGATTCCACCCTGACCCCGATTTTTGTCACGACAGGACGTGGCCGCTCCCTGCGAGGAGATCATTGATGCGGCCTTTCACTTCTTTGTCAAGGAAAACAGCCGTCTCCCCCAATCGAAACCGAAAGAATTCCAAGCACCCAAGCACCAGCCGAGGAAACCAAACATGAACCGGGCTGATGAGACGGACAATCACACTCGACGTGCAGTCGAAGCGAAGGTCGAAATCAAAACCCCAGCCAAGTCCTGCTCAAAACGTAAATCCACCACTCCGCAAAGAGCAAGAAAGAAGCCCCACGCAAATGTCACGCCGCCGCTCGTTCCATCTCCATTCATCGTCGACGACCCGCCGGCCTACACGGTCCCCAGCTCTCCCTCCCAGGCTTCTTTCATTTCCGAAACTGCGGCCGAGGAGCTCTGCGACCTGCGCAACTACTACAGGAACCAACTTCGGAGAATAAACTATATCTCGCAGGAATATCTGGGGCAGCCCAACGAGTCGGGACTGCTGGCGTGTATCCGGCAACCTTTGAAGTCCCTGCGGCTGCCCCGCAGGACGGCGATCACCCAGACGGCTCGCAGCTTGTGGACGCGGGTCAGCGGCCGCAGGAAGCTGGTCCGCCGGTGACCGTTGGGGTTTCTCTTGTGGTAAAACTGCGCTTTGCCGCTCCGTTGCCGACATTTCAATAAATATCTGACTTTGCTATGCCGCTGTCGTCCTGTCGAATGGATTTTTCAAGCCTCACACGCGGCTTCAGTCCCGCCCCCCCTTCCCGTCGCCGCTCTTTTCACGGGACTGACCTCTGGCCATGCGCGTCTCAAGACAGTCTAAAGCGATTATTCGCATCGCTGTCGTTTCAAGTATGAGAGACATCCACGACCGCGCACCACGTGAAGCGCATCCGTCGACGGCGGGGAGAGAGTGATATTCATTTCAAAAGGATGCCAGAGCGATAGATGAAGCAGCCAGAAGATAGAGGAAAAAAAAGCAGCCAGATGCCAGGTAGTCTTTGCATTATTCATATAAGCACATGCTACGTTATGGTTTCAATAATATATTAAAAAAAACCATACAGATAGTATCTTACACTCTGTGAATAAATGATTTTAAGGATTAGACCTTGTTTCTCCCTTCCTGTCCTCAAGGCTCATTGAATATTCATTTAAATTGCGTTCCTTTGCCGGATGTTGGCTTTTTATTCAATGAGGTTTCTGTCCTAAAAATAACTCGGTGAATTTAGGATTCCACAAACAAAACAAAAAAGGTCTCAACTCAAACTCAAGTCGCACCTTATTCAAGGGCACGTCAAGAGTTAGAAAGCAGACATTTATTTCTTATTATTTATATAGGGGGCGGAGACTAGTGTTGAAATTTAAGGACAATGATGCTAAGTTTACACACGTGTAATTTTAGCAATCAATTGGCGAGGTAAAAATACGCTTGCATCGGGTACAAGGGCCGCTCGGAAAATGTATCTTAAGTCAAGTTCACGAAGACTCTAATAGTGACGTCTCAACCTTCTTCAAAATCAGAATCCAGTTGAATTATTCATTGGAGAGAGGATTCATGTCAGTAGGAGGGAACACTTGTACTCCGCTTGATGCCGTTCTTTCTTCTTGGGTTGAAAGCGGCATGCGGGATCTCTGCATCATACTTTTTTTTCCGCAGAGAAAAAAATTGCTAAGACTGTATGATTTCTTATTTGAAGATTGTGGGGGAAAAAAAAGTCCCCGTCTGGGCTGTTAATTGAATTCAGCATCTTCAGCCCAGAGCTTTTATTTCCTGTGTGAAAATTAAAGTGCTGGAAATTTGTAGACGAGGCCCTCAGCGGAGTGCCCGGCAGCCTGATCCCGGAGGAAAAAAAGCATCCACAAAGAAATTCCTTCTGCCCGTCATCTTGTCGTGAAATTCCAATTTACTAAACTAAACTAAAAATGAGTGGTTGAGTAGAAACTGCTTCATTCCTCCTTGAACTCGAAGGCTTGCTAGAGGGTTTTGTAGTCTCAATTCTGACTTTGCACCGCTCTCTCTGCCCCCTACCTGAAGCAAACACGTCTCATCCTTTTTTTTTGCCCTACCTTTGGCGCCAGCGTGACGCAGCCCCATTTGCAGCTCCATGACAGTTCGAGGCCACTGCTCTGACTACGCACGACCGCCTCCTGACCGCTCCCCAGCGGCGCGCATCCTGCGGCCGCCCTTGCTCTCTCTTGTTTTTGTCCCTACCTGTTTCCATCCCCATAACTACGATTTAAAAAAAATCCATCAGATGATTACCACCCAGGTTTTGCTTGTCATTTTTTTTTTCATCGACACACCGGTCACCTATTGACCCCTGATCTGGACTAACCAATGTATGCATAAAATGGGAATGACATTGCGGCCGGTCGCCGCTTCCTTGTGTAGTGACAAAGGGATTCATTTGCATCCCATTTTACACATGCAACTTCCTCTCCTCTTCTCCTCATTCTGATTCCGTCTGCAGACCTCCTCTTCCTTCCTCTCCCATTGAGATGATTGCATAGAGCAGGGGCGAGAATGAGAGATGAGCGGGAGGCCTGTGAGCCCCCCCCCAAAAAAAAACGGAATTAGTGTATTCATTGCCAAGGATCCGCAATCATTATGCTGTCCCACGCCCCCGCTGTGACGAGCTCCTGAAAAATAGCAGTCACGTTCTTCATTTTCCGTGAAAGGAGATGTCTTTTTGAAACTGCTCATTAACACCTGGTTTTCATCATCAGCCTCCTGGGGAAAAAAAATGCGGCGACGTTTCATCTGAAGCTCGTGAAGTACAGATTTTGCATTTTGGTGGTGGATGACTCTGGATGGCTTCCTCGCGCGATTAAATCGTTTTCTTTCCAGTTACATATCATCCTCAGGTGGCGCCGCCACAAATGTGGCTGCTCTTGCTCGGCCCAGTTCTCAAATCGCTTGTGTACAAATAGATTTATTGTTTGTGAAATGCGTTTTTCAAGAGCCGTTTTGGTCCCTCTTCAGGCCGAAGAATTATTTCATCGGCATCACATTACTTGTTAAAATAAAACATATGATGATATTATGATGATTACTAGCGCCAGTACTTAAACTTACTGTGACACGGCACAGTCCAATATTAGCAACTAGCGACAAAATATCAAATCAGACAAACCTAAATAGAACGTAACCTCAAACTTAGCACCTAGCAAAAGGACCAGATTAGCATCCCCACCAAATGTTAGCTATTTATTGCGCTGCTACGGTGATGACGGGGCGAACACCAGTAGCAACACCATTGTCAGTACTTTACAGTGAAACTGGAAAAACACCACATACGGAATTTTAGAACTTGATTCCGTTGCACGGGGATCACCGTTCGTTTTGCGTATCATAATTTTCCATCGGATTAAGTGTTGTCCATGTTGACCTTAAAATAGCTCCCCATGGCCGACGTCACTTTTACTCCGCCTACTCGTAATACTGGCAAAGTATCGGTATCGTGGTATCGGTGCATTTTTCCGAGTACAAATACGATTAAGAGTACTGACATTTGTCGCTATATTGGAGCCCAAGTTTTGTTTTTGTTTTTCATCCTCTTCCACTGTTGCATTGTCAAGGCAATATACAGTGAGAAGACTGTATTTAGCCGACGATTTATGCAATCTAATCCCCCATTTTGAATGGATTTCACTCAACTGGCTGTAATCCTTTTGCACCGAGCTGGGACACACTGGGAGGCTGCCCTTTACTTTTCGCCTCTCTTGATCTCTCTCACACATCATTTGACTCGGTTCAGCTCGGGTGCGCAGCTTGATTATAATTGTTTGGCCTCTCTGCCATCAGCCCAGAAAACAAGGACATAATTTTTACTTTCAGAGGAGGGGGTTAAGAGTATTTTTCTTTTTTTAATAGAAACGCAAAGTACCACAAGAAGGACGTTTAATAACTTCTCCGGGCAGTGCACTGTAAAAGCTTCTGTTCCTCTTCATCGATCCAGAGCATTCAGTCAACTCTATGTTGACTTTTAGCCCAGTGTGTTGCTTACACAAATTTGGCGGCCTGTCCTGCTCTCAGTGCACTTTTTAACCACAGCATGGTGCTATGGTTCAAAGTCAAACCTCCAAAACCAGTTTCCCTGTCATTATTTCCCACAAGTCTGACCTTTCCAGAAATTGATCCCAGTCATGTGAAAAAGTTCACCAAATTGATCCGTTATCTGATATTGACTTGTTTCTGGTAAGAGCAGATTATTATTTTAACTTTATTATCTCGAGAATAAAATTACAGCGGGTTATTTTTTTCCCCCTGCATACTCAGCATCTCCTTGCTCCACTTCTCTGACATTTAATATGGTACAATATTGACACTAGCCGCAAAGTTCGGTAGGAGTCGGGCTGCGCTCGGAGTGCTTTTTTTCCATCCAGCGAATTTGTGGACCAACACAGAGTAATTTACCCTTATCACGAGGAGCACACGAAACAAAGGGCCGTATTCATCTGTTGTCACGAAGGAAAAAAAAAAGTTTTTCAGTCCTACTCGCACAAGGTTTGAAAAACAAATGTAACCTGGTGGATGTTTCTCATCAATACTCAGGAATGCCCTCAAGTGCATTTGAGTTGGCACTTTCTGAAATTATGTAATTGATAGCTTTCGTTGATAATTTAGAACTTCGCCAAGTGAATCATTTAATGATGGGAAGCAAATGCAGAGTACTTTAATTATTCACTCCAGACGTAGACTTTTTTTCCTTTTTTTTGTCAAGTCTGTGCATGGGAGAAGTGTGGGTGAGGCGAACCACGGTGGTAAAAGGTGCAACAATCCACACGTGTACAACATTCTTAGCGTTTGGCCTGGATCTTCCTCTTACTATTTGACCCCACAGTGTGAGTAGGGGGTTGGATAAGGGTGTGCCTGTGAGTGTCTCCAGTTTGTAAGCAGTTCCAGACCTTGGGGATAGAGTTAACAACGTCTGTGTGCTTTGTCTGGCCTGGAGGAATTGAGGGGTGGGGGGCAGGGGGTCTGTTTGGGTGCTGAAGGCTTTTCCAGCCATATGCAAGTGGGCTTACGTGTGCACATTATTTCATGAAACCATGACTCTGGGTGGTTTGATAAACAGTGACTTCTCCGCCATGTCTTTTAGTTGCCACGGTGTGAAAATTTTGCATAGAATTGACATCAACTGCAAGAAGAATTGATTCATTCAGTTTGCTGTTCAATGGTCTACTCTCATAACATTGTGGGCCAGACTCTTGGGATAAAATGGAGGAAAATCATAATTAAATAGCACCACATCGGCCCTAAAAGATGCCGGCCCGCTGGGCATCTGCCTTGTACGCCAGATGGCCAGTCCAGCTCTGCCGTGGAGTTGGACATTGTTGCATGGGTTACGTGATGTTGCCCTCGCTGTGCGTGGGAGCAGCTCGAGATAGTATAAGAACAGGAACCATTTTGAACAGATTCTGAACACAGTGCTCTGATCGGAGATCAACACTGGAGGAAAGGAAAGGCTCTACAATATGTCATCCTCTGACAGACAGTTCTTTCAAAATGAGCCACTCATTACTGAGCATTAGCTCGGTTATTAGACTGCATTAGGGCTGAAAGAGGGTCTTGAGGATTAGTTAGGTCTGTTACCAGCTGGAGATATGCTTTAAACTGGACTGACTGAGGTGGGCTGTCTGGCATGTAAAAAAAAAAATCATACAATTACAGGAGATATAAAGGAAAACAATACAATTTCAAATAGAACATGATGTGAGCGGCAAGCTTACAATACAGTAGTTTGGGATTTTTTTCTTATAGTTACTTTTTATTTAATTATAACTTGTTTTAAATTAAGTTAGTTTTAGAGCGGGTTTGTTAGCTATCCCTTTTTTTTTATTTCTTGAAAATGCTACGCTATGAGTTTTAGTATTAGTATTAGTATCAATGTCACATGACCAAACGTGATTGGTCATTACATGGAGCCGAGCAACTGTGATGTCATTTTCAGGCGACAGCAAGAGACAAAATGCCCCCCGAAGGTGATGGATAGGAACAGGTGGATTTTGCTTCTTAATTCTTATTCCGCAAACATAATATTCATCACTATAGTGCAGGGGTGTCAAAGTCAAATGGACGGAGGGCCAAATAAAAAATTTTGCTCCAAGCCGAGGGCCGGACTGATCGAATGTTCATTGAAAATTTTTAAACCTACCGCATGTAGTTTATTGAACCGAATTGAATCTACTGAATGGTTAGCACGTCGGCTTCACAGTGCAGAGGTACCGGGTTCGATTCCAGCTCCGGCCTCCCTGTGTGGAGTTTGCATGTTCTCCCTGGGCTTGCGTGGGTTTTCTCCGGGTGCTCCGGTTTCCTCCCACATTCCAAAAACATGCATGGCAGGCTGATTGAGCACTCTAAATTGTCCCTAGGTGTGAGTATGAGCGTGGATGGTTGTTCGTCTCTGTGTGCCCTGCGATTGGCTGGCAACCAATTCAGGGTGTCCCCCGCCTACTGCCCGGAGACAGCTGGGATAGGCTCCAGCACCCCCCGCGACCCTAGTGAGGATCAAGCGGTTCGGAAGATGAATGAATGAATGAATGAATCTACTGAAAACCTAACAACTTCATTTCAATATGATCAAATAAATAAAGCAACATTTTCTTACGGCTGTCAGTAAACTTTAATTTTCGACAGGCACAAAAGACAAAGTTTCTTTGGACAAAAATACCCATCAACATTGAATGAAAAGAAGCACCAGCAATAGCCCATATTTTCCCTTTTAGCAAAATTGGGCTACATTTACAGAAACCCCCCCAAATAATAGCAATTTTCGATCATTCACTCCTCAAATAAATCATGCTCCGTAGTTGTGCCATGCATAGGACGTAAAGCCAAAAACTCATCTGTCATGCTTAGGCTTCAGTCCACTCCGTGGATGAAGATTGACAGCTGGGCAACGTCAGAAATGTCGGCGCTCTCATCCACAGCCAAGGAGTATGCGATGAAATGTTTTCCCCTTTTCACAAGCTGCTCTTTTCGATTAATGGACAACTGCTCTACTCGCTCGGCAATGGTGTTTCTGCTCATGCTCACGTTTAAAAAGAGTTGCTTTTTTCAGGGCAAACTTCGTCACAAACTTTAAGCATACAGTTTTTAATGAAATCCCCCTCCGTAAATGGCCGGGCTGATTTAGCGATCTCTTCTGCCACAATAAAACTGGCATTGACAGCAGCCTGGCTTTGTGATTTGGCTTTTTTGAACAGAGCCTGTTGAGATTTGAGGCTTTGTTTTAATTCCTCAACCTTCTGTAGCCTTTGTTCGATGTCCATATTCTTGTTTTTGTCCGCGCGTTTCGTTTCATGCTGTCGTCTCAGATTATACTCTTTCAATACGGCCACACTTTCTCCACGCAGAAGACACACAGGTTTTCCAGCTATGTCCGTGAACATGTACTCTGACTCCCACCTTGTTTAAAACCCCCGGTTCTCAGTGTCCACCTTCCGTTTTGCCATTTTTGATGGATATCTGCAAGCTAACGTCACTGTTATCCGAACGACTGCAGCACTAGTAAATATTGAAATACAAAGCGCCCGACTGCTTGGCGCGGCACAGTTGCATTGTGGGAAATGTAGTATTGGTGCGTGTAAAAGATCTGTGGGCTCTCGGCTTGCGGCCGTCCGCGGGCCGGTTCTAATAATAAATCAACGTCATCCCAGGGGACACTGAAAACCTTCTCACGGGCCGGATCTGGCCCGCGGGCCGGCACTTTGATATATGTGTGACATGTGACATGTTAGGGCTGGTGGGGATCTCATATTATTATTATCAATGTGGTGTATTAACCACCATAGTTATTTGTATGTTATTGGACGCATTGACTTCCCGTACTTTGTATTGCCATCTACTGCGCATGTGTGAAATGTTACCTGGAATGTCTAAGCTTTTTCCCCACGTTGTTAATGGCGGAACTCAACGGTCTAATACATAATAGAAAACGCGTGTGTGTGCCTCGTCATTTCAAGACACAACATCTGGCGACGAGTAAAAGTCGATTTTAGGGTAGGAAGCAATACTCTAAAGTTTAGTGAGGTAAGATGGCTTACTTTTCTCAAAGACCGGACGAGTTTAAACCCGAAAATGAATCGTGGTCTGCCTATGTGGAACGCATGGAACTGCTGTTCGAGGCGCATGATGTCAATGACGATAAGAAAGTTGCCGTTTTACTGAGCTCATTGGGCGCATCAGCGTATGGACTTCTCCGTAATTTAGTGCAACCTGCCAAGCCCAGAGACAAGACTTTTGCGGAAATTGTATCCACATTGAGGAATTACTATGAGCCCAAGCCATTGGTGATATCGGAGCGTTTCCGATACCGGAAATGTGTGCAGAAGGACAGCCAGACGGTTACGGAATATGCCGCTGAGCTACGTCAACTCGCTACAAGGTGTGATTTCGGGACAGACTGGACGAGGCTCTCCGTGATGGCTTCGTCAGCGGTGTTGCTTCGAGGCTTTGCAACGCAAGTTACTCTCGGAAGATGGCCTGTCGTTTGCGAGCCGTGGAGCTTGCTGTCTACATGGAGACTGCCCACCGGGATGCACGGCAGTTGAGGAAAGGTGAAGATGTCACCACACCTGTACACAAGGTTAAGGAAAACCAAAGGAGAGGACACTCACCCACACACCAAAGTGGATGTTACCGATGTAAAGGCATGAATCATAGTGCAAATGACTGCTTCTACAAGACTTCAAACTGCCATCAGTGTGGTAAAGTTGGTCATATAAAGAAGGCATGTCGGGCTCGAGCACCTGCATCTGACGATAAGGTCAAGAAAAGGGGGAAGAAGATAAGCAATGAGAGAAAATTTAGTAAAATGACTGGCTATGTGCAAACTGATGAAAAGAAAGATGATGATGTTCCCATGTTCAATGTCCACGTGTATAGTGCTAATGGCGGCCGTAGACCATACAGGGCCATTTTTGATGTAAATGGAAGAAAGGTTCCAATGGAAATTGACACGGGAGCAGGAGTCAGCATTATCTCTGAAAACGTGTATGAACGGTCATTCTCTCGTATACCACTAGAGGGAAGTAGTGTAGCACTAAAAGGCTACTTAGGGGAGACAATTCCTGTAAAAGGACAGTTCATGGCTAAAGTGAAGTATGAAAGTCAGACTGTTGACTTGCCACTGATTGTAGTGGGAGTTGAGGGACCGTCACTCATGGACGTGAGTGGCTTGATAAAATAAAGTTAAACTGGGAAATGATCAAAACAGTCACAGAAAACAAAATACAAGCATCTCCAAGAGCCAAGTCCATCCGAGAAGTACTTGCAAAACATGATGATGTCTTCACTGATGAGTTAGGGACCTTAAAGGACATTAAGGCAACAATATCCGTCAAGCCTGATGCAGTCCCTAAATTCCACAAAGCCCGTGTTCTGCCCTTTGCCATGAAAGAAAAAGTTGAAAAAGAACTGGAGCGCCTTGAGAAAGATGGCGTCATCACCCCTGTCAAGCACAGTGAGTGGGCTGCTCCAGTCGTTCCAGTACCCAAGCGAGATGGTGGACTTCGCTTGTGTGGTGATTACAAGATAACAGTGAACCAAGCAATTAACACAGAGACATATCCACTACCACGCATCGAGGAGGTGTTAGCCACACTATGTGGTGGGAAAATATTCTCAAAAATAGATTTGGCTGCAGCTTATCAACAAATTATTCTCGATGACGACTCAAAAATATACTACAATCAATACACACAAAGGACTGTTTGTGTACAATAGACTGTGTTTTGGTATCAACTCTGCTGTCAGTATTTTCCAAAGGATAATGGAGAATCTAATGAAAGACCTCAACGTGGTGATCTACCTCGATGACTTGCTCGTGATGGGCCGAGACGAGTCAGAGCACCTAACGAACCTGGACAGAGTTCTTCAGCGGCTGAAAGAGAATGGTCTGAGAGTGAAGAAGACAAAGTGTGACTTTGGTAAGACGCAGATCGAGTACCTGGGGCACGTGCTGGATGAAAAAGGAGTCTACCCGTCCAAAGATAAGGTCAGGGCCATTCATGATGCTCCAGCACCCACAAACACTAAAGAGCTAAGAGCCTTCTTAGGTCTCGTGAACTACTATGGACGTTTGTACCACGCCAAAGTACAGTTTTAGCCCCACTTTACAGACTGCTGAAGGAGAATACAAAATGGAAATGGAGTAAAGATGAGCAGAGCGCGTTTGACAACTGTAAAGAACTGTTGACAAGTGACAATGTATTAACCCATTACAACCCGCGCCTGCCACTTACACTCGCATGTGATGCTTCTGCTTACGGGATCGGAGCTGTCATTCAGCACACGACTCCTGATGGGAAAGAACATCCCATCGCTTATGCTTCTCGAACGCTCTCTCCAGCGGAAAAGAACTACTCACAAATAGAAAAGGAGGCTTTGAGTCTAGTGTACGGTGTAAAGAAATTCCACCAATACCTATGGGGCGGAAATTGAATTGATAACCGACCACAAGCCTCTGCTCGCGCTGTTCGGAGAACGCAAGGGACTACCAACAATGGCAGCAGCACGCATACAGAGATGGGCAATCATATTGTCTGCTTATGATTATCGCATAACCTACAGGCAATCAGAGGAGCACGGTAATGCAGATGGACTATCCCGTGTCCCCTGCCTGAGACGATAGACGATGGAACGAAGACAATAACAGCTTCTCTTAACGCACTGATTTGTGAGCACCTGGACGAGGCGCCATTATGTGCAAAACAAATATCAAAGGCTACACGCAAAGACACTGAGCTCTCACTGCTACACAGATACATCCAGTTAGGGTGGCCAACAGAAATTCCTGAAAATTTCAGGGTTTTTCACAAAAAGAAAGATGAACTTTCTGTAGAACAGGGATGTGTTCTGTGGGGAACAAGAGTAGTGGTGCCAGAGAAAATAAGAAGAGCAGTGTTAAAAGAGATCCATGACGGACACCCTGGTATCGTAAAAATGAAGACAATTGCACGACAATATGTCTGGTGGCCAAATATTGACATGGACATCGAGAAGGTCTGCAGACAGTGTGAGACGTGCCAGCTAGAACAACGCATGCCACGCCAGGTTCCACTGCACCCATGGGAGTTCCCTGGAGGGGTGTGGAGAAGGATTCACATTGATTTTGCAGGGCCATTCATGAGTCACATGTTTATGATAGTGGTCGATGCGTACTCCAAGTGGCTAGAGGTTTTCAAAATGTCACAGATAACCTCAGCAGCTACCATCACAAGGCTTAAAAGACTGTTTGCAGCACAAGGAGTACCCGAACAAATCGTCACCGACAACGCCACAACCTTCATGTCGAATGAGTTCCAACTCTTCATGAAAAGGAATGGAATCTTGCACACGACTGGTGCACCGAAACATCCTGCTACGAATGGACTCGCTGAGAGATGCATTGCGACCTTCAAGGCAGGCATGAAGAAGCTTGCAAGAGAGATTTTGAGTGTTGAGGATAAGATTTCACACTTCTTGCTGCGTTATCGCACAACACCAAATAGTACAACTGGAGAGTCACCAGCAGACTTGTTCTTAAAGAGACACGCATCGAACACGGCTGGATTTCCTTAAACCGAGCATCTCTGAGACGGTGAGGAGGAGACAGTATCAGCAGAAGGAGGAACATGATCGTCAGGCTGCCGAACGACAGTTTGATGTGGATGACCCCGTCTATCTACGCAACACAGCAGGAGAGCATCCCAAATGGATCCCTGGAGTAGTGATACAACGGACTGGACCAGTGTCATACCATGTGCAAGGTGAGACTGATCAGATATATAGACGCCATGGAGACCAGCTGCGTCCTCGATACCCACCTGACATTTTAGATCCTGGACCTGAAAGTGCGACTCAGTCAGCTGAGCAGGAGAAAGACTTTGACGAACCGGAGTCCACAATTCCTGTATCACCAGCTTTTGCACCAGACCCGCCTGAGCCACTTGTGCCAGAGACAGTAGTTTTGAGACGTTCAGGACGTAAAGCACAACGCCCTTTACGTTACAGGGATTGATTGTGATGTCGTCATTTGAAAGATGTTCAAATTGAGTTTGGTTATTATTGAAGAAATGTTATGCAGTATGATGGATAAGGAAATGTGAATTTGTTATGTACCTTTAAACTAAGGGGGGAGGTAATGTGGTGTATTAACCACCATAGTTATTTGTATGTTATTGGACGCATTGACTTCCCGTACTTTGTATTGCCATCTACTGCGCATGTGTGAAATGTTACCTGGAATGTCTAAGCTTTTTCCCCACGTTGTTAATGGCGGAACTCAACGGTCTAATACATAATAGAAAACGCGTGTGTGTGCCTCGTCATTTCAAGACACAACAATCAAGAACATTTTTTACCTGACTTTCCCTTTACCAGGGGTGGGGGATGAACGCTAACACAATGCATACCTACAATACTTGTGGCCATTTATTTTATACACGCCAATGAGTGAAGAGTAACAATCATAACCAGCCCCAAATAACACAATGCTCTCGGACTGGAGTCTGTTTCTCGGGAGTTATGTTTATTTCAAAAACGACCTTGACACAAAGGCTATTATTGTAATGTTTTAATTGTTTGCTCTCTTAATGATTTCATTTGTATGCGCCGCACGGTTGTCAACTGCCACGGCGCTCTCTTTAATTGACGCGCATACTTTCGGAGACTCGTTATTTATTTAAAGGCCCAAACTCTCCAAGCACAACTTAAGTCTTACGTAATTGTGAAGAAAAGAGGGCCCGCCTCCTGACATTTGGCAGAAATCGTTTGCTGCTGCCTGTGTCTTCCAAGGCGCGTTCCCGCCTGTTGGTTTGACGCGGACGCGCGCACCCCAGCCCCTGTTTGAGTGTGAAGTCACCCGCAGCTCGGGAGGCTTTTCGGCTAGACATGGCGGCGGATCCTAAACCGGACTGGCTCTCCTGTCTTCCGCCTTCTTGGAGTTACGGTGTCACCCAGGATGGACGTATATTCTTCATCAAGTAAATATCGTGTGGATACGAGGATTTATAGATGCTCCTGGTTATTCAGTCGTCTCGGGTTTTTTTTTTACCCCGGCGCTCTCATCACCCTTTCCCCTCCGTTTTCTTCTGTTAACAGCGAAGAAGCCAAGAGTACAACCTGGTTGCAGCCCGTTACCGGAGAGGCTGTAATAACTGGGCACAGAAAAACTCCGGGTAAGTCATTGTTTTCCCACTGTCTCCCGATAAAACACGAGCTCGTTATGGCTACTAGCGAAGAGGAGAAGTTGAGTGAATACCTCTGCAGCAAAGCAACAAGCCTCTTCTTCTAGCCCCCTCGCGCACGGCGTCCCCCCTACCCCCGTCATCCACCTGGCCACTTTGCGACACACTTTTTAAAAGTTCCGTCACGTAGGCGTGCGCTGATGTAGCGAATTCCCCTGCAGTGCCACTTGGATAATGCATTTTTGTCTCCGAAGCGTCCAACGCCGTGAAGCGGGTAACGTAGGCGTTGTGGCAAAGTCAAACGCACATCTGTAGGGTAATGAGGCGAACAGCTGGATATTATGCAGGGCCGGAAAAAAAAAACGATGGAGGAATCGGGATGTTGGGTGCAGAATTGTGGAAACACATGCACGCCAAATGAGCTCTTTATCGCCCAGACGCTGCATCACATGGCAGTGTGTGTTGGTATGTATGTGTGTGTGAGATCACATCTCCCAGCACAGCTGTAACGCTCGTCTGCCGTATCTTCCCCTTTCTGCCCTTTACAGATTTACCAACAGGATGGGAGGAAGGCTACACATTTGAGGGCGCTCGCTGCTTCATCAAGTAAGTTGGGATTCCCAAGAATGATGAGTGAGGCAGATATGTATCGGCCGCTCGTTGCAGTGGCCATCTTCAGGCGGCGAGGAGCTGCTTTGTTGAGTAGGCAAGGCAGAGATTTCCCTCCTGTCTTTGCCGCCCACCAAGCTCCCTCGCTGCCCTGCTGGCGGAATACACGACTGTTTGTCTCCCTTGTAACACGACAGTCCCTGTGAATGAACACGGTCTTCTCTTTGTCCGCTGATCTTGAAGGCTGTCCGCGGTTGTCCTCTTGATATGTACATAAAAAATATCTACCATAGTTCCTCAATACATCTTCCTTCCATAGCCAATGTACCGGATTTAAGGCAAATAGATGCTAACGTTTTCCCATCTGGAAAAAAAAAAAGGAGTAATTTTGCATTTCTCGCTCCGTAGATGCTCTTGTTTATGGACGCGTGGAACTGCTAATGTGGAGTAGATATTTTTGACTGGGTCGTGTCGTTCGAACGTACTGCAAAGTCATTAGTCGGTGACTGAGGAGACAGCGTTAAAGTACACAAAATGCACATAAACGAACGAAAACAAATCATTGACAGAAGACGTCACGTATACAACAACAGCAGTGGATCAAAATTCCTTTTGCTGAGACGTGTGCCTACTTGAGCCTCAGGTGACAGGACACCATTTTTGATCAGCACCCATTAAAAGTGTTTTTGGCTAGTTTTGGAAATCCACTACTTGTCCAATAGGGTGAGTCGCCTGCACTGTCAGTTAGACCCATGTTTGTCAAGTGAGTGTGAGTCAGATCTTCGGTTGAGCTGAACAGGCTCTACTTGTTGGTGTGCTGTGTTTGCGCAAACGTCTGCGTGCTTTCTTACTGGCCTCGTTCGAGTGTCCCATGAGCATTTACATGTATATTTATTGGACCTGTTTGACAGCAAAATTACTTCTCTCTTTCGGAATGGTTCATTTGTTCGCGGACTTTCCTGGCTAGTTTTGCAGCGTGTGATCTGTGGCCATTTTGAGAACAGCAGCTGACACATATGGTGAGCGAATATAGTTGCTCTAAAAATAGCACAAAACCGCCGCTCGTCGGTATGTATGAATGCACGTTGACTGCTCAAAGGCATGCGTGCACACGGACAGGTAAATACAATATGCAGCATGTAACCCCCCCAAAAAAAGTGACATCACTTCCAGTATATGATAGTCTGCGAATGCCCGTGTGGGAATAGAACCTGTCGAGCAAAATGTCCGTCTCAGCAAATGTGTGGGATCTGTTTTTGCTCTTGAGAGTTTTGCCGTTAAGTTTCAGCAAGACTGGCATCACTTCGACTTGTTTTGCATTCAGGTGATGACATAAGCTTGAAGTACTTTGATGATAAGCAAAGTCTTTGTTGTACAATTCGAATGCAGCCGTATTCTCCAAACGTCAATTGGACACTTTTGTCGAAAAGAAACATGACGCGACTCAAGGCGTCGAGCGCCTCGCCGTTATCGGCGTGTCAAAGATAAGGGCACCGTGAAAAGTTTGGTGTCGCTTGCTGTGGGGAAATAGAAACGTGCTTGAATGCATTTTTTTTTGCCTCCACCCAAAAAAAAAACTATTTTCTGAAGAACGACTGCACTGAAACTTTGAACAGAATGCGTCGGATGGGGCTTGTTTAGGATTGTTTGGCCTTGGGGTGAGGCTGAGTGGTATTCAAATGATTGTCTTATTTTGTTAGCACATTCAGCAGACATCGTCGAGACACAGTAAATTCCCGTTGAATCCAAACATTTATGTTTGATTTGTCAAATCCTGATCATGATGACAGAAACATGCCCGAGGCTGTGCCAATCTGGAAAGTAGTGATAACTCGCCGGGAGGATACATTTCGCATTCGGTTTCTTGTTGACTTTTTCCCAAGGTCGTTCGCGGCAAACTGTTTTGGCCGCCAAGATTTTTTTTTTAAGCGCTTGCTACTTGTTTGAAGCTCTGCGCGGCTAAATTATTTCTCTCGACCTCAAGCGCCTACAAGAGTGGTTTTATGCGCTGCCGTTCTGGTGCGCTGGAAAGGTTTTAGCGAACCGATGTCGCGTGGCTCTTCAAGCAACAGACACGTAACACAACTGCAGGGTTGCTTACTGCTAAAGTTCAACAACAAAACAACATAAAAATCACAGGGGGGAGGGAACGCTTTCCAAAAATGGATTGTAATGACCCTGATACCAACCTTGTGAACAAGATGCTCGCGAGGGTTGTAAATTCCCAACGTCTGCGAGGCAGTGAAGGTGTCTCGAGTGTGATTTGTGATGAGACGAGTGAGTCCAAGGGTGAGGTGACTGGAAACAGGAAGAGGAGTTGGATGTTTCTTTTGGCCTTCCGCGACAAGCTGGGGGTAACCCATCCTGCCCGTTGGATATCTTTTTTTTTGCACACGGCGGGGAGGTGTCAATTTTGCCACATTCGAATTGGCGTACGGGCGGAAACAGACACGGTGGCCGAAAACGGGTTGAACTGACACATCGTTTGGCGAGGACTGCAAATGTGCGTGGGTGTGTGGCAGCTACTGTATACTTTGGGAGTCTTGCAAAATAAACAGAGTAACACTAATGTAGTCTCTTTGTCCCCCATGTCAGAGAAACAATGGCGGTGCTTTCACTGCAGAAGCAGCAGCAGCTGATTCCGGCACACTATGTACAGATCAGCGAATCAACAACTCATTAGAGCAACGCACGGGCCCCCCCGCCCACCCCATGCCCGCGGGGTACATTTCATTTGTGAGGTGTGCCAGGAGAAGTACTGAAGTGTTTGCAGATTTTCTTGTGGAACGTTTCCATCTGTCTGTTTCCAGGCAAGGCGGGACAGCTTTATCTGTACGGTGAATTTCATACACAAGCTAACTCAATGTGCTTCACATCAATAAAAGTACATAGTATTAAAAAAAAAAAGAAAGAAACGGCATGGAGCACTGCTTGCTGTTAACAGCCTCCGCAGAACACGTCGAGAAACATCGAGCAAATGAGGCCTTTCAATGAGCCGGAAGGCTTCAGCCCTCGAAATTAAAACGCTCCTCGCCACCCACCTTTCACCAATCTATGGCGCTAACTGCGTATTGAAAGTGCCGTTGCCGTATAAGAAAAGCAACGACAGTCACATTGGCCACAGTGCCGTGACACCCCCTCCAACCTCCCACGAAGGAAACCAAAAGCCGGAAGACTTCATTAATTAACATATCAAGTCTTGTGAGGCGTTATGTGCCGGCACGTCCGTGTCACACACGCTCTGCACACTTGGATCAATTTAGGGGCTGCGGCTATCGAGTATTTTGGTATTCGGGTAGCCTGCTGAAAATTCTCTCGAATCATCTGTTAGTCCCAGCGCGTCCCTCTCATGCAGATTTTAACGCGTGACTGCAGTCGTCCCACTGATTGATGAAGTTGGCTTGTCAAGCTTTGGAGATTAATTTAGGTTTAAAAAAAAAAATCCCATGGAAGGGGAATCTTTGCCAGTGTTAATGCAGTACAACAGAGCGGTACGGCTGTAAATCCTTAAAGCCACCCTCTGCGGGGATTACGTTCATTTATTTATTTGTTTTTTTATTGAATCTGTTTGAGAGATTGATAGTATTGATTTATTTCAATGGCAGTTTTGGAGGCTGTACTTAAAGCAAACATGTTACAAAAATGTCAAACACCTCGTATGCTTGATCCGTCGAGGTGTTGGTGACATCTCAGTCCCTCATGGGTGGGTGTGTCTGATACATACTTCTTATTTTTTTTCCTTCTCCCATCAAATAGTTTTAAATGGGTCATGAGCTAGGTGGGGCAGATCTTCTCCATAAACGATTTCACGTAAAATCTACGCAGACCAAAACACGTGCTCAAGCACGCACATGTTGTTTGAGTCTCGCATCCGAACCGAGAGCCGCTGATTATGGGTTTGGCTCATTCTTCGAATGTAACACCTGCCAGATTTTGGCAAGAGATTTTTTTTATTTTTTATGATAGTCGCAACTAACATCAGCGTATGTTCGAAGGGACGTCAAATGCAGATGTCCACTCGCCGCCTCGCCAATCCCCTCGGAACCGATCAGGGAAGAGAGCCCCGTTGCTGAGTAAGCTTCTCTCCGCTCAGCGTGCCAAATTGAAGCATATTACCGCGCTGTACGTACCAAGTGTCGGCGGCCAATGAGTCGTGCAATTCACATTAGTTCTCGCAGCTACGAGCTGCTTTCTTCATCAGTGCACGAGCTGCTAATCATTTTTGTGGGGTGGGAAGGGGGGGGCGCCCAAGGCAGCTAGAGTCATACAGAAGTTAGCGGTGCGTCACGCCGCCGTAACAAGGCGGCCCTTGTCAACATCGTTGGCCGCAGCACGAAAACGACATGACCAAAAAGATGCAATACAGCAGCGTAGAAATAAGGACAGCGCACACACAATGGATGTGACGCCGCCAAGTCCTCAAAGTCTTGGTTTATGCGGTCTGGAAATTACTGTCACGAGTGATGTCAGTGGTCTTGTGGTGAGCTCGCAAAAAAACGGAATTGGTAATGGCTGAGATCTTATTTTTCTTTTCTTTTTTTTTTTTTGTTTTGGTCCCAAATCCAAAACTTACTGTTTGTTCTCATCTCGTCTCGGGAGCAGACGACAAGCAGGGTAAATGGGAGCTTCCTTCTTTCCTCGCCCGACTTCGCCGAATGAATAGATAATCTACTACTGAGGCTGGCCAGGATTACAATGATCAAGGGGATCTGTTCCAGTTCTCTGCCAAGTTTCGGAAATTCTCTTGATCCAGTCCAGCGGCTGATTTGGTGTTTGCAGTGTGTTAACGTTTTCAATCTGGTTTTGAAGAGTTGAGCTCAATGCCCGCAAATCCGTTTGGCATTGTGTGTGCGCGCGCGCGTGTGTATTTGTACATGTGAGCCTGCAAGCAGAAACAAACAAATGGACAACATGAATAGGATTTTGTGGTGGTCCTTCTATGGAATCAATAGGAGGCTTAGACTTGGGTTTATGATTATGGATTTAAAAGCAGCAGATGGAAGCACAAACAAAACTTTTTTTGTGGTGGTCGTTGTTGTCAAAATTGGCTTGTCTGTCAAGAATGACTTCAGCAAATGGAAGTGTGTTTGTCACGAGGCAGAAAGCTTACAGGTACACTTCGTGCTGCCTATTTGGGTTTGCGATTTGCTTATTTTTCTTTTGGGGGTGAACTTGTCCTCTGCTATTTACCGAAAAACTCACCTATTTGCTTTTTTTTGTTTGTTTTTTTTATTTTTTTGGGTGG
This sequence comes from Hippocampus mohnikei, assembly GCA_026261675.1. Classification (NCBI taxonomy): domain Eukaryota; kingdom Metazoa; phylum Chordata; class Actinopteri; order Syngnathiformes; family Syngnathidae; genus Hippocampus; species Hippocampus mohnikei. The sequence continues at coordinate 7,701,800 of JAKGUB010000345.1, forward strand.
TCTTCCTACAATGATCCACGAAGTAGGAATTAGTCTTCAGGAAGTACTTTGAAGTTGATCAGCTTCGTATGTAGTGGGAGGAGCTTGTTTTGCGTATCTTGGTAAGACTTGGTCACGCACACTGCTGGCGGTGTGCACTGGCAGTGTGCGCCGGCGGATGATGTGAAGCCAATCGTATATTGTATTATGTTCAAGGAGGATATCCCCCCCCACCAGCCCCACACTCCCACCCGCGTCGCAGACCAAAGCCATAAATCAGATGAAGTTAGCTAGGCAGTAAAGCACCACCGCTCTCCCTCTGGGCTCAGCAGATAGGTGTCTAACCACCACTAGTGCCCATTTACGCCATAATGTTATTTCTGCGTTATTGGCTCGAAGGAGCCTGGACTACAGCGACAAGAATACGCGGAAGAAATAGTGTGCGGCTCTACAGGATGGATGATATCCGTTTGCGAAGCGCGCATTGGAAGGTTTCGAAAGGCTGTGAGAGGGAAGCTTTTTTCATGAGATATGAATTTGTACTTGCGAAGCTTGAATCCGTGACAATTGAGTCATCAGAAATTATTTTTATCAGGAGAGTGACAGTTGCAGGCTTTTGACAGCTTTTAAAGTCTGGCTCGCAGCTCAGAGAATGGACCGATGGATGTTTATTGTCATTCCCAGTTCAAAACACACCACATAATTTCTGAAAACGAGCTAGTTGAATGCTAACGCACAATTCCAAATACCTGTGACAGGCTAACAAGAGAAACGGTGCAGCAACACATGTAGACTTATAATATAACATGACTGACTGGCATATATTCCTGATCATCTGCCCCAAAAATATTACTACAGCATACTTAGTTGTGAAATTGTTTGACATGAGTAGTATAATGCGCTGCGCCATTAACGTGTATTGTTTTTCAATAGTCGCAGTCTCATGAGGTCATGCCAGCGGTGTCCTAAAATGACATTACTGCCTGCTCGTTTATCAGTGGAATGCTGTTCTACCGACAGCGGTGCCAGGGCCTTCTTGCAGCGTAATAATGATGCAAAGAGGTTGTGCATTCCCGCGGCGGAAGGCGGCAGCGGAGGAGGCGGGCCACTCGCCGTACGTGGCTCCGCATATTTTGTGCCGTGTTGCCGTCGCATTACGTTCTGTACGCAGATTCAATACAAGGAAATGCAGCCAACATCTCTCCTGTTACGCGCTCTTGCAGGGTAGCCTTTGCTGATCGGCATTGTTGATTAAGAAGAAAAAGAAAAGAAAAGAAACATCAGAAAAGCCAATTTGATCTCATCACATCTGGGTGGAAATGAACCACCATTTATCCTCCTCGCATCTTATTTATAGCTTAAAGCCCTTTAAAGCCGTTCGGCTTAAGGCGAGCTCACTCGGTACCTGCTGCACTTGTTCAAACGGCATTCTGCACCTCGTCCACACCGTCTGAACCACTGCAGTCCTCATTTTGTCAAGTCCCCGAGCAATTGCTGTCTCCAGCAGCTGAAGCCTCCAGCTATGTCCAGTGTCTTGAAATGCACCCCCACCCCACCCCCACCCCTCAAGGCCATGCAGGAAGCTATCACTCATACTGTTTGACACAAAATAAACACGATGAATATCATGAGCTCATTATTTGTTGCCAATCATTACTTTTTAGTAATTGGGATGGAGGCGCCATTTTGTATTGAATCCCTGACAATGTCGCTTGCCACAAAACATGGGAGTGAAATATATCGAAGCGACACGATGCAGCCGGACGCCTTCTCTCTGTTAAGATGAGAGACAAAGTCAATTTCCTCTCGTGGGTCAGTGTGGCTGCGGTTCCCCGCGGAGAGTAGGCAAGGACAAGAACAAAGACAAGGGCAATCTTAATCTGTTTTCAGTGTAAACATTCAGCGCATTGGGAACGCGCTTTAGTCCTGGCTGCTTGTGCTGTGTCGGGGTCTGAAAATGGAAGCCTTGCCTGCCTCGACAGCATTAACGGAACAGCAGCCAGGTCATTTTAAAAAACATGTTATTCTATTTATTTATTTATTTTTTTGTTTCCAGCGATGTGTCTTCAAGTTGAGGTTTTGGGCCTTTAAAAAAAAAAAAAAATCTGAAGTTTCAAAGAATTACTAAAACTATTGGATCCATAGGATCCTGGCTTTCTTTAAAATATATGATATAAATGTAAATAAAATACAAAGATGGTATAGTTGAAAGCTTTGAAAATGAAAAAATAAAATAAACAGCATAGAGGTTAAGAGAAAAGAGCACAAATCATCATACTTGCTGCTATGCTAGCTTTGTGTTTGCAGATATTGAGAGGACTGACCCATTGGGAGCCGCACGCACCTCTCACCACATTGTCTCGACTGTGACCGACTGTAAGTGTGCGCAGTCGTAATAAGCCAGCAAGTCTTACGAAAGCTAATTTTGCTAGCTAATTTTGCTCATTTGTTTTGCTGTGGAGGAAAAAAAAATGACACTCATGATGGTTGGTCAGTCCTTGACAAGTCGCTCTGTGTTTTTGTCGATGATTTAAGCCTTGATGAAAGAACTCCCGATTGCCATCTTGTACCACGATGTAATAGATTTTGTTCTTGTGGTTGTCAGCACTTCAGATGATCATCATTTGTGTTTTTTTTTTAACTTTGATGGAAATGTCAGGTTACATTTTATGCTTTGGAATGTTTAGCTATTAAAGCTGCACCACATTTTCTATTATTCCCTGAGAAGGCGTCACGGTGGAAAAGTGGTTTTAGCACATGCGCCTCACAGTTCTGAGTTTCCTTCCTGTGTGGAATATTTTTCTCGGTTCTCCTTTGGTTACCCGGGCTTGAACATTCTCTTTTACGGCGACTAAAACAATTAAATTCCAATTATGATCTATTCATTTTTGGGGGGGCATTTGCCCTGCAGCTTCATACCTTTAACCGAATCAGTCATAATCTGCAGTACCCAGTCGAGCAATATGATCTCAATTGCAATGCTGCGTTTACATACAACAGTTCCACACGTTATTAGTTCACAGTCAAGAGCACCCGCAGCGATTTGTTTGTTTATTTGAATCGCTTTCAGCGCTCCGCCAACACAAACATTTCCGCAGCGGTTTTTCGTGAACAGCGCAACCAGGGAAATAGGAGTCTGCCAACCCGCCGTGGTTTATCGGGAGCATTTATGCCGTTGCTCATCTCGATTTTTGAATATTCGCCTCATATCCCAATGGCGCTATCAGTCACACTTCAAGTTAATATTTCACCCCCCGCAAGGCTTCTGAGCTGGAAATCCTTTCCTCGACACAAAGGGGGGAATCTCCTCCTTGCTGTGTCTGAATTATTAAACCACTTGTCAGAATCCTAAATCTGCCTTTGAATGCACTTCCATCTCCGCGCGGGGGAAATAATTGGGAGTTCAGCTCCAGAACTCGGCATGAGACGCGTTTGGTTTCTGCGCAGTCCTTTTACGGCGGTTTCAGTCGCTCGCCGGCGGCTGCGCTCGCCTGGTTTCTCTCCAGGCACGTTTCTTGGCACAGGCTCTGAAAATTGCTCGGGGTCAGCGACCTCTATACTCCGCATCGCGTTGTGGAATGTTTTGGATTATGGAATGCGATGGTAAATACAAATTGCTTCAAGTGAACTGCGGATCAACTCTGCGAGTGGACGCTGAGTTTTTTTCCCCCACTCATCTCCTCCCATCTTTCCATCCTTGGCTGTAGAAGTTAGCAGTCGTCCCACTGATTGATGAAGTTGGCTTGTCAAGCTTTGGAGATTAATTTAGGTTTTAAAAAAATCCCATGGAAGGGGAATCTTTGCCAGTGTTAATGCAGTACAACAGAGCGGTACGGCTGTAAATCCTTAAAGCCACCCTCTGCGGGGATTACGTTCATTTATTTATTTGTTTTTTTATTGAATCTGTTTGAGAGATTGATAGTATTGATTTATTTCAATGGCAGTTTTGGAGGCTGTACTTAAAGCAAACATGTTACAAAAATGTCAAACACCTCGTATGCTTGATCCGTCGAGGTGTTGGTGACATCTCAGTCCCTCATGGGTGGGTGTGTCTGATACATACTTCTTATTTTTTTTCCTTCTCCCATCAAATAGTTTTAAATGGGTCATGAGCTAGGTGGGGCAGATCTTCTCCATAAACGATTTCACGTAAAATCTACGCAGACCAAAACACGTGCTCAAGCACGCACATGTTGTTTGAGTCTCGCATCCGAACCGAGAGCCGCTGATTATGGGTTTGGCTCATTCTTCGAATGTAACACCTGCCAGATTTTGGCAAGAGATTTTTTTTATTTTTTATGATAGTCGCAACTAACATCAGCGTATGTTCGAAGGGACGTCAAATGCAGATGTCCACTCGCCGCCTCGCCAATCCCCTCGGAACCGATCAGGGAAGAGAGCCCCGTTGCTGAGTAAGCTTCTCTCCGCTCAGCGTGCCAAATTGAAGCATATTACCGCGCTGTACGTACCAAGTGTCGGCGGCCAATGAGTCGTGCAATTCACATTAGTTCTCGCAGCTACGAGCTGCTTTCTTCATCAGTGCACGAGCTGCTAATCATTTTTGTGGGGTGGGAAGGGGGGGGCGCCCAAGGCAGCTAGAGTCATACAGAAGTTAGCGGTGCGTCACGCCGCCGTAACAAGGCAGCCCTTGTCAACATCGTAGGCCGCAGCACGAAAACGACATGACCAAAAAGATGCAATACAGCAGCGTAGAAATAAGGACAGCGCACACACAATGGATGTGACGCCGCCAAGTCCTCAAAGTCTTGGTTTATGCGGTCTGGAAATTACTGTCACGAGTGATGTCAGTGGTCTTGTGGTGAGCTCGCAAAAAAACGGAATTGGTAATGGCTGAGATCTTATTTTTCTTTTCTTTTTTTTTTTTTTGTTTTGGTCCCAAATCCAAAACTTACTGTTTGTTCTCATCTCGTCTCGGGAGCAGACGACAAGCAGGGTAAATGGGAGCTTCCTTCTTTCCTCGCCCGACTTCGCCGAATGAATAGATAATCTACTACTGAGGCTGGCCAGGATTACAATGATCAAGGGGATCTGTTCCAGTTCTCTGCCAAGTTTCGGAAATTCTCTTGATCCAGTCCAGCGGCTGATTTGGTGTTTGCAGTGTGTTAACGTTTTCAATCTGGTTTTGAAGAGTTGAGCTCAATGCCCGCAAATCCGTTTGGCATTGTGTGTGCGCGCGCGCGTGTGTATTTGTACATGTGAGCCTGCAAGCAGAAACAAACAAATGGACGGACAACATGAATAGGATTTTGTGGTGGTCCTTCTATGGAATCAATAGGAGGCTTAGACTTGGGTTTATGATTATGGATTTAAAAGCAGCAGATGGAAGCACAAACAAAACTTTTTTTGTGGTGGTCGTTGTTGTCAAAATTGGCTTGTCTGTCAAGAATGACTTCAGCAAATGGAAGTGTGTTTGTCACGAGGCAGAAAGCTTACAGGTACACTTCGTGCTGCCTATTTGGGTTTGCGATTTGCTTATTTTTCTTTTGGGGGTGAACTTGTCCTCTGCTATTTACCGAAAAACTCACCTATTTGCTTTTTTTGTTTGTTTTTTTTTTATTTTTTTTGGGTGGTCTTCCTACAATGATCCACGAAGTAGGAATTAGTCTTCAGGAAGTACTTTGAAGTTGATCAGCTTCGTATGTAGTGGGAGGAGCTTGTTTTGCGTATCTTGGTAAGACTTGGTCACGCACACTGCTGGCGGTGTGCACTGGCAGTGTGCGCCGGCGGATGATGTGAAGCCAATCGTATATTGTATTATGTTCAAGGAGGATATCCCCCCCCACCAGCTCCACACTCCCACCCGCGTCGCAGACCAAAGCCATAAATCAGATGAAGTTAGCTAGGCAGTAAAGCACCACCGCTCTCCCTCTGGGCTCAGCAGATAGGTGTCTAACCACCACTAGTGCCCATTTACGCCATAATGTTATTTCTGCGTTATTGGCTCGAAGGAGCCTGGACTACAGCGACAAGAATACGCGGAAGAAATAGTGTGCGGCTCTACAGGATGGATGATATCCGTTTGCGCGCGCATTGGAAGGTTTCGAAAGGCTGTGAGAGGGAAGCTTTTTTCATGAGATATGAATTTGTACTTGCGAAGCTTGAATCCGTGACAATTGAGTCATCAGAAATTATTTTTATCAGGAGAGTGACAGTTGCAGGCTTTTGACAGCTTTTAAAGTCTGGCTCGCAGCTCAGAGAATGGACCGATGGATGTTTATTGTCATTCCCAGTTCAAAACACACCACATAATTTCTGAAAACGAGCTAGTTGAATGCTAACGCACAATTCCAAATACCTGTGACAGGCTAACAAGAGAAACGGTGCAGCAACACATGTAGACTTATAATATAACATGACTGACTGGCATATATTCCTGATCATCTGCCCCAAAAATATTACTACAGCATACTTAGTTGTGAAATTGTTTGACATGAGTAGTATAATGCGCTGCGCCATTAACGTGTATTGTTTTTCAATAGTCGCAGTCTCATGAGGTCATGCCAGCGGTGTCCTAAAATGACATTACTGCCTGCTCGTTTATCAGTGGAATGCTGTTCTACCGACAGCGGTGCCAGGGCCTTCTTGCAGCGTAATAATGATGCAAAGAGGTTGTGCATTCCGCGGCGGAAGGCGGCAGCGGAGGAGGCGGGCCACTCGCCGTACGTGGCTCGCATATTTTGTGCCGTGTTGCCGTCGCATTACGTTCTGTACGCAGATTCAATACAAGGAAATGCAGCCAACATCTCTCCTGTTACGCGCTCTTGCAGGGTAGCCTTTGCTGATCGGCATTGTTGATTAAGAAGAAAAAGAAAAGAAAAGAAACATCAGAAAAGCCAATTTGATCTCATCACATCTGGGTGGAAATGAACCACCATTTATCCTCCTCGCATCTTATTTATAGCTTAAAGCCCTTTAAAGCCGTTCGGCTTAAGGCGAGCTCACTCGGTACCTGCTGCACTTGTTCCGAAACGGCATTCTGCACCTCGTCCACACCGTCTGAACCACTGCAGTCCTCATTTTGTCAAGTCCCCCGAGCAATTGCTGTCTCCAGCAGCTGAAGCCTCCAGCTATGTCCAGTGTCTTGGAAATGCACCCCCACCCCACCCCCACCCCCTCAAGGCCATGCAGGAAGCTATCACTCATACTGTTTGACACAAAATAAACACGATGAATATCATGAGCTCATTATTTGTTGCCAATCATTACTTTTTAGTAATTGGGATGGAGGCGCCATTTTGTATTGAATCCCTGACAATGTCGCTTGCCACAAAACATGGGAGTGAAATATATCGGAAGCGACACGATGCAGCCGGGACGCCTTCTCTCTGTTAAGATGAGAGACAAAGTCAATTTCCCCTCTCGTGGGTCAGTGTGGCTGCGGTTCCCCCGCGGAGAGTAGGCAAGGACAAGAACAAAGACAAGGGCAATCTTAATCTGTTTTCAGTGTAAACATTCAGCGCATTGGGAACGCGCTTTAGTCCTGGCTGCTTGTGCTGTGTCGGGGTCTGAAAATGGAAGCCTTGCCTGCCTCGACAGCATTAACGGAACAGCAGCCAGGTCATTTTAAAAAACATGTTATTCTATTTATTTATTTATTTTTTTGTTTCCAGCGATGTGTCTTCAAGTTGAGGTTTTGGGCCTTTAAAAAAAAAAAAAAAAATCTGAAGTTTCAAAGAATTACCAAAACTATTGGATCCATAGGATCCTGGCTTTCTTTAAAATATATGATATAAATGTAAATAAAATACAAAGATGGTATAGTTGAAAGCTTTGAAAATGAAAAAAATAAAATAAACAGCATAGAGGTTAAGAGAAAAGAGCACAAATCATCATACTTGCTGCTATGCTAGCTTTGTGTTTGCAGATATTGAGAGGACTGACCCATTGGGAGCCGCACGCACCTCTCACCACATTGTCTCGACTGTGACCGACTGTAAGTGTGCGCAGTCGTAATAAGCCAGCAAGTCTTACGAAAGCTAATTTTGCTAGCTAATTTTGCTCATTTGTTTTGCTGTGGAGGAAAAAAAAATGACACTCATGATGGTTGGTCAGTCCTTGACAAGTCGCTCTGTGTTTTTGTCGATGATTTAAGCCTTGATGAAAGAACTCCCGATTGCCATCTTGTACCACGATGTAATAGATTTTGTTCTTGTGGTTGTCAGCACTTCAGATGATCATCATTTGTGTTTTTTTAACTTTGATGGAAATGTCAGGTTACATTTTATGCTTTGGAATGTTTAGCTATTAAAGCTGCACCACATTTTCTATTATTCCCTGAGAAGGCGTCACGGTGGAAAAGTGGTTTTAGCACATGCGCCTCACAGTTCTGAGTTTCCTTCCTGTGTGGAATATTTTTCTCGGTTCTCCTTTGGTTACCCGGGCTTGAACATTCTCTTTTACGGCGACTAAAACAATTAAATTCCAATTATGATCTATTCATTTTTGGGGGGGCATTTGCCCTGCAGCTTCATACCTTTAACCGAATCAGTCATAATCTGCAGTACCCAGTCGAGCAATATGATCTCAATTGCAATGCTGCGTTTACATACAACAGTTCCACACGTTATTAGTTCACAGTCAAGAGCACCCGCAGCGATTTGTTTGTTTATTTGAATCGCTTTCAGCGCTCCGCCAACACAAACATTTCCGCAGCGGTTTTTCGTGAACAGCGCAACCAGGGAAATAGGAGTCTGCCAACCCGCCGTGGTTTATCGGGAGCATTTATGCCGTTGCTCATCTCGATTTTTGAATATTCGCCTCATATCCCAATGGCGCTATCAGTCACACTTCAAGTTAATATTTCACCCCCCGCAAGGCTTCTGAGCTGGAAATCCTTTCCTCGACACAAAGGGGGAATCTCCTCCTGCTGTGTCTGAATTATTAAACCACTTGTCAGAATCCTAAATCTGCCTTTGAATGCACTTCCATCTCCGCGCGGGGGAAATAATTGGGAGTTCAGCTCCAGAACTCGGCATGAGACGCGTTTGGTTTCTGCGCAGTCCTTTTACGGCGGTTTCAGTCGCTCGCCGGCGGCTGCGCTCGCCTGGTTTCTCTCCAGGCACGTTTCTTGGCACAGGCTCTGAAAATTGCTCGGGGTCAGCGACCTCTATACTCCGCATCGCGTTGTGGAATGTTTTGGATTATGGAATGCGATGGTAAATACAAATTGCTTCAAGTGAACTGCGGATCAACTCTGCGAGTGGACGCTGAGTTTTTTTCCCCCACTCATCTCCTCCCATCTTTCCATCCTTGGCTGTAGAAGTTAATTGCTGCAATCAGGGAGATGTTTTGGGTGGAGCGAGATAACTCTTCGCCGTGTTCTTGGCACTGGAAGCGTGCTTGTATCGCATCCGGCTTTGATCGCAAGGATCTCTTGGGACCGGGCCAGGAGAAGGGAGGCTTTTTCCGTCCTTGTCTTCTTTTATTTGCAGCCTCTAATGAAGTCTGTACACTCGACGTCAACACATCAGACGCGCTCGAAGACGAATCCCATCCATTGGGTCCTCCTCGCTCTCTTGATCTCCATTTGTTTCCCATCTGTCAGCTTTTCTTCTGGTGACGTCGTTCTTTGGAGAGACCGGTTGTGTCTTGTGGATCCCTTGATGCAAAATCTTAATTTGAATATGAAGTCTAATTGATTTGAGGCTTTGCAGTTGATTCACCGCAACTGTTCCCATTTTGATTGACTTAAAATAGTAAGCAACGTTTTTCCGTCATCAATCCATGTAGAATGTTAGCTTTTTTTTTTTTTTTTTAACCTTCCAGCCGGACAAACTGCCCTTGCTCGTACTAGAATTGCTCACTGCAGCATGCTCTGCATTCAGGCGGAATTATTTTTCTCAATGCTTCCATCAGGCGATGAAGAAAAAAAAACAGACAACTTATATTTGTCATAAATGGGTCACATGCGGGCAATTTAGAGACAGATAGATTGTCCATCCGTATTTATTTGGGGGATAAATAGACGAGCACGAGGGACTTTAGTCCAGCATTTCCATTTTTATGCCTCGTTGTCATGTTAGTCAATGGCCACAAGAGGGCACTAAAGTACCAGAGGAATATTTTCATCTAAATTCTGAGAGTTGGGTTTAATTTCAGGGAGCTTCATGATGTTGGGGGGGGGGGGGGTTCAGTGTGCATATGGCTGTTCATTTAGTTTTACTTGTAGAAAAAAAAAGAAGAATCCCTTTCCATTCCTTAAACTGCATCAGGTTAGATCTGCTTGGTTATTATTATTTTTTCACTTAATGCTGCTTGTAAATATAAACTTTTTTTTTCATGAGGTATTGGCGTTTTTTTTTAATGCATTGGGTATTTGTGGGCAAGCAGGAGCATTTTTCAAAGGGAAAATGTTGTGAATTGCAGTTGGCTTTTGTCATGTACAGTATCGACTGTTTATCAGCCTGTGTGTGTATATGGGTTAGCCGAACGGTGAGTGTGTGGCTATGCTGGTTGAATTGTGTGCTTGAGGCACACGCATTTGCGTCTGCAGATGGGTAACCATGACAACTGCAGCCTGAAGCAGGACGACAGTGGCGGCGGGCGCAGCACGGCGTGCTGCCTCTTTTTCTCCTCAATAGATGCTGAGATTTACCCGTCTCTGCATTTCCCCTTCATCTTTTTTGCCATTCTGAATCTTTGTGATGCTCCCATTTAGTCAAGGGGGGTCAAATTCTCAACGTAATGCACTCGGGCCCTATTAGACCCACTGTTGGGTTCACTATTTTACCCAATATAAATTTTTAAGAGTGTAAATCAAGCCCTGTATCCCTTGAATCGTTTCACAACAACGACATATTTAACCAAGATAAAGTGTTTGCTGGTCTGCTAAGCAAAGTCCAAGTGTACCGGTTGTTAAACTTGGCAACCTTTGGAAGCTTCCTTCTGGCCCATCATACTCGACAACTTTGACACATCTGAATCGTAGCACATTAGTGGATAGCCGAGCAGGGGAGAGAAAGGCAGCGAGTGCTGTTGAGCGGCGACTTGCACGAGCGGCACCGCTGCCTTCACTCAGAGGGAAGCTCATGGACAAGGCTGCCATCCTCCTGGCTCGATTCCCCTTCTTCTTCTGCTATTCATCCGGTGAGTCCACATTCTGCTGGTCCTTTTTTTTTTTATATCAGACGATACAGTTGTGCGCAATGGCTGAATCCATACATGATGTGGTTTCAGCCATTGCAATGGATCAGTGCCGATGCAATGCTCGCACAGCCTGTTGCCAAGGCGTATTGGTTTTGGCTTGTGAAGAGAAGCAGGTGCATCATGGCTCTGTTGTTTCTGCCGGTTCATTCCGAGGTGTTGTTTCCCTGACAGCAGCTGTTGGCATCGCACTTGAATGCAGATGATGTAATTGGTGTGACCAATACAACGAATCAGAGTCACCTTCTTGACCTATTTGTGTGCACGACATATCCAATGATAATGCCCACTCGTACCACCACTTCAATTTTAACATTGATGCACATTCATGCAATTCTGACGTGCGTGTGTAACACTCTACCAAGCAGGTGGGCGATGCTAATGTGCTAAAGTGACAAAAATGTCTGTTGTTTAGGGAAGGGTGTGTGTGTGTGTGTGTGTGTGTGTGTGTGTGTGTGTGTGTGTGTGTGTGTGTGTGTGTGTGTGTGTGTGTGTGTGTGTGTGTGTGTCAGTCAGTCAGTCAGTCAGTCAGTCATCGTGTTCCGAAGTTACTCCAGGGACAGATTTATGGCTGCAAGCGGTGGATTTTACAAGCGCAATCTTCTTTTGATGCACGCCCTCTTGTCAAGGTCTTGTGTTTTTCAACTGTTAAATGCAGAGCTTGACATTTATTGAAACTGTCTTTTTTTTTTTTCCAGTCACAATGAGCGAAAGGTGACGTGTAAGCACCCTGTATCAGGAGCCCCCTCCCAGGACAACTGTATCTTTGTCGTGAATGAACAGTAAGTTGCTGGCTGACGTGACTCAACTGCACATCTCTGGTAAAATAAACTTCATGAGCTAATTTAATGTAGGAAACCATCAATAGTTGTCTCTTTTTTTATTATAAATTTTTGTACTCATTTTGGGGTGAGTGCTGTTTTATGTTTTTTTTTTTTTTTTTACGAAATCACATTTGGTTTGGCATGCTTATTATTTTGTCATCTTGTCTTCCTCCTGTCCTTTTAGTGTGAAATATGGAAAGCTTGTTCATCCCGACAAGCCCCTAGAGTCTGAGACCAGGTAATAAAGCCCGATAATTACAGAAGGAGTAGTTTGGCCTTGGGCTTTTCTGTCACGACGAATCAGTTGAACACTAAATGGTAAGCGGGATGCACTTGCATGCCGGCTGGTGAAGTCACTGAGGGTAAGGTGAAGCGATCGCTGTCTGGGAGATTTAATCAGACTCCAGACCATTTGCTTTTAAAAAAAAATACATATTGTACTTTAGTTATGGTCAATTTCCATGTCATTTTAAATCCTTGGCCTGGGAGGACAGTGTGTCATCTTGCCCTCTCGGTTTCTAAATAAAAGTGACATGGACGCTCACTAATCATTCAAGTCTGTTCGGTTCTACCTTTCCTCATCTCCCTTTGGAGCATTAAGACGTAGATGATGATGAACCATTTTAATGTAACTATCGCCATTGCAATTCTTCAGCCCATAAACGAGTACGACTGTTTATTTTTATGTGGCGTAGGAGGTCAAATGTTTCATCTCTCTGTGTCTCTTTACCTTGCGGCAGGACAGCTCCAAAGCCAGAGCAGGAAGATAGCGGCAGTAAAAAGGAACGTCCCATGAGCACCATGAGTGAAGCGTCCAACTACACCGGCGGCTCAGACACCAGCAACTTCACCGGGAGCCCTGCCGCCACGTTGACTCACTCTTCTTCATTCACGCGGGTCAGTATCCTTCCGGTCGGGGGATTCATCGTTATGTTCTTGAGTTAGGAGCTTTTCAGTCCACGCGTATGCACAAAATGCACAAATCATAAAGGATCAGCTTTTGACGTTTAGTTTGGTTTTGGTAAATGCCTCAGCATTTATTTTCGATTCCAACAGCCCTCGAGGTCTTCCAAAAAAGTTCACAACTTTGGCAAGAGGTCCAACTCCATCAAGAGAAACATCAATGCCCCGGTGGTCAAAAGCAGCTGGCTTTACAAACAGGTCAGGATATTTCACATTGCACGAAGCCTTAAATTAAAAGGATAGCCTTTATTTTCAGCTACTTGAATGCAATCAAATGCAGTGTGAGTTATTTTTACTATATTCTTGCCCTATGTAGAGAAAGGAATGAAACAAGGTAGCAGAGGGATAAAAAAAAAATGTATGGATTGATAATTTTTCTGTGAACTTTGACCCCCTAAGGACAGTACAGGCATGAAGCTATGGAAGAAGAGGTGGTTTGTTCTGTCGGACATGTGCCTTTTCTACTACCGCGGTAAGGAGACGCACGAGCCTGAAGACTCCCATTGCATGTATTATTATTATTTTTTATGTTATCGTTAATGATGTGTTGCAGACGAAAAAGAAGACAGCATTCTGGGTAGTATCCTGCTCCCGAGCTTTCACATCTCTATGCTGTCAGTGGATGACCACATCAGCAGAAAATATGCCTTTAAGGTAAAAAAAATAAATAAAAATGTCAAAAGTCAACACAGTGTATGATGGTAACAGATGCCTGAATTTTACAAGTATTTTTTTGGGGGGGGGGTCCGCTTCTCTTTTGCTCTCTCTCTTAATCTCTCTTCCTGGTAGGCCACTCACCCCAATATGAGGACGTACTATTTCTGCACCGATACAGCCAAAGAAATGGAGTCCTGGATGAAAGTCATGACAGACGCCGCCCTTGTCCACGGTGGAGCTGTCAAAAGCTCCGCGGGGAAATGCCCGCAGATAGACATGTGAGTCTCCATGTCATATTGATTTTTGTCATCATCACGGAACCAAAATCACAAACTCACATCAGCAACTGTATGAAAATCACAGGTTGGACAAGTTGAAAGTTGATCAGCCGGCACCTCAGGAGTTGAACAACGTCTTGAACAACCGAGTCTTCAGCCGACCAGAGATCCAGAACAACGAGCGGAATCGCGTGCCGGCACGTCAACACTCCTTATCTCGAAGTGACGAGAAACGGCTGAAAGATGCAGACAAACTGCACGACGAGAAGGAGCGCGAGTACTACACCTTGCAGAAAGAGGGCGGGCGATATTGCCTAAAGCAAGACTGTGTGAGCTACATGCTGCAAAAGGACGGTGAAAAGTATCTCCTGCACAAGGGCGGCGAAAAGTACATGCTGCAAAAGGACGGCGAAAAGTACTCCATTCACAAGGAGGCGGACAAGTGCTCCGTTCGGAAAGTGGATGACAAATACAGAGTGACGGCAATGGAAGGAAAACTCGCTCCCGCTAAACTTGGTGATAAATGCTTTTTGTTGAAGGACAATGACACGTTTCTCCTGCAAAAAACGGGAGTTCCGTCCACCCTCGTAAAAGAGACGCCGAAATACGTCCCTCAAAGGGAAGTGAGGAGGCAGCTTTCATTAAAGGAGACGCAGAGTGGGACATACGGGACGTTGCAAATTGTGGACAAATATCACACTTTGAAGGACGTTCGCAAGTACAGCACGCTCAGAGAAGAGGATAGATACGCGACTCTAAGAGATTTGGAAAAGTATGCGACGCTTTGTCATGGGGATAAACGCCGCTTCCAGCACGATGCCGGCGCGGACGCGTCTCACGCAAAAATAAGCAACATCAAACTGCAGCCAGCCCAGGCGGCTGCCATTGCAGCAGCCGTGTCGGCTTCCCGCCAGGGCCAGGCTGCGCTCGTGCTGCCAAAACCCGCACAGGTAAACGGCTCGGGGTCAGTAGACCACACGGGCGACTGCGGCTTGTCGGCAGAAAATGAAAGACAGGCAAGGCTTCCGGCTACTACGGCTCAGGAATCAGATAGAGGGTTGTCCAGAACCAATTCCACCCAGCAGTTGGATCACATGACTCGCAGAACTCGCACAGAAGAGGACAGAAGGTAAGAGGACTCCTCCCGTTAAATGTCATCACATGGATTCAGTGGAAATACGTTTTTCACATTCCAATTAATTTGTTCTTCATTTGAAAAGCAAAATGGAATGTTCCATTCACCAACTTGAAACGCTTTTGCCACCCAGTGGCGGAAAAAAAAATTATTATTATTATTATTATTATTATTCCTCCTCCAGCAACGGAGAAATTCAGGCCCAAAAGTATGTTTTTGTAAACGTACCGTTAGGACTGCTCATCTTGTGCTCCTCCCCCAAGCTCTTGAAAGCTTTTCTGCCTCATCGCTCTTATTTGTGCAGTCCTTCGTTCTCGTTCTGGCCTCATTGTCCAGAGGGAGCTAAAAGCTTTTTTTGTCACTTTTGAAGTGCATCTCCGTCGAGGATGGCGTTTAGCTGCCATTTAGTCAGCAATGCAAGAGTAAAGCTCTGTTCTGCTTCCTGAAATAAGTACACGAGTCTGTGGGTGTAATGTGACTGTAAATTCAATGTTAAAGTGAAATACACAAAGCCATCCTGTCACTTAAAAAAAGGCGCATCGCACCGACAGAGGCGACCAGTGATCTCCATTTTTCTTTGTTGCCCCCAGTGTTTCATCCTACCAGACGTTACCCCGCAACATGCCCAGTCACCACCCCCAGCTTGTACCCAGATACCCAGAGGGCTACCGCACGTTGCCCCGGAACAGCATGATGAGGCCCGACAGCATCTGCAGCGTAGCGGGTTCGGCGTACGATCGAGCCCTTCGACCTGCCTCGACCAGCACGGTCACCACAGCGGAGAAGAGGAGGTCGATGAGGGACGACACCATGTGGCAGCTCTACGAGTGGCAGCAGAGGCAGGCCTCCTCCAGGCAAAGTCTGGCTCAACCAACAGGTAGCGGGCCACAATCACCATCAAGTTATGGCTCTCAAAATTGCCACCGGTGCTTTGAGGCAAACTTTGAGTTCTAAAAATTGTCCTACTCTCTGCTTCATTATTTTTCTTTTTTTGTAGGTCATTACGGCACCCTGCCCAGTACCAAGACAATGGGCAACATGTCAGAACATGCCGCAGTACACTCCATCCCCACCTCGCCATCACATGGGACGTTAGCCCTCTACAACACTCTGCCACCTCCCTGCAAGCAAGGCATTTCCAACGCCGGCAACTCCCACGCCGAAATCTCGTCGCCAATCGTAAGAGAAGATGGGACACTTGATCGTCTGCACAGGACACACCCAGCCAAGGTAAAGGATATCCAAGTTTGACGAATCGTGTTGCCCAGATTTTCCATGCAGAGGTTTTAATTTTTTATTTTTTTGGGGGGTGCATATTCACGCAAGTCCTTTTTTCCTCCCTCAGTTAAGAAGCACACTTGATCGTCGTCCTGTGGCAGCCGGGGTTCCTTCTCAGCCCATTACATCTCAGTCGCTGCAAGGCAAAACGGTGAGTTTTAGACTACTTCTTCCATATGCTGTTCCAGTGAAGCCAAACTTTTTACATTTTGGCTTTCGCAGCCATCAGACTTTTCGCTATCGCTCGTCACTACTGGCTGACGGCGCTGTTTTCACCGTTTCACAGACAGGGCCTGACGTGTCCACTTTGGGGGACTTTAAATGTATCCGGTATATTTGAGCATGTGACTTAAAACTTGCATAGGCAATTAAAAAATATAGATATAACCGAGAACTGAGTTGTCACAAAGGACTTCAGAGACAGGTCGCGTGGAGGTCGTGGATGACGATTATTACGTTTGTGAGACATCACTCACTTGACCGGACCGGTTATTTTGTTTTCAATGTAGCAGTTCATTTGTCCTCTGTGTGATGCTTCACGTAGCCAGAGGAACTGACACTGATGCTCATCAAGCTCCGCCGGCAGCAGGCTGAGCTCAACAGCTTGCGGGAGCACACGTTATCCCAGCTAATGGCCCTGGGAATAGAGGGGCCCAACCCCAAGGTCAGCACTGAGCGTATGGATGTGGCGCATGTATGGGTGTGTGTTCGCGCCCCGACGTGGTCTTTGGTGCAGGCGTTGCTTTTGCGGGCTAAACGTTGCATACCAGCGGATGCATGCCTCTTCAGGCGGCTTGCTGTTCAGTCCAAATGAAATTGAATTTGGTTAATTATTCATATATATATTTTTAATTCAACACACCAAAATCAGTTTCATGTTGGAAGCATTGCGATAGTTTGCTGTGATTTATGGTTTTTGGTGGGTGACGCTTGGGATGGAGAGGGGATGTGTGTGCATGTGTGTTTTGAGCATGAATATCCGTACATATGCGCGTGAATGTGTCCGTGAAGATCGGACATTTTCCAATGACATATCTCCACATATATTCACAGTTCTCTGATGCCGATACCAGCCACCAATACTTGAAGCCAAAACTATATGAATACAGTACCTGACATTGTGGCTTCCTTGCCAGTAGTTGGTGCCAAACTGTGGCACTCGTGTGTGTTTCTTCACCATATTTCTACAGTACTCATTCTTTTTTTTTTTTCAAATCCCCCGTTCTGTCAGCCCACTATTTGTTTCTGAGCATGCGGATTCATCATTAATTCTGTCAATTGTGAATTGACCTCATCTTGAAGCAATTGAAGTCGAGTTGAGCCCACCGTTGAACTGCAAGCAGCAGACGTGCCGGCCTCAACTGGTTAGCGGTCGACAGAAGAACACGATGTCAGGTTGAAAAGTTGAACATGCGCAAATAATTCTGCCGTGGTGGAACTCTTGTGGGAAGCATTACTCCGTTCAAATCTAAAATTGTGATGAGCAGGGTTGAGAAGATTCCGAGTGAGGTTATCCCATGCCTTTGATGACAATAATAATATTTTTTTTTAAATAGCCAGATGATTTCCAGTCATCAAATTTGAAAAACTAGACCGATACAGTGCATTTGAAGTTATTGCTTGATAAAACCCTCTTTTCATTTCTTCCTTCCGATTGAGAAATTCAGTCGACTCCTTGAACCCATCTTACCAAACAGAGCTCGCTTTCTGCTTCTTTCCCCTCCTTTTTCCTGCTGCCACTGCAGACTGATGTTCTGTCTCATCATCTTCAGAGGAACCTTGTTTACCTGGAAAACCAGGTGAGGACAAACTGACCTTCCTCTGTTTGAGCTGCATTTAAAAAAAAGTGGAGACATCTTACATTATATGCGTGTGCATATGGTGGTCAGAGAACTAACGAACTAACTGATGTGACTGCGAGTCACCCTAATGCATAGCGACCAACTTCAACACTCCGAGGAGAGGTTTCTTTGGACAGATGAGACAAATCCGGAGTTTTTTTTTATTTTTATTTTTTAAGTGTGAGTCCTTTTCTAAGAGTGAAATAATAATAAAATAGGATGTGGTCCGTCTAAGTGAATTTCAGGCCATGTTATGTGGATGATAATAGGAGTATGTCGTGCGTGAAAAGCAGAGGAACCAGTACCGGGCCCTGGGGAACACGTTGGAAACTGCTGTTAACAGACTTTGCTCCGGGTGTGATTCCTGAGTTCCACGTTGGGCGGCAAATGCGATCCTCAGCAATCACATCATGCACTGTGTCTCCCGGGTCTCTCTCACTCTCTCTCTCTTTCTTCAGCTTCCGAGGCTATGCCCCATTCCGGGCTCGTACACGCGACCTTTCGGCAATCACCGAGGGGCACTATTGTGTATATTAGCATTGTCAAATTTAGTCGAACCCGTGTGTTTGACACTCCTGGTGTTGGGCATCATGTCAAGGATGTTGAACAGACTGGGCCTCTGGTAGCTTGTTCAGATTTTCATGACGATGAATCGCAGTGCATCTTCTTCATCTCCTCAAATGCCACTTTGTGAAAACTTCCACGGATGTGCTTTGAAAGTACTTTTAGCAGCTTGAAACAAAGGTGACAGCCCCGTGTCCTGTTTATTTTTATTTTTATTTTTCCCCTCCATGCCACTCTGCTAGAAAAAGGAGAACGAGCCCCTTATCTTCATGATTCACACTATGATTGAGAACTCAGCACCACGGCCGCAACTCTACCAGCAAGTAAGATTTCAGGCAGGTTCTGGCTTGAGTCACTGTCCAGTCAGTCAAATTGGGATTTGGCATCCGTGTCAGCTGCGTACGTGCAGTGAGTTTGCAAAATCGCTGTCCTCCTTTTCTCAGACGGTTTGACTCAAGCCGGACCTTGGCCTTTGTATCCGACATGATGTTGTATCCATGTCCTCCCTTCAGTATGCGCCACCCGTTTCTCCATTTTGGATGCCGTCAGTCAGTTGGTCACGTCCACAGGCGGGGCATCGTCATGATTTATCATTTGTCGACATGGGTTTTAAGTTATTTCACCGGCTGCTTGCTGTTGAGTTGAACATGGCTTGTAGTTCAATGCTACACAGTCATGGATTTCCCATTTCCCCATCCATGTCCTCAATGCTGTCCCTGGTGTACATTGTGTCTTCCAATGAGGACTCTTATGTTTTGAAACCGTCACGCATCATTTCTTTCATCGGTTTCCGATTTGAATGGCCTGCCGAAACGGTTTAGCCCTTTTTGAACCAACGATCGATCTGCTTGACACATTGAAACATCATTTGCAAAAGGGTGATTTTTCTAATTTGGTAGCAGGAAAAATCACACTTTTTGCCTTGTTAAAATGATCTGCCTTTCATCACGTGAATTGATTTTTTTTTCTCTTGAATGATTGAAATCCATCCAGCCTTTCGTGTTATTCTTTCATGTTTGTTTTTCCTCCCAGATCACCCCAGATGAGTACAAAGACTCCTCTATCATCCAACCCAGCGATGACATTGATGTAAGGCAAACAGTATTTCGTGTGAGCGGCAGCATATTACAATTAGCAACTGTTGTTAACGCGCCATGATTTGCTGTGCCAGACCAAGTTGAGCAGATTTTGTGAGCAGGACAAGTTAGTGAGGATGCAAGAGGAGAAACTACAGCAACTTCACCGAGAGAAGGTAAAGTGTGTTCTTTGTTGGTGGGGGGAGGGGGCAGTTGTTGATGTTTCAGGCAAACTATGTCTCGCAATGTGTATTGTCCATTCCCAGCACACTCTGGAGACAGCGCTGCTCTCTGCCAGTCAGGAGTTGAGCGACCAGAGTGATCCCAGCACCACAGCCACACAAAGTTTGGTCCAGCAGAGGGACGTGCTCCAAAATGGCTTGCTTAGCACCTGCAGAGAACTTTCCAGAGTCAATACGGTGAGCGGCCCTCTTGACGTACTCGGTCAGAAGTTGAGTTGAGAGACTGTAGGTGTCACGCAGCAGTGTGGTTTCAGGAGCTGGAGCGCTCGTGGAGGGAGTATGACAGGTTGGAGGGAGACGTGACTCTGGCAAAGTCCAACCTACTGGAGCAGCTGGAAGCCTTGGGCAGCCCACAGGTGACACACACACACACACACACACACACACACACACACACCGACACACACACCCAGTCAGTTGTTGCAGTCATCTACATTTGAACTGCATCCGTGTGTACGCGCGTGTGTGTGCGTGTCTTCAGACCGAGCCTCCCAGCCAGCGGCACATTGAGATCCAGAAGGAACTGTGGCAGATTCAGGATGTGATGGAGGCACTGAGTAAAAATAAGCCGCAGCGCAGCATCGACAGTGAGTATTAGTTAATCGCCTGTTTTATTGTGCTGTGACAATTACAGAGTTAAGCAATTAAAAAAAAAACACGCACACGCATGCGGTTATTTTCACACTTGAGCGAACAACACTGAGTCAAAACAAAGGATTTTTTTTTTCTCCACAGGTTGTACTGATTCCAAGCCACTCTCCAGCCAACAAAAGAATGAGGTAAGCTTCTGTATCTAACCCTTTTTTTAAAAACCTTTTTTAATATTAGAATATAGTTTATTTGTGAGACAACGTGATGTATGGCGGGTGAGCACAGCCGCCTTGCAGTCTGGAGATTTGGGTTTGAATCTCTATTGGAACATCTCTGTGTACTTTAGCTTTCTCCCCCCATGTTGCAAAAAAAAAACATTTGCTGACTGGTGCGAAAGGGAACATTTATTTGGATGTATATGCCGGGTGATTTGCGCAAACTCACGCACATCTGGTTTTACGGCGGCCTCTTACAACCCTGAAGCAGATTTTTCTTTGAACTATGGAAGCAGCTAAGATTTTTTATATATATATATATATATTTTTTTTTTTACTGTCAGAAACTACAAGTATTAACAGCGACACTGCCCCCCTTCACTCCACTTCTTGCATGTCAGTCGGTCAGCCACGTGGCATTATGTAGTTTCTTGGCATGAGACCAGCTCTGTTAACTTTTAACAGGCAGCGACACTGTTGCCACTCAGCCCTATCAAGACGGGAATGGGCGTTCCCCCCCGTCCACCTCTTCCACAGTACTACTATTCCTCCGAGCACCCCCCTCACATGCCCTCCCACCATCCAAACTCCAGCAGCCGCCTGCCTCCTTACACACAACGTCCCGAGGACCGTAAAGCCGGCTCGCGGAATGGCGCGCACAGTGTAAGCGCAACGGAAAACGCCCGCAGCTTGCTCCATCCTATCTTCATATTTGGTTTCATCGTTGTCAGTCACCTGCGGATGAATTGGTGTTGTTTCTGTCGTTTGGCATTCAGTCTCGTCCTTTCACATCCCCACTTCAGACCCTTAGTTGAACGTTACGAGGCATTTCAAGTGAACAGATTTTTTTTTTGTGTGTGTGCATATTTTCAGTCAGTAGGCTCTGTTGGCATGCTGTTACATTGCTTTCTTTTAGTGCTGTGTGTGACGGCCGTCTCGCTTGTGTGTTATGTTTCTTAACCCCTCCACCGCCACAGCAAGGTCCGGACTATAGGTTGTACAAGAGCGAACCCGAGCTGACCACCGTCAAAGAGGAAATGGACGAAGTCAACGGTGAGGACAAGGAGAAGAATGACATAACTGCTGAGAATATCGATACTGTCGCCACCAAAGGTACTGAAATACTCGGCAAGACGTTTTTATACTTATATGAAACTTATAATTCATATGACAATTGTTTAACGCAGCAGTACCCCTCTACCCAGTGGGCATTGTTCCCCCGAGAAGCAAATCTCCCATGAGCCCTCCGGAGTCCACGACTATTGCCTCCTACGTCACCCTGAGGAAGACCAAAAAGCCTGAATCCAGATCGGTACGTTTTGCTTGTCACAATACAACATCTCCAGGATCTGATGACATACCGCAAGTCTGCGTTTGGGTCTTTGCAGGATCGTCCCAGAAGCGCACTTGGAGACCAATTTGGCTACGTCGAGAGAGAGGTGGGCCGACCCCGAATGAGTGTGGAGGAGCAGATGGAGAGGATGCGGAGACACCAAGAGGCGTCCTCGCAACGAGAGAAGAGGAGAGAAGCCCTCTCCCGCTCGCATTCATTTAGCAAGGATGAGCCCTTTGTGATGCCGCCGGTATTGAATGATTCACACCCTGACTGTTGAGATCAAGTATTTTGCTCTTGCGCTTGCTGTCTCCATTACAATGGTCTGATCATGGTTTGGTTTGAACCAAAAGGAGGTGTGTGAAGACGCGTGGCGCGACAGGGAAATGACCCCGCAGAGTGGACACTTACTGCCAACTGAGACCAATGACACAGGAGATGAGGTAGCCGGCCAAAACCACGGACATTTCACCGTGAGCGCAAATGAGAAGTCCCAACATGATTAGTAAAAATTTCCATCGAGTTGGTAGCATTTTGCACGTTAACATTTTACAAACTGCATTTGAGATTCATTTAATGCATACAGCTCACACAGTTTAAATCCACGGACCCTCCCCACGTATGTTTGAAAATGATCCGACCTTTTTGTGTTGCTCCCCCCCCCCCCCAGCTGTGTGAGAGGCAGACGGCAGTGATTTTGGACCAGCGCGCTGAGACCCAGCACGTGGAGATAGTAAACCTTCACTCCTTTGAGGAGGACAAAAGCAGAGACGATACGAGCAGCTCGCCAACAAATATCACCTCTGAAAACAGGTGTGTACCTTCCACTGAATATCGACGGCATAATTTGGGGATTATCGTCCCCATAATGTCGAATGACGCCGGTCTGCTCCGCACACAGCGTCGACATCCTGTCTCTAGCTCATTGCCTTCATTTTGAATGACCAGCTTCCAGAGTCCTGATCCAGAGACGCCAAGCCCTGAGCCAAAAGAAGGTGAGGTCGATGTGCTCCAACAAAATGCCCGGGAGGGCAGCCTGGAGAACCACTTAGAATCCTACAGCCAGCTCCCAGTAAATGACAAGAAAAACAACAACAACAATTTATTGGGTTGTAAGTATTGCGCGGCAACAAAATCTTAATCGTCTAATGCCTAATACAAATCAAGTTTAGTGTGAAAATCTAGCAAAAAAAATGTGAAAATGAAGCAATCTTAGCAGTAAACAAATGCACAAGTGATGTCCAAGTCCATTTTGTAAACTCTCACAAAACGGGTTGCCTCGGTATAGCTCTTTGCATAATTAACTCCCTTCTCATTGTTCTTGGCCTTCCAGCACAAATATTCACTCTGGTGAGCAACGACACGTGAGCATCGAAGCTGGACGTCGGCGACGACGTCCCATCGAGCCCCCGCAAATGTAGCAAGTTGCAACGAGCTTGCTCCCCGGCTTCCTGCATTTACCACACGACAACTGTGACACAACAAAGGAGACTGAAAACAGGACCGCAAGCAGAGTTGCCGAGGCAGAGACGTTAGGTGTACGTGTCCTGATCCCAAAGGTTTTCTACAATTAAAAAAAAACATTATTATATATATTAGTGCTACGTTATCCCCTTATCCTTTTTCCATGCTGCTCAAAGATAAGTTGCCATGGCAGAAGCCTGACATCTGACATTTTGTCTTAAGACTGTGAACTAGAAATAATAATGCAAGTCAATGCATTTGGTGTAAAGAAGCGTAACATAACAACAAACACCCAAAAAAAACCTGTTTGAAGAAGTATTAGGTTGACAGTCAATTTGCAAACACCACATTAAACTGACCGTAACCCTGGACCAAGAACATTTTTTTGTGGGCTTTTACACAGAGATCCCGCATAATTGCTACATCAGAGCCAGAAGGGAAGATTTTTCATCTTTTTTTTTTTTTTTTTTTACACAGAATTCAGCCAAAGCTTGAGATTGCCACAACTGTGCGCTTTTCACAAAGTGACACCAATTCCGCAGGCAGGTCATTCGATGCCTGACAAGGTCAGCGCCAGACACATAAAGTCCTGATCGGACGGTGACGTGACTTTTACCACAACAGGGCAGGAGAAGTACATTCCCAGTGTTAAACTTCAGATCTCTGTCCCGGAAAGGCCGCAAATTCTCTGAAGAGAAAAGGTGGGAAATTGTGTTGCTTTTGCTGGCGTGAACTTTAAGCCCTCGTTGAACAACTCAAAACGAATTTTGTGACTCGAATGTAATTAAGAATAAAAATTAGATTTTGTTTCGAACTACAGTTAACATTTTGATATGCCGTACATATTTGTTAATATTAGTATTAAACCTAAAATCTAATATAATTATATAATTGAAAT
Source organism: Hippocampus mohnikei (assembly GCA_026261675.1). Lineage (NCBI taxonomy): Eukaryota > Metazoa > Chordata > Actinopteri > Syngnathiformes > Syngnathidae > Hippocampus > Hippocampus mohnikei. Next base: position 7,726,301 of record JAKGUB010000345.1, read on the forward strand.
TATACAGGCTTGGTGGGTGGTTTGGGGGTGTAGTTGATGATGTTGAAGTGTACAGCTGTATATAGTGGAGCATTTGAAGTCTTCTAGTGAATGGCATCACATGACAACACATACAGTGCTTTATTTCAAATCCAAAGTGACCACTACTGGGTTCTGTTTGAACTTACTATGATTTTCATCGATCTGGATTGATTCGACAGGGTCGTTTCCAGTCACATTTGGAAGGGGAGGAGAAAAGAAAAAAAAAAGAAAATGGTGAATGTGTCTGTTCAAGCTGGTGGAGAATCAGAGAATAGCACATCTACGAAGCAATAAGTGGGACTTGAGAACACAAAAGAAATTAAAGCGATGTAAAATATGTATATATTGAAAAAATTATCATTTATGTACACATTCAAACGAAAGAGCAAATATATTAGAGAGATTGTTATTAATGTTATTAGGTCCTATATGCAAAAAGCTAAAGTTCATACCCCATGTGTTTTATATTGTGTAATAAATGTTCATGTTCATACAAACTTGATTGCTTTTTTGTCGCCTGGTCTTTGAGCACCCAAAAAGTAATTTCGAAAAGTTTTGTTGCATGTCTTTTTGTACGTAAAAAATGTCTTGACCGGTGTAATGAAATGTGCATTTCTTTCTTTTTGGATTGTTTAAAATGTGAAATCATTTCAAATATTTGTGAATCCACGACAAAGTTTGCGTGCACCTTGCAGGATGCGAGTTTCTTCATTTTCTGTTTGTTGGAACACGTGGAGGAGTTCCACCACAATGCCAAAGATCGTCGATATAAGTGAAAATGAGCTACTCTTACCAACTAAAGCGGTGATGCTGAATTTGTATCGCTACAACTGCGATAAAAAAGTTTTTTGTTCGATACAGGGCACCGCTAAACTTGCTTTTTATTCCATATGGTGTACAAGATGCTATTTTCAAAGTTCAAAGGTAAAGAATTTCCAATTACCGAGTAATTAAAAAGCAAAGTTAAACGATCTTTGGCCGTGAGCAGTCGTGACGTCACCCAAAACGCCTGCTGTGTTCAACGCTTGAATTGCAGACAGGGCGAAGAGAAGCATCAGGAAAGCAACTTTTTTGTTTTGTTTTTTAAACCAGAATAACCTAAAATAAATAACAGTGGGGGGTAAATATGGCTCAGATAACAGCCGATGGAGCCGAACAAGACTCTCGGTCAACGTTGGAGCACAATGACAACGGAGAAACCGTCCGTACCGGCTTCGAGAGACAGGCCGTGTCGGACTCCAAACAGGAACCGGATAACAAGAACGACATCGGGCTAGGAATTGACGTTAGTGTCGACCGAGGAGCTGGAGCGCAAGACGACCACAACTCGTTGCTTGGAAAAGACGAGGGAGACTACGGCAAACTCTCCGAGCCGGCCAAGAGTCCCGCACAGGGGAGTCTTGCGAGTAGCACAGAGTCCGCCCAAGAGGGCTCCCGGGTGCTGAAAGCAGAACAAAGAGAAGGAGGCGATGGCTCTCCCTCGCTGCCAGCGGAGCCCACAAAGGCCGCGGAGAAACACGAGCACGGCGTGAAAAGACGGGCCAGCGTGGAAGTGACCTCGTCCGACGGGGAGCCGCTCAGTCGGATGGATTCAGAGGACAGGTCTGGGAAAGTAGTAACTCAAGAAGCATGGCGACTCGGTCACTGGTAGTCCAAATCTTGCTAGTGAGAACAGGTTCGCCTAAACATGACGGTTACAACCGAAAAGTCGTCACTTTTCTCAACCATTCCTGCGCAAACAACGGCACACTCAACGCAAACCAGATGCAAGTTTCAAATGAAATGTGTGTGTCTGCCATCCTGCCTCATACCTTGAAGCAACTGAGCAAACTGGAGTGCATTAATTCGTTACAACCAGATGTGGCGCTATTGTTTACTTCTCAACATAATTTGCAGAGCACTTTCAACCAGAGCTGCATAGAAAAAAAGTGCTCATTCCATGTTTTTAAGTGCATTATAATAATCCATCTGAGATGCAACAGAGACATTGATTACTGTTTCTAAGTGCTGTTCTGAAAGGAGAGGCCTCATAGAAGCCATCTGAGAGCAGGGGGCGAGAGAGGAGAAGCGGCAGTAAAACAGCCCTACGTGTGATGCAAGATTGTAAAAGTCAAGATTTAAACATTTCAAATTTTCTTCAGTGCTACTGGTTGCTGGGACTCAGATAATTAATCAAGGGTCCGCTCAAAGTGTCGCGATATTGTAGTATCGTACTGTAATATTTTTTGTCTTTTGTTGTTTTAGTATCAGCAGCACTCTAATGGACATGGAGAGCATAGCGTCAAGTGGCCGCTCCACACCAGCGATGTTTAACAGTCACGGTGGGACTATGGTTGCGGGCAATGGCCCAATGCCGGTGAACGGCAAGTCGTTGAGCTACACGTGCTGTTGGGATCACTGCCAGGTACATTTTTCCTCCAGCCCCGATCTGGCCGATCACATCCGAGCCACACACGTGGATGGACAGAGAGGAGGAGTAAGTGTTTTATTTTATTTTTGTAGTGTGATAGATGAACATTAATTAGCCGGTTTCGTCCCCTAAGGTTTTCCGAATTGATTTTACATCATTTCCAATTTGCAAAGTTGTTCTCAAATGGGAACAACTTGAAAGTCATTCCTCATCTTTGATCATATCGTGTTTAACTGTGCAGGTTCAAGACACTTTTTCTAAATGCGACTCAGGAATGTTCACTTTTGGTGCGTGTGCTTGTTTTGCTCCCCCGCAGGTATTTGTGTGTCTGTGGAAGGGCTGTAAAGTTTACAACACACCATCCACCAGTCAGAGCTGGCTGCAGAGACACATGTTGAGTCACAGCGGCGACAAACCTTTCAAGGTGACGCGCTGCTTACAAATCGTCACCGCTGCACATTTTTGTCTGCCGCTCCGTAATGTGTGTGTGTTCCGTCTGTGGGTTCAGTGCGTGGTCGGCGGCTGCAATGCCACGTTTGCCTCGCAGGGTGGGCTGGCGCGGCACGTGCCCACTCATTTCAGCTCCCAGAGTTCGTCCAAAGTTTCCAATCAAGGCAAAATGAAGGAGGAATCTCCATCAAAGGCCGGCCTCAACAAGAGGAGGAAGCTCAAGAACAAGCATCGACGCTCGCTCCGTACGTACACATACACATGCACGGGGTGAATCATCGATGATCACGTTCTTCTGTAATTCCATTTCTGTCATAACAAGTAGAAGAATCATTGTCTTTTAATTTTTTCCATTAAAAAAAGAAAAATCTTTTCTTATTCAGCCCGCCCTCATGATTTTTTTGACGCTCAGACCATGGATGCCATCCGCCATCGAGCGATATGCCTCAACTTGGCCACACACATAGAGAGCCTTGGAAACGGACACAGTGTTGTGTTCCACAGCACGGTACACACACACACACACACACACACACACACACACACACACACATAGTGCAAAAATAAACAAACAAAATAAAATGAACTAGTGTTCTTGTACCAGAAATGTAGAGCGTATCTTTGTGTTTTCAGGTAATAGCAAGGAGGAAAGAAGAATCTGGCAAAGTTAAAGTCCTTTTGCACTGGACACCTGAAGACATGTAGGTTTTATTTATTTAGTTACCGTAGTTAAGCCCTGTTCACACGGGCAGATTTATTTCGGCGCTGCACTGGAGTATTTTGTTGCGATATAATTTTGCACCGTAACAAATTTTGTGGAGCGTTCACACGTACAAAGCCGCTGAGCGTAACAGCATCGACACAGCTCCACTTGCTTTCACACGGGCAGTTCCTGTTGCGGAACAAAACGACAGGAATGTGGAAGTAAAACATGCGCATGCGTAAAGAAAGAAGAAGGCGGGGAAAAGGAAGTACCATTTCCCCTCCTTCTTTGTGACAAAATGGCTTCTTCTCCGGAGAAATCAACGATGTGGTCGATAATCAGACGCCGCAGGAGAGAGAGAAAAGACCCGCCATGTTTTGAAGCGCAAAATACCCAGGATGCATGTTGGCAAGTACCCGGATGGACTCCTCTGACGCGTAGCGAGGCCACTCCCCCGCAAGTGAGCATTTGCTCTGGAGCAAATTTAACCCAGTTGCGTTCATATGTGCACATTTGCATCGGTACTGCTTCGCAAACGAGCATTTGTTCCGGAGCAAATTTTTAAACCACCTCCCTGAGGTGGTTTAAATTTGATCCGAAACAAGCTGTTTTCGGACACTAAGCCGGAACAAAGTTGCACGTATGAACGCTCGAGGGGAGCAGCTGCGCAGTAAGTCCGAAATAAATCTGCCCGTGTGAACGGCCCTTTAGTTAGTTGCACTCCCATTGTTGTGATTCAGTGCACATCTTTGTTTATTGTCATTCATTGTTAACATTTTTTTTTAAGACTGCCTGACGTTTGGGTGAGTGAGAGTGACCGAGTGCACCAGAAGACCAAAGTTGTGCATCTGTCCAAGCTGCCAACTGACACAGCTGTTCTACTGGATCCCAACATTTATAGGTGTGTATGTGTATGTGAAGGGAAAATGAGCCCAGGAGAATTAAAATAATCTCCTCTTTTTTTTTTTAAATCCCCTCCCTCTCTCACACAGGATGTTCTTCTAAGAATTTCTCCTAGTCCTGAAGTCGAACTACATACAAAGATTTTTAGAGAGTTTAGAGACTTATTTTTGTGGTTAGGAGCTTAATCTGCTAAGATATTTAGGGATATTTTGTAACTAGGTTCAGAGGAGTCAGTTTGGACACATTTGTAGAGAGAAGCAGTCTGTAAATATTTGAGATTTGTAATATATTTTTTTACCTCCATTTTTTTTTTATGGACCGTAGATGTATGTACCTTTTCTAACAAACATTATAAACTAGTTGACATTTTTGAGGCAATTATCAGGTATTGTCAGCACCTTGAAACAAATCGCCTTAAACTGTCATTAGTGCTGTACTGCCTTTTCTCTTTTTTTATCCAAAATGTGACCTTTTAAAAAAGAGCCTCAAAGCAACTGATCTATCTGCTGTATTGTTCCTGTGTGACGTGTGTTTTCTTAGGCATATAAAGTTCACAAATTGAGACTTCATCCTTTGTATTTGTCTTATTCACACACAATTTATGTTGCCAACATCTTGAAAACAACAAAAACATCGGCACTTATCATATCTGGACATCAAGTACACAGCTACAGAACGGCATTTCCTGAACAGTCCATACATTTGACAAGTGTCAATGCAGTATTCTGGTCGTAATCGTTATTTAAAAGGAGACAGTTTTGACGGTCATGGAGAAAAGGAGGACTTTAGGACTCCAGCGAGTTGCCGTAAGAGCAATTATTCCCCAAATGGAGAAAGCATTGAAAAGTGGTCAAGCTTCCCAGGCCTATTCAAAGTTTGCACTTTTTAGTGATCCTTAGGCCACAATACTAATAACACTCGTTTTCACGTTGACAACAAATGAAACCTCAGGAGATCAGTTTGAGGTATAAACTCAAACAGGGAATGGTGCCCCCACCAAGGTGGCCGCCACGTATGCACTCGATCAGCGGGGTCCTGACACGTTGTGACGTCATCATCAGTGGCCGTAAATCGCATACGGTCCTTTACTGTGTTCGTCCGATGGCTGGACTCCTGAAAAAGGTACAAATGGAGGTCATTGTTCGTGTGTTTGATATTAACCAAAAGTTAAAAAATGAATATCATGTTTTCAATAGTTTGTTTAATCGTTGCTGTCCAATAGAGTGGTTTGTATTCGATGTCATGAGCACAGTAAAAAGTGACAGCTTTAGCTAGCGGAGAGTTCACCTCTTCATGAGCCGTTCTCCTCGAGTATTTATACGAGTTTTCTCTATTAAAATTTACAATGACAATATGTGTTGCACGGGACACTTATCTCGCAGCAAGAGTACGGTTAAAATTATAACCGAAACCATTTTTACTGTCTGGAAAACAATTTGGGATTTGAGGAAATAATTGCATTTTTCATAGCCGTCTTACTTGTCCCTGCATGTATTTTATACGGGTACCAAACCGTAATGCACGATTTATGTGTTCAGGTAAAACGTGTGTAAACCTAAATCCACTTATTTTCAGTGTGGGTGTAGAAAGTGACTGCTTTCATAGTACGTTCATAGTTTGTCTCATTCAATGTTATTTCAACACTTTTAATATCCAGTGTTTTTATTTGTATTTTTTTTACTCGTGAATTAAATATCTATATTCCTGTAATTCAAATCATTCCTGTAATTTAAAAGTTCCCCCATTGCTCTCTTGTAGACAACCGGCCTGGTTGGCCTGGCGGTGTCCCAAAATCCACATGAGGTAAGAAGGCGACATCCAGTCGAAAGTCGTGCCAGTATGCATCGCATCAGAAAATGAATTTAAAAAGCAAGTCAAAACGAAATTGAAAAACACTAATGAAAATCCTACAGCGATTGAGGATTCTCTACTCCAAAATCCTGGCATCTGTGCAGAGCATGCCACAAGACGCTGCCTACAGGAAGTATACTGAACAACTGGTCAATGAGCGGTTTAGCCATGTCAAAACTGTGAGTACCATCTTGATTAAAAAAAAATGGTGTTTGTTTGCACTGCTAAAGTTTGAGACAGTCCATGTCGACGCTTTGAAAAGTGACATTTCAAACATTTGAATATCACTGATGATAAAATGTGCTTGTTTTATGATTGGTGAAATACAATGAAATGTTTGGTGCACAGGAGCCTGATGTTGAGAAGTTGGAGAAGAAGATCAACTGCGGACAAATTGAAGAGGTCATTTTCCAGGTAACGTTAACAGTGCTGGAATGCGATTTTGCCTGTTATGACTCAAGAACACCAGTTGTGTGATTTGGGTGGACACAGAGTCTTCTTCGGTTCCATTTGTAGTGACTTTTAGAAATAAACTCAAGCATGGCATAAAGATGCTGCTTTCATGTCTCCAGGCAGAGTGTGAGCTGGCTCTGTCCAGAAAGATGGCCGAGTGGAAACCGTGGGAGCCTCTGATTGAAGAGCCACCTCCTAACCAGTGGAAATGGCCCATCTGAAAACACTTGTGAATTATAATACTAATTCTATTATGAATAAAACGACTCCCTTCAAATACATAGTTATTTACACTGTTGTGTCGTTTGTAGTGATATGACTTGGGCATTGCTTGAGCTGGCCCTGGACCCTTGATAGATAACAAAAAATAAATCACCTTTAATTTGGTGCCATTACATTTCGGCATAGTTTTATTTTTCATCAGCGTCAACTGGAAAATCAGAAGTTGAGCTACAATACAGGAGATCAGAACCATCCTAAGCACTCGGTTGTCATTTCCCTTCCGACGAAGTGGCTCTCTGCAAGAGCTGGAGCATTATGGGATAGATTGGTGCAAACTCCTTCCCCTGGCGAGCTCTTACAGACTGCACATACGCCTCCAAAGAGCCTCTAATGAAGAGCACAAAGATAAAAAAATATCCATGTCCGTTCTTATTGATGCGCTTACCTGATGAGGGTGAGACGGTCTCTCTCTGATGGATGGTCATCCATCCACTGGGAGTAACGGGTGACCGACCACTCAGCTCTCTGTGATTAGCAAACTTCAATTATATACTGAAGCAAGTTGTACATGTACATCAACTCCACTCTATTTTTTGTATGTATTTCTCAAAAATGAACATGTGTTATTTCTACATGCCTGGTAAGGTGACTTAAGCTCAGACGGGGCCCTGGCGAAGAGGAAGTGAAGCACAGTGCTGTAAGGAATCAAGTCCCCCACAGCTGGACTCTTGACTATCAGGTTACTCGTCTGAAACAGCAGTGGCCTGAAAGATAGCCGTGATGTCCAGTTCCTCAGTTAAAACAGCACTGCAATGGTTCTTTTAAGTATTGTCATGCTTTGCCGCGATCATTTTTGCCGTTTTGGCAGCAGCATATACAGTATTCACAAGCTACCAACACGAGGGCGCCATAAAAGCTATTGTATCTACAGAATTCTCCAGATAAACGTAAATGCATGAAGAAGTATGTATTTGCGCGTCACGCTGGACCCGCGCGACGCGCAGGTGGTGATGTACAATAATTTGAAAGGGACGCTGTGTCATGATTTACAACCCGTCAAAGGTGTTTTTTGATTGCTTTTGTTTTGTTGGGTTCTTGTTGAGCTGTTGCGCGTTCACAAGAGGTGAGTGGCATTGACATGTAACGTATAGTGCTCATTCATTGGTTAAGTTTAATTCCCACCACGACTACCGATGAACGTGCGCTATAATTAGCATTAGCTGGCGCAAAATTGGCACAGCGAATATTGTCATTCTCGTTTACCTCACTTAATGTGCCGTATATTGTTTGTTTATCCGACAACCACGTTAGTATCCAAGTTGGAGGAACCGCCATCCTCGTTGAGTACGTTTTGGCTCAAGGAGGTCTTCCATTTAAAGGTAAGTTGTTTAATTATGTCACCTGCTAACTTGCCGCTCTTTGAATTCTTTAACATAAGCGATTGGCCATATTGAGGATATTCTCTGTTCTGTCACATTTGCCTCAATCCCAATAGTAGAGATTTGGTTTGGCCAATTAAAAGTTTCAAAGAACCAACCTACCTAAAGGAACGAAGCACTCTGTAAGGTTTGCCCAAATCAGACACTCTCCTGCATAGCGGAGCCACAGCCATCTCCATCTTAGGAAAAAGACAAGTACAAATATTCACAATGATGTGGATGAAAACAGTCAATTGAAAACATTCTTTTTGAGCCCTAACTTGTGCAAAGTCAGCGGCCAGACGCATCTTTCCCCCTTCGCCCATTGGGCGCAACAAGCTGGCATGCCGTACGAACAGCTCAATGGCTCTCTGAGCAATTGACTCGGTGCTTTCGTAGATGAAGTCTATACACTCAAAGTGTCTGAAGTAGTCGGTCATGACTCTGGAGATGAAGCCCTGCAACTCCTTCATGTAAAGGGAGCAGACAACATCAGCCTTATCAGGGTTGGGGAGCTTGCTGCAACACAGAAGGACAAGTATTAATGCACATAAATACTCTTGCGTATATAAATACTTTAGTATTTGAAGAACTGACCCTGAGAAGTCCTCCTGGTGTAGCGTGATGATGATGGCCTCGATAGAATCACTGACTGACTGTAAGAGAGGCTGCACTGCGCTGCTCATCAGCGCCTGCACTTCCTAAAATCCCCCCCAAAAAACAAAAGTAAAAATAAAAATCAATGTCAGAACAAATGTTGACATTCTCTCATCATGTGTGACTTCAGCACGTCAGTGATCTGTGTCTTCTGTTGCGCTAAAGTTGACCCAAGAAAAAGTAGCACGGTGAAACGACAAGCGTTATGAAGTTGCTCACCTCCAAAGAAGAAGAGAGGGCCTCTGCCGGAGCTGCCAGACTTGACCCCAAACCAGAAGTAAACTGAAAATAGAAAATGTAACGGTCACTTGCATACCAGCCCATAGTGCAGGAATTTCAGAATCCTCATCTTACCTTGGCAACAGCCTGCTGCAGACGGTAAAGTGAGTTGACGACTGCAGTGTTTCTCCTCTGGCCTTCAGATAATGGACCAATCACCTGACTGGCATCACTCTGAGTACATAACTACAGAATAAAAAGGAAATTAGCTCTAAAACCGCACTACACAATTTAAGTGCGCCTTATAGTAAAAAAAAAACTATAAAAATACCGCAAACGTACCAGCTGTTCAGACTTGACACAAAAGAGTTGCACGGTCTTGGCAGCATTTTTGGCAACAGCAAGCGCGAGGTCGGAATCCATAGATGCTACATTCAGCTCGCTGCAAACAACACAAAGTCATGGAATATTATTTCAATGATATTCAAAATTTAACGCGGGTGCCATCTTGCCTGGTGGGCATTATTTCAGGAAATACCGTCGCGAAAGGAAATTGCATGTCAAGTACTGGCCTGCTGATGGTCTTGATGATGCTCTCCAACTCATCGTTGGAGGGTGGGTTGCGCCCACCCATCGGGAACACGAGGTTGATGGGGTCAAAGAGGCGAGAGAGAGACTTGGACAGGTAAGCTGCTTCATACGCTTGAAGAGAATCCTTCAAGGCCCTCTCCGGACTGCGCGCACGAAAATGAATAGTGAATGGAAGGTTTTTCACATCAGCTGTCTGAAAGCCTCTTTCGGTTAAATGCTTACTTGTAGTCCTGTTTGTTTTGAGAGAACAGGTCAAGGCTTTCGGTTTCTGGCTCCAGAGTGGCGTCCATGCCGCCGCTGTTGATGAGTGAGCCTTGCAGGCTGGCGCTGTACTGCTGGAGCCGGCGCCACAGCTCGTTGTAAAGTCGCAACAATTTAGGGTACTCTCCTTCGAACGCTTGCTTCAGGAAAGATGAGGCTGATGTCCGAAAAATAAAAAGAGTATTGTCTCTTCCACTACACTCGTCAATGAATTACCTTTTTTTTTCCCTGATGATTTTTCAGATCTGACTGTATATTACAGGCAAAAACAAAATACCTTGAGTTGCTTTGTGAAATTCTTCTCTTAATTTGTTCGTGACATCAGTCCAAAAGGTGTAGAGTATGTCAGGCTCACCGTCCTGTCATTGAAATCAAAATTAACTATCATGAAAAACTTACAAATATTCGAACCCTGATGGTGACTCACCTTAATAATCTCGTCAATGAAACACTTATGACTGACAGGATCTCTCTTCTTCATCAGGACCTTCTGGAGATGCTGCACCTAAGAAAGTTTGCGGGAAAAAATGATGAAAAAAATAGATGAAAAAAGACCCCCCATTCTTCAGTTCCTTACTTGTTTGCATGCAGCACAAATCTGGTCCATTAGTTTCTCCAGGTTTGTCCAAAGAGCAGCACGGAAAGCTGCTGTGCTGCCCGGAGTTGGGAGAACGGCTCTTCCGGGGGCACCTGAGGTAAGAAATGCCATTGGGTCCGCTTTAAAACTTCTGGCCACTTTTTTTTTTTTTAACAAGAGAATCTAATTGTTACAGGTTTACCTCTGGGATTGGATGGCTGTGTCAGGCCCTTAATATCCAGAGCGCCAATGATGCTGTCATGTATGCTAATCTGGTAAGCCCCCACAACAGAGCTGATGGTCTCCTTTAGACAACCGAGGTTGTAGAACACCTGCAAAGCTGTGCCGACCTGCGTAGGATTCTGACAGACACGGAGAGTGAAAAATAAATAGGCAACGACAGAAGTTTCACTTTTTTTTTTTTGGTGTGGTTTTATTACCTGAATCTCTGTTCCTTGCTCCAATAATCGCTTGGCCTGGTTCTCCACCTCCAGCCTCGCTCGACTGATTAATACTAGGTCATTCTCAATGACCTCGATGCCGCTCAAATCGACTCCTTGTGACAGATAATCTGGCGGATTTGTGAGGAAAAGAAAAGAATGACACTGTGAGGTCATTCCTGGTGCCGTTCTAAACTGGTTAAATTCCTGTCTGGAGGACGGGGCGTGCTTTGTCCAAATTGGTAACTGCATCTCAGACCAAATGACTATGGGCTGCAGGGTTGCCCAGGGATCAACCCCGAGACCCTTATTGTTAATTCTGTCAATGCTTCCATTAGCTGCTATAAAGTGTCCTACCACGACTCTGCAAATACATTCAGATACTATGTGTCACTGACAGCAGATGAACGTAAATTCGTTTTGCACCTTTTTATCATCATGAATAAACCTGACTTATTTGTGTTTGTGTGTCCACCAGGTAACTATAACGGTCTGCTCACTGGACTCTCTAAACAAGTTATGAGACAGCTGCAGTCCAACCAGACAGTTCCTGGAACAGAATTCGGAGGCTTCACTTGTATGTTTGCCAAAACAATTGAGTGTATGTCCTGACCGAGTTCGTTGAGACTGTGAGCAGCCTTTGTGATCTCCCGACTGCCACCCTGAAGCTGAACCTGAAGCCTCTTGCTTAGGTGCAAGATCCGAATAATTCTCCGCAGAAGGTCGCAGGCCACCTGGACAGGAAAGGGACAGCAGAGGCAGGTACTACTGTGCTTTCAGTATCACTCCTGACATTCCCAATGCCAAATGAATTCATCTTTTAATAGAATAACTAGGTGAAAATGTTACTACGCATGGTATCTTGAAAGAAAAATAGTGGTCTTACCTGTAATCTACTCAGCTGAGTGATCCTGGCCACGATCTTGTTGTAAGGGTCAACTATTTTGCTTCTTATCCTGAAAATGTATCATCATGATGAATACTGTGCCAATGTCTACCTGTTTCTCTCGGATCCTTAGAGATCTTAAGCCAACAACCGCTAAATTCTAAACTTGGGACACAATGTGTATTGTCACTTGTCTCTTTTTTTTGTAGGTAAAAATTCAAAGCATCCAATGATCAAAGCAGCAGACTGGGGGTGAAAAAAAGGTATGAAAACAGACACGGGATGTTATCCTGAAAATGTATCATCATGATGAATACTGTGCCAATGTCTACCTGTTTCTCTCAGATCCTTAGTGATCTTAAGCCAACAACCGCTAAATTCTAAACTTGGGACACAATGTGTATTGTCACTTGTCTCTTTTTTTTGTAGGTAAAAATTCAAAGCATCCAATGATCAAAGCAGCAGACTGGGCGTGAAAAAAAAAAGGTATGAAAACAGACACGGGATGTTATACCTGTCAACAGCTGCCTGCAGCGCACTGATCCTTGTCTGCATCATCTGGAGGACCCCTGAACACAAAGATGTACGTCCTTGCAGTAAAACCTCACAAACAGACATTTGCACACAAAAAAAAGAGGGTTGTTTTGCTTCCTCACATTTCACTCCGTGTGATGTTACTCATTTAGTCCATTTATAGACATTTACGTTTAATTTAAAGATATTTCCTTGATTTTTGTCTCGTTTCATGCTTACCTTTTGATTTAAATTATTTCAACAATAAACAAGGACCACTCTATTTTTATATTTTTATTGTATATAGCATAATAGAAAAGTGTACCTTCCAGAGACTCGATCCCAGTTGCCTGAGCCAGTAAGTCCTCATGTCTGGCTACCACCTGGATGGCAAAGAGGAAAAAAAAACAATTACATACTGTTGTATATTACAAAAGAGTACAGTTTATAGGAGTCCATTCAGATTGTGCTGATGCCATCTCTATACTGATCAAGTATTTCTGGACCTTTTTAAATGGGCTGAAAACGTCATTTAACTGTCTGTACTTAAAAACTAGCCGGGATTTAGGAGACTCGAGTGTTGTGCAGTGTGCGGCGTTCTTGCCTGGCTGTGCAGCTCTTTGTCAAGTTGACTGATTCCTTGTGCGAGCTTCGCCAGCTGTTCAGCAATGACAGCGTGGTGGATGGCTTGGGCTGTGTAAATCTTGACATCGAAATCCGCAGCCAGGAAATCCGCGTAGAACTCTACAAATACAGAAACGTGACTGATTTTGCACAACGATCGCCAGATATTCTAAAACGATGAAATATTTCAATAACAGTTGTTCGATGGGTTAATTTACCGTCTTTTAATGACGAATTCATGGATGCATCTCTGCCGTGAAGGAAGTTTTCCATGTTGACTTCCGTAAACGACGAAAATAATTCTTCTTCTACGGGTTATTTTCTACATCGTAGTAACTGTATAAAGAGTACGCCTCGCAAGTGTTTCGGCCGTTGCTGTGACACGTCAGCGCGTCTGCCATGTTGGATGTGGCAAACCGGCCATGAACACAACACAATACAATACGCATAAAAATGTCTGGGTTCCATAAAGTGGCCCCTTACAAAATTCAAGTCTCGTTGGCTCATCAAAACATACACTCATATTTGGGAACACAGCCATCAACCACATAACTCGTACTTAGTATTGGGCATCCCTCACATGTTGCCAATGTATTTGTATTTGTCCTCTATAGTGTTGAGTAGCATAACAGGCTCAACGTTTACTTTCAAAGTACTTTATAACATAATGTGGACATTATATAGATTTGCAATTTCAAAAATATGACAGAATTTCAATATTTAAATCATACAGAACAAGAAGGGTCTTGTAAAACATTTGGAAAGTAATGAAAACAGGGTATGTCACGGTATGTTGAGCGTAACTAACAAACAAGTTGGAATATCCGCTCATTCTCTCAAAACATCAAATCATAGTAAACACTGTAATTGCCTGCCAGAGTCAAATGTGTCTTTTCCAAAATATGAGCTTGGCTTTTACAGTGTGAGGTGGCATGAGGTGAAAATCTGCTTTCTCCAAGTTATAAGACTCCATATACTGTACAGTACATCCAAAGTAATCTAATCTGTGATAGTCTTTAGCAATAGCTTCTTTCAAAATAATGTACAAGACAGGTAATATCCATGAAGTTGATGGATGAATCGATGCAGCACTGAATTTGAACCTTTTAAAGAGCAAAAGATGTGAGTTCCCAAACAGTGAATAAATAAAAACTCAAAACACCAACATATAGACACATGGACAAAATACTTGTGACCCTTCTATTAAAGAAAAAAAAAATCACAATCGTCACTAAAATTCTGACATGTTTTGGTATAGCTTGTATAAAATGGAGAATAGCAACAGTGTCTTGTTTCCAAGATATTCTACACTTAAAATGCTTCCAAGTTGTGGCTCAACCAGTCTCAAGTCCAAGAAATACTTCCTCCCGTTGCACACCATCTCCAAACCTGTGTACAGCTAAACGGTTCAGCAGGATCCCAACTGCTGTGGAGGATAGCGAAGGTCAACTGTAAAGTCGCCAGGACAAAACAATGTCTAGCGGGCCGACTACGGCACTCCCGTCTTCCTCCTCTCGAGCCGATCCAGCTTCTCCAGATTTTCTTTCAGAAGTTTGGAAGCAGGGTTGAGACTCAACGCTCTCTGGTAGTACATCCGAGCTGCTGCATAGTCTCCCTGCGGAAACACAAACATACATGCATGCAATGTTGGGGCTTCTGAATGATCTAAGGGCTGCCTTGGAGGCAGTCACAAGAAGGAGTCATGCCATATCTCCTGTGGGACGCAGTAGGCAGCTGATGTGTATCCGCAATTTCCAATCAGCTATTGGTTATTATTGTTACACAGGAAATTAAGTTTATCTTGATTACTATCTTTTCATACCTTAATATGTTGAATCCCTCCCATGTTCATCCAGGCTTGTGACTGATCAGGTTTGAGTTCCACAGCCAATTTATAGCTCTAGTGAGGGGAAGTAAGTAAACATTGTGGTTGGTAAATAACATGACACATTGGCAAAACGGCAAGACAAGAACAAACTGTACCTCGAAAGCTAGGTCCAACTGGTTCATCTCTCGTAGCTGGTTTCCTTTGGAAAAATACAACTCTGCTCTCACTGTGAGATCACTGGGATTTTGCTGTAGGGCACTGTTCAGAGCTTCCAGAGCCTGACACAAACACAATGTCAAAATAGACAACCGGGTATATCTTCGGAAGTCACAGCTGCACCATCAGCTGCGCGTTTCGCTGTACAGGTCTGTCTCTGTGCGGCCCGGTCCCAAATGGGCCGAGGCCCAGTACCGGTCCGAAGACCTGTGGTTGGGGATCACTGCTGTAAACTACCGGTATATACGGTAATTTCCAGTGAATACTACGCCCCCTTATGTAATACAAAAATCAACAGCATTTTTTTCTTTTTATGATTACAGTGAATTGTATTAAAGCAGATTCAAAACATACCAATAAAGTGTAAATGCATTTAATTCCAGGTTAAAAACTACTCTCTTTCCCATACTATTGATGAGGTTCGGAAAAGTAGGATAAAAGGAGAGATATACGTTCAGGCTTAGTTTCCATGGTAACTACTTGAATGGAACCCATCTTCAAGCGAGAGCTGAATAATTTTAACATTTTACAGTACACACCTCCGTGTGGTTGCCATGCTTGCTGTAGATGGAAGACAGGAGGCGGTAACATTCAATGCATCTGCTCCCTCTGGAAATAATGCCGCGGGTCATTTTCTCCGCATCTTTTGTCTGGCCGGCCATGGTTAACACCTGAGCCTGATTGGAAACAGAAAAGCACGATGCCATATTGTCACTTATAAATATATTAGTAGAAATGACAAGAAGAAGCATTTGCCGCCGAGCTGTACTTATCACATAAGCTAACAGCTAAGCTAGCTTCACAAACATCTTCCCGCTCCTCCTCTGATTTGTGGGACTGATTTTATCTTAAGATGTGTGTGAAAATCTTTCCGAGTGCCGTGCTTATGGTGTATGCTAACCAGTGCCAGCCAAATGTCCGTGTTCTCTGGCTGTAGGCTAACGGCCTCTCTGTAAACTTGCAGGGCTTCATCGTAGCGGCCAGTGTTGTAGTACAGCGCCCCAAGTGGCGCAAGGATCTCCACCTTCCTTGTCACCTGAAGTGCTCTGCAAGCAAAGGTAAAGGATCCTGTTTACTCTTCAGTTGCATAATCCAGCTCCTTACTCCATGTCTGTATTCCACTCGTACTTCATTGGTGCTTGCGTTTGAAACAATCTGCCGTGCACTGCTGTAACACTTTAATTTCGCCCCCTGAGAACAGGATGATTTTTATCAGGGCTCTAAGAATAGCAGTTCCGGATTCATTTTTCTTTTGCAGATAAGTTCCCATCATCAATCCGAGGGGGGGGACACAAAACTAAAATCCATACAGCTACCTTTTATACCAGGACTCTGCCTCTTGATTCAAATTGGAGGAACGGAGAAGGCGGCCCAGGTTGACCATGGCCACATAGTGAGCTGGTTTGAGTTGAATTGCCTGCTGATAGTGAACAGCTGCCAGCTCCTCCTTTCCTGTGGAAGAGGAAGGCTCAGTAGGATGCAAACGGTTTTCAGGAATGTACAGAACAATCATGGTTACCTTACCAGTGTCCACCAGAAACACTCCATAGTTATTATGCAGGTCTGAGCTGTCAGGACAGTTCTCGATACCTTTTAAATACATTTCATGGGCTTCCATATAGCGTTTCTGCAAAACAATATGGAGAGAGACATGCAAATTGTTTTATGCTGTCAAAGATAATGACTCCAATGTTTGGAAGAGACAAATATTTGACTCTTGTCTCGCTCAGTACTCGCAAAACAATTTTTTTTTAAACATAGTAAAATTTACCTGGTCAGCATAGAGTGATGCTAGACTGGAATAAGCATCGGCGAAATATGGACCGTAGCTAACGGAGTCCTTCAGCAATACCTCTGCCTCTCTCTCCTTACCCTGTGACCTAGGTAAAGAACATCTTCGTCGCAATTATATTCATAACCTTGGGCCAAATTCCAGGGGCAGGACAGGATGAAATTGCAAACGGATGGCCATGCAACTCAATGGGTAAGTTCACATGAACGTGCTTGTGCGCGTGGTTTTGTGTTTGACTGACTTGAGGAGATTTCCAAGGTTGAAGAGGGCGCGATTATGTTGAGGATTGATGTCCAGTGCTCTCCTATAGTAGCGCTCGGCCTCCTTCGGATTGTGCGTCAGAGTGCCGAGATTGTTCATCGCACTGGCATGGCGGGGGTACAACCTGAAAATTCAAACGTGTTTTGTGAAGCATGGCATGGATGGATGTTTTCATGATTAACGTTTAATAACCTTGATCAGATATTGTGGTTTTCCCCAAAAGTGTTCTGCTTCTCTTTCATAAATGCGGAAATGCTATTCCGTTAAAATTGGTGTGTGCACATTTATGCCACATTTTTTACAACAGTTAGAATCAGACCTGAGGGCAATGCTGTAATGGTAAATGGCTTCTTGGTGCCGAGCGCTGTCCTTTAGGAAGTTGGCGTAGTTGTAGTGGACTTTGGCATTGTGAGGCAGAGTCCAGATACCAGAACTGAAACGAGAGTCGAGAGGAGACGAACAACCATTCACAATCACACCTAGCCACAATTTAAAGTGTTCCGTGAACCTCGATTCTTCAAATCATTTGCGATCACTCGCTCAATACAGACTTTCACCTGAAGAGGGCCTCCCTGGAAAGCCAGACTTTGTTCTGCTGCACCGTCTTCCAGGAGAACAGCAGTAGCAGCAAAAGCATGGAGGCACTAAGGACTGTGGTGCCAAAACGGCCCACCAATGAAAGGAGACGACTGAGGCCATGAACCACCAGGATACAGTAACCCATGCTGCAAGAGGAGAGTTGGAGGACGAAATTAATCCGAGAAGGAAGAGCCGAAAAAATGTGAAGCTCCTTCTCAAGAGGGTTAGTTTTAGACTTGAATAGCCCAGAGATACTCGCCTTGGCATGTAAAGAACCCTTTCGGCCACAACAAATCCCACCCTGAAAAAAAGGTTACTCGCAGGAATGAAAGGAAACACCAGAAACAGTAGTCCCATCAACACCTCCTTACGCTTTTGCCTCTGGAATAAAAAGGCAAAGAAAGAAAAATCTATCGCCCACTTACACTGAATAAACCTGAAATGAATACAGATGATTAGGAAAATATTGTGGCGGAAACGGACTCTGGCTAATCCTAGCACGTGAGTGAGAATGACACTGAAATAAAAATGTAAAAAATGTGTATTGACCTTGAGTGAATGTATACAATGCAGACTGAGGGCGACCATCACCAGGGCGAGAAGCGCGGTGGCCATGTTGCGAATGTCGCTCAGCGACTCGACGAGAGGGATGCTACCCACTTGCCAGTCGTAGCACAGCATGGCGGGGGCCAGCAGCAGCCAGGCGTTGAAGTAGAGCAGGTAAGAGTAGGTCAAAATTCTAGACATGGAAATGAATGGATAGAATGGTAGCAGGCAGATAGATATAAAAAAAATTATAATCTCCAGAGTGCAGACATTTATTAATTTTCCTGAGATTTGTCTGGGCATAGTTGCTCTGATCTGAAGTCTGTGCACCGCTGACCTGGTAAGTAAGTAAGGTGCAAAGGATGCGGGATTGTCTTGTTCAGAGAAAAGAGGCATAGAACCTCCCATTAACCAAAGTCTGACTGATATAATGGCCAATACCTGAAAAAGAGCAAAAAATATCAAACAATATTGCTTTCAAGTTTAATTTAATGCGATATGAGATGAAATGTATCCTAAACAGTCATCATATTAAAAAACAAAAAAGAAAACCAAACATAAAATACTCACATAGATCGAGACAACACAGGCCCGTTTGATGAAGGGTTTCCAGATCTGGAGAAGATGTCTAACGCCAGATCCCGAAAGATGACTAATGAACATATTTGATGACAGATAAAATTCCATTCCAAGTCATTTATTACATCAAGATGTGTTACTTTTTCTGCTGCTATTTGGCTTTAAAACAAGCTCGGTGAATCACTTTTTCATGTTAACAATAGGGTCAATAAACTGCGGTAACGCATGTGACGCTTGCACATTTGATAGATGGATACATCCCCCCAAAAAACAGGTAAGCGACATACTTAAACTTTCGCTAGAAGGCAAAGCAAAATGCTTTGTGCTTACCTGAAGAGGGGCTTGCCGCAGAGCACAAGGGCATCGTAAAAGACGCAAACCCCGAACACAGTGATGCCTGTCTCCTTCACCAGCATGGCACAAGTGCCCAGCAGCAAACTGATGAGCAGAGACCCCGCCGACACCGTTGAGGGTGTCGAGTCCTCAGCTGTGTTCACACCGACACTCCTGAGAGGAGGAGAATTTGTTTGTTTGTTTTTAAGATTGCCGCACCTCCTCACCTGAGGTTCTGGGGGTCAGTGTCTTGCTCAACGGCATCTTGATACAGGACAGGAAGTAGACATGCATTCAAAAACTAGTTCCCAACAACTCCTTGCTGTTTTCAACTCTGTGATAAGTCCTTCCCGATGAGCGACTGGTGCCTAATGTTCTTTTCTATGGCATTTCGGCCTTTTTCAGATCCTAAACACAGTACAAGATCTGTCTGATAAAACATAATCTGTACTGACAATGCTGTACTTTATTTTAATTTTTGGAGGGGGGTGAAAGGCTCCAGGGTGGTGTGAATTCACTTTACCTTATATAGGAAAGAAATGCGAGCAAGAACAGGAGACAAGCCAAGAGATCAGCCCTTCCCACTATTCCAGATACCTGCAAGAGAAGACATTTTTTTTCAATTTATCATAGCTGTAAGCAAATGAATAATGAATTAATTTTGTTCGAAATAATTATGTGTGGTCATTATCACGCGTGTCACTGTCCAGACTTGTTTTTTTCCAACAACTTCGCTTGTCTTTTGACAGGTAATTGCAATTGATCTCTGTCATGAACTCACAGCCTCGGTGTGGACAGGGTGCACAGCAAACAGGACGGATGTGGCGAAGGCCAGGTGTGACTCTTCAAACACACACCGTTCACACGTGTGCATCAGCATGCAGGTTACAGCACAGTGCAGACACACATTGACCATGTGGAAGTACAGTGGTGTCATGCCGCCCAGAAGGATATTCAACCTGATGGAGACAGAGAAACGGAATTATACATTCATTCATTCATTCATCTTCCGAACCGCTTGATCCTCACTAGGGTCGCGGGGGGTGCTGGAGCCTATCCCAGCTGTCTCCGGGCAGTAGGCGGGGGACACCCTGAATCGGTCGCCAGCCAATCGCAGGGCACACAGAGACGAACAACCATCCACGCCACACTCACACCTAGGGACAATTTAGAGTGTTCAATCAGCCTACCATGCATGTTTTTGGAATGTGGGAGGAAACCGGAGCACCCGGAGAAAACCCACGCAAGCCCGGGGAGAACTTGCAAACTCCACACAGGGAGGCCGGAGCTGGAATCGAACCCGGTACCTCTGCACTGTGAAGCCGACTGGACTACCGGGCCGCCCCGGAATTATACAGTAAAATGTAATTTGCAGCTCATTTTACGACGAGACGAGTCTATGCTATATGCTAAAATGAAGATAACGCAGAGTGGTTGTGACGTGGAAAGAAATTACGGTTTTTTTTATCCATTATCTACCTCCCTAGACACTCTGGAGGAGGTGGGCAACAGGAGGATGCTAGCTAAGCTAAAAGAAATGATGGACAGTCCCTTCCACCCCCTGCAGCCCGCCCTGACAGCACTAGGTAGCTCCTTCAGCCAGAGACTGTTACACCCGCGCTGCAAGAAGGAGAGATACCGCCGCTCGTTCCTACCAACTGCTGTCAGGCAGCTGAATAAAAAAATAAAATGACGTGGAAAACAATTGTAAATAGCACAGCCACCTTATCTATCTATATCTATATTGCAAACACTTTGTTTTTCTTCTTTCTACCTACAATCTTGCTGTTGTAGACTGTAAATTCCCCCCAGTGTGGGACAAATAAAGATTACGGCATCGGTGCTGCATGAAGTCACAATGAGCGCAGTTTCACGAAATTGCGGCCGTACTGCGAGCTAATACTACATTCTCAAACGGCACCAAATTAAATTTAATGTCGGCCTTAAAAGGGTACGGTGAGCATACTTGAATGTGAGAATGCAAAACGGTCTGTAGGACTTGTGGCTCGAATTGTCCGACATCCTCTTGCCCCAAAAATCGTTTGTGAAGATGTTCCGGAGACTGGAGCTCGGTCGAACGTCTGGGTTGTTGATAATCGCCCAAACGTCGTCGTGCACCAACTCCCCATGGATAGAGTTGCTGTAACATAACACACACAGTGTGACCAAGGCTGCGCAGCGACTCGCAGCCCAGCGACTCGCAGTCCAGCCCGTCGGTTGCCGGACGGAGTTCGGTGGATGCTGGGGGAGATTTCGCTCTCTTTCCGGGGATGTCATGTCAGCCCTGGTTTCTCCAAAGGCGCGTGTGGGTTGCAAATCAATGTGTGGACACTAAAAGATTCGGCCATTCCGCTTAGCAAGGAGTGTCCGTGAGCTATGAGAATTTGAAGCGCACGGTTCGTTTTATTGTGGTGCCTTCACGTAAAATTGGAGAAGAGCGATACTGTTCAGGACACG
This sequence comes from Hippocampus mohnikei, assembly GCA_026261675.1. Lineage (NCBI taxonomy): Eukaryota > Metazoa > Chordata > Actinopteri > Syngnathiformes > Syngnathidae > Hippocampus > Hippocampus mohnikei. The sequence goes on from JAKGUB010000345.1 coordinate 7,748,091, forward strand.
ATGCTGAAAATCGTCGGAACGGAAAACTGTCGACTATGTGGCTTAAATATGTATAATAAATGAACTTGATAAGCCACAGAAAGGGCGATGCAACAACAAAAACTTGGTTGTGCGATTCAGGGGAGAACGATTTACAAAGTCTTGCAATGCACGAGTTTGATCCATGTTCAAGAAGGGCACATCAACACGAAAGACCCTCCTGTAGACGCATGCGCAAAAGGTTATTGCCGAATGTCAGTCTAAGTAGATGTAAACACGGTTTGTGTGTGTGTGGGGGGGGGGGATGCGAGCACATTATGGAATTTTAGTTGACTAAGTTAATATAGTTTAGCGATTATACTCATGGAAGTGCGGGTCCGATTATTAAGAATACATAGGCGACAATAGAATCGAAAGGAGCAAACAGCAAATGAAATCTAATTAATCCCCCCCTCTATTCGCGGGGCATAGGTACCACATCGCCCCGCGAATAGTAAAAATCTTGTGCTGTCACCAAGAGGTCTTTGTTCAGGCCAAATTTTTAAATAGAGTTATAACCACCCCAAACCTTCGGCCAGCCCAGATAAAATTCCACATTAAAAATATTTTTTATTTTGACAGCAAACTTGAAGTCTACGCGGTATCTGCATCATCCGAACTGCTGATTGGCTGAGAGCGTCTTAAGTTAATGTCCATCAAAATTCGGGACAGTTCATTGGTCCAGAATAACAAGTTGCCTGTTAGCATTAAGGCTCTTAAAGTAGGAGAGGTTTAGTGAAAAGCATCCCAAACTGTAGCCCACGGGAGTTTAATTTACTTTCAGAATATAATAAAATACTATGAATTTAATGGCGGAAAATGGAGGGGGTAAGTATTTATAGTATTCCTCAAAAATATGGTGTAGAAACCGTAAATCAAAAGACCTATTAGCATTCAAGCTAACGCAATTTGCCGCTTCTCGTGTCCAATACACATTGAGTCGTTTTCATCGGCGTGTTCGATATTTTGGTGACTAGCGTTTATTTGTTACTAAAATTAGTTACGACTAGTTGTTTTCTACTTTTTTCCGCCTTTACGAGTCATTTACCAAAGTAGGACATTGTATTAATAGAAAATTAGCAGATATTATGTGGGTACTGTATAACCCCCGAAAAAAAAGGATCAGATCTTAGAGTGGATCCGCATTTTTAAGACGATTTTTAGCTCGATAACTGTCATGAAAGTTAAAATGTCAATTAAAATATGTGATTGTAATGCTGAGTGGTGGTCATTTCAATTAATTGAAAACTGATACTCTTTAGCGCAGCGGTTATCAACTTTTTTTTTGGGGGGGGGGCGGTTAGAATTGGTTACTCGTACAATAGTTTGACGCTTGAAATCATTTCTTCACCCCCTCCAGTGACGACAACTAGTAACCAAGCTGACAACATGTTGAATGAATCTCTCTGTCAACTCTTGTTTCTCTTCTGCACTCAAGCCCCTACTTCTTAATGTCATCATGTGTGAAAAAGTAATTCTGTGTACTGTATAATATGTCTGTGCCAATGAAAAGAGATTCTTTGTGGACTTCCTCTTACAAAACTTCTGTTTTCCAGACTGTGACCAAGAATTGGCTAAATATATGGCATCATCCTCTGGGGAGGGCCTTCCTGTGAAGGGTGCAGAAGAGTTCAGAAGGTCACTGTCCATTCAGCTGGCCTTGGTGGCACTCATGGACAAGACGGGATATGATATTCTGCAGGAGAATGGACAGAGAAAGTATGGCGGACCGCCACCAAGTGAGTGGAGATGACAAACATATCCTGAGCGCCTTGCTTGCATATTTCATTTGTATTATTACTCACTCAACGGACTGAAAACTACGGACTATCTCTACCTGCAGACTGGGAGGGTCCAGCGCCATACATTGACTGTGAGGTGTTTGTGGGAAACATACCCAGAGACCTCTATGAAGATGAGCTCGTCCCTCTCTTCGAGACAGCTGGAACCATCTACGAGCTGAGGCTGATGATGGAGTTTACCGGAGACAACCGTGGCTACGCCTTTGTCATGTACACCAAAAGGTAACATTGAATCTAGAACTTGATATCTTGATGCAGCGCTCCTACCTGTGGAAAATTGACATATTGAGGAGGATGATAGTTATGACTGTGATGATTGTGTTCCAGGGAGGAGGCCCTAATAGCGATCCAGATGCTGAACAAATTTGAGGTTCGTCCAGGGAAGTTTCTCGGCGTGTGCGCCACTCTCAATAATTGCCGCCTCTTCCTCGGCTGCATTCCCAAAGACAAGAGTAAGGAGGAGATCATGGAGGAGATCAAGAAGGTACACCCAAGGATGTCTGTGAATTAGGGCTGAACAATAAATCAAATTCAAATCGACATTGCAATGTATGTGTAAGATTTATTTATTCAATTATTTACTTAGTGCTTCCAGATAAGTTCCGTGCTTAAGAAGTGCAGTCTACATTTTTAGGCCAAAACATTTATGTGTTATAAATCTGATATTCATCACATGAACGTCACATTGACCTCGTAGGTGACAGATGGCCTTCGGGATGTCACAGTGTGTTCAAGCTCCTCAGACGCCGGCAAACATCGAGGCTTCGCCTTTTTGGAGTATGAGACACACAAGACGGCGGCATTGGCCCGCAAGGAGTTAATTGCTAGTAAGTTTTCTACTCAGCCAGCATCGCGAGTTACAATGGATTGGATTGGATTGGATTGGATAAACTTTATTGTCAAATGTACAGTATGTGTAACATACAGCACAGATGAAATTTCTTCCCTCTCAACATGAAACAAGAGGAGCCGCTGCGGGTGTCCGCGCCGCCATCAAAAGAAAAGTTAACAAAAAAAGACAAAATACAAAACACATGAGACACAGACAATGGCAGCACCATCCATCGCATGTTGCTTGAAGAAAGTTTGATATGGAATCAAAGTTATGATACGTCAAATATGATAAATAAAATACTGACACTCCACATGGACTGCACTCCTATCGATTTTAATGCCAATTGTGGCATTTTTTTTCTCCCCCTCTCCCTCCCTTGTGGTTTCTTTCTGACTTCCAGGTTGAGTGAACGCTGGCGCGTTTGGCTGCCGCTGCTCAACCTGTATTGTTTTGTGTTTTTTGTTATTGTAAAGTGTCCTTGGGTGTCTTGAAAGGTGCTTATAAATAAAATGTATTATTATAAAGTAAGATACCAAATTATTAGGATTAGATTTACTTGTCGCAACATTTCTGACTATCTTCTTGTCACCACAGTCAGGCACCTGTGGGGCCACACCCACTGGGTGAATTGGGCCAAGCCGGACAAACACGGGAAGAGAGCAAATGCGCAGCACGTCACGGTTGCCCACGTAAGTGTAGGCTTGATGAGTTGAATGGTGAAAATCCAAACGATTTATTCATTCTTTTTTGTTCAAATCGTTATCAAAAATAAAACATCAGCATCATCCCTGTACCACAGGCATTCTTTTATTCCGAAAGTCTGGCGTCCTTTTCAGGTGCGTAACCTTTCACCGAGCACCACGGAGGAAACACTTCAGCGCGAGTGTGATCGCTTCAAAGCAGGTGCGGTGATGCACGTGAAGAAGTTGACCACCCACGCCTTCCTTCACTTTGGCCTCCACAAGGATGCCGTCGCTGTCACCAGCAACATGAATGGCACCACCATTGATGGCAGCGTAGTGGAGGTGAGCCTCGTGAAGTCTCCCGCGGAAGAGGTGGACAGGAGATCCCGCCCTAAGAGCTGCCAGGGAAGCAAGACCGGAAGAGGAGCCAAGGAGATGATTGTCCCGCGCAATGGAGGCGTGAATGAGGGCTCTGCTCTGCAATCATTGAAGACACCCCCTTACTTCCAGTATGCTGTAGGACCAGGTAAATGCGCCGCCATTCAGTCCCTTTCAATCCAAGTCAGTGGGTAAGGTCAAGCTTCAGCACTGTCATTCTATTTGTGTTCAGGAAAACCCGACAAGGGTGTTTTCCCGCTCTTTCCCGGCACCCCGTTGTACCACACCAGCCTGCTGCTCCTCCAACCCGATCAAATCAGATCGGCTGTCAGCCTGCTGGACTTGTATTGCTGTATGCACAACTGGCCGCCCCCACAGTACCACCTCTTCTCTTTGCCGAGTCAGGACGGGAACCTGCTGCTGGTCTACAAGGTGATGATAACCACAGCACACTGTTTTGAATGGGGTCAGACGGATTTGACCTTGGCTCTTGCTGTCAGCTAACTACGCATCACCCCTCCCCCCCACTGTCCACACACACACTCATTTGTGTTTGTGTGCGCGTATAGGTGGTGATGCCACTGACACAATGTTGCTTCACACCAGACAAGTTATGTGTGCAGCTGGATGATGCTAAAGAGCTTGCAGCACAAAACGCTCTGTGGAATCTTGGTAACACACACACACACACACACACACACACACACACACACACACACACACACACACACACACACACACACACACACACACACACATAATAATAATCATGATTTTGACTCAATTTATTCACCAACATTTTTCCTCAGCGTGAAACGTGAGTCTCTTTAGTGAAAGCTGTTATTCAGTTGTATGAAGTAGAGACTTTAGTTGCTGACGAGTTGTGGCAACAAAAACACTTGTGCTTCTCCAATCAGCATGACAAGTACAGTAAAGCAATCGTTCATTCATTCTTTGTCCTTCTCACCACCAGACGCATCATTTGTGAGTGATTCGTCCAGTAGCCCATCACCTATGCCGTCTGATGCTGCACCCAGTCCTGACCTGCTACGCTAGAACGTTCACCTCCTCTCTTGACCCAGCCTCTCTGCCTGTACACACACCTGACTCTGAGCCCTCCGGAGGCACAGTGTGACTCCAGTGTAGTTCTTGTTCCGCTATGCATTCAGGCACGTTCAAAGGAGGTCCAGTATAATCTCTGAGTTCCATAGGAAACATGTTACACGGTCTTGTTCTCGTTGTAGTGTTTTGGTATTCCAAAGAAATATGAAATAAAAGTTATTTTTAAAAGAATTACCGTATTTAAAATGTCTTGGTATGTCAATGTCAGCCAGCAGGGGGCGACATGCCAACAGTACTGTATACTGTACTGTGTTGTATGTAAATTGTGACGACCCTTTTGTTGAGTGTGGCAGTGCTTTGATCCAATCGAGTCGGTGATGAGGACCACCAATCTTGAGAGGCGCTGCCGGAGATGCCCATGCAAGGACCAGCTCGCACAGATTAACATGCAGAGATTTAAAAACCAGGTGGGCTAATAAACATCATGATGCTCTGTGTCTCTCGTTGGTAATTGGATATGATTGGAAACTGATTTTTAAAATAGGAAAAAGAACTCTCTTATATTTTCGTTTTAATGTAGAAACACAAATCTTGAAATACAGATTGAGATGTTAAATGATTTTATGATTCTCAAAATTGTTTCAGTAAAATTTTTCAGTACACAAAACAAAATCCAAGCCACGCTTTCATTTCTTGACATTTTGACAAACATCTTTATAGTCCAAATTCCATCTGATGAAATTCTTTGCTACAGCAACAACGACAGGAGATTATATTACACAAATTACACAAACACATATTTGTGTTTGTTTTATTCTTTTAGAACCACACAGGCACACACGGGAGTTCACTAACAGTAAGAATTATTACAATTTTTTTTTTATGTCAAGAAAATATAAATACAGCCTGCCCTGGTGGATACTATAGTATAGGACTATTTAAATTGCACAATTTCCAAAATGACAGAAATACCAGCCCATACAGAATGCAGAGCCAACGTTTGAAATTCCAATGCTTTCGTACAAGGTCAGGCCATATCAGCCTCTGTATCCTCGTCTTTAGAATCCGTAGCACCTCATTGGAACTCTAGAAAAAGACAAATGTACTATTGTCGCTCATTCTAGTACACTGTATTTGGATGAGAATGTGGCGTCATTGCAAACTTTTAACAATAAACAGCACTCTTTGTGTCTCATATGTCATATGATGCAGCAAAATGAAAATTCTTGGCTGAAATCGAAAATAGCAAAGTTCCTTACCACTGGCCCTTTGTGGCAGTACTCCTCCTCTGCTGTGAAATGCTATAAATCTCTTGGAGCTGCGTTTTCTGGTCATCGCTCAGGGGTGCAGTCAAACACTGGTACCACGCCATATCTGTATTCTGGACTCCTGAGTGAGAACGTTAACACAGTACAAGTTGCAGATTCACATCTTGAAGCATTACATGATAGTTTGGAAACTTGATTGGCAGAGTGTAATTTTATCGGGAAAAGGGCCGTTTTCAGAAGCAGCAAAAAAGGTTGACTTACTGAGCAGGGCAGATGCAAAGAACTGATATTCATCTTCTCCGTTGTCATAGTCGAGGGGTGTGCTGTACTCTTCCAGAGGTGTTCCTTCAAAGCAATCGTCATCATCCCAGTAGTCGTCGTCGTCATTACTCTCATCTTCCAGGCCCATCGGCACACTGGACTGCTGCTGCGTAATACTGCATTTTTCATTCACCTCATCCTCATCACTGGGAATCTCCTCTGCGAATCGTTATCGTATCGATGTCAACATTGGCGTGACTGGCGACTTCATGAAACGTGCATATCTTTTAGCCTGAACGCCAGGCATGCACGCACACGCCCTGTGGGAAACTCACCGTTTTGATCTTCATTCAAAGTCCTCGTGTTGGCCAGCAGGTCTGGCTTGTTGATGTGACGAGAAGCAGAGAGGTGCTTAAGGCCCAAGAAGAGGAGCAGTACAGAGGGAAGGATTTGTGTGGCGACGCCCTCCAGCGCTGCCGGACGGCTCGGAAGCTCCATCAGCACAGTCAAGCCTATGATGCACATCTTCCGGTCGTGGATCCTACGAGTGAATCAAAGATGCAAATGGTGAGGTCATCCAATTTAAGATGATGAACGATTTATAACTCTCGGGACGATTCGTGTTTCTCACCCAAGGAAGAATTCCGTGTCGTTCATCCACTGGTTGATGAAGTGGGCAGTAATCGTTTGTGGGTTTTGGGAGAAGTGCGCGTTGTCCAAAGTGTGCATCAGAACGGCCGGGCTGTAGTAAAGCGCAGCGATGGCCACCTCCAGGCACATGATCCGAAGCTTGTTGGACTTGACGCCACGCGTCAGACGCTCCAGCGCTGCCTCCACAAACAGAGGAATGCACTGCAGTTGGGAGACATAAAACTGCCACCTTTTAGCCATTCGTTGCCATACCATCCCAACTAACGAGTAGGTGTGTATGCATATGCAATCCCCCCCCCCAAGATGGCGCCCGAGTAGGCAGCCTTCTGCAAGTGCTCTTCAAGAGCCTTGCCTTTTTTTTGTTCTTTTTTGTTGTTTTTGTCTTTTTGTTTTGTCACGTTTGTTGTTTCGTCATGTGGACCCGATGTGGACTGTTTTCAGCGTTTTTTGGCCACGACATTCGTCAAAGGAGAAGAATCTGTGCTTGGTGGTTGCGCCTTCTCGGCAGCACGCCTGTACTAGCACAGATTTTGATTAGGAGGAATGTCGGCGCCATTGACTGTCGGTGCTGGACAGTCCCGGGGCGCTTGTGTTTTTTGCGCCTGTAATGGGCAGCATTTTTACAGCCCCGTTTTGTTCAGTGGATATGTCAGCGCTGTTGGACAGTCTGCGTTGGTGCGGCTGGATGGATGTCTGCTGAAGTTGAGGATGAGGACAGAGGAGCGTCGGCGCAGAACACCGATGCGCATTTGGAACTGAGAGTCACCGCTTGGAATTGGAATGGATTTGCATGGGACATGAGAAGTGAACCAATCTCTTTTTTCGTCAATGGATGCTACAGCTTCTTGTTGACTTTGAAACTTAGCTTGTAGCCGACGTGTGCACATTTTGAGCATGACGTCTCTGATCCTCTGGTGAAAGGACACTTTGATTCTCTCCTCTTTCATCTCAAACTGCTTTAACAACAAAGCGTATGAGGGGGAAAGTGGTTAGGACTGCACGACTGTCCATGTTTTATGTTATGTGTTGTGTTTATTATTTGACTTTATGTTAACTGTTTTGTTAAGCGCTTTGTTACAGCTTCCGCTGTTGTGAAAGCGCTATATAAATCAGCATGTATTGTATTGTATTGTATTGTATACACCCATGTACACTTTTTTTTTTTAAAGTGGGTACTCAATGTCTGTTCAGAAATCAACTGCTGCAGGGACTGTCTCTTACCTGGTCAATCCCTCTGCCTTTGCACTGCAGTATAATCACCTCCAACAATTTGGCAGCGTGACACTCTGCTTCTTCACCTGAATCTGTGGTCAGCACCTAGGACAGAGGAATAATTCAAACTCGCCAACCGGTCAGTTTAACTGCAAGACTCAGAAAACTTTGGGACAGTTCTGATCATATATACCCAAGAGCTGCAAAAAAAGTACCTTTTTGCACATGCTGTAGATGATCTCCACGTTTTTGGGGTTGGACAGAAACACATCTGTATCCACGGTGACATAGTTATGCAAAAGGGGCATCATATCTGTAACACATATAAAACAAAAGTACAGTTATTGCATTTGTATTAAAATTTCCCCTGATGATCCTAAATATTCATCTAGCTATTGATTTGAGGTGAATTTCAGGAAACGGTTCCACTAATGACAACTTGACGCTCATGCGCATGGCAAGTCTATGCAAAGTTCTTGACCACATCAACCAAGCCAGGTGAGACCAACCGGTGAAGTAGTCAAAGCAGTCATGCTGAAAGACCTCATACAAGACACCCAGCAGCTGCCACATCTGCAGGGAGATTGTCTGGCATGTAAGTCCAAATGCCAGCGATAGAATCTCCTCGTAGAACTCTGTGAACGAGATGAATCTTCAGCATATTAATACTTTCAAAAGCACAAAATACGCTAGGACTTTTCCTCCACGCGTAGACAATGACATTGCTCAAATTCAATGTAACTGATAATTCCGGTGTTGCATTCGGATAAAAAAAAAAAGAAAATTATGACGATCCACTCGAATTTCTTCCTTGTTGTGGGTTGCACAAATTTGCTGAAATACTATCAGAAGATTTTGTTCTTGTATGTAATCAATGTGACATTCTTCTTTTTTTAAATCATCAATTTTCTATGGGCAATGCAGAAAAAGAAAAAAAATTGCATCTGAACAGACACACCTGCCATACCTATTATAGGTTTCTGCAAGACCAGGCCAATCACTTGCAAACAGATATCCTCCAGCTGTTGTGTGATCTGATAAAAAGAGGGGGGGGGGTATATATTTTAATCATTAAAAAAAAAATGTTAACAGTTCCCCATGGCACCATCCTTGGGCCTCTTCTGTATCTCTTTCATCAATGATAGTACCTCCTTCTCACTGGCAAAATGTTCAGCAAATTTAAGATGACTTGCTCCCAGGTACGTCAGGGTTTAATTTCAACATATTTTACAGACCTTTAGGACACATCACAATCTTGCTGCTCCTCATCTGTCCAACCTTCACCATATCGCACTGCTCCCCAACTCTAAAACTCCCTGCCAATGTGTGCGCATATGTGTGAGTGCTGCGCGAGGGTAAACCTCCTTGTGGTCCTCCATGACCGTGAGAATGGTGTCAATGGTACTCAGAAGTCCAAGGGCAATGACTGTCTTGTCCTCGTTCTCCTCGTATTCCTCGCTCTGAAGAACCCTGGTAAAGATCTCTGACTGCCAAATACACAAGCACAGTATACTCAATTGTTAAAAACAAAGCCAAATGTTGGCATCTTTGTTTTGGTGATTTCGCAGGCTTTCACACAGTTTGGCATTCAGTTTTTTGTCCCGACTGTGTCTCCTACCAGGTTCCGTGTCATGTCAACGGCAATGACGGCAACTTCTTCGTTGTACTCGCAGATCATCTTCTGAATGACATTGGTCAAATCGTCGTTCTCCGTCTCCTTGACCACATGGAGCAGCTGTTGCATGACGGGTCGGATGTGTGGCCTGATGTACAGCTTTGCTACACGCGCAGGCACAAAAAAATGAGATCCCGACGCCCCCAAGATGACTCGATTCGCTCCATCCAGCGCACAGCGTACGTACTACGTACCCTCTTCCTGATTGCTGACCAACATTTGTAAAGCAATGGCTGCCTCCACCTTGACTGGCATCTCGCTGTCATCAACCAGGTCCTTCTTCACCAACTCCACGGCATTCCTCAACGCTAACGCGTTGTGGAAACGCAGCTGACTGAAGCAGTGGAGGACCCAACATGACTGACAAAAACAGCAAAACCACAAATGATAATTACTACCTTACCCGACACTGTCCAATTTATTACAACTGGTTTATTCCTCAGTCTGCGCCCGTATCTCTTGTTTACAAAGCCAAACGTATTTTGAACGTTCCTATTAGATAACTTGTTGAACGTCTGCTTCGCTTACCCTGGCTCGCAAGTAACCCAATCGAGAGTCGAGCAAAGGGAAAACGTAGTTTTGCAGCATCAACTCCATCTGCTCCATGTAAATGCGCTTCTGCGGGACATGCGGCAAAGCCCAAAGAAAAGAGAAGAATGTCGGGAAAAGGTTTATTCAATGGTCTTCAAACCCCTGTCAAAAAAATGATGATGCAAACATTTCTTATTTGGTCACTTGCAGATGAAGGCAATCCTCCGCATCGTACGTACCTTAAGTAGTAGCTCGGCCAGCGCTCCGATACAGTGCAGCGCGCCATCTTTCCGTCGGTGGTCAGGCGCGGGATCCATCAGAATCTGGTGGCAGAACTCCATCATTTGAGGCAGAACCTTTGAAGAGGACAAAGTACAAACAAGGTGCTCTGATAATTATTTTTCCCTGACATGTATATCCCGCAATACTGCGGCGAATGGTATTGTTCTCATCACCTCCTTTCTCTTTCGTGCAGCGTTGCACAAAAGGCTCTGTGCAGCGGTGGCTGGAAGGGCGTGATCGTCGTAAAGGTCTGGAGACATTTTCATTTATTTATTTTTTAATTAAAAAAAAGCAATCATTGAGATGACATTTTTATTGATAGCTTCAAAGTACACACAAAACTTCATGCGGATGTACTCAAATGGGTCCTCCTGCCACAGCCTCTCGTCCTCGTCTTTGTAACACATGAGCGGGAAGATCACCTCCTGACAGATAGCCTGGAAGAGAACAAAAGCCGCAATTTATTCAAATTTGCGTTTCTTTGTTTAAACGGTGCTTCTAAGAGTAACTAACGTGCTGATGAGATTTGAAGTTCAAACGTGAAGTCCAAAGCGGACCCTTGTGGTGACTTATGTCAGCCGGCCGGGTTTCCTCTTACCCGCATGTGAGGCTTCATCTGCTTCCACGTCAGAGAATGGGAAAGTCCCTGGTTGAGGTAGTCGAGACACTGCTGGAGAACGCGAGGAGTAATGTACTGCTCCTGTCTGTGTTGATCCACCACCTTCAACAGGACCTAGGCGGACAATGACAACAGAAACAGACGCATCAAAGCCAAACCCCTTGCGCTTCCCTACTCGTATTTAGCACACTTACTTGCTGTAAGCCCACTGCGTAGGTCTTCAAGAAGAAATCGGCAAACTCAAAGTACTCCTTGGTCACGTTGCCAGGGCTTCCATATCTGGGGGCCACAATCATATTGACATCCCAACATTTCAACGTGACTGAATCACGGAGTCGCAAAACGAGGTCCACGCTCACCGCTTGAACAGTCTCGTAATCACCCGCAGTGCCCATTTCTTGCACTTCCACCATGATAACTCGGGACGATCGTCCTCATCTAGCTCTAAAGTCTCCTGTCAAATTAAGCAAAATGTGATCTTTCGGGTTTCGGAGCAGTGGACGCACACGCAATCGGAGGCATAACGGAGCAGATCTATGGCAGTGGGCGGGAAAGGCATCTTACAGCAGGTACATCACGGTCCATTATGGCTCGAAAGATTTCCATCCATTGAGTCATCACTGTTGTGGTGATCAGCTGGAGAGGAAGCGAGTACTGCAGATATAAGAGTAGGATTAATATCAATAGCAGCAACATAATATCAAATTGTAGGTTAAAATACGATACTGCAACGTTGCGTAAAAAAACAAAATTTTCAGCTTTGATGTTGGCAGTGGCAAAACATACCTGTATGAGAGAATGGAAGATTTTAAGTATCTGTTTTTGAATGAGGACCGAGAAGATGGTGGCGTCATTCAGCAGCTGGATGATGAGCTGCTGAATCCGCGGCAGAAAGATTTGCATGGCCGCAAGCAACGGCTCCCTCTCTTCCTCCTTCCGGTACCTGATGCGCAAACATGTTCTCATGAATGGGACTGGAAAGAGTTAGTTGGAATGGACAAATTTAGAATCAGTTACTCACTCGTAGGTTTTGACGAGCTGGTAGAGAGCCAGCAGGCTGCCATACCAGCTGCCACTGTTGTTCGACTGCAAGTACAAGCTTAACTTGTCCACGATGGCGGTCCAACGTCCCGGGAAGTCGTGTTTGATGATAGTTCGGAGACACATCGTCAGCTGGGCGCTGCATTAACAATGAAGTGAGTGAAGTTAGAACTGTCATAAGATTCGATACAAGTATTACGGTGAAATAGTTTCTGTTTAGGCCTTCTCCCAACTGCGCATAAGTAAATAAACCCCACCAATCAATATTTGCAAAAAAATCAGGGTAGTGAGAATTCGGAACACAAACCTGTCCAATTTAAAGTTGAGATGTTAGAAAAGATTACTGGTTGCATTGACGTTTTCAGGGTGAGAATGAACGTACCGTATGGTCTCCGGACAGCGGATGATGGCCTCCACAATGTGGTTTCTGATCTGCTGACGGTCATTTTCATGAATATTGAAAGGGAAAACCACTTTTCCCAGAGATGGCTCCCTGTCCTGCCAATACTGGCCAATCATGTTCTTCAAATAGATAGCCGCTGTGGACATGCACAACAGTTAAACAGATAACAATGGGGGACGGTGTCAGAATGACCAAGAACAAGATATATTTAAAAAATATATAAAAATAACACCATACCTGCCTGCCGAACTGGAAACTCCACCTGCTCTGATACAATGATCTGAAGCAAAGTTGGTGCAAAGTTGATGATTTTGTAGGACTGAAACACAACCAGAGCAGGGTCAGAGTTAAGCAACCAACAATACTTGAAACAGACACCTGGACAAAATTTGCGGGACCAAGTAAAGTTAATGAAAAAATAACACTGTGCAAGTTATATATTCAAGTATGTTTCTGTAAGGCATTTCAAACTCATGTGCAAATTCCCCTCCTTTTAACTTTGAGCACTTTCCCGTCCCAAGGTTTCTGCACGCCCCTGCGTCAAACCCAGAGTTAAACAGTACCCTCTCATAGTTACTATTAGACGCCTTCAGCAGTGACACCCACCTGATTGAGTTCATCTTCAGCCGCTCTTCTCAAATTCGGATCGATAGTCCCTCTCAGAGCCTGAATTATCCGGTTGGGATCCATTACTTCACTCCACGTATCCCCCTTAATACACTACATGCAAAAACCATGAACGCTATTCACTTAATTGTGAAGGCCGTTGTGGCCCTGCATTTAATGTCGCCTAAGCCGTGACTGAATGTGACACTTTGGGATAAAAACGAAAGCAAAATAAATATGACTTTTGGCGAGGTCCACTACTGAAGATATCACAATGGAAGCAGACTCATAGAAGAACCGATAGCGTTTTTAAATTCCATCAAGCTTTGAAAACAACAAAACTCTGCCAGGAAGCAGCAATTGGAGGACGTAAACGTAAACTGCAAAACACAAACTTTACGGCACTTTTACGGCACATCATTCATCGGTGGCTCTGCAAGTTTGCTGCCCCCTTGAGTCTTGGAATGGTCTCTTCGTGTGACGTTCGTCTACCTGTATTTGCTTTCACTCATGTTCTAATCTTCTACTCACAGGGGTCGCGGGCGTGCTGGAGCCATATGCTTTCATTTCGTTACACAAATGGTGTGTGTAATATTTATTGCAGTGACGCAACAGCACCCAACGTGGCACCTGCTTGGCGCGTCCGTCAGAGCCACGGGGAAAGCAAAAGTGGTGAGTCCTATCGAGTTGATAAATTAAGTTCTGTATTAATATTTTGTTTCACTGACACCAATGTGACTATCATGCTCCCGATCCTCTGCAATACTAGACATTGAATCTGAAAGGAAAATCAACCTTGAAAGTATGCAAGCAAGGTGCAATAAAAAAAAAGAACTGCACACGGGGAAATTAAATATGGCACTATATGCGTGCCTACATATTTTCGTGTGGCAACAAAGACCCTTTTTTTTTAAATGAAAATGCAAGCACACAAGTATCACTGCTCATCTTTTATTAAGCCATTTCAAGAGACCAAATTGACCTCCTCAGTTTGGATTTCACTTCAAAATACTGGCCATTTGTGTTCAACACCATACCCACCACCAAAACAGTTTTCCTTTTATAGTTTACGAGCCCACAGCAAGTTTGATTGTCGACCAGAAATCCTATTTGCCATTTTGAAGAGACGTAGTCATGTATAATCAGCAGGCTTTTGCGCAAAGAAGGTACTTTGGAATGATGGCTGACCTAATGATAATGTCAACAGTTTGGTATGAACCAAGAGACTATACAGAGCTCAGTCCTGATAAAGCAAAAATCCAGAAAATGTACTATACTTCCAGGTGCTTCCATAAATGGCACCGCGATGCAATCGGAGCCAAACCTGATCACCTTGGAAGAGAGGTAAGATGGCGTGGTTGCTAGCCGTCTCATGATCCGGTGCTCCATCATTGGCGTACGCCGACACCATGACTTCTTCATTGCACATGAGATTGATGTAAAGTGGCACATTAATTGCCAGCTTAAGGATGTGGAACATAAAAACGTACATTCCATTGACAGGACAGGTAAAGCGGCCAATGTGGGTGTCGAACATCTCTCCGAGGTTGCTGTGCAGCTGATCAAAAACAATGGGCTGGTCTAGGTTGCCCGGAGCAAAGTTGACGGTTCGAGAGGCCGTGAACGCGACTTTCAGCGGCTGGGAGAAAGGGTAAAGTTGCATGGGAAGTAGGGAAGTGTGATGGTGGCCTTGAGGACTGTGCGGGACATCTACGATGGGGACAGGAAGGGAATCGCCATGTCCTGAATCCATCGTTGTGAATTCTTCACGGTCTGGGCTGCTCACATGTGAGCTCTCACGCCAGGCTGCTGCAGAGTAAATGGAAAAAATATATATTAAATCTGGTGGCCAGTCCGTTATGAATGGTAAATATCTTCTTTTTTTTTTTTTTTGAAGAATATAACATTGTCCTTACCACTGGAATGATGCTGTACTCCACATCCACAGACGTGTTGGGATCCAGAGCCCTGCAAATGGATCAAAAGCTGTAGAAAATGGATGGATACACAACAAAACTGCCATTTGAACAACACTGGGTATGTATCGTTTTTATATCCGCTGTATACAATCAGTATCAGAGTGCAACACTGAGCAGGAAGGAACAATTAGCACAGCGCCACTACAGCTTTGAGATTCACTTACTCTTGGAGCACTTATGAGAGGGCCATAGTTCTTGAGATGAGTCTGGAAAATGCATGTGCCCCCTGCCAAACAGAAATCAGAATCCACTATCATGCTTTAAAAGCAAGAATTATGGCAGCACTAGTTAAAAAAAAGGGGGGGGGGTCCTAAATCATATTTGCAATTAAAATATTGCAAAACGTTTTGGCATCTTGAGTTTAGCTCATCATTACAGGCCAGCAGAGGCATACCCATCGTTTGCGAGTCGTCTTCTGCGGGTGCAAACTCAGGTGGTGTTTGGGTGCTGCAGTTGGTGTACTTCGGTTCTACTTTCGCATCCCCGTTGAAGACCTACAATAAAAAGACACTGGCGTCTAAATTAGCAAAATCTTGCAGATAGAAAGTGTTGCGAATGTATCGGCAATAATATACTGTTTCATCAATGGAATGAAAGTCTTTAAAACCAATCATTGGAAACCAACAATTGGTCCAATCACTCGGCATAACTGCACACGTTCTTTGATCGTCACCCAACGTGGGAAAGAATCAACACGTTTGAAGACTCACTGAAGGCATATCATGAAATTGCACAGAGGTGACAGTTTGCCTCGCGGGGGGTGTGGAAAATGTGTGCTTGGGAGTGGGGACGCTCGGTGCTGTCCTCTTACAGGGAGAAATTGTTCCCGATTCGGCAACCAGCGTCTGAGGAACACAAAGTTTGAGTGCGTCAAACAATAACAGATGTTCAGCTTCTTGAAAATGAGCATCCGGTTAACTGTAATAACCGCAACATATCTCAAGTTACTCAGTTTTTGCCACCCTCTAATATGTATGAACTTTAAACTGACAGAGATTGCAGACTCTGGCCTGGAGAACAATGGCGAAGAAAATTTCTTCTGTTCGGACAAATGCAGATGCTCCTGTAGGGGGGGGGAAAGAAACCAAACCAACAGTTTAAACGGATACCCTAAAAGCAGGTCATTATTGCACAGAATCTTACATTTGAGGATATCTCCAGTTCGTAACTTTTTAGGCCCTGATCCCCATTTGTCAGTCTGGTTTTGTGGTCCAGAAGCCGAGCAGGTAGTGGGGTGGACTGTGAATGGAAAAATGAAATGATTAACACTTTACTGTAACATACAGTGGAAAAAAAAGTCTACACACCGCTGTTCAGATGTCATATTTTTGATAATTTTCAAACTGTGCACTTTTAGTGTGACCTATAACCTATACAACTTAATTGAAAAACATTTCAACTAAATATGTCTGTGTTTTTAATTAAACAATCCCATCAAAACAGGCATTTGAACAAGGTATGTGTAGACTATTTCCACTGCGTGTGTGTGTGTGTGTGTGTGTGTGTGATAGAAACATCTAAACGACTGCTTACATGCATTTCTTTTGGCAGCGGATCACTTGAGGTTTTTAAAGCTGTTGGTTGAGAGAAAGAACACTTTGCATAAAATCATTTCGGTTCATAGTTTTCTCAAACATATCCCCCCCCAAAAAAGGATCAATACCGTGATGGGAACGGACAATATACTGGTAACAGTATGCCTGTCAGAATCTGAATTTTTGACTTTGGTGCTTTTTTTGGGGGGAGGGGGGGTGCAATGTGGTACACTTCTGTGGTGGAATCCTGAAATTCTAAAATTTGACAAAAGTGGTTCAACATTACCTGGAGGAGACGCCAACTCCGACGGCTCCTTTTTAAATTTGGAGTTTTCATTTTCTGAAGGGGACTCGCAATCTAGAAGTGAATCCTAGACAGCAATGTAAAAACAAAAATCTTGAGCAAAATTGGTCCCTTGCCTCTAAGGGGGGGGGCTATATGAAGGCCATGTTTTGTATCAATTTCCTAGTACACTGTTCTAGGTCTTCAATTGCGACATTCTACCTGGATAAAACTGAAAGAGCCACGGATCTTGGTCATTAAGTCCTCCAAGTGTTTTTTCCTCATGATCGGGTCTTTGGGGAAGGTTGGAGAGCTGAATTTCACTTCGGGTAAACCCTTGCGATCGTCCTGCCAAGAATCACAAGGTATCATGTTGAAGATTTAAAAATATATTTTTTAAACAATCTTGTACTCACGGCCTTGGCATTTCGCTCCCTGTTCACTTTCTTCTCCTTTTCCTGATATAAAGGAAAATGGAACACATTCACATCACATTTCTGCTTCATTGTTTTGTTTTGTTTTGTTTTGTTTTTGCCTATTCATGGAAAAAAAATAGTTTTCATGTTAAAAATAAAACAAAATTCTTTCCCCGTATTCTTTTTCAAGGGAGTGTCAAGCCATGGCATTAGTTTACCTCTTTACTCCCAGCTGACTTGCACTTGCTGGCAACAGGTACTTTGGGGATGAAAGTGGCCGCCGCGCCTTTCCACGGCTTGCCCACCGTGGCCTGCAATGAGATGCCTTCATCCAAGAACTCAAAATCCCAGCAGTCGGGAGGGTCATCCCGTCTCCTAAGCATCAAGTCTTCCTTCGACTTCTGCGCCAGGGAATTGTCAAGGTCAGACGGAACCGACTCGCCGCGCTTCTCTCTCTTATCCATGTATTTCTTTTCCAAACTGGCCCTGAGAACATGCAAATGTGACCTTACCTCTGGAGAATCTTCCTGTTGCGTCAGCTTTGATTTGGCTATCAAAGACATGCAAAAAAAAATAAAAAATGTGTGAGGACATTTACAGACAGGAAACAATTCATCCCGAATCAAAATGTTACAAAAAGCCCCGTTCTTGGTTCAAAGACCAAAAATAATGCACAGTACGTACCACAAACTGATTTGTACTGTGTTGCTTGGCATTGTTGTCCCGTTAAAGGCCATTAATATGTATTCTTATTTTTTCCATCAGCGTATAATTTCGTCACGGCATAGGAGTCAAACGATGGGCGGATGTCACGATTACTGCTGCACCTGCTTGGACGTACCGAGAGTTGTTTTGGACGGAAGACAAGAGAAGTACTTGCTCTTCAATAATTTGGTGAGCTCATCTTTCAGCAATTTAACTGGAAAAAAAACAAAAACACACAAATGAGACAGGTTTGGTTTGTTTGTTTGTTTTTTGTGGACAGAGTCATGCCGGAGCGCAAATTCTCTGATACGTACACGTCGAGCCAGCCACTGGCTTTTCCTCTCCTTCCAGAAGGTCCATGTACATCACAGCCGCTTGCTCCATCCACTGCTCTAAACTTCAACCCAGCAGAGAAAATTCAGACAAATGTGAGTTTTTCTTTCATCACTGTAGAAAATGACAAAAGTATTTGCAGATGAAAGTTTGAAGTTACTTTTGTTGAAATGTCTAATGCACATCCACGTTTGTTTTCAAATTGTCACAAAAAAGTTCAGGGAGCACCCAGGGCGATCAGTCTTAAATTCAATTTGGCTTCATTATACAAAAAAAGTCACCTCTGTCTGTCATCCTGCCTCTCCCCGAGCAAAGTGGCCAGCTGGCTCAAGCTGTTGAGATGCTTTGCCGGTAGGTAGGGCGCCTGGTTGTGTCCGCTCTGCAGGTCCTTCTTGACATGGGCCTCTTGTAAGCTGGCGAGGAGATGTTGGACTTGGAGCACCATGCTGAGCCGCCGCCTCTCCTCCTCCATCCTTACCAGCTGCTCCCTATTGACCGCCTTCTTCTGTGACTTCAGCAACTTTTTTCGGGGGAGGGGAGACACTTAATTTTTATTGGACATAGACAATATTTAAGTAAACATAATAGCAACTAACGACTAAACTCTTACGTTTTGAGTCAAGCCGTCCAGGGTTTTGTGGAGCTCCTTGGCAAACTCCAGGTTATGCACTACCTGCTCGTATTTATCAGTCGCAGCCTAACAACAAAAACGACTCCGTCATGGTCACGTCAGACGATTGCGTGTCATTTTGCAAATATGGGCTCACCATTTGGTCTTTATTTAGAGTCTCGCCACAGGTCAGGCATCTCTTATAGTGTTCCAGTTTCAGCTATGGCAAAAGCAAGATGGGAGGGGGTGGGGGGGACAGCCATATTTGCGACCACACACCCCTGATATGCTTTTGCCATCATTTCATGTTCCTACCTTCTTTTTCTCCAAGTTGCGAACCTTATGCTTGAGGCAGATAAGTCCATCTTCTATGTAGGTTTCATACCCGTGATAGGCAGTGGGGAAGTTAAAGCTCGGCGGGGCCCCCAGGCTGTCAGGTGAGTCTCCCTTCGGACTCAAAACAATCAACTTGCCTTCCATTCTTTCCTTCTTCTCTTCTGACTGTTCGCCAGCAAGTGTGACACCCACCTTTGGGGAAGGAGGAAGCTGCACCATTGCCAAGCTCCTACCAGAGGGAGAAAATGTTTGTATTTGCTTGTTTCTATCTAGAGGTGCAATGCCATGATCAAGTTAATCGATAATTTGTTTAAATACTTTTAATTGAAAAGTTTTCCAAACTTTTAGTATCACTGCTATGTCCATGTTTCATTTAGCTTTAGATTAAAAGAAAAAAAACTGCAGGTAGTTCCCCAGCTGAGCATGCATCTCTTAGAAAGTAAAGTGACATTTTAAATAAATAATTCCCCGACGTTTACCTATTTAAGATCTCTTATCGGCCATTTAAAAAAAAACAGCATTTGATTTCGGGCCTTCAAAATAGGAACAGAAGGGGATATATTTCAAGCCCGTAGAAAACGCACACTCCGCATCAAAAGGGAATTTTCATTCATTTAATTAATTTAGTTCATTTAATTGTGGCGCTGGCAAAACAAGGCAGTTTTGTTTCACCCGCACAAAGTGTCAATTTCACGGTTGTTTTTTAAATGGCGTTTAATGACAACGTTGAAGGGATTCCTATCCATTCAATAAGTTTGACAGCGGATTGCTCCCAAACCACAACAATAAAAACCCTTGTTAAGAATTCCCACCAGCTCGTCAGCCGTGCAACAAACACCTCAATGAATGAACGTGGAAAATAAGTTTCGTGATTTGACGCGATTTAAATCAAACGAAATGCAAATTGAAGAAAACCGCCTCGCCAACGTTAGCCATCGTTCCCAAACTAACTCGAACCATACTTCATTTAATTGAACATCAGGGGGCAAAAACAAACAAAAAACCCACCACCAACCTCGTAGCTCTACTTTGGGCGTGAATTCCAAAATCGAGACCGATTGAAGTCACCAGCACTCCTTGTTCAGACTGTGCAAGGTGCTCAGTTTGCAGAGAGCGCCCCCGAGCTTTGCTTTTGATTTATAGGGCGCTCCGTTTGGAATACTTCCGCTTTCACTTTTTTTTCTTTAACTGGGATTGGCTTCCTCTACCTGCGGGATCGTAAACGGCAGAACAAATTTAAAAAATGTTGTCTCTTCTAGTCTGATGTATCACGTTTGGAAGCAGATGTTTCAAAATAGAAAAACGACAGAAAATGTGATTTTTGTTTTATTTGATTTTCCGTTTGGAAACATGCAAAAATCATTCTTCCACACAGTGTTCCAGATCAGGTATGACTTTTTTTGGGGGGGGGGGATCAAAACAACAGAAGTCACCAACCAGCTAATTCAAACACAAAATGACAATTACAGATTTATTTAACACCGGTTGAATTGTAAAATAATCAAAAATAATATTTTGTTGTTGTTTTTTTTTTTAGTTTCTTGAACACATCCATCAATATATAACCTCCATCAAGGTGTGGCCCGATAACGTCAACATCTCCACCACCATCACTGGCTTTCAGTCATAACATGAGGTGAACGTGGAATTATTTGCAGCGGAATTTTATGAGTTGTCCAAAAGTAAGGAAACAATTTCATGTTGTTAGATAAACGTGGCCAAGCGGAAAGATTCGTTTTGCCCAACAGAGTGTTAGTAAGCGATTCGGTCAATGAAAGTGTTCGTTGGTTCGTGTCCACGTGAACTCGGATCCTCTGCACTTTCACCGATGGCTTCCAGGATCCAAGTGCGTCGGCGAACAATTTGTATTTCTCATCCCGGAATGTAATCCCCTTTGCTTTCATGTCATCTGGCGAACAAGGGTCCCCCCACGCCACTCCGACTTTCCACTGGATGTTTTCTCCCACCTCAACATCCCACGTGTGTGTTCCAGAGGCCAAAGGAGAACCGATCACGTCACTAAAGGCCGTAGACCTCTCTGGATTACTTGGACGCTGCTGCTTTTTGACAGAACACACGCTGGTCAGATCTTCAGACAGAGTGAGCGTCGACCGGGCCGAGTTTGGGTTCAGAATGACGGGACTGTAGGAGACCATCTGCTTCATTCCTTCCCACACGTTGAACTTGAGGTTGCCCACGTGTTTGACTTCGTCCAGCAGAGCTCCTGGGAGCTTCTTGGGCGCGTCGGGTAGATTCTGGATTCTGGTCCTCAGGGTGTTGAAATTCTTCATGAAGGAAACGGGGTCAGACGTCAGCTGCTCCTCCGTGCTTGTGATGGTGGCTGAGAGAGCGGCCATTTCTCTGTCAAGAGCCTCTATCCTCTCCGTCATGTTCTGACTCTTCGTCTCCTCTTCCTCCCTCACTGCAGACAACCTGGCCTCCTCCTCCACCTCCAGGAAGTGATGAAGCTCCTCAAAATCCTTCTTGATCTTGCTTTCAACCTGCTTCCTCTGGACCTTGATGTACGCCGCTTGCTCGTTGCAGTCGTCTCTTATCTCTTTCTGATCTTGCAGTCTTTTCTTTGCGTCCCGCAGCCCTTCGCGGAGTTTCTCCTTGTGACCTTTCACAACCTCCTCGAGGGGACGGAACTTGTGGCCAGTGTGGCTTTCCGCATCTCGGCAGATGATGCACACGAGCGCCTGGTGGTCCAAACAGAAGAGTTTCAGTTTCTCCTTGTGCAAGCTGCAGACGTCCTCCGACTCCACCATGGCATGTGAAAAGGCCTCACACAAATTCCTGAGTGCCAGGTTTAGAGGTACATCCGTCGACCCGCACGTTTCTCTGCAGACCGGACACGTTCGCTCTCCTTTCCCATCCCACCACTGCTGCACACACGCACGACAAAAGCTGTGACTACACGGCAGCATGACAGGATCTTTAAAGATCTCCAAACAGGTCGGACAGTGGAAATCATTCTCAACTCTGCTCGCCATTCTCCTTGCGAAAGCACTGACCAGCTTCCAAAGTTCTATCTCCGGACAGCCGCAATGTGTCTGCCTCGGTCACAAGTGGATCGTTGACTGCGCTATGAGTCCACAAGTGCAATTCCTGCAGCGCTTTCGTTATCTGACTTGAGATGATGACCTTTGAACAGAGCAGGATTCTCGTACAATTGCATAAACGGTAATTTGCCAGGGACCTAAGTGCAACATTAAACGAGATAGCGAGGGAGTGACGAGTCAAAAACATTTTTTTTTTTTTTTTTGCGGGGGGCATACTGCAACTAAGAGACATAATCTGACATTGACAAAACACCATTTTACATTGTTGTCATTGGTCATGTCCACATGACTGAAAATTGTCATGTCATTCCGAGTTGGAAATTACATAGATTAAACATTTTCGTCAATTATATGCTATTTTGTGTCATATTGTACTTTTTTTAATCGATGATAACTGTACTTTTGTAAGCGTCGGACAATGTCCAAGATAAACTTTTAACACAAATGTAAACGAGGCGACCCCTGGTGGTCATTTAAAGGCACAACAGGTACTCACCGTCACCAAAATGTCACACCAACATCATACATTTGCTGAAATAAAATCAACAATACTCCAACGTATAACGTCACTGTAGCGTATAGAAATTCCGAATGCACGGGAAGCTCACAAACACTTGCTCATCTTTGAGCCTGGCGGGAAGACTGATGAGAAACACGACGTCACTTTTCTTGAATATGATTCGCCCTGGAAGGCAGTGAAGAAGCTGCGCATTCGAGATCTTAACGCAGCATCCCCTGCGCCACTCGTTTCCATTTGAAACGGGTCTTGGGAGCTATTTTTGCCTTCTAACGATGGCAGAGAGCGAAGTCAATACGCCCAGTACACCAATTGAGTACGACAGCAAATACTTTGAATTTGATGGCATTCGGTTGCCACCTTTCTGCAAAGGAAAGATGGAGGAAATCGCCAATTTCTCCCTCAGAGGTAGCGATATATGGATTATTACCTACCCCAAATCAGGTAAACACGTCTCATTTTCACCACGGTGCATTCTGCCACAATCTATCAATAATTGCCGACGTCAGGCTTCAAAAGAAGGGGAGAGATGCGAACGTACAGACTGCCCCTTACTCATATTATGCCCGCACTGTTTCATTTGTATTTTATTTACTCCTTAATCTTTATCCTCCACACACCTACATCGAAACGAAATCTGTGAGAAATGAACATCAAATTGTTATTTAAAAAAATAATTACAGTCATTTTTTTTTATAGCGCTGTACGGCTGGGATGGGCAACTGGCGGCCCACTGTGGCAAGATTGTTTATTCATTTTATTTTGAAATCTAATGTGTGTGTGTGCTGCTTAATTCATATTTCACAAATTCAATATTAATTAGAACGCCGCGTTGAGACTCGTAGGACCACGTTGAACCTTTTATTGTCTAAAAAAAAATTTTTAGTTGACCTCCCCTACTGGTTTAGTCAATGTCCCGCAGGGGTCCAGGCTTGGCCCTGTGCTGTTTACACTTTCCAAGTTTTCTCTTTGGCAGTATTACTGTTAAAAAAAGTGTTGTTGTTTTTTTTGAGGGGGGGGTGTTTTGTTTTTGTTTTTCATTGCTTCCAATGTCTTTCGGCTTGATCATTTTAGGCACCAGTCTACTTCAAGAGGTTGTGTATCTTGTGAGTCAAGGAGCAGACCCAGATGAAATTGGCCTTATGAACATAGATGAACAATTACCTGTCTTAGAGTACCCTCAACCTGGCTTGGACATCATTCAGGTATCGTATTTCAAATGCCGTGAGCAGTGATGCAGCATTCATCTGAATTAACTTCATTAAGTTGTATTCCTGCAGGAGCTCACGTCCCCACGCCTCATCAAAAGTCATCTCCCCTACCGATTCCTTCCAACAGGATTGCACAATGGAGAGGCTAAGGTGAGTTTTATTTTGGGGGTTTCCGAGGCAAAAGAAAAAAACGGGTGGCTGTTGTTAATTTTTTTTTAATTGTGACATCTTATTAGCGTATCGTCTTCTATGGTTTCACACCAGATAATCTACATGGCTCGTAACCCCAAAGACCTGGTCGTGTCCTACTTTGAGTTCCATCGATCTCTTCGAACGATGAGCTACCGAGGTTCCTTCCAGGAGTTCTGCCAGCGCTTCATGAATGACAAGCGTACGTATGCAGGTTGTCAGATGACATTTCAATTTATTTATTTTATTTGCCAGTCTAGTTATTGTTCTGTCCTGCAGGCTTCTGGAATCTCATACACACTTTCCCATCCCTCTCTCTTTAGTTGGATACGGTTCCTGGTTTGAACACGTTTTAGAATTCTGGGAACACCGCATGGACTCCAATGTTCTCTTTTTGAAATATGAGGACATGTACAAGGTAAAATGGCTGCCAAACAAACTCGCGAAGGGCTTTGCAAAATTGAGGAGGACGGTCATTGCCGTGTTTTTGTTTGTTTGTTTGTTTGTTTCTTCTCATAGGATCTTGGGGCATTGGTGCAGCAGTTAGCCTGGTTCCTGGGAGTATCTTGCGACAAGGTTCAGCATGAGGCAATGGTGGAAAGCTGCAACCAGCTCATTGAGCAGTGCTGTAGCTCGGAGGCTCTGTCCATCTGCAGGGGTGAGTACAAAAGACGACTGCAGCCCAGTAGCAATCAGCGAAGGCTTTAAGCGCTCCATAATTTGTTTTTTTCTCAAATTACATTTGAAGCCTTTCATGCACCCTGTAACCTGATAAGATCACAAGCTGTAATCACCGCTGTCCCTGATATGGTTCAAATATGATCCACCTTCCCTCTCGCCTTGTGCTCCCCGCAGGTCACGTCGGTCTGTGGAAGGACGTCTTTACTGTGTCAATGAATGAAAAGTTTGATGCCGTGTATGGACAGAAGATGGGAAATTCCAACCTGAAGTTCGATTTCTGCCTCGGACAAAGGCCCGTCCCCACCCTTCAGTCCACTTGAGTAGAATCCACCAGTCACTTCACGTTAAACGCCGTGGCTGCACATTCACGGAATACTTTTGCTGTGCTAAAACATGAAATGACATATACCGGACGGAGATGTCACGGAGTGACTCGAACTACGAATCTGGATTATCATTTCAAGAAAAATTACAGGAAAAAAAATACATATTTTTCCATTGCATATAAATGTAGCCTTTGTATGAACTTCTGTTTAACTGTATAAATTATGAAAATCAATCTACAATGTTCCAGAAAGTGCAGTATGTTGATGCTTATTGATTTTCACCACTTTATTTTAGGACTGATTGATTAATTTTCTTGGATTCTTATGACTTTTATATTGATATATTGAGAATCCCACCAACGAATCGAGTCCCGAAATACGAATCTGCCGCACTCATGACACGCCCCACCCATCAGCGAGGAGGGACCAGGCACCCTGCCAAGAGTGTGGAAGATGGACGAGCTCCAAACCAAAGCGTTGCCAAATCCCAAAACAGGCCTCAAGCCAGAGGGGGAAGAGAGAGTGGAGACGACCAACGGAAGGCTCAAAGGGCAGAGGAGAAAAGGAGGCCAGCTCCAGTGTTACACGGTATATGCAGTAATATTTAACCATTGCTTGGTATTGATACACCCACTCCTCAACCACAAATATAATCACATGCTGTGATTATATTATATTGGTTGCTGCTAGGAGATGCAATTTTTCAAGTCCTGCTGCTGTCAGTGTGAAAAAAGGCCCGATTGACAGCTGTCACATCCCTCCACGCAGCTGTCATCTTGTTTTTTTTCCCGCTCCTGAAAAGCCCTTGTGAGTAAGATAGTTTTGTTTGCTTACTTGGTTAGTGTTTCGAGATTATTTTCTCCCATTTGGTGAGCGTTATCTGTGTCTCTAACTGTTTTTTTTTTAATCCATTACCACTTCTACATAGCAGAGAATATCACTTTAAAGATATTCTATAACGTGTGCTGCTTAGTGGTTGGATTTTAACGCAGAACTGAGTGTGAAGGTGAAAATGAAACAACAGCAGGTCCACTGGGAACGTATACCTCATCTGCATAATATACTTATGTTCGTAGTAAAACCGTATCAGCTTGTTTTTGTATGTATATAAATTGAATGTATATATTCAATTTTTACCCGATAGTATTCATGCTTGCTCTATATTGTAAAGTAAATGTATTAAATAAAGTTATTAAAAAAAGGAAAAAAATCCAGTCATAAATGCCACATTACGATAACAATTTAGGAAGTGTGTAAGTGCTAGCTCCCGGCAATAAACAAAACGTTAATGATTGTAAGTAGTAAACCATCTCAAACAGGCAAAAAAGAAAAAAAAATCCGCATGCCCGCGGAGGAGGAAACTACTACGAGAGCGCGCACGCACAGCCCACAGCACATGACGTACGCTTCGGTGCTACGTGCATGTTGTGAAGAGCTGCAAGCCACTCTCTCACTCTGACACGTAGAAGGTTGTCTGTACGGAGATTTGTCGGCAGCTCAAGCAGCTTCAGCCTTTTTAGTTCGTTCATCTTTTTTTATGAACACAAAACGCTAGGATGTTGTGGGCAGCAAGCCAGGTCTTCAGGAAATTTTCCACCTCCTCTGTGAGTAAAACATTCGAGCTGCTTTTGCTGCATTTCTACAAAGTTGCCTTGATGGAACTTACTCGGTCTTAGCGATGTGTGATTATTTTCCGTATTTATTCATATCTGTATCAGTGTTGCCTTTGTTGGGGTTGCACATAGTGCAAAACGTTGAGGGGTTGCATCAGCACCGTTTGTTTTTTTTCTTTTTTTTTTAAATCTCGATGATCGCGATGCCACCTTGCAAGACACCCTAAAAATTACACGGGATCGTGCCATTACTGACTGTGTGGTCTGTTTTCAGGACTAATTGCTTTAAGTTTACTGCAATTCCGACATGCTAATGAATAGGTGCGGTGAACAATTTTCAGCCTGCTATATGATACCGGCCGCCTCGTGCACTTGACAGAGCCAACTGGCAGCCCCTTTTCTCCTTACACGTGTCTAGGGCAGAAGGGGAGGGTCTTGGCGTCATCGTCAGCCAGCCAGTAGCTTTTCACGGCTCTGCTTCTGGCCAATGGCGAACGCTTTATGTTAAGTAGAGCGAAGACGCAACTGGCAACATCTTGCTTCGTGGAAATCAGTGCAATAAATCATTGTATGCACCCCCTCCCCAAATCAACTCATTCAAAATTGTAATATTATTGAGATACCGTATTATGTTTTTTTTCTGGATATAATTCCAAATGTGCAAAAATACATTAATAAAATAAAACAATATTGTCGTATAGGGCAACGTAAGCGCAACGTAGCCACGTCTGCCCTCTCGTGGCGAATGGTGATATTGCAACTTAAAACTACAGTCGATTAACTTATTCAAAATTGTAACATTATCAAGATATCGTGTTGTTTTTCCTTCATATAATTCCAAATCCGCAAAATAAAGAAACAAATAATATAGTAGTGTTGGGAAACGTAAGCGCAACGAAGCCACGTCTGCTGTCTCGTGGTGAATGGTGATATTGCACCTTAAAACGACAGTCGATTCGGTTATTTTTTCCCTTAGTTTAAAAAAATATATTATTTCAAATGTTGCAATGCGAAAAAAGACTAAATTGTATCGTAACATCAAAACGTTTTAATTTTTTATTTTTGTTCCAAACAGGTGCTTGGGTTAGAGTAGTAAGGACGAGGCAATGTAATTCAGTCATTTTGGTGTCAGATGCTGCCCCAAATAGAACAGACACTCGGCTAAATAGCAGCAAAGGTGGATACAGGAAATGCAAAAATAAAAATCATAGACCTGAAACTAATTTCTTTGTCCCTCTCATTGCAGTATCACTTCCAGAATAAGCTCCGACTCGCTATAATTGGCCAGAGTTTGTTTGGCAAAGAGGTGTACAGCAACCTGAAGAAAGAGGGTCACAAGGTGGTCGGGGTGTTCACTGTACCGGACCAAAACGGCAAGGCTGACCCGCTCGGTAAGCGAGGACCCCATTTGTTTTCTTCTGATACGTAGTGACACTTTTAAAGCCCACCCGCGCTCTTCCTTGCGTCGCTTTTTCCAGCTTTGGCGGCAGAGAAGGACGGCACACCGGTTTTCAAGTTCCCGCGGTGGCGAGTGAAAGGAAAGCCCATCCCGGAAGTGGTGGAAGCCTACATGGCAGTGGATGCCGAGATCAATGTCATGCCTTTCTGCTCCCAGTTCATCCCCATGAACATCATCGATCATCCCAAGCACGGCTCCATCATTTACCATCCCTCCATCCTTCCCCTGCACAGAGGAGCCTCGGCCATCAATTGGTAAGGAGCGTTTTTGCGCCGATTGTTGCAAGCTGTCTCTCGTTTGTTTGTTTCGTTGGCTGATCTGTCTTTTGGGTCATCAGGTCCTTGATCCACGGCGATAAGAAAGCCGGCTTCACGGTATTTTGGGCCGACGATGGGCTGGATACCGGACCGATCCTGCTGCAGCGGGAGTGCGCCGTTGAGCCAGACGACACCGTGGATACGCTCTACAACCGTTTCCTCTTCCCAGAAGGCATCAAGGCAATGGTAACCACTCAAAGGTCATTGTGGCATTCTGGTGTCAAGTTTTTTTTCCTTCATTAACGCACAACTTCAAGCGGACAAGGTTTCCAAATGGACACTCATTAACTAAAGACCTCTAAGCTGTGGTGTGGTTCTTGCAAAACTTTACCGTTTAGCAAACAACTGAAGACGGCTGCGGTGTAAAGCTGCTATAAGAAACTTGGGGTCATGTCCGTGGATTCCAGGCATCAGGCAATAATTAACTGCGAATAAAAAAAAAAAAATCCAGCCAGGGATTAAAGGTGATAACTTTATTTACATAGCGCTTTTGCGCACACAATTTAATATGTTTCTGGATTTAGAGATTTCCTGAAATGGATCAAAAATAGAGACAGGATTCTATGTTGCCACGGTAGTTCACCGCAGTCTCATTTTCCGAACTAGGTTGAGTCCGTGCAACTTGTCGCCGATGGCAAGGCCCCGCGAATCCCGCAGCCGGAGGAGGGCGCGAGCTACGAAGGCATTCAGAAGAAATCCAACGCCAAGGTGAGGCATCTCATAGCAGCTGCCGATAGCCAATGCAAACTTTTTGAACACCATCCCTCTTCGACATGAAAACCGATAGCTTCAGAGATATCCATGGCAATGAATGATTTTTAAATTTTTTATCTCCATCAGATTAATCTGGCTCAACCAGCTCAGGCGATTCACAACTGGATACGCGGCCACGACAAAATCCCCGGCGCCTGGACTGTTATTGATGGCAAGGTGGGTGGCCGAATACACATTTTGGTTCGAAGATTTTATTCAAGTCAACCTTTCGCCCCCCCAGTCCGTCACCCTGTATGGCTCGTCAATGTTGCAAGGGTCAGTACCAGCTGGCCAGCCACTCGACATCGAAGGAGCATCCGCTCAAAGCCTGGTGACAAAAAATGGGCTTGTGCTACATGGGACTGATGGAAAAGCTGTAAGTAGCACCCTCTTCAAGATTTCACCACAAATTGTGTGATAACAATTTCACACTTCCGCGGTTCATTTTTTTTCTCCTTTGTTAGGTTGTTGTCAAAAATCTGCAATTTGAAGATGGGAAAATGATACCCGCTTCAAAGTACTTTTCTACTGCCGAAACTCAAAGCGTGGAATTGACTGACAATGAGAAAGAGATCGTGAAGGAGATGAGGGTAAGTATTTTCTGCTAAGCGATATTGCCACACCTGCTATTGTTGTTGTGTATCGGAATGAGGTGACCTTAAATTGTTTTGATGACAGAATATCTGGAAGGGCATTCTCAGCAACGTCGCAGCCATTGAGGACACAACAGACTTTTTCAAGTCTGGAGCTGCTTCCATGGATGTAGTCAGGTAAGAATATCATATTGTTCTCTCTACCCTGAATATTTTCAAGCCGTCCATGCCATAAATGGCAAAGCAGCCCCAGATCATAATCGGGGCCTTCTCTATGTTTACCAGCTCGGCTGTTTACCACCTCATATCTTGTCCCGGTCCAGTCAGTGCAGAGTCCGCACAGTGACATTCGATTCGGTCATTGTCACCTAGCCCCCCTCTACAAGCGGAATAGAGAGCATTCCAGAACGCGCGGGCTTCTTTTTGGCGAACAAAATGTATTTAGTTATTTATTCGTGAATGACTAATCAATAAATTCTGGCGGACATCAAGCAATGTTTTGCCTGACCAGGTTGGTGGAGGAGGTGAAGCAGCGAGCTGGTGTCCTCCTGCAGAATGAGGACATTTACATGGCAACCACCTTTCAGGACTTCATCCAGATGTTTGTCCGCAAATTGAGAGGTGAAGAAGAGGAGGATGAACTGGTCATTGACCACGTAAGTCAGCATCTTTTTTTTCCAATTGTAAAGGACACAGTCCATAATTAAAATAAGAATGATAATTAGAGGTGCGAGCACCCCACATTGGGGTACCGGTATGTTGCAGTACTGGCACGTACTGCAGATGAATCAAGCAGAAAAATCCACCCGCTTTTATCCATCTTAGGGGGCCGCCATTTTGCCTTGTACTGCCGCTCGCTGACGACTGAAAATGACACCACAGTGCCTAAGGTCTCAGCTTGCGAACGTCACATGACCAAACCCAGAAAACAGGTGAGCCGTTTTCATCCATCTCACGGGGGCGGCCATTTTGCCACTTGCCGTCGCCTGAAAATGACATCACGGTTGCTCAGGGCTCAGGTAACCAGCAATTACCGCCTCTTCCGGTTTCCTGAGTTTGTTCACGTGACGTTCGCAAGCTGAGTCGTGATTCGCAAAATGATCGCCAATAAAACATGCCCGATATTTATTTTTAATTATCAGTACGTTCATTTTGCACATAGCAATAGGGTCCTGATTTATAGATGTTGCATGCCGTAACCTGAGATTTTTACAGTTGATCTTCGTGGCCGATTGATGTTTGGATATTAGAAGACTGACGTGCTGCGTTCCACCAGGTCACCAAGGAAATGAACAGCATGACGGTGAAAATGCCGCACCAGTGTTTTATCAACGGCGCATTTGTGGACGCCGAAAACGGCAAGACCTACGATACCATTAATCCCACCGACGGATCGGTAAGGGATTTGAGATGTTGTGAGCCCAAGGACAAAAAGTAAGAAAGACGATCTGTCATTTTATCCAAAGTACTTGACGGACTCTTTGTGCGTGTCATCATTTGGACTAGGTCATTTGTAAGGTGTCCTATGCTTCAGTGGGGGACGTGGACCAGGCCGTGGCAGCTGCCAAGCAAGCATTTGATCACGGGCCCTGGGGCAGGATGAACCCGAGAGACCGGGAAATCTACTTTATAAGTGAGTAGTCCACAAAGGGTGCATACTCATACCGTACATTCAAAAAGAGCAAAATGTAATTCCGAGCTTTCTGCTTCTGTTATAAGACTGGCGGACTTGATGGAGCAGCATCAGGAGGAGCTGGCCACCATCGAGGCCGTCGACTCTGGAGCCGTGTACACGCTGGCCCTCAAGACCCACGTGGGCATGTCCATCCAAACCTTTCGCTACTTTGCCGGATGGTGCGACAAGATACAGGTAAAGTGAGAGTTGCCGGTGAACACCGGTCAGGGTTTTTGTATTTTTTTTTTTTAACTTGCTGCTGTTTTTTTTGCGAGTATTTTTGGGGTGTTTTTTTATTTTTATTTTGGTAACGCCCCAACAATACACTTCCATATCGCAGGGCAAGACAATTCCCATTAACCAGGCCAGGCCCAACCACAACCTCACCTTCACGAAAAAAGAACCGATTGGGTAAGTTTGCCTTTTTTTTTTTTTTTAATGTTTCTGTTTTGATTCCCGATTCTTGTTTGGAATTTGATTTTTTTTTCTTCCCCCTGTATTAGCGTTTGTGCCATTGTCATCCCTTGGAACTACCCACTCATGATGCTGGCATGGAAAAGCGCTGCCTGCCTTGCAGCTGGTAACACGCTCGTTCTGAAACCGGCACAGGTGATCATCACGTCGCATTAATACGATTAAGAATGGAACGTTAAAAAATATTGAACGCGATAGCATCCCTGCTTCTCTCAAAGGCCTTTTTTGAGCTGCATTGTGTCTCATCCGTCCAGGTGACGCCATTGACTGCATTAAAATTTGCTGAGTTGTCAGTCAAAGCTGGCATTCCGAAAGGAGTCATCAACATCTTACCAGGCTCAGGTAAGTTAAATAACATCATCCTAAGTGATGTTTTTTTTTCTTTCTGCATTTTGAATCTGACCGAATCCAACAAATTTCTCTTCCCTAGGAGGAATGGTGGGA
This sequence comes from Hippocampus mohnikei, assembly GCA_026261675.1. NCBI lineage: Eukaryota > Metazoa > Chordata > Actinopteri > Syngnathiformes > Syngnathidae > Hippocampus > Hippocampus mohnikei. Next base: position 7,780,929 of record JAKGUB010000345.1, read on the forward strand.
CAGCGCTTGGCCGATCACCCCGATATCCGTAAACTGGGTTTCACGGGTTCGACGCCTATCGGCAAACAAATCATGAAAAGGTGCGCCACCGTCAAAAATGTTGTTGTTGATTTGACGCGGCTGCCACTCGATGCTTGAACCATCGTACGTTCCCCTTTTGAAGTTGTGCGCTGAGCAATCTGAAGAAAGTTTCTCTGGAGTTGGGAGGGAAGTCTCCTCTCATCATCTTTAATGATTGCGACATGGACAAGGCCGTTCGCATGGTAAGAGAATTTTTTTTGTCTCGAGAAATGGCTGTGAAAATATGATTTTTTTATTTTATCATCGCATCCCAGGGTATGAGCTCGGTGTACTTCAACAAAGGGGAAAACTGCATTGCTGCGGGGCGCCTTTTTGTGGAGGAGTCCATTCATGATGAATTCATCAGCCGCGTGGTGAGTTTTATCGATTCGAGAACGACATCATTTACTCTCCGGGATTAAAATTGCCATCGATCCTAATGAAATGAAATTAAAAAATGAGACCAAGAGGGGAATAGAGATGGCGCGTTGTTGAAACGCTCTTGTTTCGTCCCCCGGACAAAAGGTGGCGGAGATAAAGAAGATGAAGATTGGAGACCCGCTGGACCGATCCACAGATCACGGTCCGCAGAATCACAAGGCACACTTGGACAAGCTGCTGGAGTACTGCGAGGTCGGACTAAAGGAAGGCGCCACGCTGGTGTGCGGCGGCAAACAAGTGGAGCGGCCGGGTCAGTGTGGAATGCGCGTCCTTTTGAGCGGAGAACTGCAATGTGCACTTTGCAGGTCCTCTCTGTGAAGCGTCTGAAACAAACGCACGTCTGCACCGACCCAATTTGTCCCGTTATAATACAATCACTTTTTTTCCCGCCGACAGGTTTCTTCATGGAGCCCACTGTGTTCACTGACGTGGAGGACCACATGTTCATTGCCAAAGAGGAGTCCTTTGGGCCTGTCATGGTCGTGTCCAAATTTAAAGATGGGTGAGTCATCAAATTATTATTTTTTAACTGTTACTGTAGATTTTGTGTTGCTGATACATTTCCTCCCAAATGACAGAGATGTGGAAGGTGTGCTCCAGCGAGCCAACGACACCGAGTACGGCTTGGCGTCGGGTGTGTTTACCCGTGACATCAACAAGGCCATGTATGTCAGCGAGCACTTGGAAGCTGGAACAGTTTTCGTCAATACCTACAACAAGACGGATGTTGCATCACCTTTCGGAGGCTTCAAGCAGTCTGGCTTTGGCAAAGACCTTGGTAAATTGCCGATGTAGTTGGTATCTGAGTCCGAATTTTGGTGTCGTGATCATGTGGCTTTCTCATTCGCAGGAGAGGACGCTCTCATGGAATACCTCAAGACCAAAGCAGTGACTGTGGAATATTGACACGCTTTTCACAGAACGTCAACGATGACTTAATAGGAAGGAATTTACCGCCCCGATGAGACAGCCAGCGCAATTCCGAATCACTTCTGCGGAGCTTATTATCATTCGATCAAAACCGTGTAATTTAATTACATTGGTTTTCTGTTTCATAGCGATGGATTTTAACAAACTTGTATTTGGCTCGTGCCCTTTTTTTTTTGGCAGAGCTAAATCTTATTTTTGTAATCTCCAACTTGTATTATTTGTCTTAATTTTATTATTTAAAAAACAAACAAAAAAAAGAGTAAGAGCGATTCCAAACCACACGGGGGGGTTTTGTTGAATATCAGATTTTTCAAATGCTTCTTCACTGTAGACGTCTTTTGTGTGTCACGTACAGCCGTCTCCAATCGTATTGGAACAGCAAGGTCAAGTCCTTTGTTTTTGTTGTACTGTATACCGAAGATGTTTGGGTTTCTGTTCAAAAGTTGAGAATAGTTTTAGAAAGGCTTCCATACAGGCACTTAACGCTGACTTTGTGGAAGGCGCAACTTTGGATAATTACGTGGCGACTAACGACTGGAATAGAAGAAAACAAAATCACCGCCACTTTTTGCTTTGAGTTGCCACTTCTTTGTGGAACCTCTCACGGCACTTTTATGAGCATTTCATCTTACTGTTTTTAATCGGGCAATCTGCCGCAACTCCGCAGACATGCGCACGCAAACACGGTGGCAGGAGATAACACGGCGATCAGGAACGTACACGTGTGCAATATATGGAAAGGTGTATTTCGGAAGTTGAATTCTGTTGCGTCACTATCCTGTCACCCGAGGTCCGAAAATGAATTAAACTGTTGCCCCACTCAACACCGCGTGTTCGTTTCTCTCTCCGGAGTTTACATAAATTCAGGATGTTGTGGGTTGTCGTGGCAACCACTGTAACAATAAGTGACGACGCACTAGGGTGCGGGGGCATGTACTAGTTTATTTCAAACCAAATGCTTGGGCCTGAACCTCCCTTCTCCTCCCGTACTTTACGCCGCTGTTCAGGACTCACCGAATTCGCCCTCCACCAGACAGAACTGCAGCTCAAGAATCTTTTTCCTCCCTTATCATCATTCGACATCCTTCCTTTGCTTGGGCGGGAGCAAAATGTTGGCTATTTTTCAGAGAGATTCTTCCTCCGCCCCGATGGCGGTGGCGTTTTCTGCTTTCTGCCGGGGGCTCTGCTGCATATCTACGGAGAATGACATTTAGTAGTTATTGTAGTGTCTGAATTTTTTATTTTTTAAGTACTGTACATTTACTGATTTTGCTCAATATGTCCTGAAGAGGCATCTGTGAACTCATTCTGCTGTGACGCTGACGAATTGTATTCAAAATGCTTAAAAGGTTGGATTTCTTCTTCCTCCACAGAGGTCGCCTCCCTCCAGTCTTTGTTTCTCTCTCTGCAGGAGATTCTGTGCAGCCAAAGTGCCCCCTGGTGGCGTTCTGCTGTAGTGACACAACAGGTGGAAAGGTGTCTGAGAGCAAGATGCACTGAGTGGCGACATCGGATTTGTCCGAGGTGGACTCGTGGATGGTTTGAGTTTCTGCATCCCTTTTTTCACTGGGTGTTTTCTTGCACGCACACATCTCCGGGCTATCGGGTGGCGCTCGTCTCTCGGGAAATCCCAACGAGTAACAGCATTCTTCAACCTAATGAATCCATCAATTAGTTTTGTTGTTGTTTTTTTTAATGACACATCAAAAGTTAAATCTAATTATATGGAGAAGCACTGACTAATATGTTCATAATTACTTAACCAAACAGGAGCAGGTTGGTAACTTACATCACTGGAGGCTGAACTCAGGTAAGGCCTCTTGCAAGAGGAACTCGGCGAACACCCCCGAATGTTCAGTGGGTGTTCCGGACATGCTGGAGACCAAACCGTAGTGCATTTGCATAACGGTAGAAGGAAGGAATGTGTTGAATGGGAGGGTGGACTTACTGAAGTTCAGACTGCAACTGGGGAGCTGTGAAGGAATTAAATGCATCATTTAATACAGTGGTACCTTGACGTCATGCTTGAACTGCACTAAAAAACAGCAAATGTGAGCACAAAACGGCCCACGGGAACTGAATGTGCCCGGATGTTGTGAAGTTTGTTGCTGCCATTTGGAAAAAACTCGTAGTTTGAGGCACGCGTAAAGTGTATTTATTACAAGTCATCTGGTGTTATACTTATGGTTCACCACCAGGTGGCGGTTTTTCTTGGCTTACCTGTACTCCAACTGACTGTGGCTCAGGGACAGTTCTGGACAAAACAAATGTGTTAGATGTCAATACGCACGTGGTTGGATCATATTACCTACTGTGGGGTCAAAGCGTGGATTGACGTTTCATCCTTGAGATACGCCTTTGTTTTTTCACTCCCAAAATGATAAGCTAAAGGGTTAAGAAAGTGCGATGAACTCTTTGCTCAAAAAAAAAAAAAAAAAAAAAAAAGATGTGGAAAATGATTGCTGGGTTTTTACCATCACTTTCATATCCGTCATTAATAAATCCCGGAAAGACGTCCTCTTCAAAGTGATGCTCGTTCCCAGCCTGGTTGAGAGTGAAGTCCAGGGTGGGCTCAATTTGAGACAAATGGCTCAGGAAGGTGTCTTCAGATCTTGGGTAGTGAGTGGGTGTACTGTTAGCACCAAAAATAACAGTCTGTCTTATTTCAGATGGGTCTTAAGTGTTCTCAAATTGTTCTCACTCTGGGGTTCCAAAGAAAGCTGCAGAGGGCGTGGCCGGGTTTGAAGACCAGACGATGTTTTCTGAGATCCCTCTGGGCTCAAAGAACGGCTGAAACTGCAGTAAATTAGAAGTAAATGCTATACTCATCTCCTCCGTGATGTTCTATTGAAGCTACCAGGTTTTGATCCAGACTCGATGTGTCCCAAGGTGTAAGGGACCAGCCGGGAAGTGGCTGGCTTTGCGGTCCCTGCGGAAAGATTCTCCCTGCAGAGACAAATCCACTGAGTCATTTCAAGCTTCTTCCATTGTTAAAATACTCGGACACACACCTGAGGAGGAGGACGAGGATGAGAAGGGGCTGAGGGGTAGCAGGTAGTCGGCTGCGCTGTTGTCCGAAAAGGAGCACTCCACAACTGGTGACAGCTGAAGTCAGAAATACATTTTACAGTATGTTCGTTCCTCAACAATCGATTAGTTGACATCTTATTTTCTATGCAGAATCCTATTGATGTCAACGCGTAACAGCCACGTTTTTGTTGGAGTTGTTTATCATTTCTGTATTTAAAAAAATATAATAAATGTCATGTAAATTGACTTTGATTCCTCTTTCATCTGGAACTGCTTCAAGCAACAAATCGTATGAGGGAAAAGTAATAAGATTGCACGACTGTCCGTGTTTTTATGTTGTGTAGTTATGTTTATTATTTACTTTATGTTAACAGTTTTGTAAAGCGCTTTGTTGCAGCTGCAGCTGTTGTGAAAGCGCTATATAAATCAGGATATATTGTATTGTAAATGCCACAGGATGGCGGCAAAGCACTCTTTTATGTGACGCCATCTATCAAAGCCATCCACTGAAGTCAACATAGTTCTTTGGCCACAAGATGGTGCCAAACCATTTTTTATTAGATATGCTTGAGCCCAAAAACAGTCCAAGCCCACAAAAACTTTTTGGGGGGGCAAAATGAATCTTGGTTCAGTTTAAAAAATCCTCTCTGGATTATTTTTGTTACTTTTCCGTACAACTCACAGCAATTTCTGGCCCTTATTAAAATGGCAGTTTTCCTTGGAAAGATGTACCATTTCCCGTCCAATGCCCGCTGTTCCCCTTATCTAAGCCATATATGGCTTTGTTACTTACTGGACGGATCTTGAAAGCTTGTGGGACAATCTTTTTCGTCTTAACACCTTGAACTCTAAAACAAGAAGAGCAGTCAAGGTTTACAGTGGAACTGGGCAACATTTCATCCTGATTAAATAATTCTTAACAGCCTCTTTAAAAAAAGTCAGGGGTGACTTGACATTTAACTGCATCTTGATGGCCCTGGAAAAGGGACAACCAATTACTTTGGAGTCCAATAACTAAAATGTATCCCAAGGGACCAAATTGCCATTGCTGTAATGTGGATGTAGGGCAAATGTGTCTAACTCAAGATTGCAAGATTGTATGTGTCTACAGTATGTGCTTTCAATGCTATAAACTTCTCCCTGGTACTACGATGTGGTCCGTGATGAAAACAACTTTGTCAGCCCGTTTTTTTTCTACCTGCACTGTGGTTGGCTCTCAACCAGACTCAGCTGGGATGGAGAGCCGGGGCTCATGGGAAGTACCAAGGGTTTGTTACCACTCCACTTCTTCCCCCCTCCTTTGGAGCCCAAAACTGATACTTGGGGAGGATCTGAAAGATCAGTATAATAGAACAGGACCAACATTCTATTAATACATGTGTACATGCGGTACAGAAGCACGCTCAGAATAGCTTGTTTCGATCCTAGGTCTTGTTTATGAGTATTATATAGTTACCTTTCTGCTCTTTCTTTGCAGCTATCTGGTTGACCACAAACAGTGTCACAAGGTCCATACTGGCGAAGGAACTGACTTTAGGGGAAGAAGGTGTGGCAACTTCCAGGTTTTTCAGTTTATTTTGCATTCTCATCTTCTCAAAGAATTCCTGACAGGGGCGAGACATAACAAAATAGGGTTAAACTAAGATGAAAATATGTCAAATACGTCAAGGTGCTCAGGTAGACTGTCTTACTCGCTGCTTTTTCGTATCATTTTTCATCATAAGCCGGTTCCTGTATGGAAAAGTACGTTTAGGACGGAACGACACAAGTTAATATAGTTTTGATGAAAAATGAATTAACCTTACCTCGACCCGCCAACCCAGTTCATTTTCGAAAAAATTTTAAGCAAAAATGTCGAAAAATATTTTTTTTTCACTGCTAGCTGAACAATTTTTACGTTAGACAAAACTGGGGTAAAGGACACTCGATCTTACAGAATTCAGAATTGTTCGTAAACACCTAATTAATAGATTCTAACCTTCTAATGATATACTAATATAACCTTAGGACGCCGTTTGGAATAATGTATAAGTAAATATTAATTTACATCAACGTTATAAAAGAGAGTAGGTCTTGTTTGACTGCAACCAATCGCGAGAGGCGGAAATCGTCGTAGGTCACGTCCAAAGACGAGCTTCGTGAATATAAAATCATTAATATTCATCTTTGGTAGCAGCTGTTTTATTTTGAAAGGTAAACCCGGAAGTGTAACATTTCGTCTACATGCCGGGTTAAGCTTCAGAGCAGGATGTAGCGGTACGTCTTTGGACCGTTTGTTAATTAATTTTTCGCGTCACTGTGGCTGTCCGAGTTCCGTCTACCTTCTCACGTCGACGCTGTGAGTGGATTTAGGGTTATGGGCGTTTGGGGGATCGCCATAAAAGCAGACTAACGTCCTAAAAATGTCCAATATCCTTAATGCGGCGTCCAAAGTGAAATGGGACCGCACGGCTGTAGCCAAGCGAGCTGTATTTCTCGCGGCTGCTGCCTACGGCGTCAAAACCCTCTACCCGGTCATCTGCAGGCAGCTTTTGAAAAAAAAAGCCGACAGACGGTCTGAAAACGGATCTGCATGTTTGTTCAAATCCCGTGATAACGCCGTGAATCCATCAAAGGCGTCCCCTGGGGTCAACGCCGAATTCTTCCAGCAGATCCTGGAACTTGCAAAAATCCTTTTCCCCAAGCTGCTGTCCAAGGAGCTCGCTTTGCTCTCCTTGCACTCTGTGGCTCTGGTCTCCAGGACCTTCCTGTCCATTTATGTGGCCAGCTTGGACGGCAAGATAGTGAAGACCATAGTGGAGAAGCAACCGAGGAGCTTCATCATCCAGCTCATCAAATGGCTCCTTATCGCCATCCCTGCCACGTTTGTCAACAGCGCCATCCGCTTCTTGGAGTGCAAGCTGGCCCTGGCCTTCCGCACCCGCCTGGTGAACTATGCCTACCAGACCTACTTCACGGACCAGACCTACTACAGAGTCAGCAACATGGACGGGAGGCTGGCCAACCCGGACCAGTCCCTCACGGAGGATGTGCTGATGTTCTCTCAGTCGGTGGCCCATCTCTACTCCAACCTCACCAAGCCCATCTTGGACGTGGTGCTCACCTCCTACACGCTCATCCGGACAGCTCGGTCCAGGGACGCCAACGCCAGCGGCCCCACGCTGCTGGCCGGCCTGGTGGTCTTCGTCACCGCCAAGGTCCTCCGGGCATGCTCTCCTAAATTTGGGAAGCTGGTGGCTGAGGAGGCACACAGGAAGGGATACCTGCGCTACATGCACTCCAGAATCATCGCCAATGCGGAGGAAATCGCCTTCTACAGGGGACACAAGGTAGGTCCAAGAATACAGTTCTACCTTTAGAGGGACTTTAGGACACAGGTGTCAAACTCCCTTTTTGGCGTGCTCAATAACGTTTGGGAAACATGAAGGAAAGTCTTTGGTGTGGGCGACAGGTGGAGATGTGCAAGCTCCAGAAGTGCTATGGCGCCCTGGCCGAGCAGATGAACCTGATCCTCTCCAAGCGCCTGTGGTACATCATGATCGAGCAGTTCCTCATGAAGTACGTGTGGAGCAGCTGCGGCCTCGTCATGGTGGCCGTGCCCATCATCACCGCCACTGGCTTCGCCGACAGCGGTATTGAAAATATCATATACATATATTTTTCCTCGGTATTGTGATTGCGATTTGATAAGCGATTATTATTGTTTTTTATTTTTTTCAAGGTGCTTTTCACATGTATTGCTGATTGTTGATTAAGCATTCACCACAAGGTCCTCGTAAACATTTCCAGAAACAGCTGATGGGCACCCACATCGGAGAGTGAGCGAGAGGACCGAGGCGTTCACCACCGCCCGGAACCTTTTGGCCTCTGGAGCCGACGCCATTGAGAGGATCATGTCCTCCTACAAAGAGGTGACGGACGGCTTTATTTGCGGAGTCGCAGACGGCTTTATTTGCGGAGTCGCAGATTTGATTTTTTTTTTCTCAGTCCAAATATTAGACTTCACAAAATTGCAGTTTCAAGCCGCCTCCCGTCACCGTTTCTCATCGGCTCTGATTACATGGTGTGAGTGCAGCTGATCGGCGGCAAGCTCTTGCTTGTATTTCCAAGATGACATTCTTCAGGCATGCTCACGCCCACAAAACGCGTTTCTGTTATGTAAAAAGGTGTGTGTTGAGCTGAGTGGTCAAACGGCATGTCTGGACAATTTGTAGTCATTTCAGCTTGAGGGAACAACTTCATTCAATACAACACCAAATACACGCCAAAACAGCACTCCAACACAGCACATTTTATTTATTGTTTATTCTAATAATAATCCTTCCTCCAGCTGCTGATCTTTGACCCCGCATCCTTCCCCCATTTCTCTTTTGCACTCTCCACACGATTAAGAAATGTAAAGTCCCCATATGTGCCGGATAAACATCACGTTTCATAATCGTTACGTCTTTCCCGAGTCAACCGGCCATCACGTGGCCTCCGCGAAGTTGCACATCTTGCGCCGGTTTGTTTCAAAGAGAATCAAGCTGAGTCAACAAACAGCTTGTGACGTCTTGCTGCATGCAGCTGACACGGCACTAATAGAGAAAATCATGTCTTAGTGGAAGTGCCGTGTCCAACAGAAGTAACCGGTTTCAATTTTTTTAGTACATAAGCATTGTTTTATTTCGGTCTGAAAATCCAACCAAGCCAATTCGAGCAGAATACAGCATAGTTGTAGTACTATTTATTGTATCAATAAAGCTCTCCAGGATTTGCTTGGGACAATACTGAACCGACATCACCAAATCCATCAATTTGAAGCTTGTGAGCTGTGGGTCACACTAATATTTACTCGAAAAGGACCATTCACCCCCCTCCTCCTCCCCCCTCTGTGTGAGACAGGTCACAGAGCTGGCAGGCTACACGGCACGGGTCCACAACATGTTTGTGGTGTTCGAGGATGTCCAAAGGGGCGTTTACAAGCGCTCGTCGCTCACCGCTGCCAACGGAGGCGAGAAGAAAAGCAAGCCAGACATGCACATTGATGGCCCGCTGGAAATTAAGGGTATCGCAAATCTCTCTTGGGAGGGGGATGATTTCAACCCCGATTTTCTTGACCTTTCTTCTCATGTCAGGTGAAGTGATTGACGTGGACAATGGTATCGTGTGCGAAAACGTCCCGATTATAACACCCAACGGGGACGTCGTCGTGTCCAGCCTCAATGTTAAGGTGAGATTGGAGAGTAAAATAAAACTGTCAAAAAAAAACCTACTCCACGGCCTTCTACGTGAATGTGCAAACCATGAATAAATATTTTGCCTTTCAGGTGGAAGAGGGCATGCATCTATTGATCACGGGCCCCAACGGCTGTGGCAAAAGCTCCCTCTTCCGCATCCTCAGCGGTTTGTGGCCCGTATATGGCGGGCGCCTCCACAAACCCTCCCCTCAGCATATGTTCTACATCCCACAGAGGTACACACACATACACACGCACACACGCATGCACACACACACACACACACACACACACACACACACACACACACACACACACACACACACACACACACACACACACACGCAACTTCCTCTTCTGACTGTTGTGACCACCCTTGTGGAGAACCTGTCTGCAATTGATATCATTGTAACAGGAGCTCTCAACTAAATATTGAACTACTTTGCGCGTGAAGGTATTCAGCAGATGAATCGACCATGACGACACCTTTTCTTTGAGCTTGTACATTTTTCCCCAGTTATGCCCCGGCAAATGTTTTAAGAAAAAAGAAAAAAAAAAAACAAGTAGTGTGCAGTGTGAAAGCAGGCATAAGTAACACCCCCCCACCCCAAAATACAAGTCACCTTTGTGCTGATGAGACTGTCTTCCTTTTCGTGCCTCCAGGCCCTACATGTCGATGGGCTCCCTGCGGGACCAGGTGATCTATCCCGATTTGGCCGAGGGCATGGCCGCCAGAGGCCTCGGCGACAAGGACCTGGAGGCCATCTTGGACATCGTCAACCTCAACCACATCGTCACCAGGGAAGGAGGTGATTAAGGAACTGCTCATTTCCGATTGTTTCGGAACAGTGAACGGCTTAGGGCAGCCGGAGGGTTTGGCGCGAGAATGGGCCGCAGTGTGACCAAAGTCCTGGGCTCAATTATGCAACATTAAGAACAAAGCGGCACATTTTAAATGGGAAAATTCCTAAACGAAAAAGGCTTTTTCGTCATCTTCGTTTTCCACCTTCAGGCTGGGATGCTGAGCTGGATTGGAAGGACGTGCTGTCCGGAGGCGAGAAGCAAAGGATGGGCATGGCTCGCATGTTTTACCACAAGTAAGGACACGGTTAATACCTTTGACAAAAAATACACACTGGCTGCAACACGATGTACGCAATTTTTTCATTTGACATTTACAGACCTTGAACTTAGTTCAGTTTTTTGACACCTGTTCAAATCAATTTCATACGGCGTCGTACAATTTTGCAACACAAGTGTGGCTGTCAGAGATGTTCGCTCGGACGGTCGACAAAGGCTCGAACACAGGAACAGATTGTCATTCTCTGCCGGCAGGAGGTGCAGTTTTCTACGAAGCCACTCCGTGTGCGCTTCCCACTGACACCCGACCCCTGCAACCTCTGCCGACCTTTTTATTGATTGTATATGCAAATTACGAGAAACATATCAGAAAAACACTCCTATCTTCATTAACATGACACACCTCTGGACGGCCCCATTGGGTCGCCCCTCAGACAAAGCATTCTCTTGGTACTCGCGCCAACATCCGGACACGTGTACATTCCAAGGGGTATCTCCTTATAATTTGGCTCGTGACTCTTTTCTCATGATGGAGTGCTCAAGTACTCCCTTCCGTCCAAGGTTAAATCTTCCTTTCCAAGTTATAAGATAACAGGCACCAGTGTGTCTACTAATGATGTGGTCAGGTACCATCTGCTCCGGTCTCTTGATCTCTCTGACTCTATGCTTCCATTGTGTGCGAGATGTTCTGAACACAAGCATTTCGAGGTCAATCAAGCATGTAACAAGATGAAACTTTAAAACATGACAACATTGTATTTTCTATTCTAACAGTGGCTCTCCTGCTTGTTTCTCGCGTCAGGCCGAAATACGCCCTGTTGGATGAGTGCACCAGCGCCGTGAGCATTGACGTGGAGGGTAAAATTTTCCAGGCCGCTAAAGACGCCGGCATCTCCCTGCTGTCCATCACGCACAGACCCTCCCTGTGGTAAAGGGCCGCCGTCTTTCCTCCTGGGGAAAATCCTCATTTTTCAGTCCGGTCACAAGTCTGTCTACTGGCAGGAAGTACCACACGCACTTGCTGCAGTTCGACGGCGAGGGTGGCTGGCGCTTCGAGCAGCTGGACACGGCCACTCGCCTCTCGCTCACCGAGGAGAAGCAGCGGCTGGAGAGCCAGCTGGCCGGCATCCCCGAGATGCAGCAGCGCCTCAACGAGCTCTGCAAGATCCTGGGCGACGACTCAGTGCTCAGAACCGTCCATGAGTGACGGACGAGGCGGAGTTTGGTTTTAACCATCGCCTCCCTCTCGGGCCCTCCATTTTAAACTTCTTTTAATATGAACAAAAGTCGTTTTTGATCAAAAAGCCAGGCGGGGGTTGTTCAATGGAGACACTTTATAATACTAACGCCAATTAAACATGACCACCGTGTGTACCCCCAAATGATAGAAGAATTCAAAAGGCGGGATGAGATAATGTTTTTTTAGCGGTCCCCTCTCTTTATCATCGGCCCCTCATTGCCACAAGATGGCACCGGAGCAATATTTTATATTAGACATGGCTATGGCCTGAGCACAAAAACAATGAATTTTGCATTGAATAACAGAGAACAAGCTTCTGTAAAGGCAAACTTAAGATTGTCGAACCGCGACTATGCGTGGATTCATTTTATATTGTCGGAAAAAAATACACGATGCAAGAACAATACACCTTGTGTTCTAAAATGAGAATTTGTATTTATGCAGGGATGTCAGATATGTGATTGACACAAAGCGAAGGTAGGAAAGAGGCGCAATTGGCTTACTCCGTTTGTTTTATTTGTTATTCTTTTTAAATGATATGACATAATTTAATTGCGGTTTTGCATACCCCCAGCTACGGCTTGCCGACTCCTGGGGTTGTCCGAATGCCACTTTGAGAACCACTGCTTTAAGCGACAGAAAAGAGCACAGCTAAGAGTAAAGGTAACGCTTTTCTCAATTGATATTTTGTTTTAACATAGCACTTTACATGTTTTTTTTAAGTGCAATCTACCAATTTGATTCAAGGAGTCGTTTTCACACTGTACTCTTTGCGGAATTCTACAGAGCTAATGTTTACCATTTCTTTTTTAATCCACTTCCTGCCTTTTTTTTTTGTGGGTGCATTTTTCTTCCTTTCTCCTCTATCTTACACACACTCGCAGAAGAAGGGAAAAAAAGCTCAACTCTATTATTGGAGCGATTAATGACGCAGGTCTGAACCCTGAACGGAGGGCTTTTTGGTTTACTGAACAAACACAATGCGCGAAAGAGGCCCTCTCTGCTGAGCGAGCAGCTAAGTCTAAAGGTCCAGTTTGCAAAACATGTCCTGCCGCCACCAATTGTAGAGTCGGAATCTCCTTTCTCTGTTGGAATCTGGAACCTTAAAAGTCATGAAAAGTGGGGGATAAATTCCTACAGTGGCATCAAAGTCAAACTTCATAGCCCAGCTGTGTATATATAACCAACTATCTATCAGCCTTGAGCACAAAAAGTTTGCCCCCCACCCCACCCCTATCTCAGCTCAAGCTGACCCCACAGTAAATTTGACTTTTGTTCCAGGAAGCTGGATTTCCCAGAAGGCTTCTGGTGCTGCTACATGCCAGAACAAAATTTAGAGCAGTGTCAAAAAACAGATTAAAAAAACGCCTCATAATAATGCCATATTGCTGGTTATGACGGACAATCAGTGGCATCCTGAATTCAGTTTAGTTTTAAAACCTGTGAATTTTAACAATAACTGCAAATGCTGCCGTGCTCAGGATATTGCCTGCGAGTTTCATTTCCCACACAATGTGATTTTTATTGCCGTTTTAATGCCACTGTGAGCTTCTAATGCCATGATGCAACTGTATTGAGGGTGTAAATTTTTTGGGGGGTAATCAGCGGCTCAATTCATTTCAAAAAGCATCACACAAGGTCTCGGGTTGCCATGGCAACAAGCTTCACATGTCCTTGTCAGAGTCTGCCGAAATGACAAGGACGCTGACTAAATAAATTCCGGAGAAAGAGTGTTTCAATGCTGCTAATCCAGTTAGTAGTTAATTTAATTAGTAGTTAGTGCTGGAAAATTCACACTGATACTAATTGTAGGGAGGTTACGCATTATTTTATTTTTTTTTGCATGGAACCGCATTGTTCTTTATCCTTGCATAAAACAAGTCAGGGCATAACAATCCAGATAGCGTCGTCCCATTGAAGATTGAATGTGTTCTTTTCAAATTCCTAATTAATCCAGATTTTGGTGTGTGTTTACCATGCATGTAGTGATAATTTAATGGATTCATGAATCAGGATCGTCCATACAGTTTACCTCCTGATCCCACTCTCGTGCATGTGATGGAGTTTACGTATTTTCACCTTAAACTAGAGCAAATATGTATTTTCTTGTAAATAAAACAATGTGGTGAAAATAACTCATGTCGTCCACTATATTACAGGTTTAGCTTGGCGGTAGTAGATATGCTTTTATTCCATGAATTGTTCCGATCATGCTTTGGTGTCCCCACAGTGCAGAGGTACCGGGTTCGATTCCAGCTCCGGCCTCCCTGTGTGGAGTTTGCATGTTCTCCCCGGGCTTGCGTGGGTTTTCTCCGGGTGTTCCGGTTTCCTCCCACATTCCAAAAACATCCATGGTAGGCTGATTGAACACTCTAAAATTGTCCCTAGGTGTGAGTGTGTGCATGGATGGTTGTTCGTCTCTGTGTGCCCTGCGATTGGCTGGCAACCGATTCGGGGTCCCCCCCGCCTACTGCCTGGAGACAGCTGGGATAGGCTCCAGCACCCCCCGCGACCCTAGTGAGGATCAAGCGGTTCGGAAGATGAATGAATGAATGACATTGCCTTGCTTTATTATTATTATTATTAGTAGTAGTTATAAAAAAGGTTGTGCAATAATTTTGTCCAAAATACATCCGTGGTCTACAGGTTGATTGTATGGCCATATCACAGTTGAATGTTTAGAACAGTACCGTACTTGAAATGACAACATAGTCTAAAATTGTACTGTATGTTATTATTATTTTTGTTATTTCTGATGGCCACGCTACCTCCCAAAAAAGTTTCTCTCTTAAAAAAAAGTTTTACAAAAGTTAATACAGTATGTCAATATGAAATAATTAATTATTACGAGATAAAAAGAGATGACTTGTACTGTATGTAATTTTATTCTTGTTCTTGTAAAACCAGCGTCTTCGCTCAGCCAAAACTGTGGACAACATTGCCATCTGTAGGCGAGAACGCGCAATTGCAGCCTTTTCAGGTGGAACACAGCTGGGGAGCGCCATTGTGAAACCAGCTTCGGCGTCCTACAGGGGGAGTGGTTTGCTTTCGTCACTGTCTCCCCCCACCCCCCAACTCGCACGCGGAGTAGATCTCTTCCACGCTGATTTCACAGGACCCGGCGATCACGCACACCGAGCTGAAGGCTCACAATGGAAGGCCATCCCCTCCTTCAAGATCCGTGAACCCTCCCCAAGTGGACTACTTGTTTGTCGCACAGTGTGTACGAATGGTGGCTCCACGGAGACGCGAGGGGGGAGGAGGAGGAGGAGGTGGAGGACGGCGCTCCCTCGTCTTCTAAGAGGATAAAGGGGGAAAATGGGCTATTTTTAACCGCACTCTTGTGGACTCTTACCCGGGGCACAATGAGCGGCGGGCCGGATGAGAGCTCGGTGCGTGTGGCGCTAAGGTAAGGATGCTTCTTGCTTCCACCTGCAAAACACCAAACCCAACCATGCACTCATTGACAACGATCCATTCACAATGAATCCTCCAATGACTGCACTACATGTAATATTTGCAGTAGTTGCTTTGCTTTATGCCTACTGAGGATTTCCGCATGCAGATGTGCCTTCAGGCGATAAGGAGTGTCTGGAGGAGAGAAAAAAAAATCACCTGGCAGTCATACAAGCAAGCCCAGTGGTGATAGACACTAACAATAGTGTCAATGAATGCATGCATGGCAGCCATGTTGATGAGTCATGTGACCCTGGTTTATTGACACTCGTGCAAGGTGTAGCCAGACGTGTGACCAGGTCATGATTTGTTTTCTTTGCATAACCCCCCCCATAAAAAAACTTTAGTTTCTCTTTCACTCTTAATTTGAGTTGTAGTTTCATATTATTTTTTTATTTTAATGTCATTATTTTCTTTAGTACTTGAAAGTACTCCAATTTCAGGTTCCCATCTTTTTTTTGCTCTTGTTTTCTTTCTTTTGTTCTGCTAACCTGTGTGCAACTTCCACGCCTCAAATAGCATAATTCACAAACTATTTGCATGGTGTGTTTTGCAGCAGATAGTTTAATGGTTTCATCGAATCCACACAAAGTGATTATAAAAACAAAAGCCTACCCCCTCTTCAAAAGGTATTTTTGTGGTATGGCGAAAAAAACGAGACCACATAACTCATTTCAAAAACTTTTAATCATCATTATTGTGACCTATTCTCTAAAGAACTTAAAAAAAACTGAATTAAACATTAAGTGCGTTTAGATGTGTAGCGGGCCTGACAACACGTGTAAGCCTCTCCCCAGCTTAATAGTTGAGTTAGGTGTGTGTGTGTGTTGCCAGTTAGCACCTGCTTCAACGTGCATGGCCTAATCCTTCACCTACCCGCCACCCCTTTAAAAAAAAAACAAAAAAAACGACAATGTATCATAATGGTGCAACTCGAGGAATTGTGTCGTGGTTGTTACATAACAGCCTTGCCGTATGTTTGCCCACCTCCATATGAAAAAAGAGGCAGCATAAGAAGAAAGTGAACAAGCTGTCCAGAGTCCAATTCAAAGTAGCACCTTGCCGCCCTTTTAATAATTGATCCCATGGCAGGCGGCGTCAAATGTCCTCTGTTGGGAAAATTTGAAACGCGTCGCGCTTTCACAGGAGTAAGGACGCTCGCGGACGTTGGGAAGCGCCATAGACAGGCTAACAGATAGCATTGCTATGTAAACTAAATTATTTTGAGCATCATTTTGACTCGTTGTGTCCATCAAATGTAAGCCTCTCTGCCACAACCATCCCCACAAGTGTGTGTGTGTGTGTGTGTGTGTGTGTGTGTGTGTGTGTGTGTGTGTGTGTGTGTGTGTGTGTGTGTGTTTGTGTGTGTTTGCCTGCATTCTCCCTAATGAATATTCACCGAGTGAACTGAAGCGAAGCAGGCTGCTTGCCATCTGCCAGCTGCCGTCATGGAATCGTGCAGATCACAACAATCATCATAATTTTTTGTTTTTTTTATGGGCGGGGCACCCCACTGACCTTTTGATAAAAACACTGTCAAGGACATGCATAACAATGACAATGCTGAGTCGGCTTCCTTCCTTTCATCACTCCATTGGCAATATTTCATGAAAGCAATGTGGGTAGTTGCACCATTTGTAGACTGGCATTGACAGTGAACCCCCCAATTTTATTTTATTTTGAAAAATTGTGAAATATGGAGGACACGGTTGGCACTCGGGACTATTTTCAGCACTGTCCGTGGGGCTCAGTTGCAGTTTTTGTCTATGACACACACCAATGAATCCTCCCCCCTCAAAAAAATGCCTTTAGGTCCACCACAGCGTTGCCGTTATGTAAGCAGGTGGACTTGTTTTGCTCGGTGAGGAAGGATGAAAAGAGGAAGAGAGAGGAACACAAGAAGAAACATTCTCCTGTCCAACATTTGGTGGTGACATCAAGAGTCTTGAGAGTCACTATTTATACACAACCGCTGTCAAATCAACGTCTGCGATTAAAAAAGCACAACTTTTCCACCCGGTTATTTGGAAGGAGAACCTGATCAACTCTGAAATATCAGATCAGTGTAACTCATGATGAACTCGGTGTGACCTCACCTCTGCTGCAAAGAAAATTGATCGCTAATTTCCAGAAGGCTGATGTCATTGTTCTTCCTCTTGTTGACCAGCAGCCCCTCCAAAATGAATGAAGGGTTTTTGCTGGCTTCTTTTTTTTTTGTCTGCCAGGCATTCGTCTTTGTAGAGCACGGGAGAGGGAGTCTCTTGTTTCTGAGGCCGTCACTGAAATCGCAGTAATGAGCCCGAGAGCTTGAAACTCACTTGGATTGTTGCACGGGGGGAGCCACAGTGGGAAGTAAAAGTATCCTTATAATCCTCTCTTCATGAGGGTTTCAGCATCCCCTCCCTCCCCGACCCATATTTTCGGTTGAGTGAAACTGTCAGATGAACGCGTTGGGCAGCTTTTTTTTTCCTTGTCCATAGTACATTGAACATCAAATACGATTTGTCTCGGAGTGCATGCAAGGGCCAGAGTGAGCGTTAACGCTACAGCAGTGTTGGATTTCCAAGCAAAAAGATTGGACAAGGAGCTTGTGTGTTTCCTAGACGGCGGATTAGTGCTTGAAGGGGAGCCCTCGTTCAGGCCGGAGAAGGAAAAAAAAAAGTGTTTTTACTGAACCATAATAAAAAAAAAAATCAGTTTGCCAGTTATCCAGAAATTGTCGTAGATTAGCCACCGGTAGTTTGACAGAGCTAATAGGACATATGGTAATAATAATAATAATAAATGATAATTAAAATTTTAATATAAACGAAATTTATAATGTTGAACTAGCTTTATGCTAGTTTAGCATTTAGAACATTTAGAAATGTTTGCCTACTGCTTGTCTTTCCAAGGCAAAAAAAATAAAAATAAAACCTCTCGTGTGTGTCCATGCACACAAAAACACGTTCTATCCGCAACAAAGCTTTTTCCTGGAACACTGTCCAAATATTACTCATCAGCAATTTTCTCGTGAGGTGGCTTCAGCGGTGAGAGAGACTTTTCCTGCGCAGGAAATGATGCCATGACACGGCGTTTATTCAATAAGGAGCCAACAGAGAGATTCTTAATAAAATCCAGGGCGGGTTCTGTTGACTCTTTTGCACAGCGAGCGTACTGTGAGGTGTGCACTCCCTCCAATACTGAAGTACAGGACACACTTTTATAGTCTGTTCTCATTTCTGGGGCCTTTGGCTCAATCTGCACCTTTTTAAAGTTTCAGTGAAAGAATTATGGATGCGACTCATTGGTTCCAGTCTTCGAATGCGCAGATTAATCAATTCAGAATTACCGTCATAGGAATGACATGAATTAATATGCTGCAATTATATTGGAGGTGACCCCCCCACGCTCCCCCTTTGTGGTATTGCCTTATTTGGCATCGCTCTTTCTGAATATTTTCATTCTGTGCTCCTATAAATACAGTGACTGTAAAAAAAAAAAACAGGTGACAATTTCATCAGATTTGTCTTCTCCTGACAGGATCCGTCCTCAGCTGGCCCGAGAGAAGATCGAAGGCTGCCACATTTGTACGTACGTGATGCCCGGCGAGCCGCAGGTGGTCCTGGGCAAGGACAAGGCCTTCACGTACGACTTTGTCTTCGACATGGACACCCAGCAGGACGCCATCTACGGCCACTGCACCGAGAGTCTCATCGAGGGCTGCTTCCAGGGCTACAACGCGACCATATTTGCGTACGGCCAGGTGGGGGTTCATCTGACTCGTAAACTTTGCATTGTAATCAATTGTAAGGGATTTAGGCATGTTTTTGTTTGCCGTACACACTCTTGAACCACCCCCCACCTCCAAAAATACCTCAGTGCTTCTTTTTCTTAATCTCTCCCGCGGTTGCCCCTCCGCTTGCCTTTCTTTGTTGCCGCGCTCGAATTCCCGTCCAATAGCCTTTCACACGCAAGACGAGTGATCCGTTCACACAGGTGCGGTCTGGACAATGACACACACACACATACGCACTCCTGTCAGTGTCTCTTTCAGATGAACCAGCAGGGGAGTAACCCCCTTGTTGCATTCCATCGAAATCACCATGATGACCACCCCATCCCCGCTGCTCCGCTGTCCTCCTTCCCAGCAACTAACTGTCTGTTTTTATTTATTTAAGGAAGACATATGCTTTTTTTTACACCCCCTCAATGTATCACAGCTCCCTTAATAACTTGTCGGCGGCATGCTTTTGTCAACACACACCAACGATCAAGATTTTCTATGCCAGTGCGAAAACGGAGGCCATAATCATGACAGCCAGGGGCAAAGTCACGCTAAGCAAGCAGCTTTTACTCGTTCACTCGTGGAGGCAGCAGTTCACAGTGTTTCCTTGACTTGTGAGAAATATGTGCTTTGTTCTCTCCAAAGACGGGCTCGGGCAAGACTTACACCATGGGAACCGGCTTCGACGTCAACATCGGCGAGGACGAGCTGGGTATCATTCCCAGGGCCGTCAACCACCTGTTCCGGGGCATCGAGGAGCGGCAGCAGGCTGCCACCGAGCAGGGAAAACCGGTCCCCGACTTCAAGATCAACGCTCAGTTCCTGGAGGTACAAAAACAGACGGGACAACCCCCCCGCACTGAAAATACCAAACCACTTTGTGCATCATGACTTCATGCTTTCATTGTGCGGCTCTTTCTGGTGTGTGCACTTTGGCCACCAGGAGGCAGTATCATCCATGTAAGCATTGTATACACACAAAGAAGAACCAGTTGTGTTTCACAGAGGATAAAGAATATATGCGTGCAAGTTAGATGAAGCTATTCAGAGTCGTCAAAGGTGCTTTGCTGCACCACGAAACTGTCGTTAGCCCGGCGTCCGTGATCAACTTGCTTGACTTGCGAGCACGGAAAAAGCGGCTTGAACGGCTGCCAGAGTGAATTTGAAAGATGAGAGATGACGGAAAGCACTTGAGACAGACGTTTGAATTGACGTTGCAGCTGTACAACGAGGAGGTGGTGGACCTGCTTGACACCGCGCGGGACGTGGAGGCCAGGAGGCAGAAGTCCAGCGTGCGCATCCACGAGGACGCCAGCGGAGGCATCTACACGGTCGGCGTCACCACACGCAGTGTCAACTCCGCGGTCGAGGTGAGCTAGACGCAGTTCAGGGCCGGTGAAGAACGTAGTTAATCTTAAATTTTCGTTTTGTGCTATAGATGATCCAGTGTCTGAAGCTGGGCGCTTTGTCCAGGACCACGGCCAGCACTCAGATGAACGTGCAGAGTTCGCGCTCTCACGCCATCTTCACGATCCACCTGTGCCAAGTTCGGATGTGCTCACCCGACAACGTAAGCGCGCTACCTCGCGTTGCGGCTTCACGAGCCCATTAACTTTTTTTTTCTCCTCGATCCTCCAGGATAACGCGACAGACAACCGTCTGGCGGGCAACTCGGACATCAACGAGTTTGAGACGCTGTCGGCCAAGTTTCACTTTGTGGACCTGGCCGGTTCAGAGAGGCTCAAAAGAACCGGAGCCACGGGAGACCGGGCCAAAGAAGGCATCTCCATCAACTGTGGACTGGTAAGTTTGATTTTTAACCCTCTTAGGAGTTATCGAGACAATTTGCATACGTGTAAAAATGAGCAGTTATATACGGAAGCGTGCCGTAAACATACCTCATAGCATTGTGGGTCGGCGGGGGGGGGGAATGCTACGTTTTTTTTTTTTTACATTTAGCCTATAAGTACGTAGTACGTACAAATGTTTGGATGTATTTCCCAGCCCCAAATCATTTTTTTATATACTTTTCAATTTGAGTAGCCTTTAAGTGGAGCAAAATGTTCGTTGTATATGATGATACATTTCTTCCTAAAAATGACTACTTTTCGATACTTCAGCTTGCCTTGGGCAACGTGATCAGCGCTCTTGGCGACAGGAGTAAGCGCTCCACACACGTGCCTTACCGAGACTCCAAACTCACCCGTCTGCTCCAGGATTCGCTCGGCGGGAACAGGTTTGTTAGCGACCGCGTCCTTTTCCGTCACATCCCACCCGGGATAACGTCGCTGCGCCTTCCTCTAGTCAAACGTTGATGATCGCGTGCATCAGCCCGTCAGACCGCGACTTCATGGAGACCCTGAACACTCTGAAGTACGCCAACCGAGCGCGGAATATCAAAAACAAGGTCATGGTGAACCAGGATCGAGCCAGTCAGCAGATCAGCGCGTTGAGGACGGAGATGGCGCGCCTGCAGATGGAGCTGATGGAGTACAAAACGGTGAGGCGCAAATAGGCCTGAGCACTTTTAGTCTTTGCGTTTGATAAGAAATGCTCGTAGAACGGCACGTAGACCGCGAGTGGATGCATTTGTCATTCAGGGTAAGCGCATGGTGGGCGAGGATGGCACGGAGGGCCTCAACGACTTGGTCCACGAGAACGCCATGCTGCAGACGGATAACAACAATCTGAGGGTCAGGGTGAAGGCCATGCAGGAGACCATCGACGCTCAGCGAGCCAGACTCACTCAAATCCTCAGCGATGGAGCCAACCAGGCGCTGGCCAAAGCAGGTGGGAAATCCTTGAGAGTGAAATCACCAAAATGTACGGTAAAAAAAACTTGGAGTTAGCCCACCAGATTTCTCAATGTCACCGATATGATTCGCTGGCATCTGAGTGAGGCGTCTGCTTTCAGGCGAAGGCAACGAGGAGATCGGCAACATGATCCACAACTACATCAAGGAAATTGAGACACTCAGGTACACCCGAACCAAATCAACACTCCACAAACAGCCGCTTCAAAAGAACGGCGGGCGGAAAGAAAAAAAACCCGTCTCCTCGCCAACAGAGCCAAACTTCTGGAGAGCGAGGCCCTCAACGAGAACCTCCGGAAGAGCCTGTCGCGCGCCTCCACTCGCTCGTCGCTCTACGCTGGCCCCGCCTCCTTCTCTCCGGCCATCTTTGCGCCTGAGAAAGAGGCCAACGACATAATCGAGATGGCCAAGAAAGACCTGGAGAAGCTCAAGAGGAAGGAGAAGAAGAAGAAAAAGAGGTATGCGTTGAGTTGAGTGTGTTACCATAGCAACAGGTCACCTGGTGAGGGAAATGCCCCCCTGAGCATCTTTTTATTGTTATTTTTTTTTAACGTTATTCTTGGCCATCTTCACATCTTTCTTGCCATGCCACTGGTTCTCACTCAGTCTTTCTCTTCCTCTCTGCTCTGTTGCAAACTTCCCTCACTTAAACCTGTCTCCTCCCCCCCCACCACCATCCTCATACCCCCGTCCCACCCCTCCAAAGACTTAGGCAGTGCCACCAGGACGGTCGCCAACCCGACGCCAGGTTCGCTCCATCCCATTTGGGCAATGGGGGATAAATCCCTGAACGCTTTTAGTGTGTGGCAACCCCCATGAAATGAGCGATTGTCACGCAAAAAATCGACAAAAGTGACGACATGTGTTGCTGATCTGCTCCTGATTGACGTTTGTGGTAGCGTGTGCACGTATCCGTTTCACCTCCTTTTGTGTGTCAAAACAACGAAAGGCTGTTTTAACTCTCAGTGATGCAGCGTTCCTTTCCAGTGTCGTGAAGGAGGAAATGGCGGACAATGACCAGGAACGAGGTGGCAACGAAGCAGAGCTGGGCAGCGACCACGAGGAAGCTGACGACGGCGACGGAGAGGAAGAAGACTCGGACACGGCAGGAGACGAGACGTCCGAGGAGTCGGAGGTGGAGGAGCTGGATGAAAAAGGTGAAGAGAAAGACGCACCAAAATGAGACGAAGCGGGATCTGATGAGCCGGGTTTTTGGCTGCGCAGACGACGTCCAAGCCGACCTGGCCAATATCACGTGCGAGATCGCCATCAAGCAGAAGCTGATCGACGAGCTGGAGAACAGCCAGCGGCGCCTCCACACGCTCAAGCAGCAGTACGAGCACAAGCTGGTCATGCTGCAGAATAAAATTCGAGACACGCAGCAGGAGAGGGACAAAGTGCTGCACAACATGGGTGAGCGAAAACACCCCCCAAGGAAAAAAGAAAATCATATTTTGGAGTTTTTATTTTGATTTTGATTATTTTTTTATTTTTATTGTGAAGTATTTCAGTTTTTTTTTTCTGGTTGATTTTGAACAGAAGTCACAGAAAATCTATTTCTAATTTCATTTCTTTGACTCGCTCCGCCCAGGCTCGGCGGAGTCGTGCACAGAAGAAAAGGCCAAGAGGATCAAGGCCGAGTACGAGAGGAAGCTGAGCTCCATGAACAAGGAGCTGCAAAAGCTCCAGTCGGCCCAGAAGGAGCACGCGCGCCTGCTCAAGAACCAGTCGCAGTACGAGAAGCAGCTCAAGAAACTGCAGCTCGACGTCACCGAGATGAAGAAGACCAAGGTTTAAAAACAACAAAAACAAGTTGGAACAGTTATAAAGGGAAGTTAACGGCTGGATGTGGGTTGAAATTTGCGATTGTCCTCCAGGTGGCGCTGATGCGTCAGATGAAAGAGCAACAAGAGCGCAACAGAGCCACAGAGTGCAAGAGGAACAGGGAAATTGCGTCTTTGAAGAAAGACCAGCGCAGAGCTGAGGTACAGGATTGATCTTATGATGCAATCAGTCTTTTTTTTTCCCACCCATCACCAGCAACTTTCTGTATTCAGGTGTCAAGTGTTTTAATGTATTTGATATTTCACTGGCCGATACATTCAATTGGAGGCCCTTTTAGCTTGATTGGGTGTTAATTTGTCCTGGCAGCATCAAGTGAAGCAGCTTGAGGCACAGAAGAGACAGCAGGAGTTAATCCTACGTCGGAAGAACGAAGAGGTGAGAACACGCTTCCCTGAAAGTTTTTTTTGGGGGGGGGGGATTGTATTTGTCACAGATTTTCTATATTTCATTTGCCCGGTCGTCATTGTTAATGAGAAATGTTGTATTCCAATTTTAATTTTATTGAATGTATTTTGTTTTCCTTCTGTTTTTTATTTTTTTGCATTGCATTATTTGATTTAGGTTTTCGTTGTTTTATTGCATGTCATTTAGTTACCTTTGTGTTTATTTTTCTGCATTTTATTAATTTTGTTAATTTTTTTTCTAATTCATCTAATCAGTTTACATTTTGTGATTTTATGTATTTCAGTTTTAATGCTATTATTTGTTTTACATTGTTTTTATTCTGTTTTCAATTTTCTTTTCCTGTGGTCATGGTTTATTTTTTTATATTCATCATTTTATTTTATTTATTCTATTGCCTTCAAATGTGCTTTCTGAATTGCAGGTGACTGCTCTGAGGCGTCAGGTGAGGCCAGTGTCTGGCAAGGCGAGCAGGAAAGTCACCTTACCCGAATCCCTCTCGGAGCCGCCCCACCGAGCTCACCGGGAAGACCGTACTCGTCAGCGTCATTGACGTCCAACGGCGCCAGGTGCGGCATCTCAACTTCGTTTGTTGCGTCGCACACGCGGCAAAGCTCTGCTTTGTCTTCAGGAGTTCACCGGCGCGCAGGGTAAGCGGCTACCTCAGCCGGACCGCCAGGGCCAAATGGCAGTCATTGGAACGACGCGTCAGTGACATCATCATGCAGCGGATGACCATCTCCAACATGGAAACGGATATGAATCGACTCATGAAGGTCAGATTTTTCGGGAAATGTGTAAATAAATAGCCAACTGACTAACCGGAATGAAGGCACCTCTGTATACGGCTCCAGCGAAGGGAGGAGCTGACCAAGCGGAGGGAACGAGTGTCCAGGAAGAAAACCAAGACGATGGCGGAGGCGGCCCCGGACTCTGAGCGCTCGCTGACCCCCTTGAACGAGGAACTGGAGTCTCTGGGCGCCAACATCGATTACATCAATGACAGTATCGCGGACTGCCAGGCCAACATCATGCAGATGGAGGAGGCCAAGGTGAAAAAAAAACAAAAAAGATGGCAACGGTTTCACCGTTTGTAAGTCAACATTTTCACTCAAGTTCCTGCTGGATGGTCTTTTGGGGTCTCAGGAAGAAGGAGACACGGTGGACGTGACGGCGGTGGTCAGCTCATGTAATCTATCGGAGGCCCGTTTCATTTTGGATCATTTCGTGACAATGGCCATCAATAAGGTGACACCGACTCCCGACGTCAATGGACTCGGAGGCAAAACGCGCTTCCCGGTGTGACCGTCTGTGTCTTGTGAACCCGCAGGGCCTGCAAGCGGCTCAGAAGGACTCCCAGCTGAAGGTGATGGAGGGCCGGCTGAAGCAGACGGAGATCAACAGCGCCACACAGAACCAACTGCTCTTCCACATGCTGAAGGAGAAAGCCGAGATCAACCCCGAGTTGGACGCCCTGCTGGGGAGCGCCCTCCAAGGTTCGGCGCCTTTGGCCTCGCCTTTTTAAATGACATTCTATCGATTGTGTTTTATTTCGCCGCTGCTTATAGAATGAAATGGAAGCCTTCCTCATCATCGGGGTTTGAATTTGATTTCTTTCTGTCTTCTCTGGTGGGTTTTTTTTTTCTTTTTGTGGGAACTCAAGAGTTAGGTTACCTGTCACCGGGTGAGTAATAATATCTGTGTTTTGAGAGCTGCACACTTCAAGATTTCAAATATGGCGGCGAGAAATCTTTAAGTGTGATTGATCCCGACCCAGTGGCCTTAATAGTTGTTTGTTTCCCGTCGTGTCTCCACCAGCTCGTTACATGATCTCATTATGTTTCTCCGTGTTTCCTGTCACGCGGGGTCCTTTATCTCCCTTTTCACCCTACCGTGCTTTGGACCTGCTGTAGCATGTATTCTACTCTCAGAAACCCACCGAATAAACCTCCTAATAACGCGCCTCTCCCGTTTGTAGAGAACGTGGACGAAAGCAGCAGCGATGAGTCGAACCACAGCCCGGCTGCAGAGGGCAGGTAATGTGACGGCGGCAGAAACTCATGTCGGACTGCGTTGGAATTTGCATACGGATTTGGTGGCAAAACATTTTCAGTTTGTCTTCCCTGATATGGTTTCAGCCCGCTGCCGCCAGACGTGATGAAGTTATGCGGCGACTCCCGTCCGAGAAACAAGGTACCAGACTGCGCGATGACGCATGATGTCATTCGTGTTTCTTAATTGCCGTTGATCCTTCAGGCTCGTAGGAGGACCGCCACCCAGATGGAGCTTCTCTACGCCACCACAGGAGATCCGCCTTTCGACTCTCCCCCCGGAGACTTCTCGGGTCCCTTGCTTCCCCTCGCCGAGCACCAGGGCGGGTCGGCGGATCCAGGCCGCGAATCCCCGTCTTCTCTCTCCGCTCCCAAGGCCGGCGTGTGAGCATTAAGAAGAAACTCTTTTCAAAAACACCCGTTCGGCTACCGCTAACACTTGATTTCCGCCAGCTTCCGCTCGAGGTCACCGACGAGCGGTGTCGAGAGGAAGCAGCTCGAGCGCTCTCCTCTCACCCGCAGGAAAATGCAAGAAAAGGCAACGGCCGCAGCAGGGGATGCCAAAACGCGAGCAAATGACTCCAAAACACCGTAAGAAGTCTTTATCGTCAAGCCGTAGCCACGTCTAATGTAAAAGTTGGGCTTTGTGTGGCCTATATCGGTCATCACAAACCTGTCTATGTGTCTGCTTTCATTTTCCACTGTATTTTTGTATTGTTTTGATTTTTCAGATCGGATGAATCACCTGTATTTGATGGCCACAGGTACGCTTCTTTCTTCACCTTTATTTGATATCATTCTTTTTTTTTTCTTTCACAATCGTAGTGAAAACTGAAACACTAAAAAGCTGCATTTCCAGAGGCATAATCAACCCCGTGGCACCCCCCAAGACCAGCCGGGCAGCCAGACTTCAATGTGTCCATGTCGCCGAGGGACACACCAAGCCCGTCCTCACCGTGGACGTCACAGAAGATCTGCTCTTTACAGGATCGAAAGGTAAATATTGACAAATTCTGAAAGGGTGCACCGCCTTTCCTGATTGCACGTTTTTTTTCCCCCCTTCAGATCGAACGTGTAAGGTGTGGAATTTGGTGACCGGTCAAGAGATCATGTCTTTAGCGGATCATCCTAGCAGCGTCGTCTCAGTCAGGTAGAAATCACCGTCGTTAAATCTGTTCATTTGCGGATGATTTTTTTTTTTTTAACCGTTATTTTAAAGCCATATCAGCCCTCGTCTGTATTGACGTCCGTCTGTTATGTTGCAGATACACTTCCAGCCTCGTCTTTACGGTTTCCACTGCCTACATCAAAGTGTGGGACATACGGGATTGTGCAAAATGTATCCGCACGCTTACGTAAGTACACATTGGGCTCCGTCCGTCAGTTTTGACGATGTATGTCTCTCATCAAAATATTCATGGTTGCTTCAGGGCTTCAGGTCAAGTTGGTACAGGCGACACCTGTTCTTCAGCCCGAAGTTTCTCCATCCCTCCAGGAGAGAGTCAGATCAACCAGATCGCTATCAATCCCGCCGGTTCCTTCCTGTACGCTGCTGCCGGGAACGCCGTACGCATGTGGGATCTCCGCAAGTAAGTCTAATATGGAGCGGCAGCCGAAGGTGTCGAAAGTAAATGCACTTGTGCTAATCGTTGACTTTTATGTGTGCGTTAGGTTTGCCTCCACAGGGAAGCTGACTGGCCACATGGGAGCCATCACGTGTCTGACGATGGATAAGTTGGGGAACGGACAAGACCTGGTGCTCACCGGCTCCAGGGACCATCACATCAAAGTAGGAGACGCGCTAAAAAAAAAAGAGTCGTCGAGTCATGGATATCACGTTTTTTTTGTTTTGTTTTTGTTTCTCAGATGTTTGAGGTGACGGAAGGAGCTCAGGGGAGCGTCGGCTCCTGCCACACGTTTGACCCCGCTCATCAGGATAGCGTGGAGTCTCTTGCCTTGCACGGGGACTTTGTCTACAGCGGCTCCAAAGACTACTCCGTCAAAAAGTGGGACTTTGCCAGTAAGCAGCTGCTGCAGGTAAGCCTGCTGATGATGAGTATATCAATACATAAGGAAGCTACAGCTCGTGGGCAACTTTTGAGATTGAACAGGAGCGCGTGTCTTTCCTCGAGCAGTCAGTCGCTTTGCAGGCGGATTGGGTTAGCGCTTTGGGCGCGGTGCCCGGCTCGTCGGCGCTGCTGGGCGGGTGTCGAGGAGGGCTTCTCCGCCTGTGGCACGCTGACTCACTAGCGCCTCTCGGTGACATCCAAGGCCACGACAGCCCCATTAATGGCCTGGCGACCAACAGCAGTCATCTGTTCACCGCCTCGGAGTAAGTCGCATGTTGCCACTTGTCGTTGACTTGTCGTTTCGCGGTTCTTTGTGTTTTTACCATATTTTGCCGGTGAAAATGATTCTTATTCTGATTGTTGTTGATATATTCCGTCACTTATGGCTATTTAATTGTGTTGCGCGCAGTGACCGCACAGTGAAGATTTGGGAAGCCAAAGGATCTCTTGAGGATGGAGTCCATTGACAGTGATTTGGGACCGTAAACTGATTTTTGCTTCATTTGAGTCCTCCACGTTGCGACGCTTTGCTCGCTTGCACAATTATTATTTTTTTTTTTTTGTGTACAAGACATTTCCAAATGCTGGAGACTTGACTGTTCCCTTCACCAGCAACACTGGACTTTCTGTGTGCTTCTTTCTAGTCTTGACTGTGTGAAACCAAGGACCAAAATACTACTGAAGCTGCATTATGCTCTTATTCTCCTGCTGCACTATTTGGTAATGTAAATGGGTTATTTTCTATCTTTCCTATACGTTGTTGGGCCGGAAACTTTGTTTGCTACAGTTGTCTAATCGAATGAGAGGTGTCCATGGCAGAATCCACAGAGTACCTGTAGCTTTAACAGTTAACGCAGCATTAACGAAAAACAAAAAAATCTGTTATTTCCTCAAATATTGTGTTGTGCACTGTAACTTAATATGACAAACGCATGTTTTTTTTTCTCATTCAAGTCTCCGTTTACTTTTCCCCATCCCGTCCAGTCCTCTTATATTCCTGAAAATGTGATTTAAATCGCTGTTCTGCGGATAGCGTTTCTCTTGTTTTGCAATATCAGTCAGATACTGAAAAAGATATGTCATATACTATTTCCACGTTAAATCAGGTGGATGGAAATTACTCTCGTGTTTTTTAATTTTTTTTTTAACATTTGATTGGAAATGCCGTATGTGTTAATATCATTGTTGCTTGTCTTCCTGCTGATTATGGTGTACACACTTAACTGAGGCTGCAATGTGAGAATAAATTTCATAGTGCACAGAAAAGCCAATTTTTTAAAAACTGCATTAATGCCGATGGCCACATGATGGCAGCATTGTACAGTGACGAGGCGCACAACTGCTTTCAAAAAATGACGTTCAACTTCCATGACAAAGAAGATGGGGAAAAAAAAGCTTTGGGCAATTTTGTTACGAATCCAACTATGGACACTTACTCGAGAGACATAACGCATATACTGTATTGCTTGGTATTCCGATGATTCGCATGAATTTAGAACTCATTTGTGCCACCCCACCGCAGCTTTATTTCATCCCTTGTTGATTTCGAACTAATGCTCTGCCTGTTGATTCATTGCCGGGATGGAAATAGAGAGAAGTGTAAAAGTAAAAGTAGGCGCCCCTGCCTGAAGACAAAAAAAAAAGAATGCGATGGCACGATCAATATTTAATGTTCATATACTGAGAGCAGCAAATGTGTTAATTGGCCCCGTGGGAGCAGAGCGGCACATCTCTTGTCCATATGTCCAAGAACATCAACCCTACAAAAGTAGATGGGCAATTCCAGAATTAAAGGACAATTTTGGAACACGAAATTTAAACAAATAGATTTTTTAAGTTATGAAGAGCCAATGTGCTTTGACCTTGGCGTAGACAAGAATGAGAAGTCAAACATACAATTAAGTGCCGTTAAAAGATGCAAGCCGCGAGGGTCAGACGGACCGGGTCAATATCTCCCCTTCTCCGGCTTCCATCTTCCAACTGAGTGAATCCTGCGGCTAAAAATACTCGCGCTGCTGCTGCTGCTTTATGACCAGAACTGATGAGCCGTGATAGTGCGGCTTGCTCACTTAATGCGCTCACAGCGAACCGTGTTTCGCCCCTCCACCCCCTTCCCCTCGGCGTATCATCACACTTTCACGAAGATTATTGGAAGGAGAAATGTTTTTGATTCGCCTGTTGAAAGCCTTTTTTTTTAACCTGTAAAATGACAGCATAATTCCCCTCAAAGAGGCGACATCTGTGCCTCATTGTCGGTATCAATTGGCAGTGAAGGGTTATTACGGTTATGAGTTAGGTGAATGACAATGGGGTGATGCTCTTGAGATTTGCCTGGAGCAAACATCTACTGTACTCCCAATAAAAGTCCAGGTCAATCATAAGTCGCGCGCAAGGTGGAATCGGAGACTAAGTGGGGGCAGTCGTGGTTTCAATAATGGCTTTGACACAAGGTCGAAAGAATAGATAGTCTGGATATAAAGTCAAGCGGGAGGCTTTTATGTGATTTTTCTTTCCCCCAAATTAAAATGTTCTGAAATGTTTTACACAATTTTATTTGGACCATCAAGATGTTTGGAGATGGTCTTAAAATAACATTGACCTTTGACCTCCTTGTTTATCATTTTCTTTCTAATCTCCTGAGACTCATCTCATCGTTCCTTCCTCTGGTTCATATTTAGTGTGATACACATCATGAAAAAGCAGAGGAGTTATCTTGAGACGTCATATTATTGGATTCACCCAGCTGCATCAGCAGTACTTTTTTGACGACAATTTTATTTTCCTTCTCATATACTTTGTGCTGTGTTCAGTACATCCCTGTCCCAAATACTCATCCACCTGAAAAACGTTCTTTTTGACTACACACATGAACAAATAATCAGGATTTGAATCTGTGCCCCTGTACAGGAACATCAACATTCCATCAACATTTGTTTTTTTGAGAGTGAGGCCCTCATGACCTTCGGTCCACTTCATTGTCAATTACATTCCATTGAAGTGTATTCATAATGGTCGAGCGCCAGGTTGTTGTTACTGGAATATTTCACTGCAAATTCAAATGTGTGCTTCCTGTTAGTGTCTCCATCTTGCGCTCATTTTGCTCACCGTAATAGGAAGCACTCACATTAGCAGCCGAGGCATACGTTGTTCGGTACTTCTTCATGGGAAAAGCCATTGCACGTGTAAAAAGAAAGAAACGGGTGCGTTCTTCAAGGCTTGAGTGCAATTCAAATAAATGTGCCCTCGTGGCAAATCACAAGATGAATGGGATTCCTGCTCTGGCCGTGTGTAATAATTGTGCAATTTATTCTGAACTAATGGCTTCATGTATTATGCATATCCGTGGAAGCAACTCCTGAATTATGATTCAGTCGTTTGATCATTGTTGCGGTGGAGTTAAAAAAGTTGTTTTCCATTGTCCGGTGGTATGTGTTGACGATGCCGCTTATTCTGTACCGTGAACGTAAGAGTTAACCGTTTAGAAGATGTAAGCAGCCAACACAATGCTTAAAAGGCCAACCTTGTACTTTTGGCTCTGTACCTTATGTAATGCAGTGATTTGTTTTGGTTTTGGTTTTAATGAGTGCAACACAAGTGCTTCCTTCATTAAGCTCTTCAGGAAACGAATACATCTTCATAATATCACACTCCTCCTTGTCCTGTCGCATTCATCACACTGTCACTTTATCCTATGCCAGCAGGAGGGTATTTTCAGTTCATTAAATCAGATGCGCAGCAAAAGTAAACGACGGAGGACAGGATGGGTAATTGGTGTCTTGAAACAAACACAAATAATGCGCCTAGTAAGAAATTAGCACGGTAAGAGAAGTGTGTGCTTGATGCACTGTTTCGATATGGATGACTTTATTCAGCCATAGAAAATGGTTGTTGTTTACTATTTAAGTATTACTGTATTTACAGTAACAGGGTTACACATTCATGCTTTTTTTTATCTATATATATATTTTTCGGCAGCTCACTTGATTTTTCTCTACCTCTACATGGCTAAAGCGTTTTTGCACAAGTAAAGGGGTTATGAGAGTGTGTTTAGAGATGCAACTTCACTTTAAATACAGTACTACTATTTAAAGTATGCGTCTGATAATATAAAGTATTTTAACAATTCCAAAGATGGCATGCCAATACACGTATAGCAAAAAGCTGATATGAAACTTATTTTGTCTGTCGATATGTAATTTGCTCATTAATCAAGAGGGACGAACAAAAGAAAAACGCCATGGGAGGTGCTCAAGAATTATTTGGTATTTAGATGTCTCGAAATCACTTTTACAACAGTTACAGTTTGTCTCGGGGATCTATAAGGAATTACAGAAAACTAAAAGTATCGAGATAACAGCGTGGCTTCTTTGGCCGCATGACGATATATGCTTCCGCCGCAGCTTCGAGTAGTTCCTTGCTCGTCACCTAGAAATGTCATGTCAGACAACCTCTAAAGCTCGGACGGACCCAATGCACTGATTCTTCGTCATGTTGAAATTTTTTAAATGTAAAAAAACAACCTAGGTGTCGGAGAGTGTAGAAGTAGTGGAGGAAGTGCCAG
Organism: Hippocampus mohnikei; assembly: GCA_026261675.1. Lineage (NCBI taxonomy): Eukaryota > Metazoa > Chordata > Actinopteri > Syngnathiformes > Syngnathidae > Hippocampus > Hippocampus mohnikei. Next base: position 7,813,892 of record JAKGUB010000345.1, read on the forward strand.
AGAGCGGGGCGCGGAGTGACATCCAAACTCCCCAGCCATTGGCTGTGTTACACCAGCTGCATGTTGGTTTCACTTCGTGCCGGGCATGGCTCACGTTCCAGCGGGTCTCTCGTTCGCCGACATCCACCGAGCGCAGGAAAACGGGGCGGAACAAAACAGCGAAGTGCAGTAAAACCTTTTTTTTCCTTCAATTTTTGGACAGGATGAACAACAGTTTCACGAGCATGGCGTCGATAGGCGACTTTGACCCGCTCAACGCGTCGATTCCTGCCACCAAAGTTGAAATCACAGTGTCATGCAGGTAAGACAATCATCAGCAACGGTTTCGCTTTTTAAACTCCCTTTGCAACGTTGTCAGCGTTAGGCTCAATGCCGTCAATTTTCCAGCTGCTTGCTATTGGATTTTTGCGACGTTTGAAACTTTTACTACCTTCTGTCACAAGGTTTGAAATCAAGTTTTGACTGGCTAATAAACCCCGCCCTGACGTCATAAACAAACATGACCTCGCGTGAAACCGAAAAGACAACAAGTGAGACATTGAAGTCTGCTATTTTGACATTGCCGTAGCCGTTGCATTTCAAAACATAGCATGTCTCTGGCAGAATGAACGCGAGAGTGTTGTTTGACGTGGTGTGGGTTCAACCTCAGTTGTAAACATGTCTTTCTGTCCACGGGTGGGGATTTCCTCTTGGATACATGGTGAGGGTCCGCGGGGTGAATAGGTCACACGGTTCCTTCGGGTGTGCGTACCTTGGCCACCAAGTGGCAGTATAATGCACTTGACCCTCTTTTTCAACGTACCCCGTTTACGTGTGTACCCCGATAACGTTCACATTTTCAAGTCCCGATTTCACTTAATTCATTCTCTATTTGCCGATTTTGCTAACAGCGAACACCTTTATGGACATAAATTTCATGAGAACGATCACAAAATAATGTCAATGCCTCCGTTACAACGAACTGGGGGAAGCTAACTGCCACCTCAACCTTGCTTATGAACAAAATGTACACCGCGGGATTCCACTCCATTGCTTAGCAGCGCTACTGATCGACTACGTTGTTGTACTTCCAGAGGCACAGCTCGTGGTCCTGAGCACATGATCTGAAAACATGTCTGGTAAACGGAAGCAAATCTCACAGTCTGCGAAGGCTGAAATTCCCTTTCACTTTCGAAAGGGAGTCAGCCGAGACTACCAATTGACAAAGTCACCGATTTCGACAATCATCCGTAATGGCAGCAATTTTGGCCTGGAAACGGTCCGGCTGTTCAGGGGCTCTCCTGAAATCTCTTATGGCCGACAGAACAGGGCCCTGTTCTGTCCTTTGAATTGTCACAGGTGGACATACAGGTTCATTGGATCCTCTGCCATCTCTTGAATGAGTATTTTCTGCCTGTCACCATTAGACTTTATATAATCAGGAGTTTTGCGACCGATATGTGAGTTGATAAAAAAGATCACATATCCGATCACAGGATGGATCAATATGTCTATTTAGATAACTTAGGTGTATACTGATTTGACAGCCCTGTTGTTTCACTTTTAATACGTTGCGTTGTTGCCGTGCAATAAATTCCAAAGCAGTGGTGGAACTTTCCACTAGAGTACAGAGTATCCAGACAAACCAACTATTCACACTCTCTTTCACAGCAACGGACCGCTTGGAGTCGTCAGTTAACCTAATGCACAAACCCGACTGCTAGCCGTTCACGTTTTTTTTGTGGCTCGTTCCTCACCCTCACGAGAACAAGCACTTAAAGCTGCCTAGCGAGGTTTATTTTTGTATGCTAGCGTTGTCGAAAGAGCATGTTATGTTCCACCAAACTATATGAACGTGCTTTGGCAGAGTTTGCTTATGTCTGAGTCACCTGGCTTCTCAGCCCTTCGGGAGGGAGGGAGGACGTTTGTTTTGGTGGCCATCCACCCACCTCCAACCCGAGGCAGCGCTGAAATGCCTCCGCTCTCACAATGCTTCGTCGTTTTTCTTTTTTTTTTTCGACACACCAGCCAGTGTACAATGTCTCCATGGTTACGCAGGTTTGGAAGTTATTGTGTGCGAGGTGACAAAAAGGGGAAGGGAATGCGAAATCGTGTGCGATATAGAGACACAGACTTTCATATCATGGGGAGAATAACCTGACACAAATGATCAAACCTGTATTTTGCCAAGGTGTGCCATTCGTGCAAAAAAAAACAGTGCTCCAAAACTCTTCCTATGCGAATCAAGTTACAAGAAATGCTGCTCTCAAAATGTTTCCACCGGTTTTGAGAGAATTTTTTTTTTCTCTGGGGGTGACATGATTCACCTCTTGACTTCCATTCATTGATTTGATATTCATAATTAATGGACCGAATGACCGCTCAAGAGTGGAGGGAGTCAGGCTGCTCCGGAAATAATTGACCCGCTTCGACTGTAAGCTTCCGTTCGATAATGTTTGTGATTCTATAGGGATATAAAATAAGAGCCAGCAGTGAGCCGGCAATGATGCTGACCCCGACTGAAAACCGGAGCAACCAACCCAACTAAATTATCCTGTTAGGCGAAGACGGAGAGTTAAAGAAACTGGTACACGCCTCTGCTAAGAACTTGGAGCCGCTCGGAAGGCCGGTTGGTGTACAGAAGCCGCTCTTCGATCCCAAAGTGACGATTAAATTACTCTGAGGTGGAGTTATTGTCTGCTTTATGGTGGAGGGGGCGGGGGACTCTGTCGTTGGAGAACGGCCTCGAGTACAAATATTTCATCACGCTCATCGATTGGGCCTGGGCACACGCGCGTGCTCGTCCACACAAAAGCTCATAAATGAAATGCCTGACCCGCCTGCAAGGCCCAAAGTTAATTTGAAAGCTGACATGTTTGTATTCTTTTAATTAAACGGGTTGATGCTATCCTGTCATTATATAAATGTGCCTGTTCGGAAATAAATGCATTTTTTCTTTTCCCCCAAGTGGCTGATGTCGTATCAAGTCACGTCTTCTAAAAAGAGAAATATAGGACATTCTTTGGTTTGTGTCTTTGACGGTTTTCCTTTTCTTTCGCACCGCTGAGGAAATGTTTATTTTTTATTTTTTTTCAGCCTCCCTCTTCTGCCTTTCTCTCTCTCTCTCTCTCTCTCTCTCTCTCTCTCTCTCTCTCTCTCTCTCTCTCTCTCTCTCTCTCTCTCTGACTTTCGTGCCACGGGCTTAGCACTGTCAGCAAACTTTGTAGCTGTTGACAATAATAACACGCAGGTTCTCAGATATTCTCTCCGGTGCAGAGAAAAAGTACATGTTTATATATATAAAAAAAAAAAGCCAGCTAGCAAGCCTGTAGTTGTTGTTGTTTGCATTGGGGATCTTCATGACATCTTTTGAGATTTGTGAAATTTGAGGTTTGGACTTGATGGTTTATCATGTTAGCCAGCCGATCTGGTTTCAGAATGTAATGTTGGTCATTTGAAATCTGGTTTTGAATGTCGACAAAGGACTGATTTTTACGCGATTGTAAGCGTTGTATTCACGCGGCGACCACTCAGCCAGCGGCGACACGTCTCTGGTTTTTACAGACGGATTTTGCTGCGGACTGACAATTTCAACTCTCGTGGAGATAATTAAAAACTCGCTAACAGAGAGCCGGCTGAATCGAAGCAGACAAGGGGAAGACACTTGAGGTTATTGGGCTGCAAGCCAAGAAAAGGATCAAAAGTAGGTTGGACAAATGTAGATCACGGAAGGGCAGAGCTTCTTTTTTTTTTTTTAATGAAAGTGGATTCTGATTCAACACAAAGGTTAAATGTGAACATTTTCACATTTGATTCTCATGATGCACCTCAATGTATCCCTTGTGGATTTTGAGTTGATCACCCAAATGTCTTGTGACACCAGCGAACAGCGCCAGATCAATGCTGGTTGACGTTTGTGGATTGGATCGGAAGCGCCGCCAACATTGTTTGTGCAAAGAGCATTTTGGCACGAAGTACTTTCTTCATGCATTTTTCCCCCCTGGCTTCATCCTTGCTGTTTTATTGTGTTGACTTGGAAGGGAAGCCAAATGATTCCCACCCAGTAAGTCCTTGCCAGGCTCAGATGCAAGCTTTTTGTTTAGTCCCAACTGAGCTGATATTTTACCCTCGTGCTGCTTTGTTTGTGCTAATAATAAGCATTCAGCTTTCTGGTAGCACCTGTCAAGGCAAAGGATTTCCTTCTTGAGCGATTTGATTGGCACCGACAAAGGGAAGAGTTGAATCACTGTCAAATAACCAAGGCACAAATTCGCCTTTAAAGCGGCCCCCGGTGGACCATTGATTTTTAGCGATGCCCAACAACCGAGAATCTTTTAATGCCTTCCCCCGATCGGGCTGCATGCAATGATTTTGCCACTCTCAAGCCGACCGAGCCGTTATCTATTACCCATTACAGGTGGCTCGCGCCCAATTCAATCTATAGCAAGGCATTGCATTGGCCTTTTTGGCCCTCCAAGAGCTCCACTAATGAGCGTCTTTTTGAAAACAATAGTGGAAAGTGTCACCCGGAGGGCACGTAGGGGTCGGCCGCTGTGAGAGGCTGCGTTCGTCGCCGGCTCAACGCGCAAAGAGGATGCGCGTCGGCGTGGGCGGCGCGGCCGAATTTCCTGGCGTCTGTTTACATGTGCCTTCTTAGCAGCAGGGAGCTCACTTGGTTTTGATTGAGAACACAAAGGGCAGCGGCACCCGGTCAGACAAAGCTACAGTACCTCCAAGAAACCTTTCAAGGCGGCCGTAAATTGATCTCTTGAATTGGCGAGTGTGACTCGTGACTCCCCCTTATGTTTGATTCTGAGCGCAGCGCCGTGAGTTTAAGTGCGTTGCCCAGGTCCAAGTGGTGTTGCCGTGCGGTTCAGACTCAAGGCTGTAAAGATTTATGCACTGTGAGGAAATTAAAATCGACCCCTTTCCTTCTGTTGCTCTTTTCCTTCGACTGGTTTGCCATGAAAGTCATACTGTGTGTGTGTGTGTGTGTGTGTGTGTGTGTGTGTGTGCGTGTGTGTGTGTGTGTGTTGGTTACGCCATGTTAAAAAGGAATTTATGGCTGTTGAGGTGTATGTGTGGGAGGAGTGTGGAGGGGCAAAAAAAGGACAGATTTGGAAAATCATCTACGTTTTGTGATAAGATTTTATTTATTAATTTATGCGTTTGTTTGTTCAGTTGGCATCCAATTCTGCCAATATGTGACGAAGGGCAAGCCATTGACTTGCGAATCACTCACCAGTGTTCAAAGCGCAGCGCAAGTGGACCGCCAGAGAGCTCACTTGAACCCTTTCGTAACTCGCCGCTGTGGGAGCTCGAGGGGCGCCGTTCCGCTGAATAGGCGTTAGCGTAGACACGTGTATGCTTAACACATCATGATTGATGGCTATCGGCTCATCACTGGAAAAAAATGAATGCCAGGTTACTGATAAATGATTTGTACTCTACCCGTTGAGGCAATGAAAAATCTAAATTGAAATTCCGCCGTGAAAAATCTCTCCGCCATATGAAACGCTTTAAAGCCGACACACAAACATCGGGCGCACTGGCACGCGCGTGGGTCTGTCAGTCATCCCGCCGATGACATTTCAGCGCCCATAAGCAGCAGGGCTCACTGTGCTGCTGTGACATTTCATTCCGATGGATGTAGATGAGCTCCCACAGGATCGATAGACATCGTATGAAATCTGAATTACACTTCATGACCAAAAAAAAAAAAAAATCGTCAAGACAACAGCTTTCCCTCCACCCGATTTTCCCCACAAATGATGTCGCAGCTGTCTCGAGAGCTTTTCGGATCGACGGCCGTGACACTAATTCTGACCATTCCGCAATAAGATGCCCTCGCGTGCACTTGACAAGCCGCCGCCGCCTTGTTTACAGCGAGGAGTCCGGAAAGCAAGAGAAATCAGCCCTAATGAAGTCATGTCCCCTGTCACACAAGACAGAAGCCGTTTGAATTCCTCTCGGAGGCTGTCTTAACTCTCTCGCATGAGGAACCGCCCCTGGCCTCAGTCTGCACAGACAAGCACAGAGTCTGTCTCTTTCTCCTTCTCGCATGTAGAAACGGACATTTAGGTTCCTCTTAATAACATCATGTACAGCTATGGAAAAAAGCCCCGCCTGTCGCGTTGTCAGGAGGCCAAACAATTGCAGAAAGACACACAGGAGCTTAGTCGCGCTCAGATATGACACACATTCAAAACGCACACACACAAACAACATACGGCTGTAAAAAAAAGATGAGCAGTTCATTCTCATCAGTTTGGTATCATTTGGAATGTTTTCCCCGAATGGCAGGCAGCTGACAGCATTTGGCCCGTGACACGTGCTGATGGAGGCCAGTCGGACTAAACCGCACCGAAAGCGGCATGACAAAGGCAATTAAGGTGAAATGCCACCGGCGCAGATGTGCGGCGTACATGACGGATGTGTAGTTTTGTCGCACACGTGGACGCCGGTGTGTCTGCTTGTGCTTGTGCGTGCGTGTGCGCGCGCCGAGATGTTCTCTTGGCTCTCCCAACCCTTGTCAGGAAGAATTAGGGCAGCCCTCTTGGAGAAGAGGAGAGAAAATACAAGCTGCTGATGTAGAGTGTGTCTGTGTGTATGTGGGGGGGGGGGGCAGTGAGATTCTCATCAAATAGGATAGATCAATGAAAAATGAAAAAGCGAAAGAAGCAGTGGAGGGGAAATCGGTACAAGTGAAGGGGGGTGCAAAAAAATAAATAAAAGAACAGGTACTTGTGCCTGTGTGTTTGGCGACCTGTTGAGAACATCGGAGCATGCCCGGTTGGGTTCCCCTCTCGTACTGCGTCTCCAAGAATATTCCCTCTCTGTTGCTATGCGCAACTACTCACCTCATGTTGGCGCTGCTACTGTACAGCCGCGCCAAATTGTAAATGGAACTGTGCGATAATACGGCGCACTGAAACCACAAATCTTAAGCGTGTCACGAGAAGCGTGTTAGTATCAAGCTACTTTGAAACGGGTTCAAGCAATGCGTGAAGGCTTGTTCATATTTTCTTTGGGAGCAGGAGAAAGGCCAAGCAGATTGAAACACACACACACACACACACACACACACACACAGAATGGACCGAATGGAACGGCCCTGAAAATAGTTCTTTGAAGGAAAGGAGTTTACTGAGTGACCGCTGGAATTTGAAATCTGATCGAATGGCCATGATGTATGGCGTCCCCCAAGTGTCAATTCTCTGATCCCTTCTGTTCAGTTGCCCTTTTGTCGTGGCTATGCAGAGAAAGCGCATTTTCAATTCGAGGCCCTCTACCTCCACGACCAAACCTTTTTTTTTTTTAACCACAAACCAGTTTAACAGACATATTTTGATTGATTGGTACACAAACAAATGAAAACAAATGAATAAAGAACAGCTGCCTCTACTTTGTGTACTTTTTTTTGCGCAAATTGGACAAAAATGTTTTAGCTTTGGGCTAAAACATCTTTTCATCTGTCTGTGAATGAATCTGTATTTGTAATGGTAGTCTTTGAGCACCGTGTTACAGAACAAAATTGAGTACTTGTTTGCAGTCATCCGCACAAGGTGAGCGTGAGTGTTGAACTGGATAAGCACTAGACCGTGTACGCTTTTGCGCTGTGTGTGTGTGGTCTCCATACTGAATGTGCGTAAGTGTATTTAGTTCAGTCTCCCCAGACCTTACTTTTTTCAGGTCACGGTCAAATTGGCGACCGACGGAAGGAACTAGAGCCAGAATGGCAGTGACTGTGGAAGGAGGGATGAAGAAATAGAGAGAAGAGGGGCAGGGGGTAAAAAAACCCCAATGGGCGCCTGCGGCTGTCTTTGAGAAAATCCCCTTTTCACCATGAGGTGAGATCAGAGAGGAGGCAGGAAAGAGAGCAAAGGATGGCAGAGAGGGCGCGAAATACCAAAACATTCTCCCGGCGAAATGTGGGGCGTGTAATTTGAAAGGGAATTACCTGGCTGATATATATTATTTTATTGATTTTTTCTGCCATCTCTTTTCTTCAGTGAGAAATGTTTTCAAGAGGAGAAGGTTTTGTCGGGCGGTGTGACACAACATCAGTGGCGTGACCTCTCGGGCTTTGCCCAAAAAGCGTGTGTGTGTGTGTGTGTGTGTGCGCGCGTGTGTGTGTGTGTGTGTGTGTGTGTGTGTGTGTGTGTGTGTGTGTGTGTGTTAAGCCCCAAAATGGGAGCCGCTTTTCCGATAGGGCTGATGCATTATAGCGGAAAAGGTAAATTACCTCAAACCCGTGCGGAAAAACATACAGCGACTATACCGGTCAAGGTGCCTCAGTAGGCTGTCATTAAGTTGCTATGGTAACTGTCCAGCTGTTATCGTGCGGCTCTGCAACGAGCCGTGAAACGCTAAACCGGCAATTCCAATCAGATGCAGAGTTTTCCTGGGAAATTGTTGACTTGATGAGTCTTTTTGCTTTGGCATAATTGCGAGCAAACGTAATCTGCATAGCCGTTGTTTGTAAGATAAATGAAATAGGAATAGATACATTTTTGTTGCTCTTGCTCAGTTCATGTCCAAGTAATCGTCAAAAGGACGTTGTGCTTCATGCCTAGTTTTGCTCTTTATTTGGCAACTGTATAAGTGAGTGCTTGAAAAGGGCAATGGCATGTATTCATGCAGAATATTTTAGCGTTTGACATTTGAACATGATTGTAAAAGCGGGCTGGTGTTTGTTAGCCAAGGGGAAAAAAATAGACTGCTTTGGAACAATCTGCAAGTTTAAATCCAAAAAGTCCACTTGATTACAATGAGGCGTAGAAAAATAAGTAGTGTGTTTCCGGTAACATGAAATTTCAGCATAGGGTCGGTAGGTCGGACGTTTTTTTTTTAAAATCTTTTTTTTTGCCCCCCATCAAAAATGTAAACAAAATACCCATAAAACATAAAACAAGGAGACATTTTTACTATTATTGAAACCCCCGCTCGCTGCCAAAGGCGGCGAGAGAGTTGGGTACCCCCCGGCTGGGTGTCTCGTTACCTCTGCGTCCCGCGTCCTAGACGGCCCGTGGTGTTCGTCAAATAGTTTGCTGAATCTTTTCGATTGGATGCTATTTTCTTAAGATTATGGTGCGAGCATGCAACTGCGACACACAAAACGCGGTTTAAACTGTTGTCGGAGATCGTGGTCGCCGCCACGATTCAATGTTGTTGACAGACGACAGGGCAAACCACGCGCACGCTCAACGTGAATATCGCGAGAGTTTGCACCGATGTGAACGCCCAAATTCATCTTTCCTTTTATTATTTATAATTTTGTCTGTGGTTTTATTGTTCTTGTTTTGATTGTAAAGCGTCCTTGAGTGTTTTGAAAGGCGCTTATAAATTAAATGTATTATTATTATTATTTGTGGCATGTTATAACCAGGGGCGGCCCGGTAGTCCAATGGTTAGCACGTCGACTTCACAGTGCAGAGGTGCTGGGTTCAATTCCAGCTCCGGCCTCCCTGTGTGGAGTTTGCATGTTCTCCCCGGGCCTGTGTGGGTTTTCTCCGGGTACTCCGGTTTCCTCCCACATTCCAAAAACATGCATGGCAGGCTGATTGATCACTCTAAATTGTCCCTAGGTGTGGGTGTGGGCGTGCATGGTTGTTCGTCTCTGTGTGCCCTGCGATTGGCTGGCAAAGACAGCTGGGATAGGCTCCAGCACCCCCCGCGACCCTAGTGAGGATAAAGCGGTTCGGAAGATGAATGAATGAATGAATGTTATAACCACAGCCACAGGGTCAGTTTACGACGGCGTGACGTCACGGCCGTAAAAGTGTTCATATGAAAAGGTGACTACTGACAATAAACGGCAGTGAGCACAGAGTCAGACTCCCCGCGTTTTATTAAACACAACAATGGCAACGAAGATGGAGCTTCCACTCTCGCCTCTTCCCACCTGTCCGTGGCCCCGCTGGTTGGAATCGCCGAGACCTTTATTGAAGCCGTTGGGCTAGCCGACGAATATCGCGAGAGTTTGCACCGATGTAAACGCTCTAAATTCATCTTTCCTTTTATTATTTATAATTTTGTCTGTGGTTTTAATAATAATAATAATAATACTCTTTATTTATAAGCGCCTTTCAAGACACCCAAGGACACTTTACAATAACAAAAAACACAAAACAATACAAAACGATACAGGTTGAGCAGCGGCAGCCAAACGTGCCAGCGGTCACTCAACCCGGAGGAGTCTCTCTCTCTCTCTCTCTCTCTCTCTCTCTCTCTCTCACCTCCAGGACATCTCCACGGGTTTTATTGTTCTTGTTTTGATTGTAAAGCGTCCTTGAGTGTTTTGAAAGGCGCTTATGAAATGAAATGTATTATTATTACACAAAAATGTAAAAGGTTTGAAAAAAAATGCCGACCGTAAAGTTTTTGTTCGAGGTAGAAATTCTCGGTCGGTCGGGTTACCGGAAACACGCTACTTTTTTTTCTACGCCTAATGTATTTTTATTTAGTTATTTTTTAAAATGTAAGCATTTTGTCTGTTGTACATCGCAGCACTAAAACATTACCAGAAAAAAATTGTTTTTACTTGGGAACCTTTTATCCCTTCAGACCTGTCTGAATCGGGTGGGGAGCTTTTAGTTTTCCGCCCCCTGCCTTGGGATGAAAAATAAATAAAATAAAAAAATGGAAGGCTGGGTAGAGAAAACCAGAGTGAGAGAGAGCTATGAATCATTCACGTTCTCCTCTGAGGTGGAAATCCTGAAAACGGGTCTTACACACGCACACACACTGACAGGGGGAGCCCAGGAGCCCATTTGGAGTGCCACCATGCCTGATGCGCTCTGAGCAGCGGCTGCTCGTGCACCGTGAAGCCTTAAATATGCTCTGCGGGGGAAGATGTGTATTTTAGATCCTCCCGAAACTTTACCCCCGACTTGGCACGGGAAACCGCCCTCGGATTTGCCGAGTTTACCAGCTTTCCTCCCATGATTGATGCTGTTCAGAATATCAAGCCGTGTTTCCACCTCACCACAATATGGGTTGAATTTGATCTGGCCTTGCCTTTTCTGCAGCGATCAAAATTTTGTGGGGTTGAGTACTCCCCCCCCCAACCAGCCCATCGATGGATGGAGTAATCAGATGGAGAAAATGATTCAACACACTGTCAAGGTTGGTGGTTTGCGTAGGGGAGCGTGGATCTAAGTACAGTGCGAAAGGGGCCTTTGTCGAGGATCGGTTAGATATCGAAATCAGTTCTCATCAAAGCCTGAGTCGCGCTGCACCGATGTAACCTCATTGACAATCGAGCGAGCCCACTCGATGCTTGAAGATGTCCCCCACCCGCGCTCAAATTAAGTACCGCCATTCATCTTTCTATTCTCAAATTAGAACTAATGATTAGCGCTCATGCACCCCATTCATACCAGTCGCTTCATTTGACCGAGCCGTCTTGCCTTTCCGCTTCCGTGCTCACGGCCTTTGCGTCCCTCTGCATCTATTGGATTGCGAATCTCTGTTGTCCGCTTATTCGCCGGCCGTGACTGAACAACACCTCTGTTTTCTTTTCCCGCAGAAACCTGCTGGACAGAGACACGTTCTCCAAATCGGACCCAAGTAAGACCAACGTGCTTTTGTTTTGTTTGTTTTGTCAACATGCAAACAAAGGGGTGAGCGAACCGAGTCGGAGGGGGATGGAATGCATCAAGCAATGGCGCAATCGCCACAAAAACGTGTCAGCGCAAAGTCAACGTGGGGTACAAATGACAAGGTGACGATGCTGACGGTGATGTGCGCCGGGGGGGGGGGGGGTGATGATGCGAGGGTGACAGTGATGAACATAACGGTGGCGAGTGGGAGGACCATACATGAAGTGAAGTGACCCGCTGAGGGAAAAGAGCAACTTGAAAATGTTTCTCTTCCAATTTGTCCTTCTCTCCACTGACATTTTTCTCCGCCCCCCCACCAGTATGTTAATACAGGAATACACACTTATCTGAAATGACATCAAAGAGTGAGCGCTATTATTTGAGCTTTTAGATAATTACTTCCGGGAAATTGCCAAAATGCCCCGAAACTATTTGCTACCACCGTTGAAAGAGGAGAATTACGTGCACGTGTCGTGATGGCGGCATTACGTATAAATGTAACACTATTAGGCTTTGATGTTTCCTTCGTGAAGGCGCAGGAATCACATTCTGATTAGAGCTTGTCGCTCGTGTTGAAACTTTGATGACGTTAATGTCATGTGTCCCGTGTGTATTTTTGTTTTTATTTTCAGTTTGCGTCCTTTACACACAAGGCATGGGCAACAAGGAATGGAGAGAGGTGGGTGTTTAGCTTGTTATTTGTATTTTTTCCCATTAAGTTTTTCATTTAATCTATCGGCTGATTAACCGATTGTCAGAATTTTGGACCTTGCACCTTTTGCTTTTGTGAGTCCATTCGGGCCTTCCAAAACAATCCAAGCCAATATCCAAGACGGAATAACGGGGCTCTTTGAGCTCCCCCTTTATTTATTTATTCCTTTTAAATAACAACCCAATATGTGAGACACGTCTGCGAACATGTGGCAAACTGCGCCGCAATAAGTGCTGAAAATTCATGAATGGAAATGAGGGGCTAAATCTCTGCGCGCAATCATTTGCGGTTATTCATCGCTCTGAGTAGTCCCCGTCGTCCGCTCGCATTGTTAATAGGCGACGCTTAAATGCCAAAGCAGAGACTGCCTGACCCTCATTGACATGATCTGTCAGCGGCTCCGCATTGATTACTCGCCATAATAGTCTCACCAGCCACTTTTGCTCTCGAGTAGGAACTTGACAAATTATGCACATGAATCACCGCCGCTCTCGTTAATGGCCTCACCTCAGTTAGGTTATTTACTGTCCGGGCGGTAGCTACATTGAAGGGTTTTACGTGTGTGTGTGTGTGTGTCCCTGTTTTGTTTTGATTTTCAGTTTGGGAGAACCGAGGTGATCGACAACACGCTGAATCCAGACTTTGTGCGGAAATTCATTTTGGACTACTTCTTTGAAGAGCGGCAGAACCTTCGATTTGACTTGTAAGTAAGCACTATTTTTTTTTGTGTGTGTGTGTGTTTCTGTGCCACCTAAATCAAGTCTCAAGGCTTCCCGAGCAGGTCTTCAGTGATTTCCCCAGGCAACGCTTCAAAGAAATACACGACCACAAGAGTGATTTTTGTTCATTTTTAGAGTTGACACCAGCGCCAGGTTGTCTTATTTCTCCCACGTCCTCGGTTTTCCGCTCCACGTCTGCGCCAGCCCGCGTATGAACAGACAAAGCTCCATGGCGACGTCTTTACCTTTTCGTGTGCGCTTCTTTGCGTGCGTCATATGCCGCTGCGAGACGGTTGGACTTTGGGCAAATGAAATCAGCAAACTCTGGCCGCAGGTGTGACGCCCCCTCCCGCCCCCCCCTGCTCTCCGATTACATTCCTCATTGAATTAGGAGAGCATTTCGACGCTTTTTATTTTATTAGACACAAACCAATTATATTCTAATCTGTGAGACCTGCAGATAAACCGACTGGGATTTGTAAGTGAGACTTTGCCCAGAGTTGATTGAAAGTCTGCCTTCTAGGTTTTTGCCTTGTTCAATAAGAGTGCTGAAAATATAATCTCGCAGCAATGATTATTTTCTGCGGCAAATGGCCGTTATTTGTAGCTTTCATCTTCTCGATTACCAGGATTGATCTGATGGCCCTCCGAGGTGCTTTTGGTGGCCCGGCTCGCCTGCCCGTCATCCACAATCCCGCATTACCTGTAATAACAGCGGAGAGGGGCAGTTAGGAGCAAATCTTCGCGTTGTATTGATCGCGGCAATCTTCTTTCCTTGCTTTTGGTCTAGTACAGGCAGCAACATGAATTAAAACAGCGTGGGCCTATGTTCTAGGGGCTTGTCTCTTTTTGAGCAGGTCCATGTTTATGTACATGCCGTACGTGCCTCCGCTCACCTCGGCTGTTGCACTGTGTTGCGCACGGCCCTCGAGAGAAAACTGTTTTGATCGCGCACGTGTGTTCTGTACAGTATTCCCACGTAGCCACGTGTCATGTTTCCAGCTCTATGCGCAGTGTAACAAAGTGTAACCATAACAACCAGGTCCTAAGTATGGTGGGTGTGACATCACAGTAGACAAGGAGAAGCATTTGAATCATAATCTCAGACGTACGTCTGTCATATTCCTATGCATGACGAAAAGCGTCCAAATTTAGTCAAACACACAAGTTATTACAAGATTGACCGTTTACCGCGGTTTTCAAAAGCTAAGGTGTCAACGACTCCAAGTAGTGGCCATCACCAGGCTTCTTGCAGAGTTGAGTAAACGAGCCGCCACTTTGAAATGAGTTGCCTCCACTTCACTTCTCGGCGGGCAGAGAGGGGAGGGCTGAGCAGTTGCGCACGGAGGAGGAGGATGAGGCCTGTTCACTCCGATTACCGGGTATTGTCCTGCAAATAATTATATTGAGGGCAGGCTAAAAGTGACTCCTCAAAGCCACGCGTCGTATCCCAAATCCTAATTACAGTCCACTTCACCCTACTCCCTACTCTTCACCCCGAACGTTCTTTTAAATCAACCCCCATCTCCCCCGTTTCAAAATATTACCCAATAAATGGCACTGCACTTTTAGTGACGGCTCAGTTGGAGCTGTGAAATGATCTCCGATTGTTGAACGAATGGCCTGCTTGATTGCCTCCAATTTTTTATGAGGAGCCTCTGCACTTTGGAGAGCTATTTCGGGGGCAAATTTTCTCTCGGCGGGTATTGTGCGAGGAATATGAGGTGTGAATAATGCTCCCAATGATCGGTCGGTCAGCCATACCAGACATTCAAGTATCTCGAAAACCCTCTCGCACAGAATATAGATCCCCTCTCAATCGTATGTGTGACATCCAATTAGTCCGTTCATTGTCAGTTTAGCGGGGGAAAGCCTGCGACGCCGCGAAGTGCATTCCCGCCGCTTCTGGTGCGATTGCTGGTGACAAGCTGCCTGGCCCAGTATCCGTCTGCAATCCCCCGTTGTGTTCCCAGCTGAGCTCTTGCCCCCCACCCTTTCCCCCAATCACGTTGTAATTCACCACATCGCTCGCACTCTCCCCTCTGCGTAGGTACGACGTCGACTCCAAGAGTGCCAACCTCTCCAAACACGTGAGTACCCAAACTTGTCCTGTCCGTTTCGACCGCTGCTCCTCTCTTTCTGATCTCGATGTGTGTTAAAGGGGGCGTGTGTGTGGGTGTGTGTGTGTGTGTGTGAGAGACGAGGCGCTCTGGCTAATAACTCCCATTAGTAGCAATTCAGCCACACAACAGTCATCGGGTCATTACACTGAGTGTGTTTATCATGTGCTCGAGGAAAATACTCCTTGCGCAGCTTTTGGCTGATTTTTAGGCAATTAACTAAGTGCATGAGGAGAAAAGATATTAGTGGAACGATATGTTGCCTGTGTTAGGATGATAAATACACTCATTTCCTCCGCCATCTGCTTCTTCCTTGACAATCACACCATGATTTTGTGGTTCAGAAAAAAAAAAAATACAGGACAATCGTATTATCCTAATATGAAGAATGACAATTCTGGCCCCCCTACATCTCCT
The DNA here is from genome assembly GCA_026261675.1 of Hippocampus mohnikei. Taxonomy (NCBI): domain Eukaryota; kingdom Metazoa; phylum Chordata; class Actinopteri; order Syngnathiformes; family Syngnathidae; genus Hippocampus; species Hippocampus mohnikei. The sequence continues at coordinate 7,829,442 of JAKGUB010000345.1, forward strand.
TTTTACTCTCCTGTACTGCACCTGCAATTGATCCTCATTGGAAATGACAAATCATTGTAATGCTGATCGTGATAATGATAGTAAATGAAATTCCCAGCCATCATTTTCTTTCCCACCGTGGCTTTCTGTCGCAATCTGTTTTGTCTCTTTTCCTCTGTCTCCGTCTTTCTATTTCTCTTTTTCCCCGTTGCACTCCGTCAATGTGTCTTCCCTCCCCTGCCCCTTGCCATCACATCATCTCGAAATCAATAAACCGGTACAAGAAGAGACAGGCACGACAACCCCCCCCCCACCCTCTTAGATGATGCTGGTCTCCAAAGGGACGTGGGCACGGGGGGGGGGCACCGAGCCAATCCATTAGAAGTGTTTTAACATGAAAGGTGTAGGCTACGGTCACACCTGGGAACCGGTTGAGAATGCCGACGAAATATGGAGGGAAATATGGCACGCGAACTCTCATACAGAGCCCACCGGTGTGCGATCTGGAAACGAAGACGCCACGGGATACAAAGTTGACAATTCAACCAATATTTCGGCAGCGAGCGCACACTTAAGCTTTTGTTTGAAATGGTATCGCACGTAAGACACGCACGACGAACAATGAAGACCTGCTCGTCAAGAAGACAAACCACAGAGCAACTCCAAAGTTCTCCATGAAGGATTGTTTCGGAATCTAAAGCCGTTCTGGCAACAAAGGCTTTTGGAGGTATTTAATGTGTCGAAGGTTTCAGCATTTAATTAGTAGCGTCTTCTGGAAACGTTGAAATGACAGTCGCGCGCACACCCACACTCCTCTTCTGTCGATTTTAAACCGTCACTTTGAACTTTTTCCGACTGAATCGAGCTGCGCCCACACAACTTCATAATCTTTGGGGGCTTTTTTCTCGTTTTTAAAAAATGTAGTGCTAATGCTGCTTAATATTAAATTGATCTTTTAGTTACACACAGACACAGTTTCTATTGTTGTCGTAAAATACAAACTAATGAGGTAAGAGCAAATTCAAGTCATGATCTGCATTCCACTTTGCGCCTTAATGACCCAGCGGCGGCTTTATTAGCAGCCTCTCTCATTCCAACAACAAATGATCATGACAATAACATCGCTGAAGCAGATTCAATGAAATCTGAATGCGACAGTCCATCTATGTCCTTTTAAGGGGGGGGGGTTGTATTAAACCGCATCATAAAACAGCAGCAGCTCACACCGTGGCTGCTGATACCAAAAAAAAAAAAAGAAAAAAAAGACGCCAAAAGGATCAATCATGTCTGCGCCTCTCTCGTGTAGGATCTTGACAAACTTTCTCATCATGTCCACTCCTCGCCAAGACGTGACGAGATGCCATATTTCCCAAGTAGCCCGCTTACAAATTCATTTATTCGTTTACAGCGTCATGTGCGGCGCACGTCCGTTTCCCGTGTTTGGGCTATGTGCCCTCCTCTTGCATTTCTGTCTCTTCCAATGCAAAGTCTCATTCCGTGCGCTGTGAAAATGGAATTTAATTTCGCAGGAAAGTGGCAGGGGAGCCGAGTGGGGCAGCTGTGAGGGCTATTGGGAGAAAGACTCAATCTTCTTGCCAATATTATCTCCCAATGGGGAATGTGAAGGGGCCACTGAAACGGTTTTGGGTCTGTCTGGCGGCAACGCTTTTCATTTCTTTCGGGCTTTTTAGCCCTGAATACTGAGCAAATTCTCTCTATTTTTTTAATTGCTTCTCCTCTGTCATTAACTCCGCAGGACTTTCTGGGCCAGGCCTACTGTACATTGGGCGAGGCGGTCGGGTCTTTGGGCAGCCGCTTAGAAAAGCCTCTCGGGTGAGTGGACCTCAGACGTGTGAATGTGCCAATAGTACAAAATGAAGCAATCGTAAAATCCCGACACCTCCCGGCGTCCATTTCATCTGCTTTATTTCGACAAATAATTCTATGTGTGCGTAAGGCCTTGTCATGCGCACACACCCGCTGCTCGACACATCAGGGGAGCTCCTCAACAATTTTAAATGAGGGCTAATGACGGCTAATTTCATTGTTGAATCAATCTCCGGAGGGATCCATAGTAGCCCGCGCGCGTGCACATGAGATGAAAATTGAAACGTACCCACCACAGAAACACTTTAGGCTTGTGCCAAGCATTTGCCGGTCAAAAGTTAAACAAATGGTTTACCGTCGGGTGCATGCGTCAGTCGAGTGCCGTGAACGTGAGGCTCAGAGATATCCCGAGGGCTCTTCCCGACTGATAAGCTCCAATGTGTCACCCTGACTCATTGTTGAGTGAAATTTGCATGAGAGCACTCCTGCTTTTGTGAGTGCCTCTCGAGACACTGTCCTGGAAATTTGCATTTTCATCACCAATAATATTGCCCGCCAAAAAAGCTCTCCAATCAAAAATACACAAACAACAGAGAGCATTTTTTCCCTTCTCCCCCTCCCCCCCCCCCTACCAGAACCGTTGACGAGCAGCTTCTAAAATTTGTATCCATATTTGAAATGGAATTTCTGTCGCACACCTGGTTAAGAGACGCGGGGTCCTATGCCGCCACCTTTAAGGTAATCATGAAAGTTGCCCATCTCTGGACTCGGCGAACCAGAACGTACACCCGACACAAACAAAATATGTGATTGTAAGCCTCTGTATGGGAGGGTCAGACACTTTACGGTTATAAGTAATTACCTCGACGCTGTATATGTTCCCGTTCACTGATTACGAGATGGATATGTACTGTGGTATCGGTTTCGCCGGTTATGCTTGCGCAGCCCAAAACGTAATTACCTGTCTCGGGCCGGAGCCTGATTGCAAATCCTTGTCCCTTGATTAGAGGATTCACTGCTTTTCCCTCCCTCTCACATGCTCGCACTCAGTAAGTATTCTTCAGAGCGGGTTTCTGTGTCACGTGGATGCTAAAAGGGAAAAGGAGCCGCGTTCCCGCGTCTTGAAACACTCGTCGTCTTTGTAGCGAAAGTAAAACCGCCCAAGTTCCTGGATGCGGAACTTTTACGCGTTCACTTGCTCCACCATATTGCCTTTTTTTAAGCCAACTCTTTGTGTGTGTGTGTGTGTGTGTGTGTTTTTACAGTCCTTTCTATAACTCGTGCTACTCATCGCTGTTGTTTACTGAACACCGGCAGACACGTGTCCACGCGCATGATTGTGCACAGGACATAAACCCACGTCGCTTCAAACTTTCAATGAAACTCCTCTTTAGCGGCACTTACAAAGCCATCTTGCGCTCTTGACTTTTGTTTCATCGCTTACTTTTTCGCTTCAAGGCCAGATCCATCAGCAGCATGTGAAAATCTGCTATTTCGAAAGACCATACTGTACAAAAAAATCTAATAAAATAAACACGTGCTCGGTAGTTTGACACCTCCCACACTTGAAACACTTTTCAACATTTTAAAACACACTTTTTCAAGCATTACTTATCACCTGTTCTTACTCCCTCGCTTGCACAGTTCTCCAAATAAGAACCCCGATGTGCTTGCTTCAACCTATTTATCACTCCCGGCTGAAGTTTCCTGTAAAACTGACACACACACCCCAAAAAAAAACCCCAACCTCCGACCAACTGCCCCTTTAGCGCACTGAAAATGTGACTTTGATGGCTTGAAATTCGGCGACATTGCAGGGGCGCCTCTCGCGTGGCACCTGGGAAGCATTTCCCCGTCGTGCTGAAACGAGAAGACTTGCATTTCGCTTCAAGCTGCGCTCTTTGACCCCAATTCCAGGCTGTTTAAACGGCCGCCTGAGTCGATCTCCTGTCAGGTGGTACTCTCAAAGTGGAGCTCATCAGACGACCTGCTTCTTTTGTCAGATTGCCAGACCTCTTTAAAAGTTATTTCGAGGCGCGTCGCCGAGCTTTTTTGTACCCCCGCACAGGAGGCGTCCATTAGCCTCGTCAGCATAATGCATCTGTATTTTGTTATGATTATATTTCTAAAGGAATATTTTTTAAAAAATGCTATTGTGTTGGCTCTCGTTAGACTACACGGGGAATGGCGTACGATCAAAGTGACATCACGGCTACTGAACCACCGCTTTCGCAGCGTACGGTTGGGCGCTCTAATGATGAAATCGAGTTCCCCTTCAAGGCGATGTTTACTCGGGGCAGGGGGGCGACTTCCGCCCACATGCATCACCTCCTTCCACCTTTGCCAGAGCGACAGTGAAGTGAAACGCAATCGGCGCGCAGCATCTGCACTTTTCCGCGTCGTTATTCTCCCTCTCAAGCGGCCTCACTCCATGCCTCCATTTTTCTGGACGCCGTCAGTGCCTCACAACAGAGCGCTCTTTGTGACTTGTAAAAGGGAGGCGCACCGAAACGTTGCCTACAAATGTGTGTCAGAGAGTAAAATGGCGCATTCACACAATTTTTTGGCCTTTGGCTTCAACAGAATACTTGTATTGTGTGCTTACTAGAGCTGTCAAACGATTAAAATATTTAATCTAATTAAAAACTCAACTGTCATAATTAACTAAAAATTAATCATGATTACTGACGCATTTTTTATCGTTTCTGAATTTCCTTTTATATTTTTTGTCCTATTTTCCCCCATTTTAATGCTCTCATCAACATGGAATCATGAATCAGTTTTCTATGTGCAAAATGCAAATATTTACTGAAATAATTTCGATTTTCAATTTTACATGAATATTTTTCACTTGGAGCAGTTATTCACACATTATCTCTCACACAATATTACTGTCCATCAACAACAGTGAAAAAAATATTTTGTCACACAACAGCTGCTTGAACAGCTCTTTTTATGGAATCAAAACAGCGCAATATAACATTATAAAGTGCACATCTAAGGTAAACTAGTACTCAGCCTATAATGGATTCAAGCAATGGTTGCATACTTCGTTTTTCTCAAATTTGCTTTGAAAACAGCATTCAGGCTATGCTGATTCTGTTGGTCCTTCTTGCTCGGAAATCTCTCGACGGTTTTGTGTCGACATCATTTCGGATGCTTGTAATGGAGGCTCTCGCTGGCAATCCGTAGTGGAGTTGTTCATTTAATTCCGTTTTTCACGGCCCCCTGAATAGGGATTGTCGGTCAGCATGGAAGGATCTCTCGTTCTGTACTTTTTTGATCATTTATTGGATCACTTTGCAGCAAAAGTAGTAGTAGTAGTAGTTGTAGCAGAAATATCAGAAGCAGGTAATCCCCTAAACTACACATAAATGCAGTAAAAAATTAACATATCTATCTTTCTGCATCACAATGTAAATATGTATATAATTGACATTAATTAATACCTTTATTTAACAATACGTTCAATAAATAATGTAATCAACCCTGATTTCACTATGTATCATTATCGTCATCATTATTCATTGTTTTAAACGTAAGAAAGCATACAACACAAACATATCAAGTCGAATCGAACAAAAGAACTACAAGTCCCAAAGGTCCAACCCGGAAGTGGAGCGCCGGCATGATTTACCCCAGCTGCAACGCAATTTAGTTCGTTTAAACGTCAGATTGCAGACGGACAAACATGACAACTATGCAAAAATGAGCTAAATAAAGACACCCCTGTTCTAGCAACATTTTAGCCCACGCTGTTTGCTTTGAAATGATCCATAGCTGTCTGTCTGAGAGGGGGGGGGCGGCGGAGTACTCACGTCAGCTGTGTGCTCGGCCATTAAGTGGGATTTCAGACTCGACGTGCTACGATGATAGCTCAGTTTACGACTGCAAAACATACAGGTAACTTTGGTCTTGTCAGTGGAACAATCTGGCAACTTTTAAAAGTAAACTTTCCATTCATAAACTATTTAAGTATCCGTTTTCGGTGTCTCGCGCTGCCGTGGCTGGCAAAACAAACGTGAGTGGACCTCTGCAGCGCGCTTGATGTTTTGTTTCTGGTTTATTTATAGAGCAACGTCACTTCCGGTGTGACGTCTGCCGCGTTAATCTCGCGAGAACATTTTTGATCCCAATAAAATTCAAATAAAAAATTAATGCCAATAAAAACGCGCTAAACTGACAGCTCTAGTGCTTACACATACACAAAATATGCTCATGAGCTCCTGTAAGCTTTTCTTAAAAAATATATCTTTTGTTTTTCTTCTGTGTGTTTTTGTTGACAGAGGCATTTCCGGCAAAAAATGCGGCACTATCATCGTGAAAGCCGAGGAGCTGAACAACTGCAGGGTGAGGGGACGGACTGATGATTGGTTCCGACGATTGAACGAATAACCTTGCTCGCGAGTCATGCCGTGCCCTTGTCGTGTGTTCACCAGGAGTCGGTTATGATGCAGTTTTGCGGCAACAAGTTGGACAAGAAGGATTTCTTCGGCAAGTCGGACCCCTTCCTGATCTTCTACAGGAGCAACGAGGACAGCACGTGCGTTGCTCTTTTCTTCTACTCCGCTTTAGGGGGGTTTTAATCCTCGTCTGCATCCAGAGGAAATTGGTTTCATTGATTTTGTCGTTCCCTCCGGATCCAAAGAGGTCTTTGAAATCAGGTTGGAGGAGGTGATGTTTGCGCACAACGTGCAACAATTTGAGTCAGGGGTCGGGGGCTTGGGTAAGGAAATATGTGCGTTTATGTTCACCGAACTTACATGGCGCCCCGCTAATCTTTTCTCCCCGATCTCTCTCTCTGCAGGTTCACCATCTGCCACAAAACAGAAGTGGTGAAGAACACATTAAACCCTGTGTGGCAGGCTTTTAAAATCCCCGTTCGCGCCCTTTGCAACGGGGACTATGACAGGTACGGCAGCATTTTCACAGCTAGAAAATGTAGGATCAATGGAGTGCATGATACGCAGTAGCCTGATGCAGAATATTAATCGCAAATATTTCGACAAATAGGCATGTTTAAAAACTGGTCATGTTTTCATTGAATCCACTACTGTCAAGAACAAGAACAGCCACGGGGGGCACTATTTCCATGTTCAGTGCAGGTCTGGTGCGAGGCGCGGTTTGAATCTGCGCAGGGGCGGACTAGACTAAGTTTTGGTAATTTTGCAGCGCCAACACTGAGACGTCACGTGGTTCCAGCTGAGAACAAAAGTTCTGTTTACTTGCAACCACCTGGACTGGAGTGTTACTGTCCAAGGTGCTGATATTCATTCTCGGGTTCTACGAGTTGCAAATGAAAGATGGGGGGGGACTCTCCCATCTTTTTTTTTTTTTTTGTCTGCCCGACAGTAGTACAGCATCACACAACAGCGATTTAGTACAGTACAGAGATATTTATTCAGGAATAAGCGCCCACCTCATTTGTCCTGCTAAAAAGTTGTACGACTCGGTCCGTTGGTATCCATTGTGGTGCTGGTGTTGACCCCACCCACCACTCATCCATCTCGAGAGCCGAGTGTCGGCGCGTGCGCCGGCTTATGAGGAGCCTGCTCCTTAACTTTATTACCTCCTTCCCTGTAATGATGCTCATCCGGCCGCCTACGCCGAGCTCCGAGGGCCATTAGCGCCGCTTCGGGTTTCGACTCCTTGCCTTTTATTGAAAGATGAGAGGAATGGGAAAAGCGCACTTCGGCTCTGGGTGTTTTCAATTAGATGCAATTTGTTTGGAGGAAGCCGCGTGGCAGCGCGGTTACAGTAAAAACAAAGTCGGGCCTCATTAGAAGCACCCACATTTTGCCCTTAATAAAGATCCTCACTCCCACGCCAATGCTTTCTCTTCATCCTTGTTTGTTTCTCTTTCCCCGCCTCGCAGAGACGACGCTTCTATTTGAAATATTGGGAGATAACCCCGATAATGCGGGATATCTGCCTCGGGCAGACGATTCATCCGACGTACGGTATATCCTCGGAAGCCGCGGCGACACACGGAAAGCCAATGAATTTTGGTCTGAGGAAGAGCGTATGACGGGAGGCAGGTGCAGCTGTTTGGAGATGGAGATAAGCCGCCGAAGGGATCTGCGGCGACGCCAGCAAAAAGAAATTAGCATTTTTCCTATCAAATTGAGTCACGCGATCCACGCTCATACATCTTTCCCATTTTAATGAGCGCTGCCACGCGGCAGACAAATACAGCTTTGTCTTTCGGCGGGCTTTAATGACGCTGCCTTTTTTTGCAACAAAGCGCCCGTAG